>CM072823.1:41407489-42607489 GCA_036937905.1 Salvia rosmarinus
AGGATTACAGGCTAGTTTCATTCAATGCAGATAGTCTAATGCCTTTAGGTTATACTGCACTCGGATTTCCAAGTCTGACCGTGATGAGAAAAAGTCAACCCTCGCCATGTGTTTACCTTGGGAGCTGGGAGTCAGATCCTCAAGTGAAAGGCAAAGAATGATGCAATGGACTCTACCATGGAAGCCAATATGTAGCCGCCTGTGAGGCTTCTGGCGAGGTCGGACGGTTTAAGAACCACCTCACTGGATTCAGATGCGGCACTCTCTAGCCAAGAGTATCATAGTTTACCAGATAACTCGTGCGAAATGGCAAACTCGGCGAACCACGGACCCATAAGGCACACTAAACACATAGAGAAAGTACCACAATATACGAGAAATCGTTAGACGAAAGCGACGTGGTCGATTGAAAAGATTGATACGACGGAAAATCTAAGCGGATCCATTCATCGAAGAGTTCGCATAAAAAGTCTACGATGGACACGTAGAGGACTCGATCATGCTGATGGCACCCACTTAGAAAGGAAACTCAGAGTATAAGTGGAGAAGCAAAGGATGGTTGTTTGTAATAGCTAGTAGAAAGACATATTGTATACTAAAAGTTTGCTTTAGTATAAGTGAGATTGTCTGATTTGTATACCCAAAGCGCTTTGGTCGAGCTTGTAAACAATGTTTCGCTACCACTATTACAATCTCCTATCCGATTTGAATACTCTGATTGCAAATATCTCGTCCCCTTAACTCATATAAGTTAGATCATACAAGGTGTAGAAGATCACGTAAGTCCGCGATTATCGCTTAACGAGATATAAAAGTTTCACACCGAGACTTACTTAAGGACGAGCTGTCACTTAAATGTCAGTCACATGATAAAGAAGTTGACTCACTTAGCTGCTTGTCTATGCTGGTACGCCCCCACGTATCAGGATCACGGAGATGTGTTCTTCTTCCACTGACCGTCAAGAACCAAGATCTCGGTGACTTACGGGCGATCTAAACCCTCGATAAGGTATTAGGTGAGTATGAGTTGCAACCATCACTTGTTGACGAGTGAGGGTTATGTTTCAACCCAAGATTCTCCGTGATCTGGGTGGTGGCGCAGTTTTGATGTCACGCTAGTTATCCGACGAGTCACCGTATCCGCTAGATGATGACGCCCCTCATGAGAGCTCAAAGGTTTATTGTATTAAACCCCGCAGTCGAGTTACCGCACACACAATAAGGTCGAGTGGTACTACTTAATGAATGAAGTTATTAATCGCTTCAAGCAATGATTGCTAGAAATGATTAATGATGTTCGATATCTTAAATACGGGATTCAGAATGTCAAGCAAGCCCGACCAACTTCTAGTAATAAAGTGGTAAGTACTATTTATTCTGAAGGGTATGAATAAATGTTTATAAATTAATTTATGTTCAATGAACATAAGATAATTAATTTATTTGAGGCCCATCTTTATTCCTTGTGATCCTCTGGTCGCCCATCCAGTTCGTAGTAAGAGGAAAATCTGGCGCCTCTATCGCTTCCTTTCGCAAGATTTTATTCTCTTTATCCCACAAGGATAATATTATATTTATGGTATATGCATAGATCCTTTCCATATAATATTATGGTATTAATCCCGAGAGTATGGAAATAATCTCGAGAGTATGGAAATAATCCTAAGATTATGGTAATATTCCAAATAGATTATGGTAATTTATATAGATTATGGTACTCTATACGGGATTAAGGTAGTATTATAAATATAAGGTACGAGATAAAGTCTGGTTAATGCTCACATATTGACCACAAGATTTTCGCCCTGCATAGTTCTCTCGAGAGGATTTTTCAAAATTGTGAGAGAGCAAAGGGTGATTTTCCAAGCATTCTCCATAGATCGCCCTCACTGACGCTGAGATTGGGCAACGGGATACGCCCGTAAGGTCAAAGCACGAGTCCGATCCGCTCGATCCATTCATCTCGCTCCATCGACCTCTTCGTGATCCAAAGGTAAACACGTGAAAACTCCTACGTGTTGCGATTTAATTATATAGACGCAAGCCAGGTTTATAATCAATGTATGGTGAATTAAACACCCAAGACGGATCCCTGGCGTAGGGTTAACATATGTCATCCCTTCAAAATCAGCAATGGCGACCCTCTCGAGACTCCTACTACCCCGAAATGCCTAAAATCCTGCCTCCGCTAACTCCGAGGAGTAGGAAAACATATGTTAACCCTCGCCCGAGGATCCATCTTCGATGTTTAATTCACCATACATTGATTATAAACCTAGATGCGCCTATATAATTAATTGCAACACGTAGGGTTTTCTCGTGTTTACCTTCGATCCGCCGAGGTGGATCGAACGGATGAACGGATCGAACGGATCGAGACTCGTGCTTTGACCTTCCGGATCGTATCCCTGATGCCCAATCTCCAACGCCGAGTGAGGACGATCTATGGAGAATGCTTCGAAAATCACCCAATGCTCTCTCACCAAAACTCACGAAAATCTCTCTCAAACACTATGAGATGTCCGAAAATATTGTGTGGATTATGTGAGCATTAACCTGACTTTATCTCATACCTTATATTTATAATGCACTACCTTAATCCCATATGGAAATTACCATAATCCTATATGGAAATTACCATAATCCTATATGGAAAATACCATAATCTTAGATTATTTCCATACTCGTGATTATTTCCATACTCGTGATTATTACCATAATCTTATATGGAAAGGATCTATGCATATACCATAAATATAATAATATCCTCAGGGATAAAGAGAATAAAATCTTGCCAATGGAGCATCAAGGGCACCGATTTTCCTCTCACACGGGCCCGACGGGCCAAACCTGTGGATCAAATGCAAGGAATAAAGATGGGCCTCAAATAAATTAATTATCTTATGTTCAAATTTAACATAAATTAATTTATAAACATTTATTCATGCCACTAGAGAATAAATGTCGACTTACCCCTTTATTACCAAGTTGAGTCGGCTTGCACTTAGACATTACGAATCCTCAGATTTAAGATATCGAACGTCCATTAATCATTTATAGCAACTCGATCGCTTAAAACGACACAACTTCATTTCTTAAGTAGTACCACTCAACCTTATTATTGTACTTGAGCTAACTCAACCTCGCAGGTTTAGTACAATAAACCTTTGAGCTCCTTATGGGACGCCATCATCCTAAACGGATACGCGTGACTGACATGATAACTAGCGTGACATACAAGATCGCCACCACCCAAGATGCGGAGAATTGGTTAGAACATATAACCTCACCCATAACAAGTCAAAGTGATGGTCAAGAACTCATACTCACCTAATACCTTATCGAGGTTTAGATCATCGTAGTCACCGAGATCTCGGTTCTTCACGACGGTCGATAGAAGAACACATCTCACCGTGATCCTTCAATACGCCGTAGACGCATCAAAGATAGACAAGCAACTAAGTCAAGTCACTTATCTATATCGCAGCCTCAAACCGACAACTCGCCCTTAAGTCGTCTCACCGGAAACTTTTATATCTCATTGCTCGACCAATCATACGCACTTCGTGATCTTCTACACACCGTATGATCTAACTTATATATGAGATAAGGGACATGATATATGCAATCAAGTATTCAAATCGATAGAGATTGTAATAGTGGTAATATGAAACATTGTATACAAGCTCAACCAAACCGCTTTCAAGATACAAATCCAACAATCTCCCACTTATACTAAAGCAAACTTTTAGTATACAATGTGTCTCTCTACTAGCTATTACAAACAACCATCACTTTGCTTCTCCCACTTATACAAAAGTTTCTTTCTAAGTGGGTGCCATCAAGCGCAATCCAAGTCCTCTAACGTGTCCATCGTAGACTTTTTATGCGTGCTCTTCGTGAATGGATCCGCTAGATTTTCCGTCAGATCAATCTTTTCAATCAGACGCCACCGCCTCTAACGATTTCTGTATGACATGGTACTTTCTCTATGTGTTTGGTCGCCTTGTGGGTCCGTGGTTCCTTCGAGTTTGCCATCGCACCGAAAGTTATCACAAGAAACTATGATACTCTGGGCAAACCAGTACCACATCTAGATCCATGAGGTAGTTCTCAACCATACAGCCTCCTTAGAAGCCTCCGCCGCTACATATTCGCTTCCATGGTAGAGTCCGCAATGCATCGCCGCTTTGCACTCCGCCAGATACGGCTCCACCTCCCAAGGTAAACACATAGCCCGAGGTCGACTTTTTCTCATCACGGCCACCTTGAAACCGAGTCTCAGATAACCCAAAGGCATTAGACTATCTCGCATGGTAAACCAGCCTATAATCTCGAGTCCTTTCGTACTTGAGTATATGCTTTATCGCAGTCCAATGAGCTTGTCCAGGTTAGATCGATATTCAGCTACTATGCCTACCGTGATAGCGTATATCGGCCTCGCATAAGATTGCGACATGAGACTTCCTACGGCGGAAGCTGTAAGGAACTTGTCTCATTTCCTCTATCTCCTTTGCAAATATAGGTGATCAAGGTTTTAGATAAAGGAACGCCATGTCCGAAAGGTAGCAACCTTTCTCGGCGGTCCGCATACTAAAACGAGTAATCACAAGATCAATGTAAGACGCCCGAGATAAGCTCAACATTTTCTTCTTGCGATCTCGTAAACCTTTATCCCAAGAATGTACGCGATCTCCTAAGTCTTTCATTTGAAACCGATCGGATAACCAACTCTTTACGCCCCGACAACAAATTCACGTTGTTGCCAACTAGAAGGATGTCATCTACATAAAGTGCAAGAAATACCACATCACTGCTGACATCTAACCGATACACACAACTCGCTAGGCAACCGGTAAATCCATAGACTTACTACCGCCAAAGCGTAAGTTCCATGATCGGAGGTTCGCTAAGTCCATAAATGGACTTTAAGCTTCCATACTAGATGCTCTTCACCCTTTACCACATAACCTTCGTGTTGTCGATATAGATGTCTCTACCTTCCTCAAGGTAACCGCTTAGAAAAGCGGTTTTAACATCCATTTGCCAAACCTCTAGTTCAAGGGTCGCTATGGCTAGAAGAATTCGATGGACTTGAGCATTGCACAGCGCGAAAAGGTCTCATCGAAATCGATGCCCTCAACTGAGTGTACCTTCGCCACAAGCCCGGCTTTGAAAGTCAAACCTCCATCGGAATCTCTTCCTCTCAGATATCCACTTACTACCTACGGCTTCCTCGCCATCCGGTAGAGGTGTCTTTCATATACATCCATAGCCGCATGGACTCCATTTCTAAGTCCATAGCGTGTGCCATGATCTTGCATCAATATCTCAGATCGCCTCCTCAGTATGTCCATGGGTCGATTATCGCATGTTCGTCACGGGACTAAACCAAGATTCACCCACGAACATAAATCGCCGGTCGACGAACAACCTCCCACTACGACGAGGTTCTACAGCACAATGGCAACGGTGGTGCAGACACTTGTGGTTCTCTAACTTGCACAACTTGTCGTGGTAGGTACCACTCAGACGGCCGGTATCTCCAAAGGAACTCCACCCACTTCAATTTCTCAAGTATCTGCATCGATCCTCCCACTAGACTCGACATCTCGCACCTTCGCCTAATCGGTGGTGGAATACGATCATCTTCTAATTCTTGAAGAATGATTTCAACTTTGATTTATGATTTTTCATGTAGTCCTCTTCTAAGAATCGAGCATTAGTGCTAATAATGACCTTCCGATCCTTAGACTATAGAATAAACCACCTTCGCTCCTCTAGATAGCCAATAAACAGCCTTGCGCCGGATCTAGCCTCCAACTTGTCGCCTTCTTGTTCAAAGACGCAGCCGGATCGCCCCATATCCTTATGTGGTTTAAACCGGCTTGCATACCAAACCACAACTCGAAGCGGGTCTTTTCGACCGACTTGATGGTACTAGATTTAGCAAGTATGTCACTGCTTCTAAGGCATACCCCCGTAATCTAAATAGGCAATGTTGCATAACTCATCATTGATCTAACCATTTCCAAAAGAGTCCTATTTCTTCGCCCGACACACCATTTTGTCAGTGGTGTCCTGTGAAGTGCTACCGATGTAATCCCACACTTCACTAGATAGTCCATAAACTCGTTATCGAGGTATTCGCCACCGCGATCGTAACGCAGCGACTTGATACTTTTACCTAGCTTCGCCTCCACTTCCGCCTTAAACTCTTTGAATTTCTCAAAGCATTCGACTTGCGCGAAGTGTATATGTATCCGCACTCGAGTAATCGCCAATGAAAGTGACAAAATACTGCATTCTCCACGAGCTTGTGTGACATCGGTCCACACAGTCGAATGGACTAACTCCAACATTTCTTTGCTCTATAACCCTTCGCTTGAGCGGTCCGGTCGACATCTTACCTTCTATACAGATTCGCAGATCGAACGGAGTAACCGTGAGATTACCCAACGCCCATTCTTAGCCGCCTTGATCCTATTTAGATTGATGTGACCTAATCTAAGATGCCATAGAAAAGTAGAGTCATCTTGCTAAGAAAACTTTCTTTTAGGGTTTGATGAAGATGCAACATAGTTATAGGTATTATGTTTCGCGTAAATAGTATAAAGCTTAATTATATAACGTACAACACGTATAACTTCGCCATTTCTTATGATAGAAACACCACTATCAAAAATAATGTAATATCCATGAGTAAATAATCAAACAGAACAAGGTTCCACCGAAAATCCGCACATATAAAACGCCTTTAAAACTAAAACTGCTTTCAAAACATAAAGTAACATCTCCAACCGCAACGGCCTCGACTTTTGCCGCTGCCTATGGAGATCGTTATCTCGCCATCAAACAGCCCTTGTCCGCAGAACCCCGCAAGGTGTAACAAACATGATCGCCATACCAGATCTACTACCCAAGAACGGGTAGAACAAGTCGCTAAACATGTTTCACATTAAAGCAAACGGCGCACTGAGCCTCGAGCATAGGGCACTTGCCTTCCAATGCCCGCCCACCGCACTTGAAGCACTTCTTCTCCTTTAGCTTCTTCAAGCCTCCTGGCAACCATGTTCTTGCTCCCATTACTCCCACTATTTCCTCGCTCACCACCTTTGGTACCCCTTTTCTATTTCCATTTTGCAACGAAAATTTTGGGCCCTTAGATGTGCTAGCAAGAGCATGTGCTCCTTTTCCCATAACTCCTTCCGCAAAGAACGAGATCATTAAGCAACCGACTAAGTGTAAACTCGGTCTTGCTCATGATCGCATTCACGCCGAAAGTTCTCAAAAGACTTGGCAAAGGTATTGAGGATGATATCGACTCGCTTCGGCCAATACCTCCTCCCAACCGATCAAGACTATCCATGAGACGAGTCATGGGAGACATGTTCATGGACCGAACTTCCTTCTTCCATCTTACACGCCAAGATTTCTCTCATTGTGTGGAAGCGATCGTCCGATCCGATCGCCCAAACTTACCTCGAGACTCACCAAATATCGTCGCGGCTCACCATCGATCGATGTCGCACCGCAAGCCTTTGGACATAGTAGTCATCATATAGCATTTAGCCATATTGTTCGACTTATTCCAAAGTCCGCCGACTCGTCGCTCATTAGTCGATGCGCCAAGAAGGGCATCGGTTTAGGAGTAGTGAGAACAAACATGTGTTCTTCAAATGATAAGAACATATTCCATGTTTCGCTTCCACTGATAAAATTTGGACCGATAACGGATTTTGTGCGAGCATATTGATAATCGCATAAGAGACATATCTCAAACGATAATGTAAACACATAAGCATACGATCGCAAATAATTCGTAATAATAATATGTAACCTTTGATAAAACAATATTAATTGAAACCTCCAATCGCCCAAGGAATCCCACATGCAAGCCACGCTGCAGTGGACGCTACACACGAACCCCCCGACTGCACTAAAATATACCTTTTAGTCGCTTAATTTCAATCCATGTCAACTTATCCTTATGACAAATGAAATTAACGATTGACCTTACTAGACCACATCACTATCGCAAGAAGGACTTCATGAAGTTGTACTTGAGGTGATGTCTAAGCAATGACCACAATTTTAACAAAGAAATGAATTCTTAGAATTGGCATACCACCGACCATACCGCCCAATTCAAATTCTTTGTTATCTCATTTTATATCTATCTCTAGAGAACTTATGAAAATCGCACATGCAAGCTACACGCTGCGGACGCCATACATGAAACTCCCACTTCTCAATAGATTTAAAATGTTTTATTTAGAAATCTCATCTAACAAACTTATGATAAACAAAGCAAGCAAGCTGTGGATCGCCATCACAAAGCAAAGCCTCACTTTGTTTAGAGATCAAAAGTGGAGGTCTCGACATTTTAATTTGAAAATTAATTTGTCGGTTGTTTGCTTAGTCTTTTATTCAAAAGGTTTGTCCATGCGCATCACGTAATCCTAGCATGCTTTTCTATAGAACTCAACATGTAAAACATGCTCGCAGTAATCTAAAATATGCTTGATAAACGCGATAAACCTAGCATGCTTACTATGCGCATCCAATTACGTAAAACACTTAAAGGTTTGTCAACGTAATATAAACATACATAGCATGCTACCGCATAATTTAAACATCCACGACATGCATATGAACGATAAAAATAAAATAAAACGCTCATCGCGCTCAATCGTGAAACCCGACATTTAAATCTAATCTATTACATAGATTTACAAAGTACAAGAATAAACTCAAACGGCCTCGCGTGCACGGCACGGACCGGATTCAACAATGGGCCTCGCGCACGGGCACGGACCGGAAAACTCTGGGTGGGCCGAAAACGGGTCCGGGCCGGTCGCCCCAATCAGGCCGGGCCGCTAGGGCAAGGCCCACCGCTACCACTTCTCATCCGCCGCCGCTGTCCTCGCGGCCGCGCGTCGCTAACGTCGATCATGACCCGCCGAGCACGCTGCGCGCGACCACGCCCGAGCGCCGAACATCCGCCGAGATGTTGCCGCCAGCCGCCGAAACCGCGATCATGAAGTCCGCCGCTGGCGCTGGCCGAGCGCGAACGCGCCTGCCGCGCCCGCTAGCTCGCCGCCTCGCTTCTCTGCGTCGATCCGCGACCACCGCCGCCGCGGTGGCGCCAGAATCTCGCGCGCGAACGCACGCCCGCCGCCGCGCCGCGCGACGCTTCGCGATCGCGAGGCTCGCCGCTAGAAACCGCCCGTGGACCGCCGAGACCGCTTTTTCCGCCGCTTCGCTTCTCGCTCTTTCGCTCGTTTTTTTTACGTATAAGATTTACAGTAATAAAATCTATCTAACCACGGATTTTCTCGTGAAACAACAAAATCCAACAAAATAATAAACGAGCCACGATGAACGATGTATCCACAATTAATAAAACGCACGAATAATCAAACGTGAATTAATCCAATAGAGCCAAGATTCTCGATCCCGTGCTCGATACCAATTGTAGGAAAAACATATGTTTACCCTCGCCCGAGGATCTATCTTCGATATTTAATTCACCATACATTGATTATATTCCTAGCATGCGCCTATATAATTAATCGCAACACGTAGGGTTTTCTCGTGTTTACCTTCGATCCGCCGAGGTGGATCGAACGGATGAACGGATCGAACGGTCGAGACTCGTGCTTTGACCTTCCGGATCGTATCCCGATGCCCAATCTCCAACGCCGAGTGAGGACGATCTATGGAGAATGCTTCGAAAATCACCCAATGCTCTCTCACCAAAACTCACGAAAATCTCTCTCAAACACTATGAGATGTCCGAAAATATTGTGTGGATTATGAGCATTAACCTAGACTTTATCTCATACCTTATATTTATAATGCACTACCTTAATCCCATATGGAAATTACCATAATCCTATATGGAAATTACCATAATCCTATATGGAAAAATACCATAATCTTAGGATTATTTCCATACTCTCGTGATTATTTCCATACTCTCGTGATTATTACCATAATCTTATATGGAAAGGATCTATGCATATACCATAAATATAATAATATCCTTGTGGATAAAGAGAATAAAATCTGCCAATGGAGCATCAAGGGGCCGATTTTCCTCTGCTACGGGCCCGGACGGGCCAGCCTGTGGATCAAATGCAAGGAATAAAGATGGCCTCAAATAAATTAATTATCTTATGTTCACCTGTAACATAAATTAATTTATAAACATTTATTCATGCCACTAGAGAATAAATGTCGACTTACCCTTTATTACCGGTTGAGTCGGCTTGCACTTAGACATTACGAATCCTCAGATTTAAGATATCGAACGTCCATTAATCATTTATAGCAACTGATCGCTAAAACGATTAATAACTTCATTTCTTAAGTAGTACCACTCAACCTTATTATTGTACTGAGCTAACTCAACCTCGCAGGTTTAGTACAATAAACCTTTGAGCTCCTTAAGGGACGCCATCATCCTAAACGGATACGTGACTGACATGATAACTAGCGTGACATACAAGATCGCCACCACCCAAGATGCGGAGAATCTGGTTAGAACATATAACCCTCACCCATAACAAGTCAAAGTGATGGTCAAGAACTCATACTCACCTAATACCTTATCGAGGTTTAGATCATCGTAAGTCACCGAGATCTCGGTTCTTCACGACGGTCGATAGAAGAACACATCTCATCGTGATCCTTCAATACGCCGTAGACGCATCAAAGATAGACAAGCAACCAAGTCAAGTCACTTCTTATCTATATCGCAGCCTTTCAAACCGACAACTCGCCCTAAGTTGTCTCACCAGGAAACTTTTATATCTCATTAAGCTTGACCAATCATACGCACTTCGTGATCTTCTACACATCGTATGATCTAACTTATATATGAGATAAGGGACACGATATATGCAATCAAGTATTCAAATCGATAGAGAGATTGTAATAGTGGTAACAGAAACATTGTATACAAGCTCAACCAAACCGCTTTCAAGATACAAATCCAACATTACTAAGATGGCATCACCCTCCTCCTCGAAAGGGAAAGCCGCCCCACCACGGAGAAGCCACCCCGAGGTTCAACACCACCTCCGATGAGGGGCATTGTAAAGCCCAAGATGCTAGACATGGAGGTGCCGGAGAGTCCGGGGTTAAGGATGAGGTGAAGAAGTTTTTCGCAAGGATTGACGGGGAGCGTTGGAATGGCCAGACGGCCAGACATCACATTGGCGAGAGAGTTTATTCAAACTCTCAAATAAAGAACCTGCATAAAGTAAAGCTTACCACGCATCGCATCAAATTTAAGCCGATGGGCATGACTTCTCGTTCTATGAACGACTTCAACCGCACTCGGCATTATGTATGTTTGAGACGAAGACCATGTAATACAACGAGGCTTTCACCCACGCCCCGAGCACATTGTGGGAGGAGTGGAATGAAAATGGTCATCGATTGGTCCGGGCACAACGCTTAAGTCCGGATACACTAAGGGCAATGAGTGAGGAGCAACGCTACCGCGAATGTGCCATCGCCTCCCTGCCTTACGCTTTTTCGAAGGTGGACAAGCAAGAACTCCATCTCCCAGCAGAGTTGTTCATCTTGTGTTGCATGTGGCATGGCCAAAGGTGAACTTTTCCGCTTGCAAATGCCCATTTCAAGGACATCCCGACTCATCCTAAGCAGGATCTCTCGCCCATTTGGTGACCATGTTGGCCACGGTCAAGGTGCCGGACGGCGAATACCGACCGAAGTGGAGCCCGAGTCGATATCGACACGCCTATGTTGAACGGATGAAGGACATATACTACGACCAGATGGAAAACCGGTCCACACGAGCCACCTTGACGACTAAACAGCCCTCACCAAATACCACCACCGTAAGAGGATTCAAAGATAGCTGTGAGGAGGATGATGACATCAAAGCCCGCTGACAAGGATAGAGGAACAACAAAAGCACCCATGATGCCCCGATAGCTTATTTTGCCCACTGGATCTGTATCCGCCCCCTCGACCTTTGTCCTCCCTTTTGTTTTTGTTTTCGCTTTTGTTGTGTTTTGTTTTGTTTTGTTGTTTGTTTGTTTTGTTTTGTTTTGTTGTTGTTGGTGGTCAACCTTTTTCTCACCCACTTCGCCCCAGGCAAAGTGTGTGTAAAGGGCCAGGCGCCTGCTTTTGTTTGTTTGAGTTAAGAGAGTCGGTCCTCACTCGACCCACTTTGCCCAAGGCAAAGTGTGTGAGTGGGACCGCCACCTTGCTCGCTTTGTTTTGTTGTTTGTTGTTTGTGTTCCTCTCGATCACCCACTTTGCTCAACGCAGCGTGTGAGTGGGAGGGTTTTCGCTTTTGTGTGTCGCTGGCATGTTTAAATTGGTGGGATTGATTGGGTCGTATTTTGCTTTGTTGTGAATAATGCTAGTAGTTTTAGGGATTCTGCTTGAGCATGACCGTATGTAAATAAGGACGACTTAATGAATTTGAGCACACATGGTGAGATTTGAGCTTAAACTCGTTGATCTCGATCAACACAGCTTCCTTTCTTGTGTGATTATTGACATCTTCATTAGGCTTTTGCTAGAACTTGCACACTCTTATGTCGAGGCCTTATCGACTTAGTTAAAACATTTAGACGACTTAGGCATATTTTTCTTCAAATAGCCCACCGAGCCAAAAATGTCCTACCTAATGTTAATCCCTGCTCACCCCTTGAGCTTAATAATTTCTTTCATTCACTTAAATTAGCCTCGAAAAGAAGCTCACCCGGTCAATTAGACTCGTGAGCTAATAGAAGAGAAGGGCAAAGGGAAGAACAAAGAGCCTCAGAATGGGCAAGAAAAAAGGGTTTACCAGAATTTCAAAGAAATGGGCAAATGCCCAATATAAAAGAAGGCACCTTAATTGAAAGAAAAGGACTTGAAATAAAAGAATATATATATTGATGAAGTCTTAAGATGGTCAGTGCCGAGGTCTGTAAGAGAAAGGCTAAAGGAAATCCATGGAGGACAAAATAAATTCCTCAAACCCGAGTCCGTGATGACCTTAGCCTCGCTCCAAAATTTCCCACCTATGTCTTAAGCCCTATTACAACCAAATAAAAGACCTAAGGATGAATGTTTAAAACTTTGTCTAAACGGTGGAGATGGTAGAGGCACGCAAGCCTATGGCATAGTCGAAATGAAAGATGTCCCGAAAGATACACTAGCCTATACACAAGAGTGCATAGTGTTGGTAAGGAAAATTCCCAATATGCTCAAATTGTGATTTTGACTTGTTTGATGGTCGCTGCTTGAATGGAGTCTACTGAATTACTAGTTTGTTCGATGAAGCTTATGTCACGAGATATCCCGCCGGTGGAAATGTGCTAACCATTTTCTGCTTTGAGTCTTTTCTTTCTTTCTTTGTCTGGGCAATGATGCTGCATGCTTGAGGACAAGCATGTTTAAAGTGTGTATGCAGTGACGAGCCCAAGTTTTGTGCTCTTTTTCTCGGTCTCTGTCTAGGTCTAGATCGAGTCTTTGTGTCTTTCTTGTTGTGTTTTGTGTCCGGAGGACACATTGGTCCGCAGGGACAAGGCAGGCGTAAATGGGCAAGAAGGAGTGGAACTTGCATGGCGGATGAATAGAGATACGATGCACCTCGAGGGCACAAGGAGCTTAGCTCACACCGGGCTTCAAACCCCAAGAGCTGTTCCGCTTCACGGCGCGACCTCCTTACTGCACCGCACAAGTTCAATCTCCGTAAGGGTAGTCTAATGGGCAAGCGTGTGAAGAAGGCGAGCGAGACCAAGAAGAAGAAGAGGCACGAGAGGCGAGGGAGAGCTAATGGGCAAGATACGCGAGATCCGGGCGAATCTCGCTAAACCGAAAGGATGCACCCGACACCGAATCTCATGATATCCGAGGAGATCGCCTCGATCCGTCTCGGCAAGGAAAGAGCACCGATCAACAAGGAAAACCTACCAGATTGTTCTAGCCCATGGGCCATTACCATCGCCATGCTCTCTCGGCCTATATATATGGATGAAGCGCGACTTGTGCGCTTTCTTCCGCTCCAACTCTCACTCTCATTATCAAATTCATCCAAAGAAGACCACATACATTAAGTTCCTTCGGGCAAACACTTTTATTTTCTATTCAGATGTTTTGTCGGCGGCACTGGCTCGCCGCTTCTATTTCTTTCAATTAATAGTAAGTTGGTTCCGCTTAATTATGGTTTTCATTAACTGCGTGATGTTTGTTTATTTTATGTCTAGCTAAGTCTTTATTCTCGTTTGGGCGTGACTATGGAGCATGATTAATATAACTCGAGAGGTCTAAGTAGGGCATTACGATCCGTGATACGTGTGTTCCCAAGCACTAGGTCCCGGGTATTATATAACTTAACCAAACTCGTGTGTTAGTTGCAAATAACATAGTGGGTAAGGAAGGTTGCAAGTAATAATTGATTAAGGTGTCGGTGTCCCGCACCCCAAATAGTACGACCGTGTGGACGAGTTGGAGTACTCCTAGCACCGCCTTTGTCAATACCGGTCCATCTAGATCATAACGCCGCCGTAGGTCTCGCATGTACGGAGGTGTCCTCGCAAGTGGGCATTACGAGTTAGATAGTTTGCATAGGGTGTCCCTCGCCTTCTTTACACGTAAAGGATAGACTTGAGGGTGCGTCAGGCGTGACGCGTGACAACGGGTCACGACGTATGTCTCTTATAACCGGGTTGATGCATGTCATGTAGAGAAAACCTTCGCACCTAGGACCGAGTGTTAATCGCCTTCACGGTTGTTGCCCAAGCCGCACTCGCCTTAATATTTGATATTCCTTTGAGTTTGTTTCGTGTTATTTTAGTCTACCTATAGTGACCAAGATAGTTACACAACTCTCATTCCTTTTAAGTGACATCGCGACATCGAGATTGCTACACCAACTCCTCGTGGATCGACCCTATACTTATCGCCGGCTACACCGTGATGGGCAATAGGTTATAAATTTATTTTGAACTCTAAACGACAGCGTGTCACTGGCCACGAGGCATGGCGGCTGACGCGGAAATTAGGGTTTCACCCTAAATCTATAAATAGGGCTTCGCACCCTCGCGCCCCCAACCTTCCCCAGACCTGTTTTACACATTTTTGTCCAGTTTTTCATAGTTTTTCATTCTTTTACACTCTAGCTTTGATTTAGATTCATTCTAGTACTAGTTTTCAATCATTCTGCAATTGTTCTGCGTATTGTTAACGCTTCGGAACGCTTTTGTCCGAACGAATTCCATCGTTTTCCCGTTTTTCGTTGGGTTTGGATACGAACCCAACCATTGTTCTCAGACGTTTCCCTACGGGTTTGATCTATTAAATTCGTACTTTTATGATTATTTCGTATTTTATTCCGTTAATTATGTCTAGCTAAATTTCTGTTCTAATCCTAAGGTTTGCATGATTCTATCCTATATGTTGTGATTCCTGCTATTGTTATTTACCTTCCAGGCATTGATTCATGATTCTTGGTGCTTAATTATATGTGTTGATTTCGATCAATCTTGATGCATATCATAGTTGCCGCTAATTACGTAATGCTTTAATTGTCAATCGATCTCAATGCATGATACGGATAAGCCTCGAGTCGTAGCCGAGATAGGAACATTCCTATGAAGCATATTCTTTGCCATCCTTTTGAGTTGCTTATTTTCCTCTAGAGACGAATAAAGAATAGGGAAAATTAGTAATCAATCGTCACAATTGTCGAATCAAGTTGTTGGCTACATATGTGATCTTCCATCTTGTCTGGATTAAAACGGTTAATAATAAGCAGGATAAACATCGTTGTGGATAGGAGTAGTGCATCCCTAGGGTTAGTCTTTATCTCCTATATTCATCTTTGAGTTCTTATTGCCTTTGTTTATTTGCAATTTGTTACCTTTGCTTTGGATTTTATTATCTGAAGCCTTAAAACCTTTCAAACCATTTTCTGTTGCTTGGATAATGATAAAGGATTAGAGAGTTAGCTTCTGTGTTTTCGGATTGCAATCCCTGTGGATACGATACTCTGCTTACCTTATACTTGTGCGTTTTTCGTGTTAGAAAAGTTGAGCGATCAATATCATCCTCAACACACTGCCCAAGTCTTTTGAGAATTTTCGCGTGAATGCGATCATGAGCAAGACCGAGTTCACACTTAGTCATTGTTTAATGATCTTGTGGTCATGAACGAGTCATGGGTAAAGGAGCACATGCTCTGCTAACACATCTAGGGGCCCAAATTTTCCGTTGAAAATGGAAAATAAAAAGGGCACCAAAGGTGGTAGAGGCAAGGAACCAGTGGGAGAGGGAGAAAACATGTTCGCCACCGGAGGCTTGAAGAAGCCAAAAAGAGGGCGATGTTTGCAAGCGACAAGATCGGGCATTGGAAGGCCAAGTGCCCTATGCTCAAGGCTCAAGGTACGCCGCTTGCTTTAGTAACAAAACATGTTTAGCGACTTGTTCTACCCATCTTGGGTAGTAGACACGGGTGCGACTTATCATGTTTGTTACACCTTGCAGGGGTTCCTGCGGACAAGGGAGCCGAATGATGGCGAGATAACGATTCCATGGGCAACGCGCGAAAGTCGAGGCCGCAGCCGGAGATGTTACTTTATGTTTGATAGAACAGCTTTAGTTTTGAAAGACGTTTTATATGTGTCGGAGTTTCGACGGAACCTTATTTCTGTTTCCAAACTATTTATTCATGGATATTTAGTTGTTTTTGATAGTGGTGTTTCTATCATAAGAAATGACGAGGTTATCTGTGGTGGCACTTTATATAATTCGCTTTTTACTATTTCTGCCAAACATAATACCTATAACGATGTTGCATCTTCTTTAAACCTTAAAAAGAGAAAGTTTTCTTCGCAAGATGACACCACGTTTCTCTGGCATCTTAGATTAGGTCACATCAATCTAAATAGGATCCAAAGACTGGCTAAGAATGGAGCGCTGGGTAATCTCACAGCTATCTGCTCCCAAATCCGCGAATCCTCGTGATGAAGGTAAGATGTCGACCACCCTTCAAAGTGAAGGTTATAGAGCCAAAGAAGTGTTGAGCTAGTCCATTCGACACCGTGTAGACCTATGTCCACACAAGCTCGTGGAGGGTACGAGTATTTTATCACTTTCATTGATGATTACCAAGGTACGGATACATATACCGCTTTCACCGCAAGTCCGAATGCTTTGAGAAATTCAAAGAGTTTAAGGCGGAAGTGGAGACGAAGCTTGGTAAGAGTATCAAGTCATCGCTCGACGATCGCGATGGCGAATACCTCAAGAACGAGTTTATGGACTATTTGGTGAAGTGTGGATTACCTCCCACCACCTACACCAAGCACGCCACAAAGAAATGGTGTGTCGAGCGAAAAAATAGACTCTTTAGAAATGGTTAGATCGATGATGAGTTATGCAACATCGCTTATTTCATTCGGGGTATGCCTTAGAAACGGCAAAGATACTTGCTAAATCTAGTACCATCCAAGTCGGTCGAAAAGATCCCTTTCGAGTGGTGGTTTGGGCGCAAGCTCAGTTTAAGCCACATATGATATGGGCGATCCAAAGACACGTGCCGAACAAGAAGGCCGATAAGTTGGAGGCTAGATCCAACGCAAGACTGTTTATTGGCTATCCTAGAGGGATGAAAGGTGGTTTATTCTATAGTCCTAAGGATCAGAAGGTCATTATTTGCACTAATGCCCGATTCTTAGAAAATAATTATATGAAAAACCATAAATCCAAAGTTGAAATCATTCTTCAAGAATTAGAAGATGATCGATTCCACCACCGATTAAACCAAAGGTACGAGATTTCGTGTTCAGTGGGAGGATCGACACCGATACTTCAAGAAATTGAAGTGGGTCGAGTTCCACCGAGATACCGATCGCATAAGTGGTACCTACCCAACAAGTTGTGCAAGATAGAGAACCACAAGTTACCGCACCCACCGCTTCCATTGTGCTCAGAAGCCTCGTCAGAGTGGGAGGGTTGTTCGTCAACTCGAGCGATTTATGTTCATGGGTGAATCTTCGATTTAGTCCCGTGAAACGAAAGCAGCAATAATCGACCCATGGACATACAAATGAGGCGATATGCGCATTGATGCAAGATCATGGCACACCGCTATGGACTTAGAAATCGAGTCCATAATGAAATATGGATGTATACGAAAAGATACCTCAACCGATGGTAAAGAAGTCATAGGTAGTAAGTGGGTATACAAGAGGAAGAGATTTAGATTGAGAGGTTTGGGCTTTTAAAGCCGCTTGTGGCGAAAGGGTATACTCGGACAGAGGGCATCGATTTCGATGAGACCTTTTCACCGTAGCAATGCTCAAGTCCATCGTAATTCTTCCGCCATAGCACCACTTGAACCTTGAGGTTTGGCAATGGATGTGAAACCGCTTAAACGGTTACCTTGAGGAAGGTAGAGACATCTATATGCAAAGAACCCGAAGGTTATGTGGTGAAGGTGAAGAGTATCTAGTTTGAAGCTTAAGAAGTCCATTTATGGACTTAAGCAAGCTTCACGATCCCGAACTTACGTTTTGACGAGATGGTAAAGTCCTATGGATTTACCCAGCTGCCTAGCGAAAAGTTGTGTGTATCGCTTAGATGTCAACGGTGATGTGGTATTTCTTGACTTTATGTAGATGACATCCTTCTACTTGGCAACAATGTGAAGTTGTTATCGACGAAAGAGTTGGTTATCCGATCAATTTCAAATGAAAGACTTAGGAGATGCAACGACATTCTTGGGATCAAGGTTTACCGAGATCGCAATAGGAAAATGTTGAGCTTATCTCAAGCGCCTTACATTGATACCGTGATTACTGTTTTAGTATACGCACCGCCAAGAAAGGATTGCTACCTTTCGGACATGGCGCCTTTATCTAAGGAGCGATCACTTATGACCGCAAAGGATATAGAGGAAATGAGACAAGTTCCTTACGCTCCGCCGTAGGAAGTCTCATGTACGTAATGTTATGTACGAGACCCGATATCCGCTATGCGGTAGGTATAGTAGCTAGATATCGCCTAACCTCGGACAAGCTCATTGAATCGGTAAAGCATATACTCAAGTAACCGAAAAGGACTCGAGATTATAGGTCGGTTTACCATGCGATAGTCTAATGCCTTTGGGTTATTCGACTGGATTTCCAAGCCGACCGTGATGAGAAAAAGTCTACCTCGGCATGTGTTTACCTTGGGAGGTGGGTCGATCCTGGCGGAGTGCAAAGCAACGATGCATGCGGACTCCACCATGGAAGCCAAATATGTAGCCGCTCGGAGGTCGCTAAGGAGGTCAGATGGTTCAAGAACTACCTCATGGATCTAGATGTGGTACTGGTTTGCCCAAGAGTATTATAGTTTCTCGTGATAACTCGTGCGTGGCAAACTCGAAGGAACCATGCACCCACAAGGCAACGAAACACATAGAGAGAAAGTACTATGTCATACGAGAAATCGTTAGACGAGGGATGTGCTAATTGAGAAGATTGGTATTGCGGATAACCTAGCTGATCCATTCACGAAGAGCTGCATAAAAGTCTACGAAGAGCATATTCGAGGACTTGATTAAGAAGATGGCACCCACTTAGAAAGGAAACTTTTGTATAAGTGGGAGAAGCAAAGTGATGGTTTTGTTTTGTAATAGCTAGTAAAGAGACACATTGTATACTAAAAGTTTGCTTTAGTATAAGTGGGAGATTGTTAGATTTGTATCTTGGCAGCGCTTTGGTTGAGCATGTATACAATGTTTCCTCGTTACCACTATTAAAATCTCCTATCCGAATTGATTACTTGATTGCATATATCTATGTCCCTTATCTCATATATAAGTTAGATCATACGAAGTGTAGGAGATCACGTGTCCATATGATTGGTCAAGCTTAATGAGATATAAAAGTATCACACCGAGACAACTTGAGGACGAGTTGTCGGTATAGCCATGGTATAGATAAGAAGTGACTTGACTTGGTTGCTTGTCTATACTGGTATGTCTCTGACGTATTGATGGATCAAAGTGAGATGAGTTCATATATCTGACCGTCGTGAAGAACCTAGATCTCGGTGACTTACGATGATCTAAACCTCGATAAGGTATTAGGTGAGTATGAGTTGTCGACCATCACTGACTTGTTATGGGTGAGGGTTACATGATTTAACCCAAGACTCTCTGCATCTTGGGTGGTGGCGGTCTTGCATGTCATGCTAGTTATCAGACGAGTCACCGTATCCGCTTAGGATGATGACATCCCTTAAGGAGCTCAAAGGTTTATTGTACTAAACCCCGCAGGTTGAGTTATCTCAAGTACAATAATAAGGTTGAGTGGTACTACTTATGAATTAAAGATATTAATTATTTTAAGCAATGTAATCGTAAATAATTAATGGACGACGATATCTTAAATACGGGATTCAGAAAGTCTAAGTGCAAGCCCGACTCACCTTCGGTAATAAAGGGGTAAGTCAGCATTTATTCTCTAGTGGCATGAATAAATGTTTATGAATTAATTTATGTTCTGGGCTGAACATAAGATAATTAATTTATTTGAGGCCCATCTTTATTCCTTGCATTTGATCCCTGGGCTGGCCCATCCAGGCCTGTAGCTAGGGTGAAAATCGCCCACCTCTCTCTCAGTCCTACTGGGACTCTGATTTGATCATCTCTATCCTAAAGGATATTATTATATTTATTAGATATGCATAGATCCTATCTAGATAGGATTTGGGAGTGCATTATAAATATAAGGTGAGAGAGAAAATCAAGGCTAATCCTTACTCCATATTTTCGAGATTTACTATAGTATTATAGAGAGAATTTTCGAAAATTGAGAGAGAAGAAAGAGGGTGATTTTGTATAGCATTCTCCATAGACTGTCCTCACTCGACATGAGATTAGGCAACCGGATACGATCCGTAAGATCAAAGCACGAGTCTTGATCCGCTCATCCCGCATGATTCGCAGGTAAACACGAGAAAACTCCTACGTATTGCAATTAATTATATAGGTGCATGCTAGGCTATAATCAATGTATGGTGAATTAAACATCCAAGATAGATCCTGGGGGGGTTAAATAAGATTTCCTACGATGTTGGGTGCCCGATATCGTTGGCGGGGGTGTATCCGTGGATTTCCGAGAAATGAGAGATGATCCGTCTGTGCCGGTCAAATCCTGGTAGCTCGTTGCCATCTCTCGCAGGAGGAGTGGGAGATCGATAGCGACGTCTATCATCTCTTTGAAGAGGAGATCGACCCGCCTCCTCTTCTTCCGTCCCGCTCACCACGGGGATGTTGTCTTCGAGTGGCGAGCTTCGGCTATACCGATGATCGACTCTGCGAGTTGCACCGAGGTGAATGATTATGGGCGACCCGTCGAGGTGATCGACTTCGGACAACGTGCCGAGATGATCGTTCTCGGCCATCTTGCCGAGGTGAGCGTCCTTGATCATTTCGGAGGGGTGAGCAACCTTGGGCGCCCGTGACTGCCAGTCCGGGCGTTCTTGAGGTGCTCGCTCCGTTCGTCGTCTGACTCATAAAATTTTAAAATTGGCTGATATTGGCGTTGAGGAATTCAGATACGGCTCTGCCGAGGACCTCGTGAGATTGGTGAACTGCTTGTTCACCGTGTTGAGGTCGGCATCTCCTCTTCAAGAGGGCGGCAATCTCGGTGTATAGGAAGGTCCTCATGTAACCTCGGTGTGTTGTTGCTATCGGCACACGATCTCCTTTCCCCACGTTACATAGCTTGGTTTGGGTCTTCGATCGTCCATTGCCAGCACCACCGATGGCGCTAACATTTGCACGAGTCCTTGCCATTGATTTTTGTTGGAAATCAGCGCTTATATATATATATTTTATATATGTGGTGAAGTTACCGAAGCTACTTTGACCAAGATTTTGAGTGACGTAACGTTTAATTTTGTGAAATTAAGCGGCATAGGATCGATCTACGCCCGAGTAGATGATTGTGGTGTATTCACATTCTCAAATCCGATTTCCGTGGTGAGAAATAATGGATCAAAGTTGGTCACTAAACATGGAGTTATGTGATTAAGGGATAAGCATGGATTAATTAATCCTTATCCCACATTGATTAATGTACCTTCATTAATTGTCTATATAAGTGGTTCATTGAACACTTAGTATAATTATGTGCACAAGGGATGGGCCGAAAGCCCACGCGCCGCCGCCGCCGCCGCCTGCATGCCGGGCCGGTGCCCGTCGTCCGCCTCGCCGCGCCCGCCCGGCCCGGCTTGCCCGGCTCCGACCCGGTTTCGGTTCGATTCCGTGGTCCGTGGATCGTGGATCTTAGCAATTGGTCTTTGGGTGGTCTTTGGGCTGTTCTTTGGGCATGTTCGTGGGCCTGGTTTCGTGGCCCATTACCCCTATATTTTGGATCAATGTTTGATCGAGCCCAAAGATGGAGTTGGTCCGAGGCCCAACTCGTGTAGCCCAATCCGTTGGGCCTGCTGTGCGATGGAGTTGGTCCGAGGCCCAACTCGTGTAAGCCCAATCCGTTGGGCCTGCTGTGCACTTGAAGAGACGTCCGGATACGCCCAACGAACACGACGCACGCGTTGTCCGTTCGTCGAATCGCCGGTAACGCTCGACATGAAGGCTCTGCGGGAAACGTGGGCACGTTGTCTCCCAAAACCGTCGCGTAACCCCTCTGCACTCAATGGGGGACATAACTCCGTAACACCCGACATCAATGCGGGTGTTGACTCAAGATGTTTTCTTCGAAGGGGACGACGCCTATAAATAGGACATGTCTCCCAAAGATAAGCCACCCATCGCAAAAGCATTCCAAGATACCTAAGAGCACTCCATGCATACATTTTTGTGTCCAAGCTCTGCCCCGCCTCCGTCCGGTTCGCGGAGCTCGTTGGTTTGGTCGGTGCCACCACCCACAGACGCTTGTTTTACCTTTGGAGCGATACGCGAGCAGAGCACTCCGGGCGTATCTCGTCTTGCGGAAAGAGGCCTCGACTCGGCATCATCATTCTACGGTTTTTGTTTCAATTGTTTTACAATACGCTTTAGTCATTTGTTAGTTTGATCTCTTTCACATTTTTTTAAGTTGTGTACGCCGCAAGTAGTTACTGCATCGCTCGTACTACCTTTACCAACAATCGCAAGACCGATATCACTTGCCAAGGAATTCGACTATTAATTAACTTAAACTTTGAAACTTAAATCTTTGCTTGGAGATGTCGATTGCCCTCGCCACCGACTCTGCTTCCGCCACCGCCTGTTGCTCGCCTCCCGCCACACGCCACGCCTGCCGCTGCCGCTGCTGCCGCCACCGCACTATGACTTGACCATGTTTGGTTTGATGCCTTCGGTCAACCATTGGACCCATTGGGTCGATCGTTGGTTCCACCAGTGGTTCAACGCTTGGTTCCACTTTTAGTGGTTCCTTCGTTCGACGATCGCACTTTTCGATTGGGTCGATTGTTGGATCCATGGGATCTAACACCGTGGTTCTCATTCGAGTTCCATGTTCCAAAGACACTTCAAGTGGTGTTGGTGGATCCGGTTTGGGATTGATCTCGCCACTGCTCATACCGCAAGGATGATGCCGCCGTAGTTCCGCCAAGTTTGGAGGATCCGACTTCAAGAGATGGCGACAAAAGATGCCGTTTCACCACGACATTGGGCTTCGCCAATTTCTTGGTGGAAGATGAGCCCGCTGCCCGGTCAAGTGACGGACTTTCACGTCCGAGCAAAGATATGATAATTGGCGACCGAGACTATCTTTGTAAAACTTTATACTTGATAGTTTAGAAGATAGTTTGTATAGTGTTAACGACATCCAAATGTATGTGGGATGCGCTAGAAAAGAAGTACCAGAGTGATGATGCGGTACAAAGAAGTTTATTGTAGCAAAATATTTGGACTACAAGATGGTCGATTCTCGATCGATCACGGACCAAGTCAAGAGTTTCAACTCATTGTACACGAGGTTCAAGCCAAGGGCACACCGCTTCGGATGGCTTTGTCGTCGCTACGGTGATTGAGAAGCTACCGGTGGTGGAGAGACTTGAAGGTCTACCTAAGCACAAGCGAAAGGATATGACACTGAAGACTTAATCGTCAAACCGCGATCGAGTCCGACGTGAAGAAACAAGATTTAAAAGCGAAGGCTTGATCGATGCTAAAGCCAACCTGTTGGAGAGAGGCGGTCCTCCAACAAACGTGTTCGTCCCAATGTCAAAGACAAAGGCAAAGGAAGGTGGTTGCCCGTAAATTTGTGGACCGCATAATTAGGCGAGCATGGCCATACGAGTAAGGACCGCCGTAGCTAAGAAGAAGAAGGCTAAACAAGTTACCAATGTTGTCGAGAAGGACTTCGACAAATGGGACAAGGATGACTTGGTTGCTGTGGTGACCGAAGAAGTCAACCACGCCGAGAATCAAGGTGGATGGTTCATCGACATTTGCGCAATCGCGCACGCCTGCGTGCCGAAAGATGCGTTTCTCCACCTACAAGCTGTTGAGGGGAGGAAGCTCAACATGGGGAACCAAGTCATCCGAGGTTGCCGGAGTTGGTGATGTGGTGCTCAAGATGTCGTCCGCATTGAGATCACGTTGAAGGATATGCTTCATGTCCCTGACATCCGCAAGAATTTGGTGTCGGGCTCTCATTCTAGTTAACAAGGGTTTAGACTAGTTTTGAGTCGGACAAGTTTGTCTTGACTAAGTTTGGGAAGTTCCTTGGTAGGGGTTATCTTCTTTGGGGTCTTTTCAAATTGAATGTAATGGTCATCGGTCGGTACCCAAGATTGCTATTAATGAAAATGCATCTACTTCTCTTACTTGACCGAGTGCTCGATTTATGGCATTGTAGATTAGGACATGTTAATCTAAATGCAATAAAAGATTAGTAAATTTAGATTTACTAAAGTTAATACACAAACGAAATGTGAGGTTTGTGTGGAAGCCAAATGGCTAAGTTACCGTTTCATTCGGTAGATCGAGCACTAAGCCTCTAGAACTTATTCACACCGATGTGTGTGATTTAAAGTTTGTACAAACTAGAGGTGGTAAAAGTACTTCATCACGCTTATTGATGATCGTATAAGATATTGTTATCTTTACCTTCTAAGAAGTAAAGACGAGGCTATTGAAGCTTTTAAAAACTTCAAGAACGGGCCGAGAATCAACTAATTCGTCGAATTAAGACTGCTCAAGTGATAGAGGGGAGAATATGTAGATCCGTTTGAGGCATTATGCAATGAAAGTGGTATAATACATCAAACGAAAGCTCCTTATTCACCTCGCCTAATGGCGTTGTTGAACGAAAAATCGAACACTTAAGGAGATGATGAATGCTTTGTTGATTAGTTCGAGTTGCCTGCATTTGTGGGGAAGGGCTGTTTTGACGACCAACTACATCTTGAACAAAATTCCACCAAGAGTAAGGATGTCACTCCTACGAGTTGTGGAAAGGAAGAAAGCCATCGCATAAATATCTCAAAGTGTGAGGGTGTTTGGCGAAGGTTGAGGTGCTCTTCCTAAACAAGTTACAATTGGACCTAAAACGATCGATTGATCTTTATTGGGTATGCATCGAACAAGCAGCGGCTTATCGTTTCGATCCACGGTCGAGGCACCGGATATGACTATGGGGACGACGATTGAATCAAGGAATGCTATATTCTTTGAAAATGTTTATCCTCAGAAAGACAAGGATAAAGTGAAGCCGACTCTAGCAATAGAGTCGATAGTGAAGTCATGAGTTCTAAACCTTTGGAGGAAGAACCGATATCGCATAGCGATCGAGGTCTCGATCCATAGGGTCGGAACCGAGACGAGGCGAGAGAGTCGAACGCCAAAGGATTTTGGTCCCGACTATATTGCGTTCATGTTGACGAAGAACCAACGTCGATCAAAGTAGCCTATGCTCGCCAGACGGGATGCTCGGCGAGAGGTCGCTCAAAGTGAGATTGATTCTATTCGCAAACCACACTTGGGTCTTGGTTGATTTGCTGTAAGGTTGTAAGCCCTTAGGATGCAAATGGATCCTTAAAAGAAAATACAAGGCGATGGATCAATTGAAAAGTATAAGGCCCGTTTGGTTGTCAAAGGTTTAAACAAAGAGGGTACGATTTCTTCGATACCTATTCACATGTGACGAGGATTACGCCTATTCGGTGCTTCTCGCAATTGCCGCTGCATGCAATCTTGAGATTCATCAAATGGACGTTAAGACTGCGTTTTGAAAGGTGACCTCGAGGATGAGGTATATATAGAGCAACCCAAGGGTTTGTAGTACCGGTCAAGAGGAAATGTATGCAAACTCGTGAAGTCTCTATATGGTTTGAAACAAGCGTCGTTGCAATGGCACTCAAATTTGACAATATAATGTTGGCAAATGGTTTCAAGATCAACGAGTGTGACAAATGTGTCTACGTTAAGAACATCGATAATGGTGATGTTATAGTGTGTCGTATGTAGATGACATGTTGATCATGAGTAGCAATACTCAAGTCATTAATGACACAAAGCGCATGTTAAAAGAAATTTTGACATGAAAGACATGGGATTAGGCGATGTGATTCTTGGAATCAAGATTCTAAGAAGATCGACGGAATTATCTTGACACAATCTCACTACATCGAGAAAGTGCTTAAGAAATTCAACGCGTTTGACGGTTTACTGCTAAGACCCCATTGGAGCTCAATGTTCACTTGAGTAAGAACAGGGTGAACTGCTGACAAGAAGACTATGCTAAGGTCATTGGGTGTTTGATGTATCTTACAAATTGCACCCGACCCGACATAGCTTGCGCTGTGAACAAATTGAGTCTTCCAATGCTCCTTGCTTGGATTGCTCGTGTAACGACTCAATTTGTTCATGAGGGGACGGCGCCTATAAATAGGACATGTCTCCTCAAAGATAAGCCACCCATCGCAAAAGCATTCCAGCATACCTAAGAGCACTCCCTGCATACATTTTTTGTGTCCAAGCTCTGTCCTCGCCTCCGTCCAGTTCGCCGGAGCTCGTTGGTTTGCGGTGCTGCCACCCACGAGACGCTGCCGTTTTACCTTTGGAGACGATACGCCAGAACCGAGAGCACTACCGGGGCGTATCTCGTCTTGCGGAAAGAGGCCTCCTCGACTCGGCATCATCATTCTACGGTTTTTTGTTTCAATTGTTTTTACAATACAGTTTAGTCATTTGTTAGTTTGATCTCTTTCTACATTTCTGTTTTAAGTTGTAATACGTCCGGCAAGTAGTTCTGTACTGTTCTGTACTACCTTTACCAACAATTTTGTGTAGAGAAACGAAGCTTTTTTGTAGGATGTTCCCACAGACGGCGCCAATGATAAATCTTGTGTGTGCGAGATCTATGAAAACAGTAAAGAACACAAGAGACTTTTACGTGGTTCGATCAAGAAAAAGATCTACGTCCACGGAGGTATGATTCCTCAATACTTTCACTATATGCGATTACAATGAATGTATTAAAAAGCTAGAGTATTCAATAGTTGCTCATCTTCTATCTTCAACCTAACCTCTATTTATACATATTGCGTATCCTTTAAGATTGTTGCAGATCCGATCTCTCTCTGGCGATATCTCATCCTTGAATATCTCCTTCAATATCTCTTCTTGGATTCGATCTTGAATAGGGTTTAGATGTTGAGCCAAATGGGCCCGCGTGGTAGTCTATTAGGTCGGGCCCAATTCACTCGGCCTCTATCGAACGGCGGTTGGTATATCCCATCAAGTATATTAAAACATCTATCATTTATTTACAATCTTAAAATATTGTAATGACAATTTCATTATGACTAGTAACTAGTAAATGTGGTTAAATACTAGATCAAACACAAAATAAGAATAAGAATTTGAAGTGGACCACACATTAAAATCCCAATCGGCTGTGCAGTGCTACCAAATGTATTATTCAAGTTAGGTAATAAGACGAATTTGACCCTCACATCTTATAAAGGATCCCAACAGATCACAATCAGACCAACTCACCCCCCAAATATCCGTAATTAGAAAAACCCATGATTTCTTTTTCTTCCCATCTTCCCATCCTCGCTCTCATCTTCCTCTCCCTCTCCGCTCTCACACTCTCAGAGAGATGCAACGCAAATGACAAAAAAGCCCTCCTCCAAATCAAGAAAGACCTCAACAACCCCTACGACATCAGCTGGGATCCCAAAACCGACTGCTGCCAAGACTGGTACGGCGTGAAATGCGACGAGAAAACCAACCGAACTATCCATTTTGACATCTCCGAGGCCAACCTCCACCTCCCGATCCCGGCCGCCGTCGGAGACCTCCCCTACCTCCAAAACCTCGCCATCCACAACTGCAACGCCACCGGCGTAATCCCACAAGCCATTTCCAAGCTCTCGCAGCTCGACTTCCTCGATCTCAGACAGAATCTTCTCGCCGGCCCGGTCCCATCTTTCCTCGGAAACCTCAAAAAGCTCACGTACATCGGACTGTCGCGCAACGGTCTGACCGGTTCGATCCCGCCGTCGCTCTCTCAGCTGCCGAAGCTCGGCGGCCTGCTGTTAGACAGAAACGAGCTCACCGGCGGCATTCCAGCATCGTTCGGGGACTTTAAGGAGAAGGAAATCTATTTCTACATGTCCCATAATCAGCTCTCCGGCCCTATTCCGGCGAGATTGGGGCGTGCAGACTTCAACCTGTTTGATGTTTCGAGAAACAGGCTGGAAGGTGACATATCGTTCATGTTCGGGAAAAACAAGAACTTGAACACAGCCGACTTTTCGAGGAATCAGTTTCAGTTCGATTTCTCGAAGGTCGAGTTTTCGAAGATTTTACATAACCTGGATTTGAGCCATAACAAGATTTTTGGGAGCCTACCAGCGGGATTGGCTAAGATCAATTTGGGTTCGTTGAATGTGAGCTACAACAGTCTATGTGGCCAGATTCCAGTCGGCGGCAGGCTGCAGGAGTTCGAATACACTGCCTTTTTTCACAACAAGTGTTTGTGTGGTAAACCTTTGCCGAAGTGCAAATGATTTTGGTCATATTTTAATGTAATAAGCTTCTATATGTAATGTGTGATGTTTTTTTTCTCTATATATTTCTTTGAGGTAATATGTAATGTGTGATGTTGCTTTATATGTGATGGAAATTAAGATGAAATCAAAGTATAATTACTTGTTAAACCATTTTCTCCATGTGCTATGAACTTTAAATTAATATATAATCATAAACGCCAAATGAAAAAAAAATCTTTAATATTGCAATATTAATTAGCATTTAGTGACGGTCGATGTTAACAGATACTTAAAAAGTAAGTATTGAAATGAAACAGTACAATGAAATAATACTGGAAAGATTGATTTTATAATTTTATTAAAAGCATAATCTAGCTATTAGGTTATTCGGTACACAATTTTTGAGCTTAGTTCGTAAAAGAATCAATTAAGATCTGTCACTAATACAAGCAGGAACGAACATCGGGTGTTTGATGAAATGTTAGACTCTGCAGATGGACAACAGGTTGATGAAATGCGCGAGACGGTGAATTCCCTAACTAAAAGTTATTTATTTCTTTTGACAAAGTCAAGCCTAATTAATTATACTTTAGCAAATGCAATATATTATTATGCACATGTATGGCTTACAAATTCAAATTATAAACCACACATTTCACATTAAAAATTTGGCACATAGTGGAATAACTGTTTGTTTAGTTGCTTAGTGGTGTTGGACCATAATATATACTATATATTGTTCGCTCTTTTATTTACTACAACACAACGAGTGCATAGTGTAGTTGCAATCAATAAAAACAAGATCGCATTCCATAAGGATCGGCACCTTTTGGAGAAGCTATTCTACTAGAGTCAGTATGGATAGGGGTGAGCATTCGGGCGGTTCGGTTCAAAACCGAACCGAACCCGAAAAACCGAAAAACGAATTTTTAAAAACTCAAAGCAGAACCGAACCAATTATCAGACAAAACCGAATCAAACCGAACCGAAATATTCGGTTTGGTTGGATTCGTTCTTAACCAATTAAAATTAAAATTAATATAAATATTATAATATATATAATATAATATATAAATATAATTATATATATATAAATATATATAAATAACACATATATATATAATATATATATATAAAATAAAAATATATAATAATAATTAATTAAGGCGGTTCGGTTTAAAACCAAATTTTTAACCAAATCAACCCGAACCGAATTAATTTGGTTTTAAAAATTTGAAACCGAAATGAATTACTGTTCAAAACCGAACCAAACCGCCATTTCGGTTCGGTCCGGTTCGGTTTTTCGGTCCAGTTCGGTTTTTGCTCACCCCTAAGTATGGAGCCAGTATATCGGCACGGAGCAAGGCTTGACGATAAGGGTCAACGCTCATGTTCCGATGTTGTTATAGGTGAATTCAAACTTCTTAATACTACTGATAAATTGATTTTAATCTATTTAGACTCACCAAGTTCAAGATAGCTCGAGAGTTATTAGTTGTCTTCCCCGTAGAACTAGAAAGTTAGAACCGCCCTAGGCCTTCTCAGTCGGCGCTTCCTTATCATGAATAGGAAGAGGTTTGAAGAAAGGCAATGTCAAATTTCATTGAGAGGAATTAGCAAAGAAAAGAAAAAGAGGTCGATAACATCTTAATGTATTTTGAGATATGTCGAACCATATCACTTGATTGTTGGATCAACAAAATAGACAAGCTCAAATGATGATCAATTATTCAAACACACAATACAACTAAGAACACAAAGAAATAATTAAATCCAACAAGGAATCAATTAAGACATAGAGTAATCCATCACAAACCCACCTAGTCTAATCATTAAGATACGAAATTTTAGCAAAGAATATTCATCGTCAAAACATATCCCAAGTCATAAGAAAATATAATCTTAATTAGCATTTGGCGATGGTCGATGTTAATAGATACTTAAAAGTAAGTATTGACATGAAACAGTACAATGAAATAATACTGGAAAGATTGATTTTATAATTTTATTAAAGCACAATCTAGTTATTAGGTTATTCGGTACAAAATTTTTGAGCTTAGTTCGTAAAAGAATCAATTAATATCTTTCACTAATACAAGCAGAAACGAACATCGGGTGTTTGATGAAATGTTAGACTCCGCGGATGGACATCAGGTTGATGAAATGCGTGAGACGGTGAATTCCCTAGCTACAAGTTATTTATTTATTTTGACACAGTCAAGCCTAATTAATTTTACTTTAGCAATATATTATTATGCACATGTCTAGCCTACAAATACAAATTATACACCACACATTTCACATTAAAAATTTGGCACATAGTTGAATAACTGTTTGTTTAGTTGCTTAGTGGTGTTGGACCATACTATATATTGTTCGCTCTTTTATTTACTACAACACAACTGCATAGTGTAGTTGCAATCAATAAAAGTAAGATCGTACAAGGAGGATTGGTGAATTCAAACTTCTAAATAAAAATGATAAGCTGATTTAAATCTATTTAGACTCACCAAGTTCAAGAGTTGTTAACTAATTAATAAAAAGCTAAGTTCAAAGCAATCAAACTTCATAGAAAAAATTAAACTAATTAACAATTTGGGAAAGGACTTCAAAGCTATCCTAGAGATTAGACTTCGGTGGACTTGCAAATGGACATCTCTAGACTCAATAAATTGCATGTTAAAGCGATCTCAAGTTTAGTTAAAGTCCCCTCCCGGGTGTACTAAAGCCGTGGATTACAAACTAGAACCAATGCCCCCAATCGATTACTAGTTTACAACTCTCAAAAGCATCAAGGACCTAGAGCGCTCACATACCCTTTCAACCTTCCGGTTTGTTGAAGCTATGTGCTACATGTTCCTCTGCTAATGTCAAACAATATCTCTTGATTGTTGGATCAACACAATAGACATATGCTCAAATGATGATCAATTATTCAAACACACAATACAACTAAGAACACAAAGAAATAATTAAATCCAACAAGGAATAAATTAAGACATAGAGTAATTCATCGCAAATCCACCTAGTCTAATCATTAAGATACGGGATTTTTAGCAAAGAATATTCATCGTCAAAACATATCCCAAGTCATAAGAAAACATAATCTAAGATACAAGAATATAGAGATGTAAAGACAAATCCTAATCTTGATCTCAATGTGTAATCTTGATGAGCTATTTTCTCCCCTTCTTCTCTTGATTGATGTGTTGATCTTGAGATAAATGAAATGGAAGAGAGAAAAATGATAGAGAGAGACTTGGATGGTTATTGTGGAGGCTAGAGTTCCAAGATTATACTCTTTAATAAGAGTTGGGAGGATGTATTATTTATAGTGTAGTGTGTCAATGAAACCAAGAGGGGCTGCAAAATGGTGAGAAAAATGGCCAAAAGATGAGAAAATTGAAGACGCAGAAACTGTTCGATGAATGACTCGAAAGAAATGGTTATATATGACTGATGTAAACAAATTCTACATGAAAGTAAAACATGTTCATGTTGAATTTTCCGGTTCCGGGGATATACAAATTGAAAAGCAATCTTTAAATGAGGGCATATATGTCATGAAATAGTAAAATGAGACGTGAACATAGCCTCCAAAAATTTAAATAAAAAAGCAAACTTGGCCGACAAAGGTTAGGGTAACTCGAATGTTGAAAGTTGGAAACCAACTTTTTTGTTGCCACATAAATGTCACATCAATTTTTAAAGTCCATCAACTTCTTTATAATTTTCTCTCCATCCATTTACCTACAAAACCAACTTTTATATGGGTTCATTATAATATACACACATTTATATCTATATATGTCTATATTCATTTATTTTTATATATAATATTTGTATTATGTAATCAATTTAAATTCAAATTCCATTTTTTACCGATTTTTATGTAGAATGAAAGATCTTTTTGTGATCTTTAATTCAAGATAGGTCTTGAATATACTTTATATAATTGATTTAAATTGCCTATTTTTTGAAAAGAAAAAGAAAAAAAAGGGATAAAAGATAAAGAAAGTAGTGAGACCCAAATAAAAACTTAAAAAGCCAACTTCTTAAATGAGAAGTTGAGAACCAACTTTTTACCACATCATATTTGCTACAATGGTAAAAAAGTTGGCTCTCAAATTTTAAAATGGGGAAAGAAGTTGCCATTGGAGGCACCATGTTGGGTGATATTTGAATTGTGACGTCGAGCTCAACCAAAAAAAAAAAACGTGATATGTCTCATGTGTCCCTTAAACCATGCCAAACGCCATAATATTATTCTCCGATTTACTATTATTTCCACAATAATGAAAACGTGTATGATTATTTTGTCCTAGGAAAATCATATAGTGCGACATATAACTCCATTACAGAGCATCATATCCTCTATTTTTGGGACCAATGCCCCACATTTCATTCATTAGATGAAATGAATCCAAAGTTTCCTTCCATCCAAAGTGCTGCTACAACTTGGGGCATTATATTTTTAAAGTGCTGCTCAGCTCTGCTCCCATCACCACGCCGCATATACCGAAATATATATTAGATGATATCATAACTACGCACATGTACTTAAAGCCTCATTATATTAGTCTTGAATTTTTGTTTTATTATGGATTTCATACTCTCTGAAATCGGTTGTGCAGTGCTACCAAACGTATTATTGAAGTTATGTAATAAGACAAATTTGACCCTCACATTTTCTTATAAAGTTCGTTCCCCAACAGATCACAATCAGACCAACCCACCCCTCTATCCAAATATCCATAATCAGAAAAACCCATGATTTCCTTTTCTTCCCATCTTCCCATTCTCGCTCTCCTCTTCCTCTCCCTCTCCCTCTCCCCTCTCACACTCTCAGAGAGATGCAACGCAAATGACAAAAAAGCCCTCCTCCAAATCAAGAAAGACCTCAACAACCCCTACGACATCATCACCTGGGATCCCAAAACCGACTGCTGCCAAGACTGGTACGGCGTGAAATGCGACGACAAAACCAACCGAATTATCCATTTTGACCTCTCCAAGGCCAACCTCCACCTCCCGATCCCGGCCGCCGTCGGCGATCTCTCCTACCTCCAAAACCTCGCCATCCACAACTGCAACGCCACCGGCGTAATCCCACAAGTCATTTCCAAGCTCTCGCAGCTCGACTTCCTCGATCTCAGGCAGAATCTTCTCACCGGCCTGGTCCCATCTTTCCTCGGAAACCTCAAAATGCTCACGTACATCGGACTTTCGCGCAACGGTCTGACCGGTTCGATCCCGCCTTCGCTCTCTCAGCTGCCGAAGCTCGGCGGCCTGCTGTTAGACAGAAACATGCTCACCGGCGGCATTCCTGCATCGTTCGGGGACTTTAAGGAGAAGGAAATCTATTTCTACCTGTCCCGTAATCAGCTCTCCGGTCCTATTCCGGCGCGATTGGGGCGTGCAGACTTCAACTTGTTTGATGTTTCGAGGAACAAGCTGGAAGGTGACATATCGTTCATGTTCGGGAAAAACAAGAACTTGAACACAGCCGACTTTTCGAGGAATCAGTTTCAGTTCGATTTCTCGAAGGTCGAGTTTTCGAAGATTTTGCATAACTTGGATTTGAGCCATAACAAGATTTTTGGGAGCCTACCAGCGGGATTGGCAAAGATCAATGTGGGTTCGTTGAATGTGAGCTACAACAGTCTCTGTGGCCAGATTCCAGTCGGCGGCAGGCTGCAGGAGTTCGAATACACTGCCTTTTTTCACAACAAGTGTTTGTGTGGTAAACCTTTGCCGAAGTGCAAATGATTTTGGTCATATTTTAATGTTGTTTAAGCTTCTATATGTAATGTGTGATGTTTTTTCTCTCTCTTCTTTTGAGGTAATATGTAATGTGTGATGTTGCTTTATATGTGATGGAAATTAAGATGAAATCAAAGTATAATTACTTGTTAAACCATTTTCTCCATGTGCTATGAACTTTAAATTAATATATAGTCATAAATTCCAAATGAAAAAAATGTCTTTAATATTGCAATATTAATTAGCATTTAGCGAGGGTCGATGTTAACAGATACTTAAAAAGTTAAGTATTGACATGAAACAGTAAAATGAAATATTACTGGAAAGATTGATTTTATAATTTTATTAAAAGCACAATCTAGCTATAGGTTATTCGGTACAAACTTTTTGAGCTTAGTTCGTAAAGATTCAATTAAGATCTGTCACTAATACAAGCAGGAACGAACATCGGGTGTTTGATGAAATGTTAGACTCTGCAGATGGAGATCAGGTTGATGAAATGCGCGAGACGGTGAATTCCCTAACTAAAAGTTATTTATTTCTTTTGACAAAGTCAAGCCTAATTAATTATACTTTAGCAAATGCAATATATTATTATGCACATGTCTGGCTTACAAATTCAAATTATACACCACACATTTCACATTAAAAATTTGGCACATAGTGGAATAACTGTTTGTTTAGTTGCTTAGTGGTGTTGGACCATACTATATACTAAATATTGTTCGCTCTTTTATTTACTACAACACAACAAGTGCATAGTGTAGTTGCAATCAATAAAAAACAAGATCGTATTCCATAAGTATCGTCACCTTTTGGAGAAGCTACTCTACTAGAGTTAGTGTGGAGCCAGTATATCAGCATGGAGCAAGGCTTGATGATAAGGGTCAACGCTCATGTTCCAGTGTAGTTATAGGTGAATTCAAACTTCTAAATACTGCTAATAATTTGATTTTAATCTATTTAGACTCACAAAGTTCAAGAGTTGTTAACTAACTAATAAAATGCTAAATTCAAAGCAATCAAACTTCAAAGCAAAAATTAAACTAATTAAGAATTTGGGAAAGGACTTGAAGGACTTCAAAGCTATCCTAGAGATTAGACTTCGGTGGGCTTGCAAATAGACGTCTCTAGACTCAATAAATTGCACGTTAAAGAGATCTCAAGTTTAGTTAAAGCTCCCTCTCGAGTGTAACAAAAGTCGATCAATTCATACGAACAACTCCGAAAGGGAAATACGAATGATCCGGCATGCCCTCCCACTATCAGACAGCCCGAGAGTTGTTAGTTGTCTTCCCGGCATAACTAGAAAGTCAGAACTTCCCTAGGCCTTCTCAGTCGACGCTTCCTTATCATGAATAGGAAGAGGTTTGAAGAAAGGCAATGGCAAATTTCATGAGAGGAATCAACAAAGAAAAGAAAAAGAGGTCGACAACATCTTAATGTATTTTGAGATATGTTGAACCATATCTCTTGATTGTTGGATCAACAAAATAGACGAGCTCAAATGATGATCAATTATTCAAACACACAATACAACTAAGAAAACAAAGAAATAATTAAATCCAACAAGGAATCAATTAAGGCATAGAGTAATCCATCACAAATCCACCTAGTCTAATCATTAAGATAAGGGATTTTAGCAAAGAATATTCATCGTCAAAACATATCCCAAGTCATAAGAAAACATAATCTTAATTAGCATTTAGCGGTGGTCGATGTTAACATATACTTAAAAGTAAGTATTGACATGAAACAGTAAAATGAAATAATACTGGAAATAGTGATTTATAATTTTATTAAAAGCACAATCTAGCTATTAGGTTATTCGGTACAAAAATTTTAGTTCGTAAAAGAATCAATTAAGATCTGTGACTAATACAAGCAGGAACGAACATCGGGTGTTTGATGAAATGTTAGACTCCGCAGATGGACATCAGGTTGATGAAATGCGTGAGACGGTGGTTATTTATTTATTTTGACACAGTCAAGCCTAATTAATTATACTGTAGCAAATGCAATATATTATTATGCACATGTCTAGCCTATAAATACAAATTATACACCTCACATTTCACATTAAAAATTTGGCACATAGTTGAATAACTGTTTGTTTAGTTGCTTAGTGGTGTTGGACCATACTTTATATTGTTCGCTCTTTTATTTACTGCATAGTGTAATTGCAATCAATAAAAGTAAGATCGTACCTCATAAGAATTGGTGAATTCAAACTTCTAAATACAAATGATAAGTTGATTTTAATCTATTTAGACTCACCAAGTTCAAGAGTTGTTAACTAATTAATAAAAAGCTAAGTTCAAAGCAATCAAACTTTAAAGCAAAAATTAAACTAATTAACAATTTGAGAAAGGACTTCAAAGCTATCCTAAGATTAGACTTCGGTGGACTTGCAAATAGACGTCTCTAGGCTCAATAAATTGCACGTTAAAGCGATCTCAAGATTAGTTAAAGTCCCCTCCCGGGTGTACTAAATCCGTGGATTACAAACTAGAACTACTAATCTATAACTCTCAAAAGCACCAAGGACCTAGAGTGCTCACATACCCTTTCAACCTTCTGGTTTGTTGAAGCTATGTGCTTCATGTTCCTCTGCTAATATCGAAGCATATCTCTTGATTGTTGGATCAACACAATAGACAAGCTCAAATGATGATCAATTATTCAAACACACAATACAACTAAGAACACAAAGAAATAATTAAATCCAACAAGGAATCAATTAAGACATAGAGTAATCCATCAAAAATCCACCTAGTCTAATCATTAAGATACAGGATTTTAGAAAAGAAAACATATCCTAAGTCATAAAAACATAATCTGAGATACAAGAAAATAGAGATGTAAAGACAAATCCTAATCTTGATCTCAATGTGTAATCTTGATGAGCTATTTTCTCTCCTTTTTCTCTTGATTTATGTGTTGTTCTTGAGATAAATGAAATGGAAGAGAGAAAAATGATAGAGAGAGTTGGATGGTTATTGTGGAGTCCAGAGTTCCAAGATTATATTCTTTAATTAATAAGAGTTGGGAGGATGTATTATTTAAAGTGTAGTGTGTCAATGAAACCAAGAGGGGCTGCAAAATGGTGAGAAAAATGGCCAAAAGATGAGAAAAACATATTTTCTTGTGAATAAGAGTTGGGATTATCGATCATGCCATGCAAAGCAATGCATTGTTTTTGAAGCATATTAAGAGGGTGTTTGGCTAAGCTTATTTTAGAAAACTTATAAACTCTAACAACTTATAAGTTGTTTTAAGAACTTATAAGATATGGTGTATTAAAAGCTTATAAGATACTAAAGTATTTGGATAATAAGGGTAAACATGAAAATAAGAAAACATATTAAGGTTATATTTGTAGTTTTGTTGTAACTTATTAGATCATTAAAAAATAAGTTGGGTTTTTGAGCTTTTTGTACTTGAACTTATAAGCTCTTAGAGTTTTGAAAACTTATAAACTCTCTAACAACTTAATTTGTCAAACACATTGATTGAGCTTATAAGCTCTTAAACAACTTATAAGTTGTTTTAAAGAGCTTATAAGCTCAGCCAAACACCCCCTAAGTAAATATTAGAGAAGTATGTGTCTCTCCTTTTGAAGATGAAATCAATAATTATTCCGGTGAGTGTGATATATTATTGTCTATATATTCAATAATTACGAAGGAAGTATGTGTCTCTCCTTTTGGGGCGAGGAGACATTAACACCAAAGATGGCCTATCCATTTTAGAACTGTAGATAATGAAATTCTGCAATCATACTGTCGGCTAATGCTTGCAAGATCGAATTTAATCCACACATCTCAAATCTACTGCATCAACACATGAAGATTTCTTTCTTTTTGGTGAAGTTTTTCCACAACAAATGCCTTCAAAAACGGGATTCACACAGAAGGCCCAGTTAATGGATAATAACTACATAATTTTCTGTGTCACCAAAACAATTAGTTAGTTAATATATTTCCAAATGAAATGGACTTTGAGATGATTTGTTGTATGATGTTAGCTTTCTCGTCATTCATCATTAAACTATATATGGACAAACTGAAGATTTTTGTAAAAAACTGAATTAGATTAAAGAAAATCTCGTTCATAGGCATTTAATTGAACATTTTAATCTTGCCTTCATATGTGAAGTAAGTAGAAAGAAAAATCGTGGTTGAATTTGAACTATTGCACGTGGCACGTGGTGTTTATTTAGGGCGTTGAAAAAAAAAATACTCACATATGTAACTATGGAAGAATGCATCAGTACCTGCAGAAAAGAATAAGCAATATACTATTATGGGTGCAATCTCTTTGGTTGCAAATTTATCATATAAAAAAGAAAGAATGGGAAAATTTTATCATATTTTAATGGTCCATACCTTTTTTTTTATCACATGTTTTTATGGTGATAAAGATGAAAAACATTACCGCATCAATACTCGATGATAATATTATCATGAATTAGAGTGAAAACGGGGACAAAGAGGCTACCTAAAAAAATTTAATGCATACATCATGTAAAACATATGAAAAGAGTGAAAATATATGATTTCCACCATTTTTCATCAAAGAGAACGTAGAGTTAGAAAATAGTAGTGTGTACAATAAATTAATCTCACTCAAGATGACCTGTATTCGTTTTTGGGTTTTCCTACTCAAGATGGCTTGTTTCATTTTTAGGAAATAATTATCTCTTCAAAACTTATGGGACCTATCTACTTTTTATCACTTTAATCACTTTATACCCTTCTCCTAAATAACTGTGCCGAAAAGAAATATGTCGTCTTGGGTGGGACGGAGGTGGTACAATTTTATGCGGCTAGCTAGACATTACGTTTTCTGAGATTGAAGTTTCACGTGATCGGATAAAACCATGTCGACCAAACCGTAGATTGAAATAGATCCAGATTTATCAAAATACATGTAGTATGTTCTGCTCGGTATCATAGAAAGAAAATTACATTTAGTGGGGCGTTTGATGAAACAAATTAAAGGCATATCCCTTAATCCAAACAATAAAATTGTTCGACTTTATTCAGTTTCATCAACATAATCCATAACATAGAATTGTTGGGGTAGCAAATAAAATCCCCATCAACAAACAGTAAGACTTAGTAGCCCTATTAGCTTTGCTTTTGTATGTAAAACGGCAAAAACTAAAAACGAAAGAAAGAAAGTATAAGATTTTATGAATTGAAGTAAACAGAATATAAGATTTTTAAAGACATAAAAAAACAGTTGAAGGTTAAAATAGTATTTCTTGCACCAAAAGGAGAATCTCTCTCCGCAAGAGCCCCATGAAAATATAAGTGAGTAAATCATGATGATTTAACGATTAAGTAGTTAGAAAGACCAGTGTATAGTGCTCACATGGAGTCATCCTAAAAAGAGTTAAATTCCAACACTGCGGTTGCTATGACTCAATCTTTGGTTTTTGCTCCAAATCTAATAGTATTTCTAACTATATAAAATATAGATATATATGTGTATTGACCTAGTAATAGAGTGGGTAATATATTAAGTCAAAAGTTTCATATTCGAATTCACTCGTCACATGATCTTTAAAAATTTATTTATCCAACTATATAAAAATCAGACACTACAAAATCCAACAAGGAAGACTAGTAATTTCAAGATGGACAAATTTCCTAAACAGGTCATTCTTTATTTTATGGTCTAATTCATTTTGGGCTCAATATATTGCTTAAGCCTTTTATTCTCCAATTTTAGAAACCCAAAGAATTATGGCCCTCTTCCTCACAGACAGGCCCATCATCTCCAAATTAGAAACTACATAATAAAGGGAACTAAATCGAAAAATGTTTGAAAAGTCGACGAAATAATTTTGATGTCTTTTAGCAATATACTTTGAACCACAACTCGTGCAGTTGTTCCTCTTATTTAAGCGTTTGAATCAATTTAGTGTATTTCAAAACACTAAATTGAAATGAGATTAAATACTGTATTTCAAAAGTTTTCTTAATTTATATTGAGATACCTGATTCGTGTTCATCTGTATTTCAAAAGTTATCTTAGGTTTTGCAATTCTGCAATTGAAATGAGATGAAATACTATTTTGTATTGAGATACGTGATTCGTATTCATCTATGAAACTGTGTAAGCTATGTCTACAATATATAATCTTGTTCCAAAAGGGGAGCCACATACCTCAGCCTCATGAGAATGTGAGAGAATAAATTACGGTGACTCACGATTAAGAAGGTATGAGGACTTTGTCTAGTGCTCACAAGGACTCGAAAGATTTAAAGAAGGTGAAACTCTCACATTCATTCTTGGGACTCGATTATTGGTGCTGCTCCAAATCTAAACTTTTAACTAATCGAAGAAAGTCCGTAAGGGCTACAATTTATAATCTAGATATTGTAAGAATTATATGAGATGATTTATGCAAGACAAATAATTGAGCTCGTGTGGAAGATGGTGGTTGGAAAAGAAGGAAAAACAAATAAAATGAGGCCAATATCTGTTGAATTTAATCTACCTACTACCAACTACAGATTATACAATATTCTACGCATGATTTATTTCTTTTCCCTCTTCTGCTACAATCGTTTCGTTTCCACATATCTCTGTGTGAGTTTACTACTCACATTTCTTCCAATTAATATTTATTAATGTTTGACTCCCTACTCCCAACAATATTTATCTCAACTAGATAAAATATTTCTTCCGTCCCGTAATAAGCGTGTCTTGTATCAATAAAGTGAATTTACTCTTTTTAACTTTTCAATGATTGATATAAAATCAAATAAATAAAAGGTCTTCATTAAGGACAATGTAAAATGACAAGTTTGTCATATCTTCTGTAGAATTCTAAAATAGAACATTTAAAGGATAAATCTTATTTCTAAATTAGACACTTATTCAGAGATGATGAGTATATATATTACATGTTTCAATATTTAGAAAGAACAAGAATTAGCATTTATTTTATTTTTTTAGAGAATATACATTCCACCTATATTTATATATATCCCTCAGTCAGAATAGGCTGCAACTGACACATTTCATGCAAACAAATATAAAAAAATTGTAAATTAATTCTTGATCAATCAGTACTTCTACTTCTACCATTAGTTAATAAATTTTTACATTTCTCTGTCTACCTGCATACCTTCAATCAAAAAGAAAAAGAGAGAAAAAAATGCACATAGATAAAAACCAATGATATCTAAATTATGTCAACCTGCGGAGGCAGCGGAGGCTAGGGTTTTACTCCGGTCGAGGGCGAGCCATCCAGAGCGAACTGAGGGCGCGGAGGCGGTGGAAGTATTCAGCGATCGCCAGAAAACACCGCGCGGCCTGACGGGTGGTGAGAATTTGGTGCAGCCGGTGGAGGGTTTGGTGTCTCAGATTATCTGCCTGTAAGTCAAATTTTATTTTATTTTCATGAATTATGAAATATAATTTTCCTCAATAAAAGATTGTAAGAATTGGGTAGCAGTCTACAACTCATCATGCATGTATGTTGACTTTTTACGCCCTTGATTAATCAATTATCTACCACAGCTGAATATTTTTCTATGTTGACATGATATAAATAAAAATCTCTAAATTTTGCGGTAGGTTCAGGCATATTATACGATTATTTTTGTTGGTTGATTTGATTGTTTTAGTGATACAGATAACAGAAACGTGTCGAATAGCTTGAGTCATATCTCACATATTTTCATAATTAAATAAAATGAAAAAATACGAAATATAACATTACAATTTAGTCGATATTAATCTAATTTAAAGTACATTTATATTATATTCTTTCTATGTAAGCCTAGAATGTGAATTAACCATGACAGACTATGTATTGTTAACTACATGCATTACGATAAAGCAAAAAATATTAAATTAATAAAATAAAATAAAATTCACATAATTTTAATTAATTAATTAGTAATTTAAATAATAATTAAAAATAAAAAGCGTCAAAATAAATTGTCAGGATTAATCGAATTTGTAGGTTTCAGTTGGTGGTATAAATGTCTTTTTACGATAAAGCAAAAATATTAAATTAATTCAGTATTTCGTTCAGATAGTTCGAGCAGTTAGACTGATTGCATCTTTCGAGAAGCTTTTTTTATATGCAAGCAAACTACAAAAAATTTATATGCAATGAGATGCTTCTAAAACAATATGGTTTTGATAATGATAAATAAATGAAATGAAATAAAGTTGGATTAAGAAAATAAATTGCGGCCTAATCAACTAGAAATTAACACAAAATTGTAAATATCATGGGATTGATTAAAGGGTAAATATCACTTTAAACCCTAAATTATACCCATTTTTATCAAAAATATCATAAACTTTAAAAAATAACATTTTAAACCTCAAACTATTCATATTTTATCAAAAAATCTAAACTTTGAGAAGTATCACTTTAAACCTCAAACTATTAATTTTTTTTATCAAAAATACCCTAGATCAATTTTTCAACTCCCGAAATTAGACGATGAATATCTTCTGATTGGCTCATCAGATATATCCAGTGTTCATTTTTTACCTTCGAAATTTTGATGTGGCTCATCGAACGAGAAGAATATATTTCTCGTCCAATTTTGGGAGCTAAAAAATTAATGTAGGATATTTTTGAGGTTTAAAGTGATACTTCTCAAAGTTTAGGATTTTTTTGATAAAATGTTAATAGTTTGAGGTTTAAAATGATATTTTTTAAAATTCAGGATATATTTATAAAATAGATATAGTTTATGGTTTAAAGTGATATTTAACTATGATTAAATGAGATAATATAGAAAATTAAAATTTGGGCATGGTCAAAACGGTTAGAAAATGACATCAGCCGCACATGATGGGCCAGGTATATCCCTGATAGGGATATTTTTGTCGCAACCCCTATTTATAGTGTGTCATAATTGTTATATTGGAGTTGGAGCATATATGCCTTCTACTGCTCCACTGAAATTCATGCAACACCATTCCCATTTTGTATGAATAAACGAGGAGAAATCCGCAGTGGCTCAAATACTAGACTCTAGGACATATAATTTTCTATTGAATATTTTTATAATGGATTGAAAAAATGAAAAATATATTTAATACCTGTCGAATGAAGGCTTCGAGGGTGGAGAGCTTGTTGATGGCGACGGCCATCTGAGACATGTAGGTGTTCATGTTAGGAGGGAGTGTGAGGGAGTCTGAAGCAATGGTTTCTGAGAGGGAAGTAGTGAGAGATTCAAGGCCTTGTGAGAGAGCTTCTTCTGCCTCATGAGTTGATTGTTGAACCCCACATATTGCTACCACTTGTTGCTCACTCAATGGTTCTATTTGACTCAATATTATCTGCAATTTCAGCACCCCAAAAAAAAGAATTAAAAAAGATAGAGTTTGTTGTTTTAGACTTTCAGAATAATTTATTCATGGATATGGGACTTAATAGAAAAAAAATGATTTAAATCTCAAGATTACGTTGATGATCGTTGTATTTTTTTTTTAATTCGTTTTAGTAATTGTTTCCCATTTAATTGTGATGGTACTAATTTCCTTGAAAACTACTATGTGCATCCTTATACAATGTTTTAGTTTAGTAATTAATATATATGAAAAAAAAATGAAATATACAATGTTTTTCCAGCTTAGGTCGGTAGTATCATTATATACAAGCTTTCGAGGATTGAATTCTTGACCTCATTCCTTATATAAAAGAGTCACCATTTATATATCTGCAGAAGAACTAGGTATTATATGTTAATTATTTTATTTATATTTCCAAATTGGACTCATGAATTTCATCAATTATTACACCTACAGAAACATTTCACTAGAACCCGAAAGTACAAGATTCCCAATCGAAACAAAAAAAAAATGAATGGTGGGGGTGGGGAAACGCATATGATGAAAGAAATGGAAATAAGGCGTGCAAGTATAAAACACACACGCACAGAATCCAAAACCAGTAGCAACAGACATAGGCTTTATGGGCTACTTGTGAATAAAACCTACCAATCTCCTATAATAGGTAACGTCACACACATTTAAACGTCTAAATTCTTGTCCCACAACCCATGCAATTAATTAATGCCTCATCATTTCTTGATTTTCCAAGAATATTCAATAATTAGTTGTAAAACCCTATTCTAACTAACTAGGGTTTTTTGCATCAAACTCTTCTTTTTTTTGGGGGAGGGGGATTTATTAGGGTGTTTTTAGAGATGTACACACCTTAATGACCTCGGACGGCCGGAAGCCGCCCATCCACATGAAGCAGCGCTCAGCTGGCGTCTTCCACATGCCGGAGACAAGGTGGAAGACGTCGGATTTCGCGATCATGGTCTTGAGGTTAATGACCTGATCGTAGTGTGCCAAGCAGTTGTCGACGAAAAGCCGGAGCTCGTTCTCCGGCAGGTGCTCGTGTACCGCGTTCCGGAGCTCCACCGTCAGGCGGTGGTGCTCCTCCAGCCACCGGGCGTACTCCATGTCAAACATGGCCGTCTCTGAAAAAAAAAAGAGGCATGTCAAATAATTTTATAGATGTCGCTAGTTGCATAATAGACAAAATGAAAAAAGAAAAAGAAAAATAGTAGTTGGCTATAAAATTATGGTTACAGTAATTATTTAATTTGTATACCTTGATTTATGTTGCTCATAGCAACAGGAAGGCCCCCTTGGTCTCCTCCTAAACTAGCATTTCCTCCTAAAAAAAATCCCTAACAAAAATACACAATTATTGGGGAAAATAATTAGCTACTCAAAACAAAAATATTTGGTATTTAACAAAAAATTATTATGAATTAATTAATCTCTCACTTGGTTTCTAGCTCTTTGTATTTCTTGCTCCAATTGAGAAAGCCTCACCCTACTTGATTCTAGCTGCTGAACATAAGCCTGTAATCAACAATTCAATGAACCCAAAAATCAAGACTCATTAGTGGTATATATACACTTATTTAGAAATGAAAATAAAATTCTTGAATTAGTATTACTAAAACTTGCCTTTTTCCTAAGCCTACTTTTCCTTGCTGCTTCTCTATTCTGAGCAAGCCTCCTCAGCGTCTGCATATGAAGAAATAAAGAAGCTCAAACTCAAAACCACTCACATACCCACATTGGTGTGTGTGTGTCTCGTATATAAATATAGACACACGAGATAAGGTGTATTTCACCAGGTGTAGCATCTACAAAATCGAGGGCAGTAAAAAGAACCTTGGGGTCCGGTGTTTTTGGTCCTTCTTGCTCCGAACTTGAGGTAGGCCCTTTGCGGTTTCCCTCACGCTGCCACAAACAAAGAAACCAAACAACAACGGAAAAACAAACATTTTTAATAGTATTCTAACTACAAAATCTCAGTTTACAAGAATCTTTGCTATATGTATTTATACATATATAGTTTTAATCCCCTAACAAACCTAATATTTTATGTCCTAACCTTAACTGCTTTGCCCGGTCCAGGAGCGGAAGCAGCATTATTTTTAGGGTTGGATAACTCCATCGACGGCTCGGATGATCTCTTGGAGCCGCTTGTTGATGGCGAACCTAATCCAGTACTACTAATTAGCTACCAAACACAAAAATTTAAAAAACCCATTAGTTGTTAATCATTATTGATTAATTATACATATACATTTAGAGAGAGAATGAAGAAATATTTAACTGTTTATTATGTACCTTTGATGTTGTAGCTGATGGCTCTACATGCATTGGCTGTGAAGGGAAAATGTTCAGAGTTGGTGGCCTCATCCCTGAATTTTCTGCAAACCAGAAATACAAAAAGAAAAAAATAATTATTAGGTGAAAATTAATGTCTCCCTCCCTCTCTCTCCATCTCTCTCTCTCTGAAAAGAAATTCTGACAAGATAATAATAGTGGAGAGGAAAAATTGAGAGGCCAGGACGGAAAAGTCATGCAAATGAAGTGAAAAAAGGAAACAAGATAGAGAAACAGCAGAGAGAGAGAAAGATGAAACAAAAGCACCCAATCTGTGTTTGGTACTGTCATTTGTAGTACAATCAGGCTTCGCAGAAATTCATGTATCAGAAGAGTTTGTTACATGCCGTGGTCCCATTGATTTTCAGACCATGAAATTCACAACGACAGAATATCATAATTTTTTTATTTTCGTTTCATATTCATCCAGAAATTATTAAGAAGATTGTTTCGGAAATTCTGGTCAAAAGAAAGTACAACCAGCGATCTCGATCTCGATTCCCTATGAGAGTCTGATCGGAGTTCAGTTTCGAGTTCTTAAAATATAAATTGGATTTTCTTTGAATGAAAAATTATTATCATTTTTTTTTAAAAGCATAAAATTGGAATTGAGAATTTACGTTTGAGCTCGTGAGCTAAATGATCTTGGCCGTCGAGGTATAAGAAAAGAGCTTGATCCAGCTCGCCCAAGTCGTATGTGCTTGGATCATTGCTTCTGCATAATTATTCGAAATCAATAATCACAACTATAAATAAAAATAAATATATAATTCGAGAACAGAAAAAGGAGAAATTATTACATGTTGAAGCTTCCAGGGATGGCTGACGACGACGACGACTGCATCATCCCAAATGATATCTGATTATTCTGCTGATGGAGGAATTGATTCTGCTGCATCTGATGATGATGAAGGTCCATCTCTTTGTTAACGTTGCTGCTTTTATTTGAATCCATGGAGAGGATCAGTGTGAAGTTAGAGAGAGAAAGAGATCTCTGAAACTGCCGGCGGCATAGTTTTCTTCACTTTTGACCAAAATCATAGATCACCATAATCAATACACATATATACATAGAAAACTAGAGAGAGAGAGGGGGGTTGAATCGGTGATGGCGGAGGAGATAGAACTGAAAGAATTGAATGCAAAAGAGGCAAAAGACAAAGACTATATTAAGGTAGCCATCTTTCTCTCAAATTCAAGAAGACTTTCTGCAAAGAAAAAATGATTTTTTTTTTTTTTTAGTCTTCTTTCAATTTTGTTTTGGTGGGTGTTGTAGATAAAGCTATGGCTAGCGGTCTTATGAAAATCCAAGAAGCCCAACACCTCTCTCTCTCTCTCTCTTAAACTGTTTCTCTCTCTAAAACCGATCAACTCGGTGAAGCCATTGAAAAACAGATGCATATGATCGCCGCTTTTGAGTGCCTTGTCCGACCGATAGGGCTGGTGTAATTGACGAATATGCCCCCCATTTTACTGTTGGCATTTTCATGCAGCTTTTCAAACGTACAACTGCAACAGCGAATGGGACATCTCTGTGGGCAGTTTCTTTCACTAAGATATCTAAAACTCATACATGATGTTCATAAAGTGAAATGGGTCATTGAGGGTATAACTGGAACAAAGTGAAAATTTTCAAACAGAAAACTATGGCTGTATGTCGCGTTAATTCTGAGCTAGAACAATAATATATATTACAAGAAAAAGAATAATAGTAATTATATAAAGGATTAAATGTCAAATAATTTACACCTAGAAAAAAAATTGGTAGCGCTAATTGCACTAAATTGAAAAATTATAACATTATTGCATCATTTTAAATATTATATAAAAATTGTCAAAATTCGTGCATTATTTACCAACTAACCCTTACACTATTACTTTGTAACAAGGTAATACAATTGATATATATACATATATACACACACACATACATATATATATATATATATATATATATATATATATACACACATATATATATATATATTAAGGTTCAAATAAGAATCATTTTTAACGTGAGAACTAAGTACCACGAAAATTTGCTCTAAACAAAATGAATTCGCAATGAAAGTTAATACATCCGTTGGAAAAATTACTAAATCCAAAAATTCAAAAATTTTCACCAAAGTACGAATCCCATGAGAGGCGCAAATTCTATTTTTTGGATTCAGTAAGTTTTTCAGCAAATTCATCAACTTTTACAGCGAATTTATCATTTTTTTGTTCTCACGGTAAAAATGGTTTTCACATTAACTCTCATATATATATATATATATATATAGGTCTTTGAGCATGCATTTAAAAGGAAAAAATAATTAGTTTTTCTATGATAAAAAGAAAAAATTAAGTGGCCTGGCATAAAATTAATTCAATATTAATTATAGAACAAGAACTATCTGAACTAAGGTTTATATCTCTTATTGACAAATAATGAGTAAGCAAGGTAATTTTCCTTAATGATAATATTTTGAACTCACTCAATGTTTGTGGTTTAGATTAATGTAAGATGAACATATTTAGGTAGAGGAACAATTGATTAAAACATATTGCGGTGATTTGTTAAATTAGGAACGATATTATCATATTAGTACGAAATCCATCCGATTTAGCATCTGTAAATAAAGATAAAACTTTTTAACTTCTATCTCTTCATAACAACAGCTGAGGATACAAACTTTATGTTAACTTCACTAATATTAAAACGCGTGCACTCTCCTTGTTGGAAGTAATGACTAATTTTACCATTTATGTTTAAGGTTTAATTTCCTTTTTTCCCGCTTGCCTCATTCTAAATCTGCAAAATTTCCTATAAGATGATAATTTACTCCTCTCTTTGTGGTCTTAAATGGAGCGGATGTACTACTTTGAAAGATTATGACGGTTCGAATCTACAATATTTTGTATCGACTTATTCAAACACATTCAAGAGACTTCAATCCTTCTCTCATTTTACTCATTATCTTATGGAATATTAGCTTTCATAATAATATTAGTAAATTGATCGATCTTAATTTCGTAGGGGAAATAAATGCGCAAGAACATCAAGGATTTACGTGGTTCGATCTATGAATAAGATCTACGTCCACGGGGAGAGAGAGAGTATTCGTGTATTGAATGTGTAAGAAGCGATTACAAAGAGTGTGAATGATCTATTTCGTCTAATCTAGCCTCTATTTATACACAAATATAATGAGTTTGACTCCATTCAAGTCTTCTCCCATTAGGATTCAAGTCTTCTCCATTAGATTCAAGTCTTCCCATTAGGATTCAAAGTCTTCTCCCATTAGGATTCTTTTAGATATGGCCGAGCCTTCGCTCCCACCGGTTTTAGGAGTCTTCGGGCGAACTTGTCCAGTGCCGAGCTTGATGTCGGGCTTACTTGTATTGGGCCTGATGCTTGGGCTCGTAGTTGGGCCGTATCCTATCACAATCCCCAAAAAGACGCGAGGTCGTCTTTGGATTGGGGTTGTTTATGACGGCGGGCGTGAACGATCCGTGACATTCTTCTCGGCTCGACTTTGTGCGTGTCAATGCTTCCGACGTCAGATATCGTATGCCGTGCTTGCAGGCGCCTGCGAGGTCACGTGTACTGTTTGTATCTCTTGCCGAGGTGTTCTGGCTTCACCTGACGAGGCGTTATGCCGAGGTCTTCTGACTGGCTTCACCTGACGAGGAGTTATGCCGAAGTCTTCTGACTGGCTTCACCTGACGAGGCGTTATGCCGAGGTCTTCTGACTGGCTTCACCTGACGAGGCGTTATGCCGAGGTCTTCGACCGCTTCACCGACGGCGTTAAGCCGAGGTCTTCGACCGCTTCACCGCGCGCGGCGTTGTCGAGGTCTTCGACCGCTTCACCGCCGGCGTTAAGCGGGGTCTTCGACCGCTTCACCGACGGCGAGACGTTGCCGAGGTCTTCGACCGCTTCACCGCCGGCGCGCGAGGTCTTCGACCGCTTCACCGCCGGCGCGTTAAGCCGGGTCTTCGACCGCTTCACCGCCGAGCGCATGCCAAGTCTTTGACCGGCTTCACCGACGGTTTGCCGAGGTCTTCGACCGCTTCACCGACGGGGCGCGCGTCGGAGTCTTCGACCGCTTCACCGACGAGGCGTTAGCCGAGGTCTTCTTGCCGCTTCTCCCGACGGGCGCGTCCGAGGTCTTCGATCGCTTCACCGACGGGCGTTGCCGAGGTCTTCTTCCGGCTTCACCGACGGGCGCAGTCGAGGTCTTCGATCGCTTCACCGACGGCGCGCGTCGAGGTCTTCGACCGCTTCACCGGCGGGCGTTAGTCGAGGTCTTCGACCGCTTCACCGCCGAGCGTTAGCCGGGTCTTCGACCGCTTCACCGACGAGGCGTTAAGCCGAGGTCTTCGACCGCTTCACCGCCGAGGCGTTATGCCGAGGTCTTTGGGCTTCTTCACCTTCCGGCGTTGTGCCAAAGTTGTACGTCGCTGCTTCACCCCGCCAGTCGAATATGTAACCGTGTCGAGGTCGGGCCGAAAGTGGGCTCGGGATGCGGCGGCGAAGGAGGCCCGGCTCGGCGGCGGCGAAGGCCAAGGTCGGTTAAGGCCGAGGTCGACCGCGGAAGCGCCCAGGCGGGGCGGAGGCGAGAGGCAGCGACGGCGACGGCGACGGCCGTGGTCACCGTTGGAGGACCGAGGCGGAGGCGGTCGGCTGCGGAGGCCGAGGTGAGCGGCGCGAGATCGGCCCGTGGAGGGCCGGCGAAGATGGTCATGTATCGGGCCGAGAAGACGGGCGGCCGAGGCGAATGTAGCTCGTCCTCGTGTTAAACGAAGGTAATTCATCCTCGTAGAGTATCCGTCTTGAACTAAACGAAGTATCCGCTCGCACGAAGGTAGTTCGTCCTCGAGAGAGTATCCGTCTTCGATATAAACGAAGTATCCGCTCGCACGGAAGGTAGTTCGCCCTCGTAGAGTATCCGTCTTCGATATAAACGAAGGTATCCGCTCGCATCGAAGGTAGTTCGTCCTCGTAGAGTATCCGTCTTCGAACTAAACGAAGTATCCGCTCGCACGAAGGTAGTTCGTCCTCGTAGAGAGTATCCGTCTTCGATATAAACGGTATCCGCTCGCACGGGTAGTTCGTCCCTCGTGAGAGTATCCGTCTTCGATATAAACGAAGGTATCCGTTCGCGTCGAAGGTAGTTCGTCCTCGTAGAGTATCCGTCTTGAACTAAACGGGTATCCGCTCGCACGGGTAGTTCGTCCTCGTGAGAGTATCCGTCTTGAACTAAACGAAGGTATCCGCTCGCACGAAGGTAGTTCGTCCTCGTGAGAGTATCCGTCTTCGATATAAGCGAAGGTATCCGCTCGCACGGAAGGTAGTTCGTCCTCGTGAGAGTATCCGTCTTCGATATAAACGAAGGTATCCGCTCGCACGGGCGTATGGGTTCTGTTGCCGAGGTCATCGGGAGGGTGGTCCCTTATCATCTACATAGAGTACCGTCTTCGACATAAACGAAGAAATCGATCTCGTATGTGGAATGGTTCATGTTTTTCTTTGAGGTCATCGGGAGGGTGGTCCCTTATCATCTACATAGAGTACCGTCTTCGACATAAACGAAGGAAATCTGATCTCGTATGTAGGAATGGTTCTGTTTTGCCGAGGTCATCGGGAGGGTGGTCCCTTATCATCTACATAGAGTACCGTCTTCGACATAAACGAAGGAAATCGATCTCGTATGTAGGCATGCTTAAATTCATCTTCGTATGAAACGAAGGTAATCGACCTCCGTCGAGGGAATTCGCCCTCCGTGAGGGTATAGTTAGTCCTCCAAGAGGGTATAGTTCGTCCTCCAAGAGGGTATAGTTCTTCCTCCGAAGAGGTATAGTTCGTCCTCCAAGAGGGTATAGTATGATGGGAAGAGGTAGCATGCATAAATGACAAATGAAATATGCAAGCACACGGCAAATAAATCAAAAGATGAGGTCGCCTACTTGGAATTGTCGGATTTAACATGCTGGTTATAATACCGAAGCTACTTGTTGCTCGCATCGAGCTTCTAATGTAGGCGAGGTCTCTCTTCTTCGGTTTCTACCGGATTACCGCCTCGGTTCCTCGATCATCGCCTTCACGCTCTTTCCGTCCGCTTGCCCCGCCTTGGTGAACCGATCCGCTATGCGCCACGGCCCGACGCAAGACGGGGCTCGTGCCAACGATCTCCTCAGATAGGGCCCCGACAAGATGCCGCTCGAAAGCCGAGATAATGAGGAGGTCGTCTACATACTCGACTTTTAGGCTCTCCTTATTGAACCTAGTCATGAAGTCGCCGATGGATTCACCTCGCCTTGCCTCACGGAGGAGCTGCGCCGAGGTGGTTTTGGACTCGACTTTTGGAAGAACCTTCATGGAAGGCTTCCATTAGGTCTCTGTAAGATCCAATCTTTGCCGGAGGTAGATCGTCGAACCACCGACGGACGTTGTTGATCGAGAACTCCGGGAAGAGTTTGCACATGTGGATTGTGCCGAGGCGCTGATTGATCATGTTGTATTGGAACTGCGAGAGGAAGTTCTCTGACCGGGCTCTTCCCAAGCCGAGCTCGGCGCACCGCCGCCGCCGTTTTCTGTTGTTGCCGGGCGACTGACGGATGTATGACTTCGGTGTTCATCGTCGTGATTGATTCCCTGTAAACAAAGGTTGATCGAAAACACAAAATTTCGTTTCCCACAGACGGCGCCAGTGATCGATCTTAATTTCGTAAGGGAAATAAATGCGCAAGAACACCAAGGATTTACGTGGTTCGATCTATGAATAAGATCTACGTCCACGGGGAGAGAGAGAGTATTCGTGTATTGAATGTGTAAGAAGCGATTACAAAGAGTGTGAATGATCTATTTCGTCTAATCTAGCCTCTATTTATACACAAATATAATGAGTTTGACTCCAATTCGAAGTCTTCTCCCATTAGGATTCAAAGTCTTCTCCCATTAGGATTCTTTTAGATATGGCCGAGCCTTCTGCTCCCACCGGTTTTAGGAGTCTTCTTGGGCGAACTTGTCCGTGCCGAGCTTGATGTCGGGCTTATTTGTATTGGGCCTGATGCTTGGGCCTGGTAGTTGGGCCGTATCCTATCATAAATAGTTATGAGCTAGTAGATTTGAAACAAAGTACCAAGAATCGAATCTTTGCAGCCGCAGTGTGAGAGTTTCACTTTCTTTAGGGTGGCTCCTTGCAGACATTAGGCAAATTCCTCCTAGTTTCTTAACCACTGAATCACCGTGATTTACCTCTCTCACGTTCTCATGAGACTGAGACGTGGGACTCTCGGAGAGATAGCTTCCCCTTTTAGTACAACTAATTAAATAGATTTTACTTCCATAAAATAAAATTAATAAATGACATTCAATACAATCGTAAATAAAACCATTGTGCTTTTACCCAATTATCGTTTTTGGACGTTTGCAATCCAATAAAATTCACTTTTCCTTTTAAAAAAATATTAACATAAATAATAAACTAATAGAAACAAATTAAAATAAAAGTATAAAAAATCGCTATAATTTTAGTACCTTAGTTGGTCGATTGTGAAGAGTAGGGTTGTCTATTCGATGCAATCGGTACCAGTACCTAAAAAATCGGTGCACCACCCGATTTTACATAAAATGTGATACCCGACCCCGACCGATTTTGTAATTTGGATACCCTAATATCCAAATACCTGACTAAGTTTTTTATTTTTTTTATTTTTAGATATAAATCTATATATTTATTGTAAGTATTAGTTTATTAGAATTAATAAAATTAAATAATAGTAAAAATTCTTCCTAGATACACTTTTTATTTTTATTTTTTGTATTTATTTATTTTATTTTTATATTTATATATAAATCTATATATATGTTGTAATGTTACTAATAACTATGTTAGCTATATATTTGGATATTCTCATGGTGTTATGATAACATTTTTTCTTTGTATTTATTTATTTTGTTTTTATTCTTGTACATAATTTTAGATATATAATGTCAGCTATATACTCTCATTTGTCAAGTTATGATAGCATTTCACGTGTTTAAGGGTATATGCTATTTTTAATATTAAGTTATCATTTATAAATTTTACATATTAAAATTAAGAATAACAAAACTATATAACAATATATTAATTTCGATATATTAATTATATATAAAAATATATAAAATATAAATATTTTAACAAAATCGGGTATATCCAATATCCGATCTCACCTAAATAGTCATACCTGACCCCAACCTCTACACCCAATATTCGGGTAATCGGGTACCCATTATCCAAGAAATTTCGGGTGATCGGGTATCGGTTATCCGACTACCCAATACCCAAATAGTCACCCCTAGTGAAGAGTTCCCATAAATAAAAGGATGTAGCATTTTTTAGGAAATGGGTATATCCAATCCAGAATTCAGTTTTCACATGTGAAAATTTACCCTTTTATTTCATTATCTCTTTCAATTTCGATGGATTCCATAGCTTTGCACTCATATAATATGTGGGAAAGAAAGAAAAAAATAATATAAAGTTGACTTTTCTTATTAGGTCGAAAAAGTCAACTAGAATATATATTTTCCTCAGAAAAGGGATAGGTAACCATATACCAATCCACGTGTCTTTTTATAATATATAGGCATTATAGGCTTATAGCTGCGACGTATTAATATATATTCACCCAATAAAAAAATATCTATTTTTTTTTATCATGAGATAAATAAGGGCTGCAAAGAAGTAGTTAAATTATAGGGAAAACACAAGTCATTCAAAAATGTTAGATGGTGGAGATTGGAGAGTGTGCTCATTTACGGAAAAAGAAAATTAATTTTTTATATAGAAATTTAACTTTTTTTTTACTGGAAAGGGAAATTGCGATTGATAGATCGTTGCATCAACTCTTGACAAGATTGCAGATTTGAAATTGCAAGAACATATCACATCGTGATCCGATTGCAATTACATATGCCCTTTTTGAAAGCCATAGACGTGGTACATTTTTATGCAAATGTATATAGTTCGATTAGACTCCAACTTCTAATTAAATAGGCATGTGATTAGTAAGAGTCTCAATCTTTTATATCTTGACATGATTGGTCTGACCATTAGATCTACCTTTGTGTATCATCATGATTATATCTAGATACTATCGAAACTATAGAGTATTAATCGAATAAGGAAATAATCAATAATGTTTGATGGATCTTGATTTTAACCTTGCATATATAATTGCTAAGAAACATCTAAATCAAAGTGTCTCACTTTCTTTATATTGGACATCGTTAAGCGAGGTCTTGGCCAACCGCTTCACGGCGGCGAGGTTAAGCGAGGTCTTGGCCGGCTTCTTGGCTTGCCGAGTGCCTGGCCCAGCGGCGTTTAGCGCTTGGCCCGCTTCACGGCGGGCGTTAGTCTTGGCCTTCACGCCAGGCGTTAAGCCGCTGCGGGCGTTAGGCGAGGTCTTGGGCCTTCACGGCGGGCGTTAGGCCGAGGCGAAGGCAGATTCTTGCCGTTGCTAAATCTTGGGCCTTGGGATCGCATTTAATGCGCATTTAATTGGCAGCGGTTGGATTCCCGATAAAGTGCATATTAGGGAATGTCTTCCTTGATCGCAATATCTCTTATCACTTTGCCTTTTACATTTCTTTGATTTCAAAAGCGCTTGTCTTACGAGAAACAATTATTATGCGCCATTGACAACTTGAAGCTTGTCTTGTCTTCTTCATAGATAACAAAAGTAAGTAATGGCTACCTCTTCTCATAGCGAGTAAATGCGGCGTCGCGTCGTGTACATTTCCCGTCTGGAGTCGTTAGTGTCTCTGCTTTGTTTTACTCGTATTCACATGCCTCTCTACGAGTGTGATGCAATTCCCTCGGTGGGGATTGTGGCAAATGTCTTCTTCTCTTCAATCCTAGGTATTCACGATATTAGGGATATATGCTTTCAATATAGTATTCACTAATATTGAACTCGTTGCCCCGTCCAGGAGGATAGGGCTTGTGCCCTCGGATGGCTTTATTACCGTATATGAGGGCGACCTCGGGCTGGTCTTGTCTTCCTTACCCCTATGTATCGTTGAGTTCGAAGAGATGTTTGGGCTATCTCTTGCCTCTCGCCGAACTCGTTCCGCATATAGACGCCACTAGGTGTCTATGCCCATAGGCATAATTTTCCTTTTACCTTGGGGCTTGTCCTTGCTTTTTGCAAGCGAAGGCGGCTGGGATGGTATTATCTATCACCCGTAGGAAATTGAAAGCAAATTAAATCAAAGATCTCCAAGCGGCGGAAGAGTTCTTCTTACATCGATTTGAGGACATATGGAGTTCCATGGCGATCGATAAGATCGCCCGATGTATATGTCGACAAGGGCGGTGACTTGGAGGCTGGACAAAATTGGCCTTGTTGGCGAGGTCTTCTCGAGGCCGAGCTTGCGGGGCGGGGCTTAGCCCTATGATCCTACCTCCAGGGGTGGAGTCGGTGAAGGTGAGGCCTCTTCTCTTCTTCTTTTCTTTATTTCATGAGTTATGTATTGATCTTGACCCACGTGTTTCCTTGTAGTGAACTGTTGAAGGAAAGGAAGAGGAAAGGAAGGAGCCGATCTCAGTGGCGAACCGATCTCGGTGGCGAGTCGAGGTCTCAAACCTTGAAGGATTCGAGGATCACTCGAAATGAATGTAGAACCTTGAGATCCCCGCCCTGGCGACCAGCAGGCGCTTGAAGGCGGAAGGATGAAGTCCACAGTCCTCGGTTCTTTGCCGGTTTGAGTCTGAATCGTCGGTTCAAGCCAGTGCCTCGTCTCTTTCACGAGGTTTGTACTGTCCTTATACTTTTCATGATGTAACTAAATTGTGTTCTTGACACGATGTATATTTTGTATAGGGGTCGGGGCGTGGCGGCCGAGTGTAGACTCTAAATATTTTATAGAACTAAAACTCATATATGTATGAGAAACCAAAGAAGGGTGGCTGCTCATGCTTTTTGAAAGCGGCTTAGTCTGATTAGAATGGTCTTGACTAAATATATTGTATACATATTGTACCTAGCTAGAGGTGTAGCCTTATTCGAATAAAACAAATTCATGGCCGAAAAAATTACCTAAGCGCGATAAAACTACCCCAATCGACTAAAAATTTCCTCGTTCTTTACATTTGATTACTTCTGAATTTAATAAAAAGATTTTGATGTGAATTAATAACACAAAATAAAATTTATATACACCATTCTGAATTTATATCTTAAAGAGTTGCCAGAATGGACTTAACTAATTGATCATTGAAGTAAACAAATTAATGCATTCATATCGAAACCAACGCATTTATTCGAATAAATTGGAAAAAGAAAAAGAGTCATGGCCGAAAAAATTTCAGCATTGGCACGCACCAAAAATAACCTAAGCGCGATAAAACTACCCCAATCGACTAAAAATTTCCTCGTTCTTTATTTGATTACTTCTGAATTTAATAAAAAGATTTTGATGTGAATTAATAACACAAAATAAAATTTATATACACCATTCTGAATTTATATCTTAAAGAGTTGCCAGAATGGACTTAACTAATTGATCATTGAAGTAAACAAATTAATGCACCTAAACTAGAGGGTCATTTTCAAAAATGTTTTATATATTTAAAAAATAATGCTGCTAAAGTAAAAAATAATAAAACAAAAAAAATGAGAAATAATATCTGATTCTAATATGATTCTTACCTTGTTTTGTGCTGGTTGCCCCCACCGTATGCAACCTCTCTCTCTCTCTATCTTTCCACAGAGACTTTTTGTTGAATAAACATTAAAATGAGGTCGGAATAATTTTTGAGTAGGTAAATGTACCTATATTTCATTATTTAAGTGCGTAATTATTTAATTTGAAATTTGGGTCTTACTCTAAAGGCAAATCAAGCATCTAAAATATTTTCACCAACTCTTACATGCCTAGTCGATGCTTTTGCTTAGAGAGAAAGGGACAATTGAGGTGTCAAGGGCAAATACATAATTTATAATAAATATAGGAAACTAAAATGATCTGCCTATAAGAGTTCACCTAAAGTAAATGAGAACTTGTTACTTTATGTCCACTTTTTGGTTAAACTAATAGGCAATTTGTTCATTAAGAAAAAATTCATACATATTATAGAAAATGAGAGACCAATATCTTAGTATTGAAATATGAATAGTAATGAACATATTTCTGCACGATACAAACTCTATAAATCATCGCTGTTTACTACTGAATATCACAGCTGATTATATCAAACCATCCATCACAGTTTAATTACATCTCATGTAGGGATTATGGATGTCAACGGACGGGTTTTTACGGAACCAATAAATTAGATTGGTTAAACAAATATCCGGACCATCAAGTTATGGTTAGGAATGGGTATTACCATTCTTAGCCCAGTACCGTTGGGCCGCTACACCCAAATCCCCAAAATTTTCAATTTCATATTTCATATTTCAAATTTCAACAAAGGAAAAATCTTTATTGAACTAAAATATAAAATATATTATAAATAAATATAAACGTATTTTGAACATTATCGTATTTTGAACATTTATATTAGGAATAGTGAAAATTGATTTCTATGAAATGGAAGAAACAGGTAATAAGCAAGTTAGCCGTTGTAGAGACATGGCTTGTTTGTTTCTTTTAAATGTATATCTATTCCTCATTAATAATTTATTGCTCACGATACAAAATTGTTGTTACAAACACTACGGACCACCTAATTTATTACCTATTAATAATTTTAATGATTATTTCCATATATGCAATGCAAATTACATCAACAAGATCCATCGGTTTTAATTACATTCTACTGATTTTACTATATTGTCGCTGTCATAGAACCAATTACCATTTAAATCGCCTCAAAACAACACTTTTTAAATTACGTTAGTGTATAAAAAAAAAACTGATAATGGACTTATAGAAAAAAGAACTTTTTAAATATATATATTATTTTATATCAATGTAAAAGAACTTATAGAAAAAAAGGAAAGAACAAAGTAGATAAATAAAAAGAAAAGAAAATAAAGAGACAAAGTAGAGAAATAAAGAAAATGAAATTAAAAACAAAAAAAAGCACCCAAAAGGATTCGAATCGGGCCACTTGGGAGAAATCCAACACTGTTAACCAACTCACTAAAATACATTTATATACTTTAAATAGATACAGATATGGTAGTAATCTTTTTGAAAAAAAATAAAAAAATAATGTTGTCATGTAAGTAAACATTTTTTGGTTAAATACCTTCATGATGTAATATGCAATCACAAGATATGTTTGTAAATTAATTAATATTTCGTAATTACACTCAAATGTAAAATGCTCTTACAAAAAAGTAGATATGTAATGCTCAAAAAAAAAAAAAAAAAAAAAATCGGGTCGGACGGAACCGGACAAAATGGGTCAGTCAGGCGGTCCGGTCAGCGGTTCTAGAATCGAATCGAAGAATCGAACCATTGCTTTAAAATTTAATGGGCTTTGAGCGGTTTCGATCGGTTCGGGTAAAGATCGCCACGACATCCCTAGTAGGGATGTCGATGGGTGAGTTTTACCGAACCTATCCGAATCGCTCAAAACCCATTAAATTTAAAGCGGCGGTTCTGGTTCCGGTTCTAGACCCGCTTTAGACCCGGACCGTTTAGATCCATAGTTTGATGGTCCGGTCCGGATCAGGTTCTAGTTCCAGAACCAGAACCAATACTTATTTATTGGTTACATTAAAGTAAAACCCGTCTATTGACAAGCATAAGTTTAAATAAGTTTGTCAATGAGCTAGTTTTATCCATATCGATTCAAAATCGCTCATAATACATTAAATTATAAAGCAACGATTTCGGTTCTAGTCCGGTTCTGATTCCAGAGCCAATAAGATCCGGACCGCTTAAGATCCATAGTTGATGGTCCGGGTCCAATGTCTAATGGGTCGGTTCCAGAACCAGAACCATTACTTATTTATTGGTTCTGGTCTGGGTAAAACCCACCCATTGACATCCCTAGTCTCATGTACTCCAATGGTAGATTTTTTTCATTCTTAAAAAGTTGAGAATCAACTTCTTTAGCATTAAAATGAAGTCGATGTGGTAAAAAATTGAGAGTCAACTCTTTCAATGGTAGTTTTTTTCTTTTAAAAAGTTTGTAGATATGCTTACTTTATTTTCTACAAAGCATTTTAGAATAAAAGGCGATTTTTGCTTTTCGGATCCCAAATAGACTTTCTTCTTTTTGTCTTTTTCTGGGGGTATTTTCTACAAAATAGGCCCTTTCTGCAGCCAAAATAACATTTCCAAAATAAAAGAAAATTCATATCTTTACAAAATGAAATCGTCTTGCGATTGAAGAAAATGGAGGCCCTTCTCAAAGTCTCTCTTGATCTTCACTTTCAATACAAAACTCTCTCTCTCTCTCTATCTCTCATCCAACAATAGCAACAAATGTAGGCGTAGTATTTTTATCCGGACGACTTTTGCTTCATCGACGGAGGAGATTTGGAGGTTTGGTAGACTTCAAATGCAAATGGGACGAAGTCTTGAGATCGTGAGAGAGGAAATTGGGGGCTGAGGTGACAAGGGTGGAGAATTAAAATCGCATTAGGTATATATATATATATATATATATATATATATATATTATATAATAAAAAATAGGCCCCATAATTTTGGGGCTCTAAGCGATAACATAGTGAGCTTGGTCTTAGTTACTGCCCTGTTTTTCTACAACTATCTTATAGATATAATCATATATATTATAGTAGGATCAATGTACAAATTGATATGGTAGGTATATGATTGAAAAGAAATGTGAAAATAAATAAATAAATTTTAAAAAATTGATATAACATTAGAAAGGTGGAAGTCAAATTCACCATTCAAGGTATCTATAAAGTTATGAAGGAACAATAAATTTATTTTGATCACTACGATGAAAAGGACACCATAATTAATGTCCCTGTACTTTGACTATAACAGCTCAAATTTAACTAACTGAAAAAGTAAATTAATTTTTTAAGCCTAAATAATCTCTGTGATATATTTAGGTCACCAAATCTTGTTAATGTTTAAAGAAACCTTCCATTTCGCAGTCAAAGGGATTTTCTTCTTCTTTTTCTTCTAATTATATTAGTCAAACACAATGAATAATTTATCTTGTATTGGTAGAATCCTCGAGTATATATATTCAAAATTTTCAATTTTCAACAATATAAAGTAAGCACGCCGAGCATATATTTTTATATCAATATGCAATAAAGAAATAGTATTGGAAATTAACAGCTATGGTAAAAGTGAAATTTTAGTCCCGCGAATTCTCACAATAGTACAAAACCGCATGGGCTGGGAAGTATTAGTAATAAAGTCAGATTTCTGTATTGCATGTTGCGAAAAACACACACAACACAATCACGATAGAAAATAAAGAAAAAAAGAATTGTTTATCCAGTTCGTCTTGCGACTACGTCTGGGGGTGATGTCAAGCCAGAGATTTCAATATATGTTTCGGATACAGATTATATTGAGAAGCAACTATTAAATAGAGAATAATTTAACCTTAACCCTGTCCATTAGGGTTCCACCTGGGCCCAAAAAACATAAACCCAAAAACTTGGATCGTCGGAATCGGGTTTGAGTGTATTGCAATTCTGCAGTGAAGAAATTAATTGTACATTGTTAAATGCCAAATACTCTACATAACTTGAAACCATGGATTATTGGAAAACTTAGAAGAAGAAAAAAAAGAATGCGACATATTCAGATACAATGAATCAAACTCTCTTAATCTGAATGTTTTTTTTTTTTTTGCCTCTTTTCAATTAATGTTTAAAACCTTATAAGAGCAACCACCACTTAACATTTTTTAGATGTTGGCAATCTATAATTGGTTTTATGTCAACCATTGACGCAGTTTGTTTAACAAAATTAATTCATTTTAGACTTTGATTGTTTCTCCTTAACCTTGAAACTAATTATTAAAATTGAATAGATTAATTAACACCAATTCTTTCGAGCAATCCATATATATAATTATACGCACACAGATAATGGTTATTATTTTCTCTGTCGTCGTCATTGTCGAGAACTGGAGCACTGAGATTATAAGAAAATAATTTCAAATGGTTTAATCAATTTCAGAGCCCTAGTATTGAGTTTAGTCCACGTGCAAGTTGAATCTGAAATTATTTTTCTTTTTCTTTTTCCAGTCCTGAATATATGTACTATTATCCGATATGTGTATGTGAGTGATACCAGTGATAACATGAATTCTACTAAAGATAAAGTTTGAAAATAATCGATTCATCCATTACTAGATAAATGAAGAATTATTTTACCTTTATGTTTGTGGTTATGACAAATGAAACAATTTTTATATTAAAGTAAAGCTTCTGAATCTGAGAAGTATAACATATATATTCTGTCGAATATTGATTGGAAAACACTTAAAGTTGTTATTTATAAGTGAAAAATAAAAACAATTTTATATTTGGTTAGAGTTCAATCACTCTGAGTTGTTGACAGTGTAAATCATGGTGATAAAAGGATACAATAAGGCTAGAGTCCAGCTATCCAAAATCAATAATCGTAGCAAATTACGGCAATGGACCGAAATTATGATGCTAGGTTCATCCACCGGAACCCGTCTATAATGTATATACTTGTACCCATCATAAACTCGACTAAAAAATAATTTTAATACTCATTGTCTTCTCAAACTCATATAATTATACCTGTAATTGTTTGGACTTATAAGTATAAGTTGTTACAATAATTGATTATCTATTGCAATACCCAAACATCACAAAGTAAATATCAATAAATAATTTAAATAGAATAAAGAACAAAAGATCTATTGATGTTCAGACCCGTCAAGAATTTATATACTTGTACCCGTCCTAAATCTGATTTTAAAAATGATTTTACTACCTATTTTTGTCTCAAAAAGTATAGTAATGCTGCTTATTACCCAAACTCGCTTAAATTTATAAAATATCTAAATATTAAATATAAGTTATTACAAATAATTGAATATGTTTCTCAATAAAACTCCAAACATTATCGTGTAAATATTAATACTAACTAGTATTAATTCCCGACAATTACTTATTTTTGTCTCAAACGTGTACATTAATACCCACTAATTTCCAAATTCATTTGAATTTATAAATATAAATAATTATAGATTAAATAGTTATAATCAATGGTGGACCTAGACATTTTGATCGGGGAGGGTCCAAAAAAAATATCCGAGGTCCAAATAATCATAATTTTATAAATTCATATAAAAAATTATAATTAAAATTAAAATTAAAAATAAATATAATTTAATATGAAAAACTGAAAATTAGTGTTATATTCTTAAAAATAATTAATGTATTCACCGAAATAATCAAAATTAGTATTTTCATTGCCAAAAAAAGAAACAACCCTTTCTTTTCTATGTTTAGATCCCTTTCAATTTTTATGTATTTATTTTAAGCATGATATAGACTATTTTTCACATATTTTATACTTTTAAATATATTTTTAATTATTAATTATTAAATATAAAATTACCATTATACTCCTAGTAATTTTTAAAAATCCAGCGCCACTGGTTAAAAATCCAGCGCCACTGGTAAAGAAAGTAAAAATTAAAAGAATAGAGAAAATTTCACGTAGCCATGTCGATAAATATTTAAACTCGTCTAAAATGAATATACCCATCCCAATCTCAAATTCCATTAATAACTTGAACCTATTTAATTTTATAATATAAGTTGTAATAATAATAAGTTATTCATCTTAATAAAATCTGAACATTGCAGTGTAATTATAGATAATACATCATATAAATACAAAATGATTAAAATGAGAAAATTTCACGTAGGTACATCGATCAATTTTTAGATCCATTTAGAATATATATATTTGTAGTTGATTAAAATGATATTAATAACAACCATCCGCCAATTTAAATTGGATTTTTGGTTGGAAATATGTCATTTAACATTGGTTTTCATTTGGTGAAAACTAAAAAAATTAATGTGAGATTCAAATATATATTTTTATTTAGGTTTTAATTTTATAAAGTCTCATAGAAAAAATCAATGTGTGGTTCAAGTATTTTTCTTATTTATGTTTTGAATTTATAAAGTCTCGGACAACATTGACGTGTGATTCAAATTGTATCATTTTATTTAGAATTTCAATTGGTGAAGCCCCATGAAAAATCAATGTAGGATCCAAATCTTGTTTAAAAATTTTATACAAACTATCTCATTTTATGACCAAATTATGTTGAAAAAACAATTTATTTATTCAAAACTATTTATTTGATCAAATTAAATTAAATAAATTTTTTATTTGGCCGAATTAAGTTAACAGTACAGTTCAAATGATATTAACCTCAACAACTTCACCAATTAAATATAGATTTTTGGATGATAAAAGTATCTTTTTATACAAATTTTCATTTGGTGAATTCGAAATATCACAAAAAATCGATATAAAATTGAAGAATCAAAATTCATGAAAATTCCATTAATATGATGCATTAGTTTCATACTCGTAAATAAGAAAATATGATTTCTTCATTTTTCGATTATTGTGTGTAACTTGCATTATGAGTTCCTCATTTCAGGGCCAGTAAATTTGGATTATTTTGACGTTCCCATCTACGATGCGGGCAAATAAAGTTTGCGAATATTTGTGACTCTTGTAATTTTGGACAAATTCGTGTGTGACTATCTAACTGTGACAATGGTTCAAATATAGATTTAAATTTATATTTTAATGATATATTTATGATTTATTAATATTAATAATTAAAGTATATTATAAAATATGAATTTGAAATAAAACCCTCACCCAATCACTATGACAGATGAACTTCATTAGGATATTTTCAATTCATTCATGTTAATTATAGTTCTCATATATGAAATTTCTACAACATTGTTCAATTGCTCCATCCATCCAATAATAATTGTCCACTATTTTTTTTTTCTGTCTCAAAATTGCATTTCACTTTTCTTATTAGATTACATAAACTATTTTTTTATATTTCTAGTTGATAATCTTTTAGTTCGGATGAGTAAATGTAGGTAACATAATTTTGTTTTATTAAATTAAACAATTATAATTATAATTATAATTAGAATTAATAATCATTAAATTAATTAATTATAATTAGAATTAATTATCCGATATAATAATTAATTTAATTAGGGGTCATCATATGAATGGAGGAATTATATTTCAAATATTATCCACAAGAGACTGGATTTCGATGAAAGGATATATATAAATTCGGTGGATGTAATATTTTAGGCTAAATTTAGCAAAAAGAATCCTAATTTTGATTGAACTTTAATACCATATGGGGTCCAAAATTTGTCGATGAATTTCAAAGATGGGACTCGCAAATTATTTACTCCAACAATAACAATTTTGAGAAGAAAATTTGTCCGAATCCTCAAAGGGCAGAAAATGGGGACCCTTTAATACCATATGGGGTCCACGAGCTCGCAAATTATTTACTCCAACACAATAACTTTGAGGGACCCACGAGCCCTCTTTTCCTGGTTTCTATTTTTGGAAAATTTCGAAATAATTGAAAGAGCTTTTTAGCCATGGGAATTGTGACCATTGGTGTCTTGTCTCAACCCCATTCAATGTGCAATTTCTTGGAGTTTGACATGACTAGTCTTTGCAATACATGTTCCTCATTCAATTACGTGATCACATTTGATACGTTATTTGTAATATAATTTCATGAATGTAATGATTATAGGTTTGATCATTAATTATACACTATCTTCTACTCCTTCAATTTTTTTAAGAATTCCTAACAGTGAAGTTATATATATTAAAAATATTATATGTATAATTTTATTAATTGCCATAATAACTACAAAGATATAATTAATTATTAAATTACAAAAAGTATTAAAAATAGATAAAATAGTAAAATATTAAATACCATTAATTTACTCACAAATTCTAAACTATGATAAATTATATATTAGCAACAGTATCATTTCGTATATACACATAATTACAGTCACATTAATATTTATGTTTAATATAAGCTAAAAAATTACTCTAGGATTCTCAAACCAAGATTCTAGTGTAAGAGAGTATATAGGTTGTGGGCTCTAATTCATAATCGGCCCAACTCATGGGCCCATAATCTGTGTAATAATCTAAGAATTTTAACCTGGGCTACAGATTAGGAATAGTGGCCCAAGTTATAGTTCCAATTTTGGCTGATAAAGCATATTAACAATTTTAAGAATCTGTAATTTTGAATAACGCCCAACTGTTTCGGGTTTCATGATAATATTAAGTGGGATAGAGCTTGGAGTTATGGCATTTGGACTATGGAAAAGCAAATATTGGATATCCAGTTACATAAAAGTCTCCATATATAATCAAAAAAGAAAATGAAATTAAAGAATCGATTATAAATTTTTCTATTGAAGAAAGTATTGTGCACCGCTCAAAGTTTAGCTAATAAAAGAATAAAGGACAAAAACATCTTTTTATGAGCCTTGTTCTTAACTCTTGCATTTCCATTTGAACTCATAGCTGGATGTATTAAGGTTTATGACTTGTGACTTGTGAGGCATCTGATCTAATGCTAAGAATCTATAAAAGCAGGACGAGTAAACTCACTAAAGGGTAAATCACACCTAGAAAACTAGGCATGAAAGACTCAGAAGCGTTAGTATGATTTAAATTTATGACAATTTGACCATATGAACTCACTTTATCACTGGATAATTCCAAAAGTACAACAAATATGAAAGTTTGAACGTACAAATAATTGCAATACGAGATAAAATATCATTTTAGAATATAGAATCTGGTCTCGGCCGAAACCCACCGTTGGCGTCCACTCCATGCTGCCCCTCCTTAAACTAACAAGAACTAGCATGATGCTGCACAAGAGATGATGCTCTCTAAGAAAAAGTAAATTCTTGTAGCCTTCCAATCACTTTCCAACCTTAAAACCAAACAATTTCACTGTTACCAGTCAAAATTTCACATAAAAAATAAGTTATACCCTCCCCCCCCAAAAAAAAAAAACAAAGGAGTAAGAAGAAGACAATTGAAGCATCAAATTCAGACAACCAAAACACACATATTGTGGGAGATTGCAGTTGTGGGTTTAAGATTTCACATTTCTGTCTTAACTCCATAATAAGTTATGACACGACTCCATCGCCGTGAACCGAGACGACTACAACAAAAGGATACAAAGACGAATCAAGTGGCCCAGGGTTCTAGGAGTGGGTTGGGTCACAGTAGGCAAGAAATTGGCGGTCCGGTGGGCGGCCGGCATCAAATTGGGCTCGTAAAAATAGTGACCGAAAACCAAAAAGCACACATATTGTTTAGGGCTAAAAGCCGGGTTTTCGGACTAAAAAGCAGTTTTAATATTTTATATTAGTAGTAAATACTAAATAGTAAATATAGAAAATAAAATGAATGACTATTAAAACTCATCCTTTCATCCATCACTCTATTACATTTCTTTAAGGTCGATGTTTGATGTTTGATGATATTTGAACTTTAAATTTATCTTATTTACGTTGAAACCGATATTAGACTTGTTAGTAGATTTAATTTAATTTATTTATTTTGGAATTGATGTTAGTAGACGTAATTTATCTTATTTACTTTGAAATTGATGTTAGTAGATTTAATTTATTTATTATTATCATATTTTTGAAATTAAAATAATATATTATTAAATTAAATATTAGGCGGGTTTGGCCCACTGAGTGTTGGCCCAGATGGGGTTGGGTGGGCTACCAAATTTTCAACCCGATAGCATTTGGTAGGCCATTGACCCCTAAAACCACAAACCATTGGCGGGCCGGGCCACCGACCCGTCCCTTTGCCACTCTAGTCACGGCGAGAGGTCGACGAGCACCTACTACCTCGTCTACCTCTACGTCCGCATCGGAAAGGCCCAGAACCTCCCCCCAATCCGATTAACGGAAACTGCGATCCCTACGTCGGTGTTGAATTTTGTAGAGAAACAAAAGAAAGAAATGAAGATACATAAATGAAAAAGAGGAAGAACTCAATAGACTACATTGTGAAGAATTTGTATATTATTTCATCATCTCCAAATGTGAATTATATGGAGTATTTATAGAAGTAAACAAGCATCTAACAAACTAAAATAACTACTCTAACAATATTGTAACAAACTAACTTCCCTTAACAAACTAACAAACTAATAGTTTCTACCCCCGCAAGGTGGAGATGGTGGAGATCCACCAGCCCAAGCTTAGACATAATGAATTGAAAACGAGGTCCCGAATCTCGTCAAAGACCATCACCATGTTCGTCTTCGTGCAGGTCTCGCACGCTACTTTGCTCTCCAAATCCTGCTCCAAGCACATGTCGAAAATGACGTCGGATTTATCACAATCTTAGCAACTCTCACAGATCTCCACCAATCCGAATAGAGAAAAACCAAAGAACTACACAGTTCTAGAAATACTTTGAACCGAATACGAAAATCACAACTCACGACTCCAACGGATTCAAACAAAGCCTAAGATCACCATCGATCCTAGTAGAGGTATAGGTAAGAAAGCCTAAGATCACCATCGATCTTAACTAAGATCACCATCGATCCTAGTAGAGGCATATGTAAGAAAATCAACCGATACACAATCGGTAGAAATGAGTAAGACACCGTCGTCATACTTCTCGTCTTCGAGTGAATCGATCTCCTCGATGTCAACTCATCTTGAAGAGATTCTCTCTTCAACATTTTGCTTAGCAGCTTGTAGTGGGATTCCCAATGCTTAGCTTGCCCAATACTTGAAATGTTTTAGCATTAATCGCTTTAGTCAAGATATCCGCAAGTTGATCTTCCGATTTGACATATGGAAGTTCAACGATCTTCGCTTCAATCTTTCTTTGATAAAATGCCTATCAATCTCAACATGCTTGGTCCTATCATGTTGAATGATTCTCAGAGATACTAATGGCCGCTTTATTGTCAAAAACAATCGACATGTCTTTGATGAGAAAACACCGAGCTCATCATGAGTTTCCTTAGCCATAGTATTTCCGTAAGGCCATTCTTAATTCCTCGAATTACGCTCGCACTGATAGTCGCGACAACCTTCTGCTTTTTACTTCCATGTAACAAGATTTCCTCCAACAAAGGTGAAATATCCATTGTTGATTTCATATCATTTGGACTCCCACCCAATCAGCATCCGTGAATCCACAAATGTCTAAGTGTCCATGCTTCTTAAAAAGCAATCCATGCTCGACAGTTCCTTCAAGTCTTGAACAATCCTTATTGCGCTGCTCCAATGATCTTCTTGTGGTGAGTGCATAAATTGACTTACTTTCCTACAAAGATAAGCGATATCCGGTCTTGTGTGTGATAGGTAGATAAGTCTTCCTACTAGTCTCGATATCTCCCCACAAGAAGTTTAGCCCTTCAATAACTTGTAGCTTGTGATTTTGTACCATCGGGTATCTCGAAGGTTTACAATCTAACATCCCGCCTCTGCAAGTATATCGAGGATGTATTCCTTCGCTAATGAAGATCCCTTTCTTTGACCTCAACACCTCGATTCCTAAGAAGTACTTGAGAAGACCCAAGTCTTTCATCCGAATTCACTAAACAAATTCTTTCTCGATTGCTTATCTCCTCTATGTCATCTCCAAAGTGATGATCATGTCATCCACATAGATAATGAGACAAGTAATCTTCTCCCATTTTCTTGAGAAACAAAGTATGATCCGAGTTACTTTGTTTGTACCCATATTTCTTCATCGCTTGAATCTCCCAAACCAAGCTCCTGAGACTGCTTTCAACCCATATAAGGTTCTCTTGGTGACACACTTCTCCATCTTCGAATCCTTCGCAAATCACGGTGGAGGGCACATAAACACGGGTTTTGGAAGTTCTCCATGTAAAACGCATTCGTCGCATCGAATTGGTGGAGAGGCCAATCCTTGTTAGTCGCTATTGAAAAAGAACTCTCAAAGTGTTGATTTTGCCACGGTGAGAAAGTCTCGGATAATCCACTCCATACGTCCCGAGTATACCCTTTTGCCACTAATCTTGCCTTGTACCTTTCAATCGATCCATCCGGTTTACGTTTAATTGTAAACACCCATCTGCAACCAACCGCCTTTATCCCTTCCTCGCAACTGCTTTGACCACGTGTTATTCCTTCGTAATGCCTCCATTTCTGTTCATTGCATCCTCCAATGTTCGGACTCCATGGCTTTTTCACATTTCTAGGAATCTCTTCTTCTTCGTGAGAGAGTCCTCGAGGCTCGTGCCATCTTAGTCAAATTCCTTGTTACGAAATTGGCCATACCATATTTGCTTTTGGTATTGATTCTCTCGGCGAATATCGCTTTGGAGGACTCCTCGTGTCTGCGGTGGGAGAATATATCGGCCGGTGTCACCGTCTATAGTGTTATCCTCCTCTCCTCCGATCTTTGCGGTGTTAGTGGAGATCATATCCTCACTAATATTTGATTGAAGTTACCTCGGATATCGAATCGGATTCTCAATGGGAGAGGACTTTGGGACTCGGTGGAGGGTGTGCTCGGCGATAGTGATCACGATGTCTCTTGTTGGTCTACGCAAGAATCGTTCGATTTGTACACAAGCCAACTTAGTGGTCTCCATGTCTATTTTCACTCTCCCGACCGCTAAGGTGGTTTGTGTAGAAGAACTCGCCAAGAAAGTTACAGTTCATGGTGGTAACAATCTTCTTAGTTGTTGGATCAAAACATCTATACCCTTTTGGTTAATTCCATATCCTACAAAGACACATTTTGTAGCACATGGTGCCATTTGTTCTTTCATGTTTGGGGATATGAACATAGACAAGACATCCAAAGACTTTTGGTGAGAGACTCAAGGATTCCGGATTTGGGCTTGTTTAGATAACACATCAAGAGGGTTTTCTTGTTTAGAATTTTGTAGGTTCGATTGATCGAAAAATGAGGTTGCTACGACTTGGGCCGAGAAAGACAGACACAAGATTCAATCATTAGAGATCGGGTTATTTCTAAGATGATCCTATTTTTCCTTTCAGCTACCCCATTTTGTTCAGGTGTATAGGCACAAGAGGTTTGATGGATTAAACCATTATTGGCAAAAAATTCAGACATCGAGTGATTAACAAATTCCCTCCCATTATCAGATCGGAGCGTTTGGATAGTAGTGTGGAACTGAGTTTTGACCATCTTAAAGAACATGACAAATTTATCAAACACTTCAGATTTATGTTTCAAGAAATAAATCCATGTTACTCTAGTACAATCATCAATAAAGGTCACAAAATACTTAATGCTATTCCCCCCAATAACAGGTGCAGGACCCCACACATCAGCATGCACTAAAGAAAACATAGAATTAACTCTAGTATTGGAAGGTTTGAAAGATTGTCTATGGCTCTTAGCCAAAACACAAGTTTCACAAAAAAAATCTTTTGGAATTGAAATGTTTGGGAATAAAAGTTTAAAATAACCAGAAGAAGGATGTCCTAGTCTTTGGTGCCATAATCGAACTTCATCTTTCGTGGACCTTTGAGTTAGCATTGCACTACCATGATGAGCTGCCCCGTCCACATAATAGAGCCCTTGTTCCTCAGTGCCACGCCCAATGATCCTCTTCGTCCGGATATCCTGCAATACACAGTAGTTTGGGAACATTAGCAATGTACAATTCAGTTCCCGAGTCACATGGCTCACAGACATCAATCTTTGGGACAAGTTAGGAACAAACAAACAATTTGACAAACAGAGATTTGGAGATATCTCTATAGTTCCAGCTCCTGCAACAGTAATCAATTCCCCATTTGCCGTTTTGATAAAGGTTTTAGTAATCTTGGTGAAATTACTAAAATCTTTCATCTCCGGAGTCATTGTATCGGTGGCCCCACAATCAAAAATCCATCCCTTTTATGCTCATTAGAATCATTTTCATATGAAACACAAATGAAAATTCTTGTAAGGGTCCAAACGATTAAAAGTATTTAAAACAATTTGTGAGACTCGGGGCCATTCTGCAAATTCAATTTCAAAGGTAAATTGGGTAAATTGGGATTAAAGGGTTAGGGATTTTGACCTAACCTCATTTTACCTCCACCGCCTCCTCCTCTTCTCCTCTCCTCGACGCGACCTACAAAGTTTCCGACGCCCACCGCCGCCTCCGCGCCGCTGCCGCCTCACTCACCGATTTCTCCGGTGGGTGCGTTCTCTCCTTTCGATCGTCATCCCGGGGCAAAATTTGTAGAGGCTCTCTTGCTTCTCTCCCACCACCTGTGGTATCCGACTCTCAAGAAACACGTTTCACGTGTGCTCTGCTTTCCAGGTGAGAGCACCAAAGCTTGCTTTTGTCCACCGGTCCAGGTCATTGGCGGCGGCGTTCTTGGTGGCAAGTCGTGATGGTCGCCGTTGCCTCCCGATTTCTCTGGGCTCCGCACCAAGCCGATCTCTCCCGATGATGAGTCTCAAGGCTTCCAGCGCTGCGCGATTCCTCCAAGTGGGTGTTGGGATGGTGGCATGATTTGTCTTCGAGCCGCCTTTTTCACCATGCCATAGGCCGCTTGATCGAGGAAGGGTTCTTCTTTGAGGATATCTCGCCCGATTCTTCGTATTTCGATCTAGCCACGCCAAGAATTTGAACAATCGTTTCGTGTTAGCATGGGTTCGAATGTTTTATGCCTTTGTCGCGACACGAAATTGGTTGTTTTGACACCTATCGACATTAATCCATAACCCATGGATTTTCCGATAGTATGTTTCTAGATCCATATCTCAGGTTTCAATAAAAGCGATTCCTAATGTTGATGATTTTTTCCAGCCCAATCTGCACCATACCATGTTGCATTCGCCTCATCAAGTCTAGATATACTACAATTCTAGAGCTCAAGCTCCACTAACACTTCAAGCTCTTGAAAGAGTTGTTGGCCACATTGCCCTCGCCACAAACCTCTCCATTTTCTTTGCTTTCTTCTCCATCTTCTTGAGCTTATATTGCCAACCATACCATTTTGGGTCAATCTCAACTACATCATCAAACATTCTTTCAAGGTTGTGGTATGCGAGTCATGCACTTCTTTCCAAACATAATCACCGACTTTGCCACACTTCTCAAATTCTCAACTATCTCAAAGAAGAACAAGATCCATAAGATAATCTACATATTCGAAACAAGCTTTTGTATGCCAACCGAGTTTGCAATTTCTTCTCGTAACCTCACAATCCGTCCATCGGGAGACTCCGCCATATGCTAACCACCTTCGACATCAACCTTGATATTTCAAAAGCCAAAATTCCAACCATCGGTCATCGGGCTCCCATGAGATGCTTTTACGTGGATTCTTCCATATATTACCAAACCACATATCTACAGCCGTTTCTCTAACCATCTTCAAATATATGTATACCAACAAATCCAAGCAACAACCTCAATCAGCGTTCATTTGAAGTACAATTGACATCACTTGACATCCGAAGCATTATATGACGTCAACGATCCAACTAAGCGCGGAGAGAGAAAGAATGGAAGAAATTAGTAGTTAATTGAGCAATCAATATTTTCTTTGTGAAGTCTGTTCAAGCTACTCATCATCACCATCGATCGTTGGATCATAGCCGCCTCCACATTCCTCAACGCCACCGCCAACGAACGGTGGTTCATCGCCTCTGCCTCCATCCTCGAGCGGTGGTTCATCGCCATCGTCGGACTCTGGTGCCCTGGAGACCTATCGATTCTTCTTCTCTTTGGAAACTCTTGTTTCCTGTCCTTCTTCTGTAACTGCTCTCGATCTCGTACAATCTCAAACAGCTTCCTATAGCCAGACCAGTTATACTGTTGAGGGGTATGTGCTTCAACTATGCCCCACCGACAATCAACCATAACACCATCAACATTAATGGACTTAAGGATTCTCAGTTGGTTTATCAAATTATCATCATCGACCAACTCACACTCCATATTGATGAGTCCCAAAGGTAGCATCATGAAAACAGGAACATAAGGCGTGCCTGTATAGTCTCACTCATCTCGCTCATGGACCTGCTCGTTCCTCGAAGAAGTAGCGGCCGAATCTTCAAGTGAAACGCCATCATCTTCCTTGATTTCCTCCGCAACTTCTCTGACCATTGCACAACAGCGAAGGTCAGATTTTAGTGAACCGCTCCTCAATTTGCCGGAACAGACTTGAACTACTTTCCAGCCACCGTGAAACACTATCGAAGAAAGCGTGGAACCGCCACTGACGAACGGAATTCACTGCGCAAGTAGCACAAAGCTAAGTGAAAGATTAACATCCATTCTGAATTAGTCATTCTTCAAGAGTGGCTCTGATACCATGTTGAATTTTGTAGAGAAACAAAAGAAAGAAATGAAGATACATAAATGAAAAAGGGGAAGAACTCAATAGACTGCATTGTGAAGAATTTGTATATTATTTCATCATCTCCAAATGTGAATTATATGGAGTATTTATAGAAGTAAACAAGCATCTAACAAACTAAAATAACTACTCTAACAATATTGTAACAAACTAACTTCCCTTAACAAACTAACAAACTAATAGTTTCTACATGGGGTCAAGCTCGGCAACTACAAAGGCAAAACACAGCACTTCGAGAAAAAAACCAACCCTGAATGGAACAAGGTCTTCGCCTTCGCCAAGGAGAAGATGCAATCCTCTGTCCTTGAAGCCAACGAGTGAAGGATTGACGCCTAAAACTAAGGAAGCTTCCTCAAGAATATAACAATTTTAATCTATTCTTATTATAATTTTAATCTATTTTTTGAATCATCATATACGCTTGACGTTCTTCGATACAGATTTTAATAAAAGTTATGGAATGTTAGTGTTATAGTGAATTTTTGAAACGGATTTTAATAAAAATTATGAAGTGTTTTATAAGTGGATTAAGGGATTTCAAATTAGTGTAGTACTCCCTTCGTCCACCAAGTGATTTGATAGATTTTTTTTGAGTGCATAAAGAGTCTTACTATAGATATTTTTTGAGCAGAGAAAGTGTAATTTTTTAATAATAATGGATGGTTGTGAGATTGAATAATAAAAGTTGATTGTTGGGTAGTGTGATTTTTAGTAAATAGTGATTGATTGTGAGATTGAATAATAAAATATGAGTTTGGATAGTATCCCAAAAAAGAAAGTAATACATTCTTTGTGGACGTCGAATAAAACGATTGTGATACACTTTTGATGGACATAAAGAGTATTAAATTAATCAGCGATAGTCATGGTGGGAAAATGTATAAATAAATGGTATTATTGGGATAATAAATAGAAATAGTGGTGGACTTTGAGTGTTAAAAATATAAATAAATGGTGTTATTGAGATTAATAAATGGGAGTATTTTATGAATAGTTTTCATAAATGACAAAGGAATAAATTTTGTGAACGTATTAGAAAGAAAAATAAAAAACAAAATTTGGGAAATCTTCTCTAGGAAGATATAGTATTTTTAATCTATTTTCTAAAAGGATAGTAAATCCTTTTTTGGAGTTGTTGGCAAGGTAGTCAAAGTGTTGCGAAAAACACACACCACAATCACGATAGAAAATAAAGAACAAAAGAATTGTTTACTCAGTTCGTCTTACGACTACGTTTGAGGGCGATGTCAAGCCAGAGATTTCAATATGAATATCGGATACAGATTACATTAAGCGGCTATTAAATAGAGAGTAACATAACCCTAACCCTAAGCCCATTAGGGTTCCGCCTGGACCCAAAAAATATAAGCCCAAAAATTTAGTGTACAGTCCATTCGGCTCCATACTCCAACAATCTCCCACTTGAGACTGAATTCCCATGTATCCGTAACTTCTTGCTTTCTCTCCTGTATCCACTTAGCATCGCATAGCCTCATCTTCATGCTCCAAGGCCAATTGAAGCTATGCATCGCTTTAATTTCTCTAAGGTTACCGCCTTAGTAAACATGTCTGCTAGATTTTCGCTTCCAATGATCTTCGTTAGCTGCAAGATTTTCTTCTCCAACAGGTGACAGATGTAATGATACTTCAACTCAACATGCTTTGTCCTCGAATGAAATGCTGGATTCTTTGCCAAGAATATAGCACTTTGACTATCGCTGTAGAGAGTGCTACTCTTATGCTCCTTTCCAAGCTCACCCAAGAAACTCTGCAACCTCACCATCTCCTTACTCGTCTTCATTACAGCCACATAGTCAGCCTCCATTGTGGACAAAGCAATGACTTTCTTCAACTTAGAAGCCCAAAAATAGCAGTACCACCATAAGTAAAGACATACTCGGTTGTACTTCTCCTCCCATCCAGACCATTTGATGCTAAATCCGCATCAACATAACCTGTCAGCACGACACTCTTGCCGTTGAAACATGGAGCTTTCTCCGTGGTACCTCTCAAGTGTCGTAGAATCCACTTCACCGCTTCCCAATGTTGTTTGCCCGGATCACCCATGAACCGACTCACTACTCCCACTACTTGAGCAATATCTGATCTTGTACACACCATGGCATACATGATGCTACCAATTACCGAAGCATAAGGGATTTTCATCATTTGGGCACGTTCATCTTTGCTCTTCGGCGACTCCTTTCTCGAAAGCTTGAAGTGACTGCCCAACGGGACACATTCACGTGCTTCGATTCAATCATGTCAATCTTTCCAGACCTTTGAATGTAGCTCGCCTGTGAAAGATATACATTTTCAACCATCTTGTCGTGCTCGATTCTCATACCCAAAATCTACTTTGCCTCTCCAAGATCCTTCATGGAGAATCGTTCGGACAATTGCTTCTTCAACTTGTCCACCTCATTTATGTCAGCTCCTGCGATCATCATATCATCAACATATAACAGAATGATAATATAGATATTGTCGAACATCTTATAATAGCAACAATGGTCAGCGTGATATCTTTGATAACCAATCTCCATCATGAAACTATCGAACTTCATGTACCACTTCTTCGGAGCTTGTTTCAAGCCATATAAACTCTTCTTCAATTTGCAAACAAGTCATTCCCTCCCTTTTACAACAAACCTCTCAGGTTGTGTCATGTATAATTCCTCATTCAAGTCACCATGAAGGAATGTTGTTTTCACATCCATCTGATGTAGCAGCAAGTTTTCTGCAGCAACCATACTCAACACCATTCGAATAGTGGTCAGTTTCACAACAGGAGTAAAAACATTAGTATAATCAATACCGTGTCGCTGCTCAAATCCTTTGACAACCAACCGGGCCTTGTAGCGTCTGCTACCATCAGCTTCAATCTTGATCCGATAGACCCACTTGTAGTGCAGGGCCTTCTTGCCCTTTGGGAGCTCAACGAGTTCCCAAGTACCATTTAGCAGAAGAGATGCCAACTCATCATTCATAACAACTCTCCTTTTTAGTCTATCATTATCATGTTCTGCTTCTACATAGCACTCAGGTTCCCTACCATCAGTAAATAACAAATAATAGTTAGAGGGCGAATACCTATCATGTGCACGTCACTCTCTAGCTTGTCTTTGCAGCGGATCGTCCGGTGGTGGAGTCCTTGGTTCTTCGTTGAGAACATCTTCTTCATTCTGACTCTCCTTGCTCCCACTCGAGTATGAGATGTCTAACTCGACCTCTTGGGATTCGTAATTGTCAGAATCTGACACCTTCAATCTATCCTTGTACATAACATGTTCATTGAAAACCACATCTCTACTATGTATAATTTTTCGGTTATGCTCATCCCAAAGCATATAACCGAACTCATCACCTCCATAACCAATAAACGTACACTTAACAAATTTAGCATCCAACTTACTTCTTTCAGCAGATTCAATATGAGCATAAGCAACACAACCAAAGATCCGTAGGTAAGATAGATTTACCTCTTTTCCAGTTCATTCCTCCTCGGGTATTCGATTTTCCAACGGAACTGATGGACCTCTATTGATCAGGAATGCAGATGTGTTGACTGGATCTGCCCAAAACGTCTTAGGCAACCCACTCTTCAGTCTCATGCACCTTGCTCGTTCACTCAACGTTCTGTTCATGCGCTCTGCCACTCCATTCTGCTGGGGAGTTCCTCTCACGGTCTTCTCCATGCGAATCCCATTCTCAGCAAAAATAGCATCAAACCGACATCGTTTGGTGCTCGAGTGAAAAATATATTCCCATAAAATTTATAAATAAATTGGTATATTCATGTCGCATTCAGGCCTCCTACATCAGAGTTTCCAACAAAAAAAATATAAGCCCAAGCCATATTAGCAACTAGAAATGTCAATTTAGTCTAAAATTCAAGAGTCGACGCGAATAGAACGACAACCTGATAGTGTTATGATTGAAAATTTATAACCCAATTTTTTTAGCATGAATGACCCGTAATCGAATACCCCAACAATCCGATAGAATTGGCTCCAAAAATAGCCAATCCCGAATGGACTAGTCCAAAATCTAGTAAGTTGATCCAATTAACCAAAAAATCTCGATAAATAGTTTTCAAATTTCTATTACTTGCTTTTGAAAAATAATATAACAAGGTTTTTTTCATCTTCTACTTTTTCAGCTATTTCCTCACAAAAAAGAAAGGGATAAAAAAAGGTCGATTGTCAGTTAAAGTACGAATTTTAATTCATTTTATAATCTAACGTAACTTTTTAATTGTTGAAATAATATAACTGATTTTAATATGTTGTAAGATTAATATTCTAATTTTTAATGATTACCTGAGATTGATGATGTGACATACCTCACAACAGCCAACATATCTGAAGGTTCATACAACGTTTATCATGTATAAATCCATGTCTCCATATGTAACCCAATATGTAGCTTGGAGTTGGACATCGGAAAATAATTACTTAATTACATATCTCACCTTACAAACGTGACTTCCAAACTATGTAATAGTCTTCTTATGTTTTCAAGAAAAATATTGGTTTTTACTCGCACAAATATTTTTCCTTAACAAACTTTTTCAGAAAAGTTTGATCAGTAAAAGTTATCTTCCACACATCTAAGACAAAGATAAACTAAAAACAGAACACACCATTATAATCTACATATACTTTTATCTTTCTAATCAGAAAATAAAAGGAACGGGTAAATATATGAGGATAAACAAACAAATCAAATCACAAAACGACGTGTACACAACATTACTGTGCAAGAAAATCATTTTCCTCTTTCATATAAACAAATCGATTTCTACATACATACAAACACATTTACATTTGTTAACTGACTATAGTTAGTATATGCTACATGATATTTGCCCAAAATTGCAATTAAACAAGTTACACCTAAGAAAACCCGGGGGGAAAGAATTACATGAAGAAAATTCAAAACAAAAATATGGGGCAAATGGGAACATCCTAAGTCTTTAATCTATTACATCACATTCATACAACAATGCATTCTCAAATATCCACTATGTCTCAGACTAGACTTCAGCATTTCAACCCATCATCATCCACAACATTGATTTGTTAAAGACATTCGAATTTAAACATAAATGAAATGTCTCACAACTAAAGTAAAAGGTTCCGCCTAGCAAATACTATGGGGTGTCACCATGCCATCTCATCCTCTCCTAAGTAGAAGCTTCCCCAACTGCTTTTTGCTAGATTCCAGACTTCCGCCAAACAACTTCCAACGGAAAATCATACCCAAACAACTTCCGCCTAGCAAATACTATTAGACATGAGTATCAACCAGTCGAAATATCTACTGGGGTGTTGCAGCGCTAATTGACTTTAAATCACCACCCCAATGGCAGTAACAACGACACAAACAGAAGATTTGATTGAATGGGCAGATTTAAATAAAAGCAATGGTATACCACAAGACATATATAAGTAACAAAATGGCATCTAACACTCCTAAACTGTGCTAGGTGCGCTCGGTCTCACAAACACGGCAACAAGATAAAATGACAATTTGGAGATCCATATAATCTATACATTTGAGTATTATGTTGCAAAACTGAAAGGTAATACTCACTGAAATAAGTACTCATCTCAGAAACTCTTAACCCCCAACCCTCCAATAAACAAAAAAAAAAAAAAGAAGCAACATTTGAAATGCTTTCTTAGAGAGCAAATTTATGAGCACGCAGGAAGAAAAAGGGAGGAGGTGTGCAATAGCACGCATCTATTTTCTGTTATTTTATTAAATAAATTATTTTCTTGTTGAGTTAGTAATATTATTTTAAGTAGATTATAATTAGATAGCAGTCAGGCCTTCGGCCTTTTGCATCCAGGCTCGGCAGAATAAAAGGGCTCTTTCCCTTACGGAAAGAGCAGTCTGGATTTATTTGGAAAATAACAGCGCCAACCCTCCAACGAGCAGAGGATTGCCTCTTCTGTTGATTCCTATTATTTTGAGAGTGTTTATTCATTATATCATTCTTCTTTGCTGCTTAAGTTCTTGTGTGATCCTCTTTACTCTAACATGCCAAGAGCTAGTCATTGCATAAACTCACATTTGAGTGTTGCTTAAGTTTTTCAATCTAGTCTGAGATTTATCGCCTAAGAAGGCTTATGCAGGGAACCTGAAAAGGAAGTTTAGGATATGACCAACATTCTCAAAATTTAACAATGTTTACAGGCACCTAAACTAAGAATGGAATCTGCCATTCCAGAATTAAAAATACAGGAGCATACCTCACAGTCAGCTATCAACTTTTATTTTTATGGTTTTCAAGAAGTGGAAGCAACAGACAGACATGCATGACAAAAATCTAGTGTTTCATTGGTGAGCTATGATCCAACTAGAATGAGCATAACAAAGAAGGTCAAAGGCTGATTTTACATTACTAAGAAGAGATAGCAATTATAACAAATACCACACTCAGAAGTCTAAAATTACCATACGCATAAATTTAACGAGAACAATGAAGTGTAAGAACTTACTGGCATCCAGCAAGAAGAGAAGCAGTATCTTCAAGTTGCTCTGCAAGACATTGAGTTACTCGGAGGTCAGACGTCGCCTCTTCCCATAATCAGCATCCCTTGATCGTGATCTATGCTCTTCCTCATGAGATACCCTTGACTTGCCATGGGATCTTGACGATCTTCCCCTGTCCCAATCATCATCATATTCTGCCTCACGATTTCTGTGCCTATGATGATCAGCATATCTGTCTCTATCGTCTCTATGACGTTCTCTTTCACGTTCACGGCCACCACGCTCATCGTCTAAGGAACGCTCACGGTCCTTGTCACGCTCTTTTTGCCTGTCTCTCCCTACATCTTTGTCATCACGATGTCTCCTTTCTGACCAATCATGATCTAGTCCAACATTTTTCTCTCTAGGTGCATCTCTTTCATACCCAGCTCCTCTATCATCTCTGTACCTTCTTTCGGAAGAGCCAGACCAGTCCTTTTCTGACCCTCTGTCCTTATCCTTCATGGCATTTGGCCACGCCCCCCTCTCTTGGGTCCCTTCCCCATATAGATGGTCCGATGTAGCTTCTTCTCCATAACTAGATTCTACTGCTCTCCCTCCATGCTCATCTCCTGCCCATCCTCCCATATTAGGATCTGACCACATTCCCATATTAGGCCCCTGAACTCCAGGAGTGGGAACCATCCCCATGCCACCCAAGGGCATTCCCCTCCCAAAGAACGCTGGATTAACATGTGGAGCTACACCAGGCAAACCGACATTTCCAACAGGCCCGAACGAAGATAAGATGCCTGGAAAGGGTGCTCCAGGAGCACCAGGAAATCCCCCATAACTACCCATTCTCCCCATATGACCTGCAAAAGCAGGATCAAAACCTTGCCCCATCATAGCTTGAGGATGCATCATCGGAGGGGCTCCACCAACCTGACCAAATCCGTTGCCTGCTAAGCCGCGACCAGCCATTCCACCAACCCTATTCCTCATGGGGCCAACTGGGCCTCTGTTATTAATCCCTCCCTGAGCATTACCTCTAACCAAGTTTCCTCTCACAAAGCCTCTACCATTATTATCACCACCACCGTGATGATTCCCACCAGCAGGTATATTGTTACCAACTCCACCAGGTTTACTGGGTAACTCCCCAGGGCCTCGCCTTGGCTGGTTAACAGCTGTCCCACCCATCTGATGTTGATTTCTATTAACCTGGGCCTCACCCATTCTTTTGACAGTATATGGTGAGGCATAAGCAACAACACAGGGCCGCCCATTGAAAACATAGCCATTCATTCCTTCCTTGCAGGCAGTGGCAGCTCCAGGATCAAAAAACTCGACCTGACAGTATCCTTTGGACTTTCCACTAGCTCTCTCATCAAAGAACTTTACCTCCTTTACAGGTCCATACTTGCATAGTTCTGCTTCCAGTTCACCATCTGTTGTCCACCAATGCAGGTCACCGACAAAGAGAATTGTCCCTCCACCCCCACCACCACCCCCTCCAACTGCTCCATCGCCTCCACCACCAGGCCCTCCACCCACACCATCAGCTCCATAAACATTTCCACCAGTCCCGTTCATACTGCTCACATTCCTAACATTATCATAAGTCCCTACATTAGCCGCATGTGGTTGCTGATGATGAACCCTTTGTTGATTATTAGGAACATTGCTATTTACTACTCGCTCTTCCAAATCAGCTATTTTGTTCGATGACTGCCCTAACTCAACTCTAAATCCACCCCCACCACTAGTAACTGGCCCTCCCGCACCTCTACCAAGTCCCACGTCACTTGCATTGGTATTCCCCCTAAATCCCATATTCTGAAACCCCTCCACTCTACCCGGAATCCTAGATGAAGCTCCCTCATTCGGTAAACCCACACTGCCATCCTCCACCAGTTGTTGCGGTTGCGATTGCAACTGCGGCTGTGGCTGAGGAGGTGGAGGCTGGGCCACGTTCGGCTTGTTGTCTTGCACTTCCTTGTTCCTGTGCGCTAGGTTATCCTCATTCCTACGAAGCGACTGCAGGAAGTTCTCACCAACATTGACGTCGTTGTAAAGATCCTCATAGTCATCATCCTCCTCGCCAAGAAAACCATCGTCAGCGACAGCGGAGATCGCCTCGTTTCGGTGGAACTGCTCGCTCGGATCTCCAACGTAGCCAGCACCTCCACCTCCAACGTCATTTTCATCCATTACTTGACTCACTATTCTAAACCTAGGGTTACAATCAGGGTCTTGAAAAAGAAAATAAAAAACAATCTATTAGAAGCGCTCAAACAAAAATCGAGGGCATTATCCACTTCACAAATTTCAATCTGCAGGCCAAGCATACAATATAGATAAATTGCAAATTTTCTAAAAATCAAGAAATTAAATAAAAACTTCCAGTCCTAGAACTAACAAAAAAAAAAGCTAGCACCCTAGAATTTCCAAAAACTGATCAAAGGTTCCCATTAGTCAGATGTACGAAAACAGCCAATGATACTTGCCACAAAAAAATTGTTTATGCAGAACGAAGAAATTCCATCATCAAACTCAAGCCTTGAACGATAAATTTCCTAATCACAAAATTTCAAACCCTAGAATAAGAACTGATACAGCTCGTTACTACAAATTGAAAAGGGGAAAAAATTAATGTGTATACTTAAATCGCCAAGCGCTTGTTCATTGTATCTATCCGAGACAATAAGCTCACCTGATAAAAAATGCTAAATTTAGGTCTGAAAATGAAGTCGATGTGTGATGCACGAATTTGGGCTTAATGGATTAATCGTCAATTAATGCACTAATTTTACTATTATTTTGTAATTTTAACTCAAAATATAAAATATTACAATAAATTATTATCTTTCAATTTATTATAAAATAAATATCCCAAAATTCTATAGTCACAGTAGAGCTAGTGTGGTTTGCTTCGTCAGAGCCAGCATCACCGAAAATGCGATTTGCATTTGCACAGTATCGATATTTTTCTATTCGCTCAATGTTACGCTCAAAATGTCAGCTCTTTGGTGGCTGGAATAAATTGAGGATTTAATTATACAATAAATTGAAAGATAACGATATTATTGTAATATTTTTAAAAAAATATCATTTTAAAAAAGTTAAATATCACTTTAAACCTCAAACTATATATCTATTGTATCAAAAAAATTATTACCTTTAAAAAATATCTTTTTAATCCAAACTATTAATATTTTATCAAAAATATCCTAAACTTTGATAAATATCACTTTAAACCTTAAACTATTATTTTTTTTATCAAAAATATCCCACATTCATTTTTCAGCTCCCGAAGTTGGACGAATAATATCTTCTGATATGACTCATCGGATATATCTCGTGTCCTGCTTTCGAAATTCTAATGTGGTTCATCAAATGAAAAGAATATATTTATCATCCAATTTCGGGAGCTAAAAAATTGCTAAAGGATATTTTTGATAAAAAAATAATAATAATTTGAGGTTTAAAGTGATATTTTCAAAATTTAGGATATATTTGATAAAATATTAATAGTTTGATGTTTAAAATAATATTTTTTTTAAATTCATTATATTTTTATCAAAATAGGTATAGTTTAGGTTTTTAGTGATATTTACCTTTTAAAAATGAAGTTCCACGCTAGAGGCGATGAGTTAAAAATCCATCATTGGAAATCGAACAACGAGGTATTTTTGTTAGTTTTCGAAATCGTCTGTGTTATTATAATTATCAATAGTCCAAACATTTTATTAATTTTGGATAATTCATGTATATCATTGCAGTTATTAATAATCCATTATATTTTTTGTTAAATAACCAATAATTTAGAATATAAACTATAATTCTCTCTTTAATTAAATACAGAGAGCTATAGTGGCAAAAAATAGAACGATGAATACAATTGCCCAAATCACTTGATTAGGCTTCGTAGTCCTATTTGTACGAAGCCCAATCCCACGTATTACGCCTTTGTTACATACTGATATAGACGAAGTTAGTCACAAAGCCTGAAACGCAACTGTGAAACTTCAGAGCTGAATAAATTCCAGAATCACGAAGGTTTTAAGTAGATTTATGCTTCGGTAAATCAAAAATCGTAAGCTCGAAGAAATGCAGAATCAAGACGAAATTCGGAAGCTCCCGATTGACATCGCGTTTGCTCGTCTCGGAGGTAAAAATCATCGGTTACATTCAACTGTTCGACTGAAGCTAATTCTTTTTTCACTATCATTTCTAGTTTAATTTTTCTTCCTTTTTTTTGAAAAAATTGAGTTGATGTATTGGATGAATTGAAGAATGGCTGGTGGATCGGAAGAGGATTCCGGCGGATTGGAGGAAGCGAATGGCGGCTGTGAGGGCGAAGATTGCGACGTCGTTTGCTGCACTGCCCAAAGACATTGATCCTTTTTTCGAAGCCCTCGACATCGAAGGTTTTAGATCGCTTCTTATTTGTTTTGTTGTTTTCATTTTATTTCCTCTATGTCATTGCTACTTTATTCGTCAGTTCATTTTTATTTTATTAAACCGGTGATGATTAGTATTTGTGAAACTCCAATTTGAGCATTTGCGCTTGAGAGAGAGAGAGAGAGAGAGAGATCTTGATGCTTGGGAAATGTTAATCAGCTTAGTTTTTCCCGAAATTGATCAGAAAAGTTAACCGAGCTAAAAAATTGATCAACCCTATGAATAAATATATACCACAGTTTTATGTGAGATTAGCTTAGATTTGTATACGATTGAAGTATGTTTGTTTAAGGGAGGACAGTTCTATGGAGGTTAGTGCTTGTAGGAATTTTGGTAGCGATGTTAATTGTTATATTATGTGTTAGCACAGTGGTGACTTTCTACCTTGTGGCCATTGTAATTATTTTTCAGGTATTGGCTACTTGGAAGTAAAAAAATATATGAAATTCTCTTGAAGTCAACTCCAGAAAGCCGTAATATATTTGGTCGGCTTTCAGGTGCTGCTGTAAGATATCTAGAGACGTTCTCTTTGAATATCTGTCTCCATTAGAACATCTTTTTTGACAGTCTCATTTCCCTCAATTTGACAGGGTGATTGGGAAACTATAGTGCGTGCTTATGAGAAAGATCATATTTTCCTTGGCGAAGCTGCTCAGATAATGGTCCAAAATGTGAATTATGACATGTGAGAAAAGTTTGTTGTTTTCTTACAAAATCATGGCATTGGTACGAAGCCTACTTTATACTTTTCTTCTTACTGATCCGTTCCTTTTCATTTTAAAGCCCATATCAGAAGAAGCAAGTCCATAAGAGTCAACAACAGCTTGTGGAATTAGAGCGAAAGGAAGCTGATATAAAGAGAAATGCAGCTCTTTCAGCAACAAAATATTCAGAGGCTTGTCAGGAGCTAGGTTTGCAGGTCTTGCTTTTGGTTCACTGTCTTTATATTTGTCCTTTTCATTCCAAGGTGCTTGGTCTGCAATTGGTAAATGAATGACTAATCTGGCTCTGCAGGGTGTTAATGTTAGGTCAGAGTTGTTTGAAACAGCTGTAACATCTCTTCCAAGCACTTTTAGTCAGATGTTAGAAGTATTGAATAGTGATTCCATAAGAACAGCCATTGAGTTCTACTCAACATTTGTCAAAGATGTTCATACAGAGAAGGATGTAAGAGTTTTTTTCGAATTGATTTACTACTGATGGTATTCAATATTCATAAGCATATCGTTCATCTAATATCCTGTTTTAAAACTAATTCTGTCCTTGCAGGAAATTCCTAGCCCTGTGTTGCCAAACTTAATTGAAATTTGCCTAAATCCCCCTTCTCTTAATGTTGTGAGTCCTGAAGTTTTTGGTGTTGTTACTACTGAAGTAAGCTTTGACGAACCTGCACTCATGGCTGGTGGGGAAGCAGATATTGCAGCTGACAGCATCGACTGGGATATTACTTTGGGGAGCTCTGACATTGATTGGGATATCGGTGCTGTAGAAACAGAAGATAATGGAAATGGTTTGGGTCCATATGAAATTGTTAGTGCTAGTGATGCTTTGCCAAATCCTCCTCATAAACATGATGCTGAGACTCCTCAAGTCGTGGAAAACATGGAAGGCACCACAGCTCAAGATGTCTCTCTGTCGGGTATTGATTGGGATATAAGTGTTGAGAATCCACAGGTTGGCGGGGCTGAGGGCACTGTTGGAACAAGCATTCCTGCAGAATCTGGTTCAGTAAATCACTATTCCAAAGCCGAAGCAACTGGAAGTAGCCAGGAAAGGAGTCAGCTTATGGAGACAGAATACCGGAACAAGATCCTTGATGACTTATTTGAGGTTTTTACTCAGTGATACACCTTCCTATCCTATGTACCATATCTCTAACTTTTGCTAAGGAAAAAACCTTCAACCTACCAATAAATTCTCTTTTTTCCTTTTTTATATATCCTTTTAATTCTTTTCTGCTTACTTATGTTTCATCTTCCACTTTGACACTGAGATCAGGTTAAAGCGTTTCTGAACCAACGGTTGCTTGAATTAACAAATGAAGAAACCTTATCTTTACAACATCAAGTCCAATCAGTAGCTCCCTTTGTGCTCCAGCAGTACACATCTGATTCTATCCGTGAGATGCTATCAAATGTATCTTTAGCTATCTCAAAGTTAACTAATAGGAAGACACGGGACATGATTATGATACTCAACTCTAGAAGGTATCAACAGTCTTATTCCAAACTATTTTTGCTCTCTCTCTCTCTCTCTCTCTCTCTCTCTACACACATTCACACATTTGGCTTCTATTATTTGTATAATTTAGACTACATTGTTTCACTGTGTTCTCTTGAAGTTCCAAAGATTGTGCTATAATGCCATAGATTCAAAACTTTCATTTGATTCTTTGTAGAATTATGATTATTGGCCAAATTTATTGTCCTAGAAAGCTTGCCTTACTTACCATAGGCTCTTAGGTGCCTATTCTCATGTTTTGCTCTATGATATCCTAAATAATACTCATGGTTTTCTTAAACATCAGATTTTTGGATCGTTTGGTAACTACACTGGAGGAAAAGAAGCACCATGAGTCTAAGTTAAAGGAAGGACTGAAAGACCTTTATGCTAAACGCCTGGAGCTGCAAAATTCATTATCTTCTTCCTGGCCGAAACAAGTAAGTTCACTTGCAAGGATCATACAACATGCAATTTGTTGTTTTATTTAAGCGGCAGAGTTGAGAGAGGACTGCACTGTAACATTAGTTTGCATGTCTTTTACAGTTTAATTGCTATCAAAGGTGATTCATAGTTTAACTCAATTAAGTGACTAGTAGTCCAAATCATTCATTTATCTCCACCAGCGCTGTCTTCGCTTGCTAATAACTTTTACTATTTTATTCTGCAGGAGGCTGCTCTTTTGAAAACCAGAGAGTTAAAGCAACTTTGTGAGACTACGCTTTCAAAACTTTTTGATGGAAGACCTGTCAATATCATTGGAGAGATCAACACACTGTTGAGCAGTGGCTTAAATGTATAAATTCCATTGACTAGTTTTCTTTAGACTTGTAACGATAGTTGCTAACAAATGTTGTCTGTGTTACGTTCTTGATCTTGCTGACATCCTCAGCCGACAGCAATGCATATATAGCTGTTGACAACAGTTTTATCTCATGATGACAAAGTGACCTTGAACAGCTGAACCAAAATTGATGATATAAATTGTTTCAGAACAAATCTTTAACTCAATTACTCTCAAAAAGCCTTCTGATATTTGCCTGATAAAAGCAAGATTACACAGAGTAGTAGCTTTGTGTGGGTGATGAGCCAAAGAATTTAGAGTTGGTTGATCTGAAAGACCGCTCAAAGTCTGCCTCTGCCACATCTGCTGCTGTTGGATTCAGTAGACGGCTCAGTGACTCCACAATTTCACCAATTTGGGGTCTGAATTCCTGCTCAGGCTGTTGCATGAGCGAGAGAGATGCAGGTTAAAAATTATACCTATGTAACGCAACTAGATTTCTGTATTTATGTTGACTTTTGTAATACCTGAATACATATGGACACTACATCAGCAAAACGAGAGAGAGACTTGGAGGGAATTGTATTCTTAATGGCCGGATCGACCATCTGTGCTAACGACGAGCTGTCGTGAAGCCTGGATGCAGCCCATCTCACCAGAGACCGCTCTCCCGGTGCTCGTGAACTGCACACACACACACACATATAAGACAATAATAATCTATGAGACAGTAGCAAAAAAAAGGGAAAGTTGAAGTAAAACAGATGATGTATAGACAATAACACTATACTTGTCAAAGGGCTTTCTTCCTGTCAAAATCTCTAACAGCAGCACCCCAAAAGCATATACATCAGCCTTTGAGTTACCAGAGCTAGGTTGTAGATTATCTGGTGCAATGTAGCCACTATCAGCTATTGCCATCTCAGAAGCCTGTCCACGCACACATCCAAATTTGAGGGGGGAGAGAGAGAAGACGTAGTACTAGTAGTTGTAGTAGGAGAAGTTGACGTGTACCTTGAGCTTAACCGTGTTCCTGGAAAGGGGCCTCAGTATAGCCAGGCCACAATCACAGACATGGGGCTTACACTCTTCGTCAAGTAAGATATTAGCAGCCTTCAAGTTGCTATGTGGAATAGGTGGCACGAATGACGAATGCATGTGACTGAAAAGCAAAAAAAAAAAGGCACCTTTCTTTATATTAAGGGATGGATCACTCAGAATGACAAAAATATGTCTCTCTACTTACTCCAGAGCTCGTGCTATGCCAAGAGCAATCTGGAGGCGGGCGCCCCAGTTCAGCGGCTTGTAGGCAACACAATGCAGAGCATCGTCAAGATTCAAGTTCCTGATAAACTCATACACAAGGAGATGCTGGCCGTGCTCCATAGAGTAACCAAGAAGGGGAACTATGTTAGGGTGCTTCAAACGCGATATGTTCTTTATCACATCGAATAACTGTTGTTCTTCGATGATGGATAGAGGCACTGTCTTTATGTTCTTCACAGCCACAACCTACCAAAAGAGAATATATCACAATTTCATTATTATTTGGGATTTCTAAAACTTCTGCAAGATTGTACCGTGCCATTGGGAAAATGTGCTTTATAAACAGAACCAAGGGATCCTTCACCAATGAAGTGTTCTTCACCAAAGTTGTTTGTTGCTATTTGAAGCTCTGCAATGGTGTATACTCTTGGAACAGCTCCCATTTTGCTCTTGTTTCTCCTGGGCAGTTTCAGCGTCCTAGTCCTAACAGCAGGCAAACGGGAGGGGGTAATCATCGGTGAAGAGCTGAAGCCTGATGTGTGGGGGCTGCCTGTTCCACTCACCGATGTATGATCTGTGCCAGAAGAAGCAAATGAAATAGGCAAAGAAAGAAAAACATAAGAATTTGTATATAGATTGCAGAAAGCATTGATAGCTCGCTAATGGTAGTTAGCATGGTTTAGATACAAGAAAGATATACTTTCTATAACTCATTAAATTGTACAAAAATAGAAAATAAATTACGAGCACTTTCAAAGTATCTTACCTTGGAGTGTATCAGTAGGAAGAGATTTCATCGAGTCTTCACGGGCTACTGTGCTTCTGCATTTTCTCACGAAGGACCGTTGCCTGTGAACAATCGTAAGAGCTGCACTTCCTGCAACCAGAATGATTCCACCAATTATTAAAACTATCTCAACCGCGCCCAGTTTCTTCTTTTCGTGAGCTTCGATTATTTGAGAAGGATGGTTCTCAAAGGCACTAAAATTTGCTGCTGCTGCTGCTGCTCCTGCTGGACTGGTCTGCTCTTTTGGCATAGAGTCAGTACGAAAATTCCAAGGAGGATAGTTTGCTTCTCTTACAAATTCATTGCCAGCAAACCTGAATAAAGACGAAAGTTGAGTCACACAATTACAGAAATCAAATGTGATGCAGAAGATAAATTGAAGACATTACACCGTACCACAAGTTGGTTATATTTTGGAACTTTTCTGGAATAACGCCACTGAAATGGTTGTCTTCAATATTCCTGAAATATGGACTAGTTAGTGCATAATCACCTAAACATAGTGGGAAAAATTCCAAAAAAATTATAAATTATACATACAGGTCAGTGAGGGTGAGATTAGCCAAGAAAGTTACTGATCCAGTGAATTGATTGCTCTGCAAAAACCTGAAATAGTTCCTTTTATTAATCACAATCAATATAATGAGGAACTACAACAGAGAAAGAAACTCACAAGCCTGTAAGGTTTGTCAAAGATTTAACCGAGATAGGTAGATCTCCGGTGAAGCTATTGAACGACAAATCCCTGGTAAAGAAGAATGCATTTCTCAGAAATTGAGAAACGATAAAATAAGTTTCAACTAGTGTCGCTTAACTAGCCATTCTGCTTGAGTTCAATGTGACATACATTTCTTGAAGATTCTCAAGGCCAGCAAACACATTTCCCAAAGATCCAGACAATGAATTGTGGCTCAGATTCCTACACGGTGTAAACACGACTTAGTAACAATTCATACAGAAGGCTCCAAATTTTCAGAGTTTCATCCTTTCAAATATAGAACTACTTACAGATGTCGGAGGTGTTTCATATTCTCTATCGAATATGGAAAGCTCTGACTGAATTTGTTCTCAGCAAAGTTTCTAATATGCATTCAATAAAACCAAAACAGTTATTACTGTAAAATTTTGAAGCAAATGGTCTTTAGTTCTTACACGAACAAGATGAGTCGAGTATCTTACAGGTGTGTGAGGTTAGGAGGTAAACTGTAGGGGATTGATCCCTCAATGTCATTTGAACTAAGGTCCCTAATAAAATGATTTTTACACGAAAAGAGGTTACTCGATAATGCACGATGCTGAAACAAAGAACACAGGAATTTACAGAATTTTCTTACAATTGCTTCAGACTCTTGAGATTTGAGAGCTCAAATCCAATGTTTCCAGTCAGCCCCAGCTTATGAAGTTTACTGGAAAAAGGAACATAATAAGAAGTTATATAGTAACGATTATAGTCAATCTATAAGAAGAATCTTTGATCATATTGATAATGAAGAATTACAGGTCGATAATTGATGATCCGATGCATTGAACTCCAGTCCAGGGCTCTTCACAAGGGTCTCCGCTCTCTTCTTTCCAATGCTCCAGCTGCATCGGCTTGTTAAGCGACCTGTACAGATCTTTAAGAGCTTGAACTGCATAACACAAGCCCGTTTATCAGTTTTTTTCAAAAGCGGAAACATAGCTGTAAAATAATGCTTTTCTTATTCTGAATTATCACAAAAACTAAAAGTTCTGATCAATGACTCATTAGTTCATCTAAACTGTGTAAAGTGTATTATGTTTTCATACCAATTCGGATATGGGCTTTAACTTTACCAAAACATAAAACTATCAACTATACCAACACAAAAAAATAGAGTAACAAGAAACTAACATAAAACCATACAGCATTGCAACTATCAATAACTTGCAGGAAATTCAAGAATGGTTTAAATTATAAAAATCTTTCCATCAATTCTTCCTACATTAAGACTACAAGCACAATCTTCTTCCATTTTTCAGCAGAAAAGCTCAAGAAATCAGTATAATTAAACAGTGGTTAACAGTCAACAGTAATTCAAGATTGGCGTTCGAAAAAAGACTACTTACCCTCTAATACATCAGTGGCTGCCCAGGACTGAAGTCCCACGATCGCCCAATAGAAACCCAGAATCAGCAAGAACATATACTTAGCCATAGTTTGCCTATTCTCCTTCCAATAAAGAAAATTCTGTAAGAATACCGAAAATAATGAATGACTAGTACCATAGTTAAGGAAAGCAAAAAGTCGATTTTACAGTATTAAACTCGAACACACCTGATGAAGCTTCGCATAATCGCAGTTGTGAAAATCAAGAAAAGTATGTCGGACAATATTGTGCGCTCCAAACTTCAATCACAAGTAAAAAATTCAAAGTTTTTAGGAACATGAAATATCAAAGCAGAACTACCAATTCTTGCGCAAAAGAAACGGACAAAATCATGACTTTTCCTACACATACAGACTCGCAACTCTTCACATCACTGATATAAACGAATTTGGAGTAGCATACGAAAATGGGTTACAGAAAAACGGTAAAGAAAACTCTTTCAAGAACCTAAAATAATTCCTCGCCAACACACACACACACTCAATCTGTATCCATATATGCAATGCATGCGCGCATGCAGATGTATATAGCACATGCACATGTAGATACACTATCTCGGTTAACTACTGAGAATGGCTTGGGTTACCTCTAGAGAGAGACAGAGAGAGCTCTGATGGAGGTTGAATTGAACAAGAAGCTGAAATGCGAAAATGAGACGACTCCATTCAGCTGGAAGACGGTTATGTAGTTAGAAGCGCGTGCGCTCCACGCTCGGGATCTAATATATATTGGATTGTTTATGATTTAATCGCTTAACAAATGACGGAACTACCCTGTAAAATTATAGCTATATGAGAGATCCATGCTGTATTTCCATGGATTCTGTGATATATATAGATATATATATATATACACACATATATCATATATGTGTGTGATAATTTGACTGGATTTTGAGAATTTATCTCATCCGCTTTGTAGATGGATGCCCGGCTCCACTTTATCAGCCTTTTCCTGTTCTGTTGGCATAAATCGTTAAAATGCATGTGAAAAATCGGGTTTGACCAATTGCAGGCAACTTGCTCGACGAATGGCCCCACTAAGGTTCTGAGGAATCTCAGTTCATAATTAGCGATGCAAGTTAGATGTGTAATTAGCGGTTGCTAAACATTGTCTTGGAAAATTTTGTCTTTGCTTCTTCCGGTTTTGAAGTGGTGAGATAGAAGAAACTGGAGAATATTGAAGTGTTTGAGTACTACAATATTATCTGAGACTATCGGCAAAGATTCAAGTGGTTTTGCTGACATCAGCATTTCTTTCGAGCAAGAACTGAGGAGGAAGATTGTTTCTATTGAAGTCTTTTAGTACTTGGACAAAGAATGAAATAGTGATATTACACACAATGAGCTTCAAAAGGCACGTAATGAGTTTCAGCTTAGTGGCCCTGCTAGTTTGGATGAATGCATTTGTTGCTATGCTTTTTTTGCATGCAGACGATATGCTATGTGTGATTTAAAAATGGACTCTTGAAAGTATCCAGTGTATTCTGCACAAGAAAATGATACGAAGATTGTAGTCTAACCGCAGCATTCACAATGCTGCGTGTTCAAGTTTCAGGAACGAACAGTGATAGGATACGGCCCAAACACTGAGACAAGATCGGGCCCAATATAAATTGGGCCGACATCGCTCGCCTCTGCGAGTTCGGCCGAAAGACTCCTAAACCAACTACAACTCAAATCTCGCAAATGGAGACGTAGAAGATTCGGATATCTAAAGGAATCCTGGATGCATATCTAAAAGAATCCTTATAAGAGAAGACTTTGTATTAGAGTCGAACTCAATATATTTGTGTATAAATAGAGGCTAGATTAGACGGAAAAGATCGGCTACACTCTTTGTAATCACTCCTCGTATTATCAATACACAAATACTCTCTCGCCCCGTGCACGTAGATCTTTTTAACAGATCGAACCACGTAAATTCCTTGTGTTCTTCGCGTATTTAATTCCCTAACGAAATTAAGATCGATCACTGGCGCCGTCTGTGGGAATCGAAATTTTGTGTTTTCGGTCAACCTTTGTTTACAGGGAATCAATCACGACGATGAATACAAGAAGCCTTACATCCAGAGCCGCTACCGGCAACAACAACGGCGGCAGGACGCGCCGAGGTCGGCTTGGGAAAAGCCCGGTCAGAGAACCGACCCCCGAAGGGCATGTCCAAAGCCTCGACGAGCAGGGCCATCCTATCCTGCATGAAGAAGCAGAGTATAATAGCGAGGGAGGCCGCAACAGCAACCGAGAGGAACCTCCAGCTCCGCAGATAAGCATTAACTAGGCAGTTAAAGGATTCCTTGAAAAGAACAATGAAAGCTTCCTCCAGTACCTCAGCCGAGAGCAAGGTCGGCACCATCACGAAGATAGGGACGCCGAAACCTCGTCAAAGCACGAGGCAACACAGCGAGGTGAATCCCCCAGCCTCCGGATGATAGGCGCTCATACCTCTACACGGGTTGGGGCCCAAACCAACCGTGCAAGGGACGAACAACGCGGGACAGGACGTCGTCATCAAAACGAGGTCGGTCCCCGTCATCAAAACGAGTTCGGTCGACGAACTCCGCCTCACTCCCCGGGAGGCGAGTTCGATGCATACGGGAGAATAGTTACCCCGTTCTCAAACGAAATACTCGACATTCCCCTCCCGGACAAGTACAGGGTGCCGAGCATCGCCTTTATGACGGATCGAGATCCGCAAAACTTCCTCTCATAATTCCAAAGTATAATATGATCAACCAACGCCTCAACACCATCCATATGTGCAAACTCTTCCTGGAATTACTGGTCGACAACGTCCGTCAGTGGTTCGACAGTTTACCTTCCGGGAGTATCGGATCATACCGCGACCTGATGGAAGCCTTTCATCGAAGGTTCTTCCAAAAGGCCGAGTCCAAAACGACATCGGCACATCTCCTCATAGTGAGGCAAGGCCGAAATGAGTCCATCAGTGATTTTATGACCAGGTTCAACAAAGAGAGCCTGAAAGTCGAAGACGTAAACGATCTCCTCATCATCTCGGTCTTCCAAAACGGCATCTTGCCGGGGGCCCTATACAAAGAGATTGTCAAGTACGAACCCCGTACTGCGTCAGAACTGTGGCGCATAGCAGATCGATTCGCCAAAGCGGACGACGCTGATAGAAAAAGCACGGCGAAAAAGGTGGAGCCCTCGACAAAGGGAGGAAGAAGATGGCCGAGGAGATCAAACAAAGGCCGACGAGTGCCTCGAAAGGATACGTCACCCAATAGAGTCTAGGCTCGGACCGCGCAATAACCCGGAGCGACCCCAGTATACACCCTTGACGAAGTCAAGGGCGGAGATCTACGAGCTCCACATGAACATGTTCGAGAAGCCTCGACCAATGACAGGGGGGTCAAAGCACCGATCCAAGGACAAATACTACTCCTTCCATGAGGATTATGGGCACGACACTGAAGAGTGCAGAGACCTCATGGTAGACATCGAAAATTTGGTATAGGACGGGGTCCTAAAGAAGTACCAAGGGCATGGTCGCCGAGCTGGTCAGTACGAAGCCCCCTACCGAGGTCAAAAGAAGAGGAAGCAAGAAAAGAGGGGAAACTGTGCCCCTCACAAGAAAACAAAGCGCGACACCGATGAAGAGGGAGATGACGAGCCCCAATACGACGGGATCATCTCCACCATCACGGGGCTCCCTCGCGGAGCTACAAAGTCCTCTCTTAAGGCTGAGGCCCGAAGTCCCCATACCAGCGAACCTGTAAACAAGAGGTTTAAAAGGGATGAGGCAATCATCTTCTCCGAGGAAGGCCCCGTACCAGCCGTAGTGCCTCACCAGGATGCGATGGTGATCCAAGTAGTGGTCGCCAACAAGCTGGTAAAACGCGTGTATATCGACAGTGGTGCGTCAGTAAGCATCATCTTCAAGGAATACTTCGACAAGTTAGGAGTTGAGGAGGCATGCCTCGCACCAGCTCCGCTACCACTCCGAAGCTTTGTGCAGGAAGAGACGTGTCCAGAAGGAATAATCGAACTACCCGTCACGGTGGGAAGAGCGCCGACGAGCTCCACCAAGGCGGTACAGTTCTTCGTGGTGAAGGCCTACTCGTCGTATAACATCATACTGGGACGAGACTGGCTAAACGCAGTAAGGGCGGTATGCTCAATGTATCATCGACAATGAAGATCCCACAAAAGGAGGGTAGCCGTGATCCGGGAGATCGAAACGGGCAAAGAATGCATGCAGTCGCCCTAAGAGGCACAGGGGACTTCGCCCAAGACCCACGCTGGTTTGTATATCGAAAGCGCTTTGGTTGAGCTTGTATACAATGTTTCTGTTACCACTATTACAATCTCCTATCTGCTTTGAATACTTGATTGCATATATCGTGTCCCTTATCTCATATATAAGTTAGATCATACAAGGTGTAGAAGATCACGTAAGTCCGTATGATTGGTCAAGCTTAATGAGATATAAAAGTTTCACACCGAGACAACTTAAGGACGAGTTGTCGGTTTAGCTGCAGATAGATAAGAAGTGACTTGACTTAGTTGCTTGTCTATGCCGGTACGCCTCGACGTATCAAGGATCACAATGAGATATGTTCTTCTTCTCGACCGTCGTGAAGAACCAAGATCTCGGTGACTTACCATGATCTAAACCTCGATAAGGTATTAGGTGAGTATGAGTTGTTGTCCATCACTTTGACTTGTTATGGGTGAGGGTTATATGTTCTAACCCAAGATTCTCCGCATTTTGGGTGGTGGCAGTGCTTGTATGTCACGCTAGTTATCCAGACGAGTCACCGTATCCGCTTAGGATGATGACGCCCCTTAAGGAGCTCAAAAGTTTATTGTACTAAACCCCGCAGTTGAGTTAGCTCAAGTACAATAATAAGGTCGAGTGGTACTACTTATGAATTAAAGATATTAATTATTTTAGCGATGTAATGCTATAAATAATTAATGGACGCTCGATATCTTAAATCGAGGATTCGTAATGTCTAAGTGCAAGCCCGACTCAACTTCGTAATAAAGGGGTAAGTCAAGATTTATTCTCTAGTGGCATGAATAAATGTTTATAAATTAATTTATGTTCGGGTCAACATAAGATAATTAATTTATTTGAGGCCCATCTTTATTCCTTGCATTTGATCCTGGTCGCCCATCCAAAGTCCGTAGCATTTCGTGGAAATCGGCGCCCTATAAGCTCTCAAAGGAAAGATTTTATTCTCTTCATCCTACAAGGATGTTATTATATTTATGGTATATGCATAGATCCTTTCCATATAAGATTATGGTAATAATCCTAGATGTATGGTAATAATCCTGGAAGTATGGTAATTTCCATAAAGGCTTATGGTAATTTCCATATAGGATTATGGTAATTTCCATATGGGATTAAGGTAGTGCATTATAAATATAAGGTATGAGATAAAGTCTAGGTTAATGCTTAATTATTGAGAGCATAATTTTCGTCCATCATAGTGTGTGATTCTCGAAAATTGCCTAGAGCTTGGGTGATTTTCCGGTGCATTCTCCATAGCTCGTCCTCACCGACGCTGAGATTGGGTATCCGGATACAGCCCGTAAGGTCAAAGCACGAGTCTCGACCGCTCGATCCGCTCATCCGCTCGATCCACCTCGACGGATCAAAAGGTAAACACGAAAAAACCCTACGTGTTGCAATTAATTATATAGACGCATGCTAGGAATATAATCAATGTATGGTGAATTAAACAACCAAGATAGATCCTCGGGCGAGGCTAAACATATGTTTTCCTACACTGGTATCGAGCCCGGGATCGAATCTCGCTCTGCTGGTCTAACTCACGCTTGATTATTACGCGCGCTAATTAATTGTGGATCCGCTGCTCATCGTGGCTCGCTTATTATTTTGTCGGATTTTGTTTTACCGCTGGATTTGTATACCGAAAGCGCTTTGGTTGAGCTTGTATACAATGTTTCTCGTTACCACTATTACAATCTCCTATCCGAAATGAATACTTGATCGCATATATCCGTGTCCCCTTATCTCATATATAAGTTAGATCATACAAGTGTAGAAGATCACGTAAGTCCGTATGATTGGTCAAGCTTAATGAGATATAAAAGTTTCACACCGAGACGACTTAAGGACGAGTTGTCGGTTTAGGCTTTGAGATAGATAAGTGACTGACTTAGTTGCTTGTCTATGCCGGTACGCCTCGACGTATTGAAGGATCACGATGAGATGAGTTCTTCTTCTCGACCGTCGTGAAGAACCAAGATCTCGGTGACTTACGATGATCTAAACCTCGATAAGGTATTAGGTGAGTATGAGTTCGACCATCACTTTGACTTGTTATGAGTGAGGTTATATGTTCTAACCCAAGATTCTCCACATCTTGGGTGGTGGCGTGTCAGATGTCACGCTAGTTATCTCAGACGAGTCACCGTATCCGCTAGGATGATGACGCCCCTTAAGGAGCTCAAAGGTTTATTGTACTAAACCCCGCAGTTGAGTTAGCTCAAGTACAATAATAAGGTTGAGTGGTACTACTTAAGGAAATAAAGTTATTAATCGCTTTAAGCAATGATTGCTATAAATGATTAATGGACGCTCGATATCTTAAATACGGGATTCGTAATGTCTAAGTGCAAGCCCGACTCAACTTCGTAATAAAGGGTAAGTCAACATTCTTTCTCTAGTGGCATGATCGAATGTTTATAAATTAATTTATGTTCGGGTGAACATAAGATAATTAATTTATTTGAGGCCCATCTTTATTCCTCATTTGATCCCTGGTGACCCATCCGTGCCCATAGCTACAAGAAAATCGGTCCCCTATGTGCTCTCAAAGGAAAGATTTTATTCTCTTTATCCCACAAGGATATTATTATATTTATGGTATATGCATAGATCCTTTCCATATAAGATTATGGTAATAATCCTGAGTGTATGGAAATAATCCTGAGAGTATGGAAATAATCCTAAGATTATGGTAATATTCCATATAGGATTATGGTAATATTCCATATAGGATTATGGTAATATTCCATATAGGATTAAGGTAGTGCATTATAAATATAAGGTATGAGATAAAGTCTAGGTTAATGCTCACATTTAATCCTCATATTTTCGAGAATTCCAAGGTTGGCTTGGGAGAGATTTTCGAGAGTTTGTAGAGAGTATTGGGTGATTTTCCAAGCATTCTCCATAGATCGCCCTCACCGACGCTGGAGATTGGGCAACCGGATACGCCTAGAAGGTCAAAGCACGAGTCCGATCCGCTCGATCCGCTCATCTCGCTCCATCGACCTCTTCGATCCAAAGGTAAACACATGAAAACCCCTACGTGTTGCACTTTAATTATATAGACGCATGCTAGGTTTATAATCAATGTATGGTGAATTAAACACCCAAGATGGATCCTCGGGCGAGGTTAACATATGTTTTCCTACACTTGGTATCGAGCCCGGATCGAATCTTGGCTCTGCTGATTAATTCACGTTTGATTATTACGCTGCTTTTATAATTGTGGATCCGCTGCTCATCGTGGCTCGCTTATTGTTTTGTTGGTTTTGTTTTACACCACGAGAAAATCCGTGGTTAGATTAGATTTTATTCGTAAATCTTATCCGTAAAGAAGAACGAAGACGAAAGAACGAAGAACTAAACGACGGAAAAACAGTCTCGACAAGTGTTCTCGAGGTTTCATGAAGCGAGCCTCGCGGTCGCGAGGGCGATCGCGAGGGCCGCGGGCGACGGGCGCGCGCTCGCGAGATCCTGGCGCTTAGCGAAGCGAGCTCGCGGTCGCGAGGAGTACCACCAGGTCGCGAGGTCGCGGCGAGCTAGGGGCGACGGGCGCTGTTGCGCCGAAGCGACCCGCGCCATGAGCGTACTCGCGTCGCGAAGTTTCGTCGGCGGGCGACGACGCCTCTGCAGACGCTCGGCGCCGGGGAAGGCACGACACGCGTGCTCGACGGTCGCGGTCGCCGCGATCAGCGAGGCAGCCCGCGAGGCGAGCACGCTGGCAGGCGCGCGCGAGGTCGCGCGCGATCGGCTTTGCCTTCAGCGCTGCCCAAGACTTTTGGGCCGACCCGCCCGCACCCGCTTTTCCACCCAATCCAGCTTTTTCCGGTCGTGCCCGCACGCGAGGCCCATTTGTTGAATCCGTCCGCGCTGCACGCGAGGCCTGTCAAGTTTATTATCGTACTTTGTAAATCTATGTAATAGATTAGATTTAAATGTGCAGTGTTTCACGATTGGGCCGCTGATGAACGCTTTTATTTATTTTTATCGCTCATATGCATGTCATGGATGTTTAAATTATGCAGTAGCATGCTATGTATGTTTATATTACGTTGACAAACCTTTAAGTGTTTTACGAATTGGATGCGATAGTAAGCATGCTAGGTTTATCGCGTTTATCAAGCATATTTTAGAATTCTGCGAGCATGTTTTACATGTTGAGTTCTATAGAAAAGCATGCTAGATTACGTGATCTCGCATGGACAAACCTTTGAATATAATGACTAAGCAAGCAACCCGACAAATTAATTTTTCAAATTAAAATGTCAAGACCTCCACTTTTGATCTCTAAACAAAGTGAGACGACCGTGAGTAAACGCCCACACGCGCGGCTTGCTTGCACTGCTTATCATAAGTTTGTTAGATGAGATTTCTAAATAAAACATTTTAAATCTATTGAGAAGTGGGAGTTTCATGTAAACGCCCACACGCGTGGGGCTTGCATGTGCGATTTTCATAAGTTCTCTAGAGATAGATATAAAATGAGATAACAAAAGAATTTGAATTGAAGCGGTATGGTCCGAGTGAGTATACCAATTCTAAGAATTCATCTTCATTTGTTAAAATTGTGGTCATTGCTTAGACATCACCTCAAGTACAACTTCCCGCGAAGTCCCTTCTTGCGATAGTGATGTGGTCTAGTAAGGTCCAATCATTAATTTCATTTGTCATAAGGATAAGTTGACATAGATTGAAATTAAACGACTAAAAGGTATATTTTAGTCTGGTCGAGGGGTTCATGTGTAAACGTCCACACGCGTGGCTTGCATGTGGAATTCCTTGATTGGAGGTTTCGCTTAATATTGTTTTATCAAAAGGTTACAATATTATTGTTACGTAATTATTTGCGATCGTATGCTTATGTGTTTTACATTATCGCTTCGTATATGTCTCTTACGCCGATTATCTATATGCTTGCACAAAATCCCTTATCCGGTCCAAATTTTATCGAGTGGAAACGAAACATTGAGAATGTTCTCACTGCAGAAGAAAATTTATTTGTACTCACTATACCCCGTCCCAAGCCTCTAGACGATTCATCATCGATGAGGAGCGCAAGGAGCACGAGAAATGGGACAAATCAAATAGAATGACAAAATGCCTTCTTTGGTCACCATGCGCGTCCCCGCAACTCCAAAGATCAAGAGATGGAAGATGCACCACGATATGGCTAAGTCTTATGAAATCGTATGAGAGTCGGACAGTAATCGCTGTCACAATTTGACAAAATCTATAATGTCAAGTTCAATGAAGGAAAGCGATTCGATGCATGACCATGTAGAGCAAATGATAAATCTCTTCTGAGAGCTCGAGTTGGTTGGAGGATATATTGATGACGTGGTCGAATCGATATGATCTCAACACTTTGCCAAGTTTGATGACTCATTATAGAGCAGTCCTTTATGATAAGAGTTATACTCTAGATTCATTGCAAGAGGATCTAGTAACGAAGAACGCAAAATGGGCAAAGGTGCGCTTTAGCACGCACCTCAAAGAAAACCACCGCTTATCGAAGATGAAAAGGAAAGTGGAATTCAAGGATGCTAAGGTCAAGAAAAGAGTGGGAGTAATACAAAGGGCTCTACCAATGGTTTGAAAAGCCAAAGGAGAAGGGCAAGTGCTTCAAGTGCGGTGAGACTGGCATTGGAAGGCTAAGTGCCCCAAGCTCAAGGCTCAAGGTACGCTGCTTGCTTTAGTAACGAAACATGTTTAGCGACTTGTTCTACCCATTCTTGGGTAGTAGATACTGGCGCAATCGATCATGTTTGTTACACCTGCGGGGTTCCTCGCGACAAGGGAGCTGTTTGATGGCGAGATAACGATCTCCATGGGCAACGCGCGAAAGTCGAGGTCACAGCGTTGGAGATGTTTTTTATGTTTTGGGACAACAGCTTTAGTTTTAAAAGACGCTTTATATGTGCCGGATTTTCGGAACCTTGTTTCTGCTTTCAAATTATTTACTCATGGATATTCTCGTTATTTTTGATAGTGGTGTTTCTATCATAAGAAATGACGGTTATCTCGTGTTGGCACTTTATATAATTCGCTTTATACTATTTCTCAAAACATAATACCTATAACTATGTCAGATCTTCATCAAACCCTAAAAGAGAAAGTTTTCTTCAAGAAGATGACTCTACTTTTCTCTCGGCATCTTAGATTAGGTCACATCAATCTAAATAGGATCCAAAGACCGGCTAAGAATGGAGCGTTGGGTGATCTCACTTGTTACTCCGCTCCCGGTCTGCGAATCCCGTGATGTAAGGTAAGATGTCGACCGCACCCTTCAAAGCGAAGGGTTATAGAGCCAAAGAAATGTTGGAGTTAGTCCATTTCGACTGTGTGGACCGATGTCCACACAAGCTCGTGGAGGGTACGGTATTTTGTCACTTTCATCGACGACACTCAGGTACGGATACATATACCGCTTCACCGCAGTCCGAATGCTTTGAGAAATTCAAAGAGTTTAAGCGCGTGGAAGCGACGGTTAGGTAAGAGTATCAAGTCATCAGGGTTTGATCGCGGTGGCGAATACCTCAAGAACGAGTTTATGGACTATCTAGTGAAGTGTGGGATTACATCCCAACAAGACTTCACCGGCACACCACAAAGAAAATGGTGTGTCGAGCGAAGAAATAGGACTCTTTTGGAAATGGTTAGATCAATGATGAGTTATGCGACATCGCTTATTTTGTTCTGGGTATGCCTTAGAAACAAAGCATACTTGCTAAATCTAGTACCATCCAAGTCGATCGAAAAGACCCTTTCGAGTTGTGGTTTGGGCGAAGCCCGCTTTAAGCCACATAAGGATATGGGCCCAAAGACACGTCTTTGAACAAAAAGGCGACAAGTTGAGTTCAGATCCGACGCAAGGTCGTTTATCGCTATCCTAGAGGAACGAAGGTGGTTTATTCTATAGTCCCAAGGATCGAAGGTCATTATTAGCACTAATGCTCGATTCTTGAAGATGACTACATGAAAAATCATAACCAAAGTTGAAATCATTCTTCAAGAATAAGAAGATGATCGATTCCACAACCGATTAGACCAAAGGTACGAGATGTCGGTGTCAGTGGGAGGATCGACACCGATACTTCAAGAAATTGAAGTGGGTCAAGTTTCACCGAGATACCGACCGCATAAGTGGTACCTACACAAGAAGTTGTGTAAGATAGAGAACCACAAGTTATCGCACCCACCGCCGACATTGTATCTATAGCACTGTCAGTAGTGGGAGGGTTGTTCGTCAACCCGAGTGATTAATGTTCATGGGTGAATCTTTGGATTTAGTCCCGTAAAACGAACAGCAATAATCGACCCATGGACGACAAATGAGGCAATACAAGACAATGATGCAAGATCATGGAACTTACGTTGACGAGGTGGTAAAGTCCTATGGATTTACCCGCTGCTAGCGAGAGTTATGTGTATCGGTTAGATGTCAACAAGAATGTGGTATTTCTTGACTTTACGAGATAACATTCTACTATTTGGCAACAATGTGAAGTTGTTATCGACGAAAGAGTTGGTAATCCGATCGCTTTCTAATGAAAGACTAAGGAGATGAAGCGTACATTCTTGGGATCAAGGTTTACCGAGATCGCAAGAGAAAATGTTGAGCTTATCTCAGGCGCCTTACATTGATACCGTGATTACTCGTTGCATGCGCACCGCCCAGAAAGGATTGCTACCTTCGCATATGGCGCCTTTATTTAAAAGAGCGCCACCTATGATCGCAAAGGAGATAGAGGAATGAGACAAGTTCCTACGCTTCCGCCGTAGGAAGTCTCATGTATGCAATGCTACGCACGAGGCCCGATATCTCGCCGTGCAAGAAGCATAGTAGCTAGATATCGCCTAACCTCGACAAGCACATCGATCGCAAGAAGCATATACTCAAGCACCGAAAAGGACTCGAGATTATAGGCTAGTTTACCATGCGAGATAGTCTAATGCCTTTGGGTTATATGCACTGGATTTCCAAGTCGACCATGATAAGAATAAGTCTACCTCGCACTATGTGTTTACCTTGGGAGGTGGAACCGTATCTCAAGTGAGTGCAAAGCAATGATGCATTGCGGACTCTACCATGGAAGCCGAATATGTAGCCACTTCGGAGGTTGCTAAGGAGGTTGTATGGTTCAAGAACTACCTCACGGATCTAGATGTGGTACCGGTTTGCCCATGAGTATCATGGTTTATCGTGATAACTCGTGCAATGGCAAACTCAAGGAATCACGGATCCACAAGGCAAGCAAACACATAGAGAGAAAGTACCATGTCATACGAGAAATCGTTAGACGAGGGACGTCGCCGATAGCAAAGATTGATACGACGGATAACCCAGCCGATCCATTCACTAAAGCCTGCCGAATAAGTCTACGCTGGGGACGTTAGAGGACTCAATTGCGCTAGATGGCACCCACTTAGAAAGGAAACTTTTGTATAAGTGGGAGAAGCAAAGTGATGGTTTTGTTTGTAATAGCTAGTAGAGAGACACATTGTATACTAAAAGTTTGCTTTAGTATGTGTGGAGATTGTTGGATTTGTATACCGAAAGCGCTTTTGGTTGAGCTTGTATACAATGTTTCTCGTTACCACTATTACAATCTCCTATCTCGAAATGAATACTTGATTGCATATATCGTGTCCCCTTATCTCATATATGTTAGATCATACGCTTTGTAGAAGATCACATAAGTCCGTATGATTGGTCAAGCTTAATGAGATATAAAAGTTTCACACCGAGACGACTTAAGGACGAGTTGTCGGGTTTAGGTCGCAGATAGATAAGAAGTGACTTGACTTAGTTGCTTGTCTATGCCGGTACGCCTCTCGACGTATTGAAGGATCACAAGTGAGATGAGTTCTTCTTTCGACCGTCGTGAAGAACCAAGATCTCGGTGACTTACGATGATCTAAACCTCGATAAGGTATTAGGTGAGCATGAGTTGTCGACCATCACTTTGACTTGTTATGAGTGAGGGTTATATGTTCTAACCCAAGATTCTCCACATCTTGGGTGGTGGCGATCTTTTATGTCACGCTAGTTATCTCAGACGAGTCACCGATCCGCTTAGGATGATGACGCCCCTTAAGGAGCTCAAAGGTTTATTGTACTAAACCCCGCAGTTGAGTTAGCTCAAGTACAATAATAAGGTTGAGTGGTACTACTTAAGGAAATAAAGTTATTAATCGCTTTAAGCAATGATTGCTATAAATGATTAATGGACGCTCGATATCTTAAATACGGGATTCAGAATGTCTAAGTGCAAGCCCGACTCAACTTCGGTAATAAAGGGTAAGTCAACATTCTTTCTCTAGTGGCATGATCGAATGTTTATAAATTAATTTATGTTCGGGCCGAACATAAGATAATTAATTTATTTGAGGCCCATCTTTATTCCTCATTTGATCCTCGGGCCGGCCCATCCGTGCCCATAGCTACAAGAAAATCGGTCCCCTATGTGCTCTCAAAGGAAAGATTTTATTCTCTTTATCCCACAAGGATATTATTATATTTATGGTATATGCATAGATCCTTTCCATATAAGATTATGGTAATAATCCTGAGTGTATGGAAATAATCCTGAGAGTATGGAAATAATCCTAAGATTATGGTAATATTCCATATAGGATTATGGTAATATTCCATATAGGATTAAGGTAGTGCATTATAAATATAAGGTATGAGATAAAGTCTAGGTTAATGCTCACATTTAATCCTCATATTTTCGAGAATTCCAAGGTTGGCTTGGGAGAGATTTTCGAGAGTTTGTAGAGAGTATTGGGTGATTTTCCGAAGCATTCTCCATAGATCGCCCTCACCGACGTTGGAGATTGGGCAACCGGATACGACCCGTAAGGTCAAAGCACGAGTCCGATCCGCTCGATCCGCTCATCTCGCTCCATCGACCTCTTCGATCCAAAGGTAAACACGTGAAAACCCTACGTGTTGCACTTTAATTATATAGACGCATGCTAGGTTTATAATCAATGTATGGTGAATTAAACACCCAAGACGGATCCTGGCGGGGTTAACATATGTTTTCCTACATTTACACCACGAGATAATCCGTGGTTAGATTAGATTTTATTCTCGTAAATCTTATCTCGTAAAAGAAGAACGAAGACGAAAGAACGAAGAACGAAACGACGAGAAAACAGTCTCCCTAGTCCTTCGACGGTTTCATGAAGAGCCTCGCGGTCGCGAGGGCGATCGCGAGGTCAGCGGGCGACGGGCGCTGCTCGCCACGAGATCCTCGGCGCTTAGCGAGCGAGCTCATGTCGCGAGATGACCCGCGAGGCAACGCGGCGTCGGCGAAGCAGCGGGCGGCGGCGCCTGCTCGCGCGCGAAACCCGCGCTTGCGGCGGGGCCTCGCTGTCGCGAAGTTTCGCCGGCGGGCGACGACATCTCGGCAGACGCTCGGCACTCGGGCGTGGCACAAGCACGCGCTCGACGGGTCGCGGTCGATTAGCGACAGCGAGGTAGCCCACGAGGAACACGCTGGCAAAGCGGCGCGCAAGCGTCGGGCGATAGTCGGGCTTTGCCTCAGCGCGGTCCAAAGATTGACAATGACCGCCCGCACCCGCTTCCAGCCCAACCCAGATTTTCCGTCCGTGCCCATGCACGCGAGGCCCATTTGTTGAATCCGTCCGCGGGTGCACGCGAGGCCCGTCAAGTTTAATTGCACTTTGTAAATCTATGTAATAGATTAGACAGAATGTGCAGTGTTTCACGAGTGGGCCACGATGAACGCTTTATTTTATTTTATCGCTCATTGCATGTCGTGGATGTTTAAATTATGCAAGAGCATGCTATGTATGTTTAAATTACGCTGACAAACCTTTAAGTGTTTTACGATTTTAAGTGCGCATAGTAAGCATGCTAGGTTTATCGCGCTTATCAAGCATATTTTAGAATTCATGAGCATGTTTTACATGTCGAGTTCTATAGAAAAGCATGCTAGGATTACGTGATCTGCATGGACAAACCTTTTGAATAAAAAGACTAAGCAAGCAACCCGAAAAATTAATTTTTCAAATTAAAATGTCAAGACCTCCACCTTTTGATCTCTAAACAAAGTGAGACGATTGTGAGTAAACGCCCACCCGCGTGGCTTGCTTGCACCGTTGATCATAAGTTTGTTAGATGAGATTTCTAAATAAAATATTTTAAATCTATTGAGAAGTGGGAGTTTCATGTAAACGCCCACACGCTGGCTTCAGATGTGCGATTTTCATAAGTTCTCTAGAGATAGATATAAAATAAGATAACAAAAGAATTTGAATTGGGCGGTATGGTCTTAGTGAGTATGCTAATTCTAAGAATTCATTTTCTGTTGTTAAAATGTGGTCATTGCTTAGACATCACCGAGTACAACTTCCCGCCAAGTCCTTCTTGCGATAGTGATGTGGTCTCAGTAAGGTCCAATCGTTAATTTCATTTGTCATAAGGATAAGTTGACATGGATTGAAATTAAATGACTAAAAGGTATATTTTAGTCCGGTCGAGGGTTCATGTGTAAACGCCCACACGCGCGGGCTTGCATGTGGATTCCTTGGGCGATTAGAGGTTTCAATTAATATTGTTTTATCAAAAGGTTACAATATTATTGTTACGAATTATATGCGTCAGATGCTTATGTGTTTACATTATCGTTTCGTGATATGTCTCTTACGCCGATTATCAATATGCACGCACAAAACTGTTATCCGTCCAAATTTTATCGAGTGGAACGAAACATGGAATATGTTCTTATCGTTGAAGAACACATGTTTGTTCTCACTACTCCTAAACCCGATGCCCTCATCGACGATCGACTAACGAAAGCGGAGAGTCAAGCGGACTTTGGAATAAGTCAAACAATATGGCTAAATGCTATATGATGACTACTATGTCCAAAGGCTTGCACCGCAAAGATCGCCGATGGTAGACGCCGATCGATATTTGGTCAAGTCTCGAGAGTAAGTTTGGGCAATCGATCGACAATCCGCTTCCACACAATGAGAGAAATCTTGGCGTGTAAGATGGAACAAGGAAGTTCGGTCCATGAACATGTCTCCCATGACTCATCTCATGGCTAGTCTTGATCGGTTGGGAGGAGGTATTGACGGCGGCCAAGGTCGATATCATCCTCAATACACCGCCCAAGTCTTTTGAGAACTTTCGTGAATGCGATCATGAGCAAGACCGAGTTTACACTTAGTCGGTTGTTTAATGATCTCGTTCTGCGGAAGGAGTTATGGGAAAAGGAGCACATGCTCTTGCTAGCACATCTAAGGGCCCAAAATTTTCGTTGCAAAATGGAAAAGAAAAGGGTACCAAAGGTGGAAGAGGCAAGGCAAATAGTGGGAGAATGGGAACAAGAACGTGGTTGCCACCGAGGCTGAAGAAGCCAAAGAGAAGGGCAAGTGCTTCAAGTGCGGTAAGATCGGGCAATGGAAGGCCAAGTGCCCTATGCTCAAGGCTCAAGTACGCCGCTTGCTTTAGTAACGGAAACATGTTTAGCGACTTGTTCTACCCATTCTCGGTAGTAGATACGCGCATGTTGATCATGTTTGTTACACCTGCGTGGGTTCCCGCGACAAGGAGTCTGTTTGATGGCGAGATAACGATCTTCATGGGCAACGCGGCGAAAGTCGAGGCCGTTGCGCTTGGAGATGTTACTTTATGTTTTGAGAAAACAGCTTTAGTTTTAAAAGACGCTTTATATGTGTCGGATTTTCAAGGAACCTTGTTTCGCTTTCAAATTATTTACTCATGGATATTCTCATTATTTTGATAGTGGTGTTTCTATCATAAGAAATGACGAAGTTATCTGTGTTGGCACGTTATATAATTCGCTTTATACTATTTCTGCCAAACATAATACCTATAACTATGTTGCATCTTCATCAAACCCTAAAAAGAGAAAGTTTTCTTCGAAGATGACACCACTTTTCTCTCGGCATCTTAGATTAGGTCACATCAATCTAAATAGGATCCAAAGACCTGCTAAGAATGGAGCGTTGGGTAATCTAATGCTACTCCATTTCCACCGCGAATCCCAGTATAGAAGGTAAGATGTTGACCGCACCTTCAAAGCGAAGGGTTATAGAGCCAAAGAAATGTTGAGTTAGTCCATTTCGACTGTGTGGACCGATGTCCACACAGCTCGTGGAGGTACGAGTATTTTGTCACTTTCATCGACGATTACTCAAGGTACGGATACGTATACCGGCTTAACCCAAGGTCGGAATCCTTTGAAAAATTCAAAGAGTTTAAGGCGGAGGTGGAGACGAAGCAAGTTAAAGTATCAAGTCATCTGCGGTCCGATCGCGGTGGCGAATACCTCAAGAACGAGTTTATGGACTATCTAGTGAAGTGGGGATTACATCCCAACAAGATTTCACCGGGCACACCACAAAGAAATGGTGTGTCGAGCGAAGAAATACGACTTTTGGAAATGGTTAGATTAATGATGAGTTATGCAACATTGCCTATTTCGCTCGGGGTATGCCTTAGAAACAATGGCATACTTGCTAAATCTAGTACCATCCAAGTCACTCGAAAAGACCCTTCGAGTTGTGGTTTGGGCGAAGCCCGCTTAAGCCACATAAGGATATGGGCGATCGACACGTCTTTGAACAAGAAGGTCGACAAGTTGGAGGCTAGATCCGACGCAAGGTCGTTTATTGGCTATCCTAGAGGAACGAAGGTGGTTTATTCTATAGTCCCAAGGATCGAAGGTCATTATTAGCACTAATGCTCGATTCTTAGAAGAGGACTACATGAAAATCATAAATCCAAAGTTGAAATCATTCTTCAAGAATTAGAAGATGATCGTATTCCACCACCGACAGGCAAAGGTACGAGATGTCGAGTCTAGTGGGAGAGATCGACACCGATACTTCAAGAAATTGAAGTGGGTCGAGTTCCACCGAGATACCGACCGCATGTTGGTACCTACCAAAGAAGTTGTGCAAGATAGAGAACCACAAGTTATCGCACCCACCGCCGCCATTGTGCTCAGAGAACCTCGTCGTAGTGGGAGGGTTGTTCGTCAACCCGAGCGATTTATGTTCGTGGGTGAATCTTCGATTTAGTCCCGTGAAACGAACAGCAATAATCGACCCATGGACATACAAGGAGGCGATACAAGATATTGATGCAAGATCATGGCACACCGCTACGGACTTAGAAATGGAGTCCATAACGGCTATGGATGTATATGAAAAGACACCTCTACCGTATGGCAAGGAAGCCATAGGTAGTAAGTGGATATACAAGAGGAAGAGAGATTCCGATGGAGAGGTTTCGCTTTCAAAGCCGTGCTTGTGGCGAAGGGTACACTCGATTGAGGGCATCGATTTCGATGAGACCTTTTCACCGTAGCAATGCTCAAGTCCATCGAATTCTTCTAGCCATAGCAGCCACTTGAACCTAGAGGTTTGGCAATGGATGTTAAAACCGCTTTTCTAAACGGTTACCTTGAGCAAGGTAGAGACATCTATATGCAAAGAACCTCAAGGTTATGTGGTAAAGGGTGAAGAGCATCTAGTATGGAAGCTTAAGAAGTCCATTTATGGACTTAAGCGAGCCTCCCGATCATGGAACTTACGCTTTGACGAGGTAGTAAAGTCCCATGGATTTACCCAACTGCCTAGCGAGAGTTGTGTGTATCGGTTAGATGTCAACAGTGATGTGGTATTTCTTGCACTTTATGTAGATGACATTCTTCTAGTTGGCAACAACGTGAAGTCGCTATCGACGAAAAGAGTTGGTTATCCGATCGCTTTCAAATGAAAGACCTAGGAGATGCAGCAGACATTCTTGGGATCAAGGTTTACCGAGATCGCAAGAAGAAAATGTTGAGCTTATCTCGTGCGCCTTACATTGATACCGTGATTACTCGCTTTAGTATGCGGACCGCCAAGAAAGGATTGCTACCTTCGCATACATGGCGTTCCTTTATCTAAGACGCAATACCCATGACCGTAGGAGATAGAGGAAATGAGACAAGTTCATTACGCTCGCCTAGGAAGTCTCATGTACGCAATGCTATGCACGAGGCCGATATCCGCTATGCGGTAGCATAGTAGCTAGATATCGCCTAACCTCGACAAGCTCATTGATCGCAAGAAGCATATACCAAGCACCGAAAAGGACTCGAGATTATAGGTTAGTTTACCATGCCGATAGTCTAATGCCTTTGGGTTATACTGCACTGGATTTCCAAGTCGACCGTGATGAGAAAAATCAACCTCGGCTATGTGTTTACCTTGGGAGGTGGAGTCAGATCTCATGGAGTGCAAAGCGGCGATGCATTGCGGACTCTACCATGGAAGTTTAATATGTAGCCGCTTCGAGGCTTCTAAGGAGGTCAGATGGTTCAAGAACTACCTCATGGATTTAGATGTGGTACTGGTTTGCCCAAGAGTATCATAGTTTCATCGTGATAACTCGTGCGATGGCAAACTCGAAGGAACCACGGACCCACAAGGCGACCAAACACATAGAGAGAAAGTACCATGTCATACGAGAAATAGTTAGACGAGGTGACGTGTTGATTGAAAAGATTGATACGACAAAAATCTAGCGGATCCATTCACGAAGAGCTCGCCGCAAAAGTCTACGATGGACACGTTAGAGGACTCGATTGCGCTTGATGGCACCCACTTAGAAAGGAAACTTTTGTATAAGTGGGAGAAGCAAAGTGATGGTTGTTTGTAATAGCTAGTAGAGCGACACATTGTATACTAAAAGTTCGCTTTAGTATAAGTGGAGATTGTTGATTTGTATACCGAAAGCGCTTGGTTGAGCTTGTATACAATGTTTCTGTTACCACTATTACAATCTCCTATCCGCTTTGAATACTTGATTGCATATATCCGTGTCCCCTTATCTCATATATAAGTTAGATCATACAAGTGTGTAGAAGATCACGTAAGTCCGTATGATTGGTCAAGCTTAATGAGATATAAAAGTTTCACAAATGAGACAACTTAAGGACGAGTTGTCGGTTTAGCCTGCAGATAGATAAGAAGTGACTTGACTTAGTTGCTTGTCTATGCCGGCACGCCTCGACGTATCAAGGATCACGATGAGATGTGTTCTTCTTTCGACCGTCGTGAAGAACCAAGATCTCGGTGACTTACGATGATCTAAACCTCGATAAGGTATTAGGTGAGTATGAGTTCATGTCCATCACTTTGACTTGTTATGGGTGAGGGTTATATGTTCTAACCCAAGATTCTCCGCATTTTGGGTGGTGGCGGTGTTTGTATGTCACGTTAGTTATCTCAGACGAGTCACCGTATCCGCTTAGGATGATGACGCCCCTTAAGGAGCTCAAAAGGTTTATTGTACTAAACCCCGCAGTTGAGTTAGCTCAAGTACAATAATAAGGTCGAGTGGTACTACTTAAGGAATTAAAGATATTAATTATTTTAAGCAATGTAATGCTATAAATAATTAATGGACGCTCGATATCTTAAATACGGGATTCGTAATGTCTAAGTGCAAGCCCGACTCAACTTCGTAATAAAGGGTAAGTCAAGATTTATTCTCTAGTGGCATGAATAAATGTTTATAAATTAATTTATGTTCGGGTCAACATAAGATAATTAATTTATTTGAGGCCCATCTTTATTCCTTGCATTTGATCCTGGTCGGCCCATCCAAAGTTCGTAACAATCGTGGAAATCGCGCCTATAAGCTCTCAAAGGAAAGATTTTATTCTCTTCATCCTACAAGGATGTTATTATATTTATGGTATATGCATAGATCCTTTCCATATAAGATTATGGTAATAATCCTAGATGTATGGTAATAATCTCGAAGTATGGTAATTTCCATAAAGGCTATGGTAATTTCCATATAGATTATGGTAATTTCCATATAGGATTATGGTAATTTCCATATGGGATTAAGGTAGTGCATTATAAATATAAGGTATGAGATAAAGTCTAGGTTAATGCTTAATTATTGATAGCATAATTTTCGCCCATCATAGTGTGTGATTCTCGAAAATTGCCTGAGCTTGGGTGATTTTCCGGTGCATTCTCCATAGCTCGTCCTCACCGACGCTGGAGATTGGGTATCCGGGATACACCCGTAAGGTCAAAGCACAAGTCTCGACCGCTCGATCCGCTCATCCCGCTCGATCCACCTCGACAGATCAAAAGGTAAACACGAGAAAACCCCACGTGTTGCAATTAATTATATAGACGCATGCTAGAATATAATCAATGTATGGTGAATTAAACAACCAAGATAGATCCTCGGGGCGAGGGCTAAACATATGTTTTCCCTACACCCACAAGCATAGCAATTAAAGAAACCCGATGAGTTGAATTGGGAAAGACTTACCGCCTCGATGTACCGATAGAAGAGGTCGTAATGTATGAAGACGAGCCGCTCAAGGTTGTCAAAATAGGTTCTACCGAGGAACCGCAATTAAAAAATACAGATCATCCAACTCCTAAGGGAATTCAGAGACGTGTTTGCTTGGTCACCCCGACATGACCGGGTCTCGCCAAGTATTATCACCATCGGCTTAATATTGACCCGAGTGTAAACCGCCTCGCAAAAGCAACGGATTTTTGCAGCTGAAAGGAATCAGGTCATCCATGACGAGGTGAATCAATTATTAAAAGCTCGTATATTGTTCGAAGTCAAATACCCGACCTGGATAGCCAACCCGGTGATGGTCAAGAAAGGAGGAGGGGGATGGCGAATGTGCATCGATTACACCGATCTCAATAAACATTGCCCTAAGGACTGTTACCCCCTTCCAAATATCGACAAAAAGGTTGACGCTCTGGTCGGATATGAAGTCTTCAGCTTTTTGGATTTATACAAGGGATATCACCAAGTGTTGATGAGTGACGAGGACGCATCCAAAACAGCCTTCATAACGGACTTCGGAGTCTTTGCATATAAGAAGATGCCCTTCGGACTCAAGAATGCAGGGGCCACTTATCAAAGAATGGTGGACAAGATATTTCAGCCCTACATAGGTCAGAATGTGGAAGTATACGTAGATGACATCGTCGTCAAGAGTAAAGAAGAGGCCACATGTGTTGCCGACCTTAGATCGCCCCTCGACTTACTTGAAAGGTAAACCTAAAGCTAAATCCCGTAAGTGTATATTCTCGCCGGTCCGAAAATTTACGGGGCTGGTCTCTCAAGAAGGATTAAAAGCCAACCCATCCAAGGTTCAAACCATTTTGGAGATGAAAATGCCAAGACCATCCATGACGTACATAGATTGACGGGTCAGATAGTCAAGACTAAGCCGCTTTCTTTCAAAAGCCACGGATAAACAGCCCCATTTTCAAAATACTCAAAAGGCTCCTGAGTTCTCCCGGGAGGATAAACACAAGATGCCTTCAAGATCTCAAGAACTACCTCGCCAAACTCCCACTTTATCCGTCCCAAAAGAAGGAGAGGTACTTTCCTATACCGCCACCCTGACGAAACCATAAGTGCGCTCGTTCGAGAAGACGGATGTCGCCCTCAGATATTTTGTCACCGAGCACTAAAAGGGTCGAAACGAGGTATCGCCTTTGGAGAAGCTCGCTGGCATTAGTAAATGCCGCAAGAGATCGGCCCATACTTCCACGCACATCCCATACAGTTCTCACCGATCATCCACTTCGACAGTATCGACGGCCGTGCTTTCGTGAGAATTGCAAGTGGGCAATCAATTGGGCGAACACGATATATCTTTCGCCTCGCTGCCATCAAGGGTCAGGCCTTAGCAGACTTCCTTGTCGAGGCTAACTTCGCATAAAAGCCGAAACCCGCCGAGCCAACTCCAGACAACGCCGAAGACGAACTCATAAAGGAACCATATGAAGATTGTTGGCAAATCTATGTGGATGGAGCTTCGGGAAAAACGGACAGTGGGGCAGGCATCTTACTCATAAGTCCAGATGGACAAGAGATAGCATACGCACTTCGGTTCACATTCAAAAATACGAATAACGAAGTGGAATACAAAGCCTTGATCGCAGGACTTCGCCAGCTCAAAGTTCCGTGACACGAGCCGCAAGTCCACAACGACTCTCAAGTTATAGTGAGCCACATGCTGGGAAAGTACGAAGCAAAAGGCAACATGATGAAGAAATACCTTGAAAAAGCCAAAAGCTTGCAACAATCTTTCTCATACTTCCAGTTGGTTCACATCCCAAGGAGCAAAATAGCCGAAATGACACTTTATAAACCGCCTCGCTCGTCAACGAGCCCTCCAAAGAGAAGAAGTCCAGAGCGTACATAAACGGCCGAGGTAGAAGTCAACATAGTCTCGGACGAGGAACCTAATTGACGACCCCATCCAAACATATTTGGAGAAAGGCAATCGCCCCACGACAAAGCTCGAGGCCGAGAGTCTTGAGAAAATCTCTGCGATATACACTCGAAAGGTGGAATTCTCTGACGTAAAATCATACCCACGCCTCCCTAAGGTGTTTGGGTCCGAACCGAGCTGATTATGTATTACGAGAAGACGCTGAGGATCATGTGGAAGCCACATCGGCCCCGCTACTTATCAAGAAAGTCATGCGATGGGGATATTATCACAACAATGTTCCAAGACTTAATTGACCTCGTGAAGAAGTGTCCGGTGCCAAATTCATGGAAACGTGCCGAGGCTACCTCAAACCGACCTCGCAAGCATGCAAAGCCCTTGGCCATTTATGCAATGGGGGATTGACATTGTAGGCCCTTTCTGCAAAGCTCCAGGGCAGTTTCAATTCCTGATTGTCGCGATCGACTACTTCACAAAGTGGGTGGAAGCCGAACCCTTGGTGAAAATCACAAGCAAAAACGCCCTCAACTTCGTCTGGAAGAACATCGTGTGTCGCTTCGGCATTCCTCATATCCTCGTTTCGGATAATGGGACACAGTTCACGAATAAGGTCTTCAAAGAGTGGTGTCAAGAGCTTCAAGTCCAACAAAGATTCACCTCGGTGGCCCATCTTCAGGCAAATGGTCAAACTGAAGTCACCGATAGGACAATCATGAAAGGACTAAAAACTCGCCTCGATCGAGTAAAGGGCAATTGGGTGGAAAATTTACCTCAAGTCTTGTGGTCATATCGTACAACACATCGGACATCGAACGGAGAAACACCCTACAGTTTGGTGTATGGAACCGAAGCAGTAATCCCTACAGAGATCGGTATGCCAAGCCCCCGCACCATCCACTTCTCAGCTGAAGCAAATGGGGAGAATCTACAAACTGACCTAGATCTGCTTGAAGAAAAGAGAGAGCTCGCCTACATTAGAGAAGCTCGGTATAAGCAACAAGTAGCTCGGTATTACAACCAGCGTGTCAACACCGACAATTCCAAGAAGCGACTCGCATTTGAACAACGAAGTCAAGAAAGCCGCAAAGCTCGGCAAGTCGGAAGCCACATGGGAAGGGCCGCACCGTGTTGAAGAAGTCCTAAAAAGGCTCATATAAGCTCGCCACATATCCGTGAGCAAATACCCAACACGTGGCACATCATTCATCTCAAGAGATATTTTGCATAAGTGTCAAAGGTGGAGTCTCGACGGTCGCGCTTTTTCTCGTTATTACATCGCTTTTGAGTCAGACGGTAGTGTCTTTTTACGTCGTATTTTATCAATAAAATATTTTTATTGCATATTTCATTTGTCACTTATGCGTACTATCTCTTCCACATGATACAACTATACCCTCTTCGGATGACGAACTATACCTTCTTCGGAGGAGGAAATAAGCTCTTCGGAGGACGAAATAAACGCGCGTGAGGGGACCACCCCTATCGATAAAACTCGACAAATAAGGAACCTATACCTTCGTTTATTTCGAGAAAGAGGGGACCACCCCTAGCGATATTTCTTGCCAAAAAAGGAACTTATACCTTCGTTTATTTCGAGGAAGAGGGGACCACCCCTAGCGATATTTCTTGCCAAAAAATGAACCTATACCTTCGTTTATGTCGAAGATGAATTACCTTCGTTTAATACGAGGACAAACTACCTTCGTTTATTTCGATGATGAATTACCTTCTTTTAATACGAGGACGAACTACCTTCGTTTATTTCGAGGATGAATTACCTTCGTTTAATACGAGGATGAACTACCTTCGTTTATTTCGAGGATGAATTACCTTCGTTTAATACGAGGATGAACTACCTTCGTTTATTTTGAGGATGAATTAACTTCGTTTAATACGAGGACGAACTACCTTCGTTTGACTACGAGGACGAAATGTATAAAACATTTTCAACACAAGAAATATTCGTTCTTATTTCCAGTGTATAACACGTACATTACGAGGACGATGAAGGTCCAGGAGGCTGGGAAAAGCTAAGCCAATCCCTAGCGAAGTCAGGGTTCAACAGCTCATCTATGCTAACCCTATCCTTGCCTCTGCCTCGTCCTCGATCGACGCCAGGAGTTCGGCCAACTCGACCTCTTTGCCTCGCCAAATGACCTCGGCCGCTCGATGACACACGACCTCGGCTTCTAGATGGGCGACGTCGGTCTTGCATAAAGAAGTCAAGAGAAGTGTCTTCAACACTCCACGCCGCTTGGAAGACAAGGAGCCTCGGTAGGAGGAGGACCTTCGCGGATGAAGAAGCCTCGGTCATCGAACCAAGCACCCGCCGAGGAGAGGATGACGGCTACTACGGTCTTGTACAAGCCACCCATCTTCTTCAGTCGGCATATCGCTCCCGAAATTGCCGTGAGTTCGACCGCATTTTGTCTATACCTCGAGCAATGGCTACGAGCTCGAAAACTTTAGCCTCGGCATCAAGATGGCTATTCCACCACCGGGCGGATAACCGCCAGATTCAAAGATGTTCCTCGACGATCGACTTGGCCTTATCCTCCGCAATCTCGAGCCCTCCAACTCCAAGAATCGAGCTTGAAGCTCGTCAAACTTCTCTTGTGAAGTCCTCGAACTCGACGCCGGCCTCCTCCTCGCACATGGCCAAGTTTACCTCCAGTGTAGGACCTCGAACTCTTTAGATTCGAGAGCCCGAGTCAACGTTTGATTTGATCCAACCATGGAGATACATCAAAAATTCGGGAGAAGATCAAGATGACTAAAGACAAATTTTCAAGAATCGAGAAATTTTATTAAAGCCACCAAGCGTAAATGACGATGTACATATACATTCAAACAAAACCAAAAAAGAGGATCAACTGACCCCTCCAGCAACCTCTTGGTCCGCTCAACGGCCTCGGCCTCATCCCAGGCTCCAAAACCCTCAACCTCTTCACCGACTCCAGCCGACGCCGCCTTTGCTTCCTCCGTGACTCGCCGCCGCGCCCTCGCTTCTTGGCCATATCAGCTATTAAGGCTTCAAGGGTGGCATCCCGTCCACCGAGCAAGCCCGAACCAAATCGGGTCAAGAACGCTTTGGAGGAGGTCGGGCTCTTCAAGACGGCATGCTCTCCAAGCCGGCAGAAGGACCTCGGCATAGATCGCAAAGAACGCTTGTTCTCCGTCACCTCATACCCGCATTTGGATTTATCCAACCGCGGGTAATCCTCGTGACTTCATCGAGCGTAGTCGCTACCACATGCTTGTTAAGGATCTCGGCCAGATCGCCGACCAGCTCGGAGAACCTCCCAGACAAGAATAGCCTCACCGCGAAAGCATGAGAAGCTCTCCTGCGATCCCGCCGCCTCCTCCGGCGCCGCCGCCCACCTCGGCCTTCAAGACCGCCGCCTCGGCAGACCACCGCCGCCTCGATCTCGGCTCAACGCCCACCGCCGCCGCCGCCTCGGCTGCCTTCGTAGCCCTCGCCGCCGCCAGAGCCTCGGCTTCCCTCATCGCCGCATCCCGAACCTTAACCTCGGCCTCGACCACGTCTTGGAAAAGAAGGGTTTCTTCTCCTCCAACTCCCGGGAATACTGAGCCACCTGACCGAACTGGTCCAGAGCGTCATTCAAAAAGTCCACCACTTGGGCGGACATCGCAGACACCCTGTTGAGCTCGGCCTTCACGTGCTCGGTCCCCTGCACTTACAAATCAACGTCAACTAACACATCGATACATTGCCTAGAAACGTGCAAACAAAAAAGTGCTTTACCACGGGAAAGGATCGACGCGCGACCTGACTGCCGACGATTGTGCAATCATCATCGCCGGCGGGAGAAGCCACACGCTTTCCCTTATAGGGGCGCGGGGCGACCAAAGGAGATGGGGCGGGCACAGCGGGCGACCTCCCTCCAACTTCAACCCTCTCGGATGAGGCCTCGGCAACATTCTTCAAGGCCAAGGTGGGAGTTTTGGGACCGAAATCCGACCTCTTCCTCTTCTTATCCTTGACGAAGTTCACTACGAAGGAAAATAAACTTGTCAGCACAAAGGAGAAGCTGATAATAAAGCGACGAAGTGAAAGAAAATGGGGCTCACCCTTCACCGGCCCCACCGAAGTGGCAGGATCATAAGGGCTCAGCCCCGCAGCAGCGAGCTCGGCCTCGGTAAACACTTCGTCAACAAGACCGACCTTGTCCAACGCCTCCTCTAGGCCATCGAAGCTTTCATCGGTGGCCACATCCTCTAACTTCTCCAGATTCCAGGCGAACTCTAGGTTCATCGAACCGGCGTAAGAAGAACTTCTTCGCCAGCTTCGAGATTTTCGACTGCCTTTACTTTGAAGCCACGACGGGGTGATACATAATACCACCCCAAGCTAGATTTTAGCATGAAAAACCTCAGGACAAGCCCAAGGGTAAAAGGAAAATTATGCCGATGGGCATAGACACCAAGGCCCGTTAACTGCCGAAAGGAATTTGGCGTTAATCGGGCAAGAGGAATGCCGAACATTTGTTGTAATTCAAGATACACGAAAGGAAAGGGAGACGAAGACCACACCAAAGGTTATCCTCATAAACCGTGACAAAACCGTCCGAGGAGACTAGCCCTATCACCCAATCGGGAACAACATACTCAAAGGATTTTGGGATAGAAAAATTAGAAGCAAGCTCTAATCTTGCGGGGCTTCTAAAATCGAAGGAATAGAAGAAACCCAACCAAAATCCATCAAAGGCGGGAAACAAACTCTACGCACGGGGTGGCGGGGGTATCAAAGGTATAAACTTCTACATCCACCGAATAATTCGGTGGCGACACAGACACAACGCGGCCTTCCTGGCCGTGAGACCCATCGGACGAGGAAGAAGAAGAAGATGCCATGAAAACTTACTGGTTTTAGAAGAAGTTGATGGCACAGACGCGGCGACAAGGACAATGGCGATAGCAAAGCTTTTTTCTTCGGGAATGCAAAAAGGAGAATTTGAAAATGGAAATGGATAAAGTGATACGAGAAATGGCGTATCATGGAAGTTATTCCTCCAATATGCACTTTATCGGGAACCCAAACGCTGCCGCATTAAATATGCATTAAATACAGATCCCGTATCTCGTGTTCGGCATCGACGGAAAATCCCGTGTTCGACCTCGGCACGACGTTACGCATTCAAACTAAGACATCATGTATCCGACCTCGACAATGGATTACCTAACCACCTTGGCATAACGCCTCGGCAAGGTGAAGCCAAGAAACATACGACCTCGGCATAATGCCTCGGCAAGGTGAAGCCAAGCAACATACGACTTCGGCATAACGCCTCGGCAAGGTGAAACCAAAGTAACATACGACTTCGGCGTAACGCCTCGGCAAGGTGAAGCCAAGCAAAATGCAACTTCGGCATAACGCCTCAGGTGAAGCAAAGCGACACTTAAGCTCGGCATAAGACCACGGCAGCACGGAAAGTATTCGACTTCGGCCAATTAGAGCCGAATACGCGATCCACTTCGCCAAATAGCGAACTCTAGCAAATCACTATCCCCCATCCATCACGACCTCACTTCTACGTCTTTTTGGGAGGGGGGGATATGATATGATATGATACGGCCCAAACACTAGGCCCAAGCATCGGGCCCAATATAAATTGGGCCAGACATCAAGCTCGGCCTACGCGAGTTCGGCCCAGAAAGACTCCTAAACCAACTACAACTCAAATCTCGCAAATGGAGACGTAGAAGATTCGGATATCTAAAGGAATCCTGGATGCATATCTAAAAGAATCCTTATAAGAGAAGACTTTGTATTAGAGTCGAACTCAATATATTTGTGTATAAATAGAGGCTAGATTAGACGGAAAGATCGCTACACTCTTTGTAATCACCCTCATATTATCAATACACAAATACTCTCGCCTGGGACTTAGATCTTTTTAACAGATCGAACCACGTAAATTCCTTGTGTTCTTCACGTATTTAATTCTCTAACGAAATTAAGATCGATCAAACAGCCTTTTGACGTATATATAGCCTCCTTCTACAAGCAAAAGCTTTTCAGAGATGCCCTTCACGCCTGTGACGTTTAACAAAAGAAAACAGATTGCCAGGTTGATCCAAGCACCTATATTCATCTGATTTCAACGATGCTCATCTTTGAAGATCCATGGAATATGGAACAAAAATACACCACCATGTCTCGAAATCTACCTTGCTCCCCTATACGATTCTTGATAATCACATCATCAATATGTATGGAAAATGCGGATCAACAGTGGATGCTAAGAAAGTTGTTGACAATAAGTGGGAGAGAAATGTAGTGAGTGGAATGCATTGACACAGAAGGGTGAGGACATTGAAGCGATCAAACCGTACATCTAAATGCAGCGATCTGGTTTTATGCCCGTTCACTTCACGTTCATGCACGGGTAATTAAGTCTGAATGGGGTTCCCATTTAATACCTCAAAATGCTCTCTTTGCAATGTACAACAAGTTTGGTCGAATCAACGAGGCGTGTAGTGTTTTCTCCTTATTGGAGGGTTTTCAAAACTGGGTTATGGGATGGTAGGTCTGAGTTGTTTTTAAGGAAATGCTGTTGCAGAAGTTTTCTCGTACGTTGTTTCAAGGGAGACCTGGTCACGTTATCTTGGCTAATGCTCTCGGAGCTTGCGGTGAAGTTGCGACACTAGAGATGGGGGAACAAGTTAACTGCTGTACGTGGGTGAAGAATGGGCTCGACTCTGACATCATGGTTGTCAATGGATTGATTGATATGTATGTCAAGTGTGGATCACTTGAAAGAGATAGAGAGCGCTCTTTGCCAACTCAAATAATCTGAATTGAATAATCCGACAATCTTAGTGGGTTAGCCTAAACTCGAATGGACTAACCCGAAAATCAAGTAGGTTGACCCACTTAATTTACATTTTCCTCATTACATGGTTTTCAAACATCATTACTTGCTTTTGGAAATTAATATAATAAACTTTTTTTTATAAAATATTTGTAAATGTGTTTTGGTCAATATTTCAAAGTTGTCCTTTCTCTTTTTAACACTAACAATTAATACATAATATTATTATAAATATATGATTATAAGGAAAAATATATTTAAGTTATTTTTTCTTGAGCTTTTTTACTCGATTAGCACACGGGTTAGCCTGAAATAGAGGTGGTAAAAGTAGCGAGCCGGGCCGAGCTGGCTCGATCCGTCGGGCTTTTAGGTACTATGCGGGCTCCGATCGGGCCGAGCCTCCAACACAGTGTTATTGGGCATTAAATTTAAGATCCTAGCCCAACCCCATTCGGGCCATCGGCTAAGCTCGCCCATAAGGTAATATAACATTTGTATTTGTCCTATTAGTATTATAGTATGATACTTGAATAGTTTTTTACTACACTTGAATGCATCCTATTAAGTATTGTAATATAACGCACATATGACCTAATATGACACATATAAGGCTCTTATTATATTCATATATACCTAATAAGGTGCCTATATACCTAACCAGACACCTATATAAGTGTCTTATTAGGTATTATATGAACAACCATCGAACAAATTTTTAACCTCAAAGCCGGGTAGGCGCATGGCTATGTGGATGGGCTTTTGAGGCCTGACCTTTTTCAAGCCTCTATTTTACAACCGCAATTCCGGGTACCCTGGGCTGGCCCATCGGATCATGCCAATTTTGCCGTCTCTAGCCTAAAGCCCTAGAATTCAGGGTTATGATTGATTTTAATCCGAAAAAATATCAACTCGAATGACCCGAAGTGAATAGTCCGATAATACTTTATGGATTGACCTGATTGATATCCTTAGTTATCTTTCTTAAAATTACGGGTTAAACTTCTACACTTGGCTAATAAGCTTCTTAAAATGATTTATGAGCTTTTGAGAAGTGTTTATCAAAATAAGTTATAAATTTTTACAACGTTCCAAAAAACATTTTTTGATCAACAATCACTTTACAAAAATAATTTTGCTATTAATTATTATTTTTAATATATAACTTTACGATTTCATTACTCTTCAATTTTTCTTCCTTAACTCACAATTTTTAAGGATGAAATTAAGTACACCACAATTTTGTGTGAGCCACCGTTTTTCCACATCATATCTATTATTTTAATAATATATCTTATAAATTAAAAATTTAATAATATTATACATCATGTATAATTTTTATTTCACTTTAGATTTATCAACCGGTTCGCTATGGTGCCGATGAAAGCGTTGGAGGAGAAAACTCAAAGTTCGTACAAGACATTGTTGAATGTAGAGCGCAAAGAGGTAACCCTACCACCTGGATGAAATAATGCAACACACTGAAGGAGCTGCTGGAGAAGTTGTTATAATCGGATTGAGTTTTTGCATTCTTGTTCTTATGACAAAAGCAATGCCAATCAGATTTAAACTTGATGTTAAGGAAAGCACTCATTTTCTTTGTTTATTTATTTTCTTTCTGAATTATGATTTGAAACCTAGTGATTTGAATAGATGAGATGCTCAATCTTTTGATTTTCTTACAGATTCTGAATTTTCTGAAGATTAGAATATGCATCAAATGCGAGTTTTTTGTAGCATGTAGAAGTTTCAAGCAAATAGGCTTGTCAATTGGCTAATTTTATCCTAACTAAAATTAATAAATACGTATCGATTCTGATTCTGGAACCGACCCATTAGATTCTGAATTCAGACTAGACCCCGACCATCAAACTACGGGTTTGGGTCAAGTAATTACCCAAATACTAAAATTATTATCAATTTATATGATTTTTTCATAACTTACAAAAAATAACAATTAATTAGTAATAGAATATCTAAAATATATTATACAAGCTCATAGTACAACAAAAAATAAAAACAAAAATTGGACCCAGTTGGACCCAAAACAATGGGATCAAGTCTGGTCTGATCCGTGTTTGAACAGATCTGTAATCGAAACAAAAACCGTTGATAATGGGTTATGAGTGATTCTAGATCGATTCGGATAAGGGTGGTCTCCTGTGCGCGTGCGCGCACGTTGAGACCCACCCCTAATTAATCATTAATTAATATTAAATTAATTTAATAACCTTAATTGTAAATTAATAAATCATAATTTTGAATTAATAAATATTCCTTTGTCCCATTTAAAATGTCTCACTTTCCTTTTTAGGTTGTCCCATTACAAATGTCTCATTCTATTTTAGGAAATAATTATCCCTTTAAAAAGTATGGACCCTACCCACTTTTTAACACTTTAATTACTTCATAAATTTATCCTAAATACTTGTGTCCAAAAGAAAAATGACGACTTTAAGCAGGACGGAGAGAGTAATAATTTTGAATTAATAAATCCTAATCTTGAATTAATAAATCTTAACTTTGAATTAATAAACTATAATCGTGAATTAATAAATATTAATTTTGAATTAATAAACCATAATTTTGAATAATAAACCTTAGTTGGAATTAATAAACCCTAATTTTGAATAATAAACCCTAATTTTGAATTAATAAATCCTAATTAATAAACCATAATTGTGAATTAATAATTACAATTAAAAATTAATAAACATTAATTATGAATTAATAAAATCTAATTATCATTACTCATCATATTAATTATTTTAACAAAAAATAAGGATGAATTCACGGTGAGACGACACTCACTCAAGATTTTGTCTTCGGATAAAACTCGTCCATTAACAAGCTTAGAAGCAGGACGTGTAGAAGTTAGAAGCAAGTACACAGTACTCATGTAAATTTTTTGTCTGTTGGGAATATAGCTTTCCAGAAATTTTGAACTGAAAGCAAACACATTTTATGTGAGCTTCACGTACATCCCGCAAAACAAAATATTGACACTTCCATGGATCAATGAAGTAATTACTCCCTTTATAAAGAAAACGAGAATCATGCTACGATTGTAGAAATATTCCAAAACCAATCAACTTTACATGCCACCGCCAATGTTCTTAACCATAAATTTTATGTGTAAATAACGATTGGACTCTTCAAAGAAAGTACATGGAATTTATTTAAACGGGTCATTAACCGTCTGTAATGGTAAGAAAGGGAGAGCAACCACAATACACTAATGTTTCACAAAGAGCTCAACAGGAACTGCACCGTCAGTAACTAGTTGACATTCGGGTTAGGCCTTTTCTCGCGGGTGTAGACATAATTTACCCTGCCAGTCTCCCTTTTCTCGATACCTAATACTTCGAGGATGGCAGAAGTGGCCGCAAATGCACCTCCAGCAGACATGGCTGATGACACGCTCCTCCCTGCATGTACATTGAATTTTTTTTGTCATGGTTCAGATCAAATTCTTCCAAGCATAGGTCTCATTTAAATTTATACAAAACAGGATAAGAGACGAAAAAAGCTACAACATCTTAGAAAGACAAAGAAAGTAGAAAATATGTGTTATCAAAAGATGTGTTCACCAAATGAACGCACCATTGATTGTAAGCATAGCCACCAATTTGTCACATGTACTAATTTTCTAGCTGCCTGAAAAATATACCTCACTTGATCATTTTGATGTTCTTCCCTTAAAATGTTCTAGGCACCCATCAACACAAAATAAATCAAACTACTGTTTGTCCACTCCTTAAGACCATTTTTTACATTCAGTCTAGAAGGTTTAGATGCAAATATATACAAAACATATCATTTACTTGCATACTCTCAAAATTTGCTCCATTATTTGTTTTGTTTGAGAAGATGAAAGATGCCTTGTTTATTAAATATAAGTATAAACAACTAATAATATTCCATTAAGCATGCCAACTAATTCCCAATTCCAAGCGACAGAATTTTGACAACAATGGGTGAAACCATCAACTTTGGGCAGCTAAAAATGGCAGAAACGACATCGACAATGGCACACAAAATACACAAAAAATAAACATGAAAAAGAGTCTACCTTTGAAGCCAAAAACAGTAGCACCAGCAACAAATCCTCCAACCGCTCCATTAATATAGTCTCTTTTCATACGCTGCTTTTGCGTTAACTGCTCCACTCCCATGTAGATTCCACCAATAGCAGCAAATGTCGCCCCATGGTTACCCATCATCTTCAGTGTCCGGATCAAACCCGGAAGTGCGATACTCCTCTGGACACGAGGCACATCATGCCAGGTAGCAACAACCATACCCCAAAATGTGCCAGCAACAAATCCGGTGGTTGCCCCTTTCATTGTTTTCATGATAGAGGATTCTTCATCTTCCATCTTCTTAAGCTCCTCGATATCCATTTTAGCTTCTTTCGATTAATACAGCAAAAGTCTGTACAACAAAAAGTTAAGAACAGTCGGTCCCCATAATATATGATGCTATTTACCAAGAATCAAGACAACCAAAATAATCAGAAGAAGAAACGAAAGGAAAATCATGTGAAGGACAGAGCAGTAAAACGTGATAACTACTGCATCGTTGCAGAACAACGTAGCAAGGAGAACTCAAGGAAATTGGCATTCAGAAAAGAAAAAGAAAAAACAATTCAAAGAGTGGTAAACACACAAAAATATCCATATAGCTCCACAACAATATGACAATTAACAGTTGTAGTCCAATTTATACTTCACCACTGGCTCTTTAGGATGATTTCGCAAGAACAGCTCGGATTTAGACTAATAAACGTATTGTCAATAAAAAGTGAAAATTTTCAGGGGAAGCTGCAGTAAACATAAAAATCAAGTAAAAAGCCAAATTTCTCAAAATAAAAGAAATTAATAAGAACTTCCGGCCCTATACCTAACAAAAAAAAGATAGCACCTCAGAGTTTCCAAAATCTGATAAAAGGTGGTTACCATAAGTCAAATGTATAAAACAGCCAATCATACTAGCGGCACCAAAATGGTTTATGCATAACAACGAAACTCCATCATCAAATTCAAGTTTAAATGATAAATTTCCTAATCATAAAATTTCAACCCTAGAATCCTAATTGATGCAGCTCGTCAGTCGTCACTACAAATAGAAAAGAGGGAAATGGGTATATACTTATATCGGCAAGCGCTTATTCAATATATCTATCCGAGAGAAGAAGCTCACCTGATGAAAATGCGAATTTTAGATCTGTCGGAGAGAGAGAGAGTGGAGCCGAAAATGAAATCGATGAGAAAATTGACAGCGCGTATGGGCCTTACTGGACTTAATTGCATGAATTTAGGCTGAGAATTTGTATTTTGGGCTTACAATGTTCTCTTTCTTATTTCTTCAACTATTTTTTCACCAAAATTTATATTTACATAGAAGTTGTTTGTTAATTGTTATACATTTACTTATTAATTTATTATTTCTACTCATAAATCTCAATTGAAAGGGGAATACAAAAGAGTCGATTGTCAATTAAAGTACGAATTTTGATTCATTTTGTAACTTAACGTAACTTTTGAATTGTTGAAATAATATAATTGATTTTTAATTTGTTGTGAAATTTATATTCTAATTTTTAATGATTACCTTTAATTGATGTGGCATACCTCACAAGAGCCAACATCGGCAACATATCTGAAGGTTCATACATCGTTCATCATGTATCCATGTCTCCTTATGAAACCCAATGTGTAGTTTGGAAATCGGAAAATAAATACTTGACTACATATCTCACCTTACAAACGTAACTTCCAAACTATGTAATAGTCTTCTTATGTTATCAAGAAAAACATTGGTTTTTACTCGCATAAATATTTGTCCTTTACAAACTTTTTCAGAAATGTTCGATCAGTAAAAATTATCTTCCACACATCTAAAGACAAAGATAAACTAGAAACAGAACACACCATTATGATCTACATATACTTTTATCTTTCTAATCAGAAAATAAAAGGAACGGGTAAATATATGAGGATAAATAAACACATCAAGTGTACACAACATTACTGTGCAAAAAAATCATTTTTCTCTTTCATATATACAAATCGATTTCTACATACAACACATTTACATTTGTTAACTGACTATAGTTAGTATGCTACATGATATTTGCCCAAAAAATGCAATTAAACAAGTTACACCTAACAAAAACAGGGGGGGAAGAATTACATGAAAAAAATTCAAAACAAAAGTATGGGGCAAATGGGAACATCCTAAGTCTTTAATCTATTACATCACATTCATACAACAATACATTCTCAGATATCCACTATGTCTCAGACAAGACTTCAGCATTTCAACCCATCATCATCCACAACATTGATTTGTTAAAGACATTCAAATTTAAACATAAATGAAATGTCTCACAACTAAAATAAAAGGTTCCGCCTAGCAAATACTACGAGGTGTCACCATGCCATCTCATCCTCTCCTAAGTAGAAGCTTCATGCCCCCAACTGCTTTTTGCTAGATTCCAGACTTCAGCCAAACAACTTCCAACGGAAAATCATAGCCAAACAACTAGCGGCAAAACAAATATATTAGACATGAGTATCAACCAGTCGAGATATCTACTCGGGTGTTGCAGTGCTAATTGACTTTAAACCAGCACCCCAATGGCAATAACAATGACACAATCAGAAGATTTGATTAAATGGGTAGATTTAAATAAAAACAAAGGTATACCCTCTGTTGTAAAAGCGCCAGAGGCGGCCGGAAAACGCCTGCGGCGACGGCCTCTTTCTGTAAATATCACGAGTGCACCTCTCCTGCCTGAGGCGGCCGCCTCAAGGCGCCGAGGCTGTACAAAGGCGGCTGCGAGGCGGTTAGGTTGATTTAGGGTTTAATTAGGTGTTTTGGGCCTAAAATTTTTGAGCCCAAACAAAATTAATAATAGCCCAATACAATTAAACCCTAAAACTAAGTTCTAATTATTAAAGTTTAGGAAAAAAAAAACAGAAGAAAGAGGCGCCATCGTTCTCTCTGCCATTCTCTCTCCAACTCTTTCCTCCCTCATCCCTTGACCGCCGCCCACGACCACCAATGATAGCCGCCTGCCACATCAAGATCAGTTTTTTCCTTTTTCTTTCTTTCTTTCTAGGTCAGTTTTTACTCTCTTTTTTTCTTTCTTTCTGGGTCAGTAGTTTTTTTTATCAAGATCGTTCTTTTTTTCTTTCTAGGTCAGTTTATAAGTTTTATGATTTTTTTTTTTGTTTTTTTATAAGTTTTATGTTTTTTTTTTGTTTTTTTTTGTTTTTTTTATCAAGATCGTTCTTTTTTTCTTTCTAGGTTTTTTGTTCTTTCTCTCTCCAACTCTTTCCTCCCTCGGACCGCCTCGTCTCGTAGAGGTAAAACCCCTCAGTTTCGCCTTAAGCTTTTTACAACATTGGGTATACCACAAGACATATATAATTATAAGTAACAAAATGGCATTTAGCACTCCTCAACTGTGCTAGGTGCGCCCGATCTCACAAACACGGCAACAAGATAAAATGACAATTTGGATATCCATATAATCTATACATTTGAACATTATGTGCAAAAGCAGAAAGGTAATACTCACTGAAATAAGTACACATCTCATAAACTCTTAACCCCCAATCCTCCAATAAACAAAAAAAAAATGAAACATTTTAAAAGAAAAAAAAAAGCAACATTTGAAATGCTTTTTAGAGAGCAAATTTATGAGCGTGCAGGAAGAAAAAGGGAGGAGGTGTGCAATAGCATGCATCTATTTTCTGTTATTTTATTAAATAAATTATTTTCTTGTTGAGTTACTAATATTATTTTAGTTAGATTATAATTAGATTGCAGTCAGGCCTTGGGCATTTTGCGTCCAGGCTTGGTAGAATAAAAGGGCTCTTTTCCCTTACGGAAAGAGTAGTCTTGGATTTATTTGGAAAATAACTGCACCTAGAGCTTGGGAGCAGAGGATTGCCCTTCTGTTGATTCCTATTATTTTGAGAGTTTTTATTTATTAAATTGTTCTTGCTTGCTGCTTAAATTCTTGTGTGATCCTCTTTACTCTTAACATACCAAGAGCTAGTCATTGCATAAACTCACATTTAAGTGTTGCTTAAGTTTTTCAATATAGTCTGAAATTTATCGCCTAAGAAGGCTTATCCAGCGAACAAAAAAGGATGTTAAGGAAATGCACCAACTCAAAATTTAACAATGTTGACAGGCACTTAAACTAAGAATGGAATCTGCCACTCCAGAATTAAAAATACATGAGCATACCTGTATTAAAGTTCCAGAATTAAAAATACAGGAGCATACCTCACACTCAGCTATCAACTTTTATTTTTTTGGTTTTCAAGAAGGGGAAGCAACAGACAGACATGCATGACCAAAATCTAGTGTTTCATTGGTGAGTTATGATCCAACTATAATGAGCATAACAAAGCAGGTCAAAGGCTGATTTTACATTACTAAGAAGAGATAGCAATTAAAACAAATACCAAAGTCAGAAAAGTCTAAAATTACGATATGCATAAATTCAATGAGAACAATGAAGTGGAAGAACTTACTAGCATCCAGCAAGAAGAAAGGCAGTATCTTCAAGTTGCTCTGCAAGACATTAGAGTTACTCGGAGGTCAGACGTCGCCTCTTCCCATAATCAGCATCCCTTGATCGTGATCTATGCTCTTCCTCATGAGATACCCTTGACTTGCCATGGGATCTTGACGATCTTCCCCTGCCCCAATCATCATCATATTCTGCCTCACGATTTCTGTGCCTATGATGATCAGCATATCTGTCTCTATCGTCTCTATGACGTTCTCTTTCACGTTCACGGCCACCACGCTCATGGTCTAAGGAACGCTCACGATCCTTGTCACGCTCTTTTTGCCTGTCTCTCCCTACATCTTTGTCATCACGATGTCTCCTTTCTGACCAATCATGATCTAGTCCAACATCTTTCTCTCTAGGAGCATCTCTTTCATACCCAGCTCCTCTATCATCTCTGTACCTTCTTTCGGAAGAGCCAGACCAGTCCCTTTCTGACCCTCTGTCTTTATCCTTCATGGCATTTGGCCATGCCCCCCTCTCTTGACTCCCTTCCACATACTGATGGTCCGATGTAGCTTCTTCCCCATAACTAGATTCTCCTGCTCTGCCTCCATGCTCATCTCCTGCCCATCCTCCCATATTAGGATCTGACCACATTCCCATATTAGGCCCCTCAACTCCAGGAGTGGGAACCATCCCCATGCCACCCAAGGGCATTCCCCTCCCAAAGAACGCTGGATTAACATGTGGAGCTACACCAGGCAAACCGACATTTCCAACAGGCCCGAACGAAGATAAGATGCCCGGAAAGGGTGCTCCAGGAGCACCAGGAAATCCCCCATAACCACCCATTCTCCCCATATGACCTGCAAAAGCAGGATCAAAACCTTGCCCCATCATAGCTTGAGGATGCATCATCGGAGGGGCTCCACCAACCTGACCAAATCCGTTACCTGCTAAGCCGCGACCAGCCATTCCACCACCCCTATTCCTCATGGGGCCAACTGGGCCTCTGTTATTAATCCCTCCCTGAGCATTACCTCTAACCCAGTTTCCTCTCGCAAAGCCTCTACCATTATTATCACCACCACCGTGATGATTCCCACCAGCAGGTATATTGTTACCAACTCCACCAGGTTTACTAGGTAACTCCCCAGGGCCTCTCCTTGGCTGGTTAACAGCTGTCCCACCCATCTGCTGTTGATTTCTATTAACCTGGGCCTCACCCATTCTTTTAACAGTATAGGGTGAGGCATAAGCAACAACACAGGGCCGCCCATTGAAAATATGGCCATTCATTCCTTCCTTGCAGGCAGTTGCAGCTCCAGGATCAAAAAACTCGACCTGACAGTATCCTTTGGACTTTCCACTAGCTCTCTCATCAAAGAACTTTACCTCCTTTACTGGCCCATACTTGCATAGTTCTGCTTCCAGTTCACCATCTGTTGTCCACCAATGCAGGTCACCAACGAAGAGAATTATCCCTCCACCCCCACCACCACCCCCTCCAACTGCTCCAACACCTCCACCACCAGGCCCTCCACCGACACTATCAGCTCCATAAACATTTCCACCAGTCCCGTTCATATTGCCCACATTCCTAACATTATCATAAGTCCCTACATTAGCCGCATGTGGCTGCTGATGATGAACCATTTGTTGATTATTAGGAACATTGCTGTTTACTACTCGCTCTTCCATATCAGCTATTTTATTCGATGACTGCCCTAACTCAACTCTAAATCCACCCCCACCACTAGTAACCGGCACTCCAGCACCTCTACCAAGTCCCACGTCACTGGCATTGGTATTTCCCCTAAATCCCATATTCTGAAACCCCTCCAATCTACCGGGAATACTAGATGAAGCTCCCTCATTCGGTAAACCCACACTGCCACCCTCCAACATTTGTTGCGGTTGCAGCTGCGGCTGTGGCTGAGGAGGTGGAGGCTGGGCCACGTTCGGCTTGTTGTCTTGCACTTCCTTGTTCCTGTGCGCTAGGTTATCCTCATTCCTACGAAGCGACTGCAGGAAGTTCTCACTAACATTGACGTCGTTGTACAGATCCTCATAGTCATCATCCTCCTCGCCAAGAAAACCATCGTCAGCGACAGCGGAGATCGCCTCGTTCCGGTGGAACTGCTCGCTCGGATCTCCAACGTAGCCAGGACCTCCACCTCCAACTTCATTTTCATCCATTACTTGACTCCCTATTCTAAACCTAGGGTTACAATCAGGGTCTTGAAAAAGAAAATAGAAAAAACAATCTATTAGAAGCGCTCAAACAAAAATCGAGGGCATTATCCACTTCAAAAATTTCAATCTGCAGGCCAAGCATAAAATATAGGTAAATTGCAAATTTTCTAAAAATCAAAAACTTAAATAAAAAAACTTTCAGTCCTATACCTAAAAAAAACTATCACCCTCGAATTTCCAAAAACTGATCAAAGGTTCCCGTAAGTCAAAAGTACAACAACAGCCAATGATACTTGCCACAAAAAAATTGTTTATGCAAAACGAAGAAATTCATTAAACTCAAGCCTTGAACGATAAATTTCCTAATCACAAAATTTCAACCCTAGAATCAGAACTGATACAACTCGTTACTACAAATTGGAAAGATGGAAAAGTTAATGTGCATATTTAAATCGCCACGCGCTTGTTCAGTGTACTATCCGAGACAAGAAGCTTCAAGCTCACCAGATAAAAATGCGAATTTTAGGTCTGTCGAAGAGAACGAGAAGAGGGGGAGGGAGAGAGTGGAGCTGAAAACGAAGTCGATCTGAAAATTGAGAGCACCTGTGGGCCATATTGGGCTCCAATTGATGCATTGATTATATTTTTTGGGCTCAATAGGGTTTCTTACTAATTTGTGCAAGTATTTTTCTACCGAAAGAAAGGGGGGAATGGATTAATCGTCGATTAATGCACCAATTTTAATCTCATTTTGTAATTTTAACTTAAAATATAAAATATTATAATAATATTATTATCTTTCAATTTATTGAAAAATAAACATTCCAAATTTATATAGTCACAGTAGAGCTGACGTGGTATGTCTCGCAGGAGCCAGCATCACCGAAAATGCGATTTGCATTTGCACAGTCTTGATATTTTTCTATTCGCTTAATGTTATGCTCGACATATCAGTTCTTTGGGGTTGGAATAAATTGAAGGTGTTAATTATGCAACAAATTGAAAGATAGTAACATTATTGCAATGTTTTAAAAATATTTTATCATTTAAAAAATGAAGTTTCACACTAGAGGCCGATGGTCAGTGGCGGATACAAGTGGAGGTGAGAAGGGGCTTAAGCCCCTACCAAGTGTTTTTTTTTTATTACTACGAAATTTTTTAATTTGTCAAAAATTATCTTCAGCCCCTACTAAGTTGACGATGTTAAAGAGCGAATTGGCGAAAAATCTAGGATGAGATGGGGCTCAAATTTGTAAGAAAAATAGAAGAGGGGAAAGAAAATGGTTGTCTCATAAAAATGGAGATTGGAGAGATGAAGAAGATGAAAAAAGAACTAAAAGAAAGTACAAAAAGAAAAAGTCAAAAGTAACTTTCCTTCTACAAAAGAAAAAGTGTTATACAATAAATAACGTTTCTATTAGTTTTGAAAAGTGAAACAAACAAAATTTATTATTTTGTCTTCTTGCTTTCAACAAAACACAAATCAAAGTCTTTTCTTCTTCTAATCCCGCCGCATCTTTTTTCCTCATTTTTGATGAGTTATCTACTCTTTTTCTATTCCATTTTTCTTTCAACTTACATAGTGCCCGCGTGTTGTCCTTATGTCAATTTATAGTTTCAATTAATAACACAAATGACATCAACTTTTTTTGCGTTTTAATAAAAAAAAATTCCATATGTTTTGTCACGCATAATTAGTAACTTGTATATGATGGTTGGATGAACTTATGTTCTACTCCAAATTATTACAAACAAATTAATTAATGGCAAAATCTTATTGCTAATGAGTCTATATAGTAATGTTGTTGAATAAATTACAAGTGTTTTAAGTCAAGATTGAAAAGCACCGACAACTAAAATTTTACTATGAATTGATATCTTATTTATAATTTAACGTATTAGACTATTAATACATCAGAAAATGAGACTTTCTTTTTTAACCTAGATAACATAGGTTGATGAAATCTTTATTTATTACGAGGTAAATATCTTAAAATTTTCTTTCATGATATATTATTAAATGGTTAATGATTTCCATTTAAGAATACTATTTCATAGAAATTGAATCAAGGCCCAAAGAAAAATAAAAGCTTCACATTTTTTCCCTCCAAATAAGGGGAAAACACACACACACAGAGTAAAAATCAAGAAATTAATTCGAACAGATCTAACCCCACGCGCACAATATTGGATCCATAACAATTTATTTGTCTTGATAATCTAACTCAGATCCGCGGTCTCAATATTTTGGATTCGGTAAGCACTTGATATTCGATATGGTTTCGCTTCGTGTTGGTTTACATTTGAGAAAATTTGGATAATTGATCTTTTTGGTTCATTCCAATGTAAAGCTTTAACCCTTTTGTATTATTGGAATGTCTACTTCTGTGAATACACGATGTAATTGGAATTGGATGAGGATTCGAGGTTTCATTTTCGTAGATCTGTGAATACACTATGTAATTGGAATTGGAATTGTTCCCACATATTTTTAGGTTATGACATTGTTACAATGTCAAGGTTGTTGATTTAACATTACAAGAGATGGAAAATCGTTTTTTCTGAAATTAGCACCGAGTTGCTAGGATGCATAGCGTGTCTTGATCCAAGGAATTCTTTCTCTCAATTCAATGATCATGAAGTCATGTGTCTTGCTACTTTAAATTCAGAGGACTTCTCATCAAGCGATTGTTTACATCTTTCACATCAACTTAGTAATTTCTTTGCTAATGTGCGGTGTGATCCTCAATTTGTTGTTGTAAGCAATTTGGGCAGTATTGCTAAGAAAATGGTTGAAATAGGTAAGCATTTAGTTTTTCCATTGGTATATCGGATTATTGAGTTGGCGTTGGTTTTACATGTTGCCACTGCTTTTGTTGAGAGAGCATTTTCCGCCATGAAGATTATCAAGACTGACTTGCGAAACCGAATGGAAGATGAGTGGATGAATGACAATCTAGTTGTTTATATTGAGAATGATCTTTTTTCAACGATTGGTAATGAGTCGATCTTGCAACGTTTTCAAGCGATAAGAACACGTAGAATTCTATTACCACCACTTTAGTTTGATGTGTTGAATTATTTTTGATGTATCACATATTTATAAATTTTTGTCGCTATGATTTTTTGTCAATATAAAAATAGTAAAGCTCCCACCAATATCTTTTGCTGCGTCCGCCACTGCCGATGGTTGAATAATCCAACGTCCGAAACCGAACAATGAGGTATTTTCGTTAGTTTTTGGAATCGCTTGTTAGTAATTGTCAATAGTTTCATATATATTATTAATTTTTGAATAATTCATGTATTTTATTATAATTATTAATAATTCATAATATTGTTTGTTTAATAACCATTAATTTAGAATACAAACTATAATTCTCTCTTTAATTAAATACAGTGCTAAATAGAACGATTAATAGAATTGCCCAAATCCCTTGATTGGGCTTTGTAGTCCTATTTGAATGAAGCCCAATCCCACGTATTATGCCTTTGTAGACTAAGGAAGTCGCAAAGCCTGAAACGCTACTGTGAAATTTCAGAGCTGAATAAATTCCAGAATCACGAACGTTTTAAAGAGGATTCCAGCGGATTCGAGTAAGCGAATGGCGGCTGTGAGGGCGAAGATTGCGACGTCGTTTGCTGCACTGCCCAAAGACATTGATCCTTTTTTTCCGAACCCTCGACGTCGAAGGTTTTAGATCGCTTCTTATTTGTATAGTTGTTTTTCATATTTTGTTTTCCTCTTTAAGTCATTGCTACTTTATTCGTCAGTTCATTTTTATTTTATTAAACCGGTGATGATTTTTGTTGATATGCCTTGAAACTATCTACCGCTTCAAATAATTGGACGGTCCGACGGTATGCAGTATTGAGCCTTAACACTTGTTTTGGGCTTTACTAGTCGTATGACAATTTGGCCAATTGGTTTATTCTCTTAAGACTTATATATATATGCTTTGAGATTGTAATATGTAATTCAAACCCTAGCCGCATAATAAATATGTTCTCATTTTCGCCTTGGACGTAACCAACTCATTGTTGGTGAATCACGTAAATCTATGTTTACTTTACGTTTTTGTTTATTAATTGTTCAATAATCATAATCCGTTACAACAATTTGTATTTGTGAAACTCCAATTTGAGCATTTGCGCTTGAGAGAGAGAGAGATATGTTGATGCTTGGGAAATGCTAATCAGCTTAGTTTTTTCCGAAATTGATTAGAAAAGTTAAAGCTAAAAAATTGATCAACCCTATGAATAAATATATACCAGTCTTATGTGACATTAGCTTAGATTTGTATAGGATTGAAGTATATTCTAAATCGAGTGTCCCTTTTGCTTTATATCTTGTATATTCTTGAACTCGAGTGTTTATAAATTGTGCTTCTAAACTGTTCAAGGTACAACTACCCTCAACTCACCGTCAGACCATCTCTTTTAAAAAGGGGATGAGGTATGTGTTATTTGTTGATATTTTATGTGGCTTTATGAACATGATGTGAGCATGGTTTTATGTGATTTGACACGATATGAGTTTTCGTGAGTAAACGTGATATAAATATGGATATGGATATGATTTGTCGATGAGAAGGACGAGGCTATGCGATCATGAAATGAAAATCATTGATATGAGAATGATATTATGTGACTGATATGGATATGAATTGATGAGGTAAATCTATGTGATTACCTAGAAATAAGATATTGACTGAAAACTTGTTACTTGATAAACGAGTGCTTAAAAGTGAATTTTGTATTTGCTTACATGATTATTATTATGATTATCATTATGGATATTATCATGGAAATATTGATAATGGATGGGTGTTTGGGACGTGACTATCCGAACGACTCGACCAGAAATGGGACATAGATTATTGTTATTTCATGATGGACTGACATGTAGGTTTATAGATATTCAATGGCCTAGAAGGCGTTGACTGAAAACATACAGAATGGATGAACATGTTCGTAGATTAAGAGAGTATACCAGGAATGTACATGAACCACTGGTGTATATTTAGCATATTTGTTGGGCCATTGAAGCATACCAGGGGAAGTGGAATTGTGACGGACTATGAGGCCTATTACCGGATGACGGAAAGACTGCCAATAGGATGACAGCCTTGGGCTAGGAGACAGGTAGCTATGCCATTCCGCCGAGATCTTATTACGAGGCATCTCACCATGGACTTTATAGAGTTCACCCACCGCCAGAGTCTGGAGACAATGGACCGATCATAGAGACCTGCCAGTTTACACAGTAAGAGCGCAAATAGATGCCCTTGGACCGAATGATGTTCCAGAAATGCAGCCGGAGGAACAACCACCATCCAGACAATCGTCAGTGCCTCAGAGACCACCAGTCATTGCCACTTCACCTGTGGCGTTCACACTTCGAATGGCATGACATGACTTCGAAGCGGGACTGTCTCAGGTAAAGGAGATGGTTGAGCTACCGATGATAGGAAAGAAACCAAGAATGAGAGTTTCATCACCATTAACCAGTATCAAGCTAGTAATCCAGGAGGATGATCCAGAGGAAGATGACAGTGACAACGAGAGTGAAGATGCAGACGAGCATGTAATCAGGTGACAGGCGACATTGAGAAGGTAGAACCAGAGGAAGAGGCATAAGTACCATAGACAGTCAGACAGGTACCCAGGATAGGTATTCACACGAAGATAGGTATTCACACGAGACTCAGGCTATCAGGGATCACCTTGGGTGGGACCAGACCTAGGAAAGACTAGCAATCATGAGAGATCACTTTACCGAGATAGTAGAATGGGTTCGAGCTCTAGTAGAGAGTGAGAGAGATGATTAGGAAGGACATGACATGACAGGTGAGGCTAGCAACCATGAATGATCACTTTACCGAGACAACAGCACGTGTTCGGCGGAGAGTGGAAGTGTGACAGACTATGAGGCCTATTATCGGATGACGAAGAGACTACCAATAGGATGACAGCCTTGGGCTAGGAGACATGCAGCTATGCTCAGTGTTGTAAAAAGCGATTGGAGCGGCCGCCTCGAGGCGTGCCTTGAGGCGAGGCGGTGGAAAAATGCCCCGAGGCGACCGCCTCCCACCCTAAACCTGAAACGTAAGCCTCATCGGCCGTCTCGGACCGCCTCGACGCGGCGAGGCGCAGAGGCGGTGCCAAGGCGCGCCTCAAGCGTCCACGCAAGGTTTTTCAGCAAATTAACCAAAACCCAAAGCATAATACCAAGCCCATCCGAAATTAATCTAATTTTAAGAGAACTCATACATAATTAGCCAAAGCCCATCTACAAATAAGACAATTTAAGGGTTTTTCTACCTAATTGAAGTTATAATTTAAAAAAAAAAAAACATGTGCGCAGCTTCCGCCTCCGCCTCTCTCCACAGTGCGGTCCACCACCGCCGTCCTCCAGCTGCCGTCGCGTCGCAGTGAGTCAGTTTTTGACTTAGCTTTATTTGCTAAGTCTTCTCTTCTTTGTAGCTCGTTTCTTATCTGTATTCTTTTCTTAGCTTTGTAGCAGTAGTAGGTAATGATTGGTGAATAGTTAATGAATAGTATATAATGTAAAGAATACATTGTAAAGTGTGGACTTGGAGTGTGTGTGGACCTATGTTAATAAATTATTTTTGAAGTGTGGAGTCAGTGGGCATGTGTACTGTGTACTGAAGATTGAATTTTTGAAGTGTGGAAATTGGAATACATTGTAAATTGGAGTGTCAAGTCGTGGAGTGTCATACACTGTGCACGTGTATTAGCAATTTAGCATTGCATTGATAATATAATTTTAATCTATAATGATTCATGATTTTTTTTGAAGTGTGGACCGTGTAATTGTCTATATGTCTAATTCTAAAGACTGATTTTTTTTTTTAATATGGAGTCTTTGAATACACTTTGCACGTGTATGATTTGGGCCATTGATACTATAATTTATGATGATTCATGATAGATGACACCAAATAAATTAGATAATTTTGTAAATTGTAATATAATTTGGACGTGTACTATTATACTATTATTAATAATTATTATTTAATATTTATTATTATCAATTGTTAATTGGTTTTCAACTTTAATTATTTCACACCAAATAATTATTATTTGGTGTGAAATTATTGATTTGATATGTTATATATGAAATTAAATTTATTTATATTCTTTAATTAAAGTTAGTTCCATAATTTTATAAATTATGATTATGGGTTCGAGAAAAGATCCTGCTTGGAAGTATGTGACAGAAATTCCAAACCCATCTAAAGGATACAAGTACATTGAGTGCAATTTTTGTCATCAAAAAATTAAATGAGGAGTTGGAAGAATGAAAGATCATCTTGCTTGCACACATAAGAATGTCAGAGCCTGTCCAAAAGTGTCAATTGAGGTAAAACAAGAAATATCTGACTACCTTAAGAAAGGAATGGCGGCAAAGCAAAAACGACAAGAACAATTTGATGAAATGGTTGATGCTGGAGCATACTATGGAAGCGGCAGTGCTCATGGATCGAACCCTTCTCATGAAATTGATACAAGAAGCATAAGAGGACCGATGGATAAGTTTCTTGTGCATGAAGATGATGAAGTTGATGAGGCTCGTTCGACTCAAACTACAAATCCGCCACAAGTTATGTCCCAACATGCAAAAGAAGCACGAAGACAAGTGGCATTGGATATAGAAAGATTTTTCTTTGAAAATGAGATTTCTTTCAACTGCATTGAGTCCCCTTCATTTGCGGGTATGTGCAGGTCCATTGCTCTATATGGGAAAGGTTTGAGGGTTCCTTCCAGGCATGAGTTGAGTACATGGATTTTGAATGAAGAAGTAAAGACAACCACAATTTGTGTTGAAAAAATAAAAAAAACTTGGATGCAAACGGGTGTCTCAATCTTATCGGATGGATGGAAAGATATGAAAGGAGAAGCTTGATCAATATCTTGGTTAACAATCCCTACGATCGCTTTTTCTCAAGTCGATTGATGCTTGAGACGTTGTCAAAGATGCACAAATGCTATTTAAGCTTCTTGACGACATTGTGGAGGAAATTGGAGAGAACATAGTGGTGCAAGTTATTCTCGATAATGCTAGCAACTATAAGGTCATTGAAAACTTTTGATGGAAAAAGAAAGAGTCTATATTGACATGACATGTGCGGCTCATTGTATTGATTTAATGCTTGAGAAGCTTGGAGAGTCGCCACAACACAAGAATGCATTGTTGAAGGCAAGGAAAGTGAGCAATTTTATATACAATCTTGGATTTGTGTTGGCGATGAGAAAATTCACAAAGAGAAGCTAATACAACCTGCGGTAACTAGATTTGCTCTAGCTTTTCTGACTTTGGAGAGTTTGATTGAGTCGAGGCAACCTTTAGAAGCTATGTTCACCTCTGCAGAATGGGCAACTAGTACTTGGGCAAACAAAAGCGATGGAAAAATGGTAAAAAAGATAATTTTAAATGATCCACGATTTTTGCGTAGTGTTACGTATGCTTTGAATACTACAAGACCATTAGTGAAAGTGTTGAGAATGGTGGATGGTGAGAAAATGCCTGCAATGGGGTTTATATATGGTGTCATTGATACAGCCAAGGAGGAGATTGCAAAAAATTTGGGAGGTCAACTTGCCGATTATAAAGAAATATGGGATATCATCGATGCAAAATAGGAAAATCAGTTGCATTGTGATTTACATGCTGCATCTCACTTTCTAAATCCTCGACATCAGTATTCTTCGAATTTCTCCAGTCATCATGAAATTAAGAAGGGTTTGATGTTTTGCATGGAAAAACTGATTCCACAAGAAGACCGGTTACAAGCTGATCTTCAATTGGATGCATTTAGAACAAAACATGGGCTTTTTGGGCTACAAACAGCGTTAGAGAGTTATAAAACAAGATCTCTTGGTAAGTTACTAAGTAATAATATTTTTTTAATTATCTGTTGTTTAATGTTTACATACTAATTAATTTTGTTTTATTCACAAAGGCGATTGGTGGATTCATATGGAGATTCAACCCGTAACTTCAAAGGTTCTTTGTAAAAGTATTGAGTTTGACATGTTCATCTTCACTTGTGGCGTAATTGGAGTATGTTCAATCGTATTTTGTTTTTAATATATATTGCTATTATTTAATCAATTTCTACATTTTATATAACTATTTAATATTTAATTTATAATTTTATAGGTGCACACAAAGAAAAGGAACCGTTTGACTACATGCAAGCTCAATTCTTTGGTGTATATCATGTACAATAGAAGGCTGAAAGCAAGACACCACAAAATAAAAAGTCGTGCAAAAGATAAGGATCCTTTGCAAGTTGATTACTTGGCCTCCGATGATGAATGGTATGTTGGCAATATGAATGAGCCAAATGAGCAAAGTGGTAGTGTTGCAAGTCAAACTGCACACGTGAATGATGATTTGGATCAAGAAATCAAGGATCATTTAGATGATTCAGAAATGTCAAACGTGAGAACATCGTCTTCATCAAGGACTACAAGTAAGAAGAGAAAGAATAACACAAATTCAAAAGGTAAACTTTAATTTAAAATTTCAAGTTAAAATATTTTTATTTATAACTCTTTATATGTTTATTTACTTACATAATTACATTGTATGTAATTTAGGCAAAGGTAAAAAAGGAAGGATTGAAGTGAATTTGATTGATGAGGAAGAAGAGGAAGATGAAGAGGATGAGGATGTTGAGGAGATCACAAAAGAAAATGAGGACAATGATGATGAATGGGATAACTTAAATATTTAAATTTTTTTATGAATTACTTGTTTATATCCCCTTCATGTCTTTGTTTTTGATCTTTGTAAGACTTAAAAATCTTTTTATTTAATGTTGGACTAGTTATTTATTATATTATAATTTATTTATAATTTTTGGATTTTTATTCTTTATTGTCGAGGCTTACGCCTCGGACCGCCTCGCCTAAAAAATGTAAAACGCCTCACTCTCGTTTCACGCTTTTTACAACATTGGCTATGCTATTCTGCTGAGATCCTACTACGAGGAACCGCACCTTGGACTTTACAGAGATGACTTTATATCTTTATTTTGATGTTTTAAGACTTAAAAATCATTTAATTTAATGTTTGACTTGTTATCTATTATTTTATATTTTATTTGTAATTTTTTGGATTTTTTTGTTATTTATTGCTGATGCTTATGCCTCGAGGCTTACCGCCTCACCTCAAAAATGTAAAACGCCTCACTCTCACCTCACGCTTTTTATATCAGGTAAGTTCTTGTTTCCCAATCATTGTTTTTTTGGATCATATTTTTCTTTTTATTCTTTTCTTCTTGCTGACTTTTGTTGACTCAAGACTTCTTTTATTTGACTTGTTCATTTTTTTTATTTGTTGATTTGTTGATTTCTTGATTTTTTTAATCTTTTAGCTTACTTCTTGTTAAATGTATTATATTTATATCATGAATAAATAAATGTATATTTGTTATAAATGTAGTATATGAGTCTATGACCTATCTGACAGCCATGTTAAATATATGAACTTTGACTTAAAATTTCAAGTTGAAATTTTTTTATTTCTAATTTTTATATGTTTATTTACTTACATGATTATACTATATATAATTTATGCAAAGGTAAAATGAATGATTAAAATGAATTTGATTGACGAGGAGGATGAGGTTGATGATGAGGATGAGGATTTAGAATGTTGAGGAGATTACAAGAGAGAATGAGGACAATGATGAGGCCGCTAAATGGTGATTCAACATAGATTCTACATCTTGAAACCAAGCCAATTTTGGGGCTTCCTTATAAAAGATATTCAATCCGTTCGAATAGAAGTTAAAGAGGGTATTTTTGCTCGTCTTGTCCTTTATATGGATATCAGAGGACTTAAATACTTAAATTTTTTATTAATTACTTTTTTATGCACACTTTATATCTTTATTTTGATGTTTTTAAGACTTAAAAATCATTTAATTTAATGATTGACCTATTATCTATTATTTTATATTTTATTTGTAATTTTTTGGATTTTTTTGTTCTTCATTGCCGAGGCTTACTCCTCATACCATCTCGAGGCTTGCCGCCTCGTCTCAAAAAGGTAAAACGTGTGACTCCCACCTCACGCTTTTTAAAACATTGTGTTTACTTATGTTTTATCTTCCACTGAGATCAGGTTAAAGCATTTCTGAACCAACGTTTGCTTGAATTAACAAATGAAGAAACCTTATCTTTACAACATCAAGTCCAATCAGTAGCAATGTTGTAAAAAATGTTCGAGGTGCTCCTGGAGGCGAGGCGTGACAAATAGCATTTAGGCTTAAGCCTTTCCAGTGTCAGGAGGCTTAATCCTCAAAGGGCCGAGGCGCACGCCTCAAGGCTCTTCGAGGCTTAAGCCTCGCATGGATAAATTTATTTACTAGTTTTAATTGTTTTAGACTAATTTTAGAGCCCAAACAAAATTAAATAAAAAGCCCAATTTGTGAAGCCCAATACTCATTTAAACTTTTAACCTAATAAAAATTAAATTGAACACACATAAGCAGAAACATACAGCAGTGCCTGCTCCTCAACTCTGCACTCAACGTAAAAAAAAGAAAAGAACGAAGAACAGGAACAACAGCTCCTGCTCTCAACGCTCCTCTTCTCCTCTCAAGAACAGCAACGTCTCATCTTCTCCTCTCAACGTTTCATCTCCTCTGTCAAGAACAGGATCAGCCATCAGCGCACCTCCCCTGCAATTCAGGTAACTGTCCTTGTTCTCAACACCTCCTCTTCTCTCCTCTCCTCTCAAAGTTTCCTCTCCTCTCCTCTCCTCTCTCTCTCATCTGTTAAAATTTTATTATATTGTTTACACTTAGAAATTTACATTGTGTATATCTAATCTAGGTGAAAGTCAAAGAAACATGGATTTGATCGATGAGGAAGAGACTGAAGAAGAGGGCGACGATGAGGATGTTGTGGATGATAATGGTGATGAAGATGAGGATGACTTTATTGTTCAAATAGTATATGAAGATTTTATAGCTTTAATTTGATGTTTTTAAGAGAATTTATTAAATTTGAAATTTGGCATTCTATTTATTGTTTTCTATGTTTTTTTTTAATCGAGGCTTACTCCTCGCCTCGCCAAGAGAAAATGCCTCGTATACGCCTCAAGTTTTTTACAACATTGATCAGTAGCTCCCTTTGTGCTCCAGCAGTACACATCTGATTCTATCCGTGAGATGCTATCAAATGTATCTTTAGCCATCTCAAAGTTAACTAATAGGAAGACACGGGACATGATTATGATATTCAACTCTAGAAGGTATCACCAGTCTTATTCCAAACTATTTTTGCTCTCTCACTCTCTCTCATACACACACATTTTGGCTTCTAATATTTGTATAATTTAGACTACACGGTTTCACTATGTTCTCTTGAAGTTCCAAAGATTGTGCTATAATGCCATAGATTCAAAACTTTCATTTGATTCTTTGTAGATTCATGATTATTGGCCAAATTTATTGTCGTAGAAAGCTTTCCTCACTTACCATAGGCTCTTAGGTGCCTATTCTCATGTTTTGCTCTATGATATCCTAAATAATACTCATGGTTTTCTTAAACATCAGATTTTTGGATCGTTTGGTAACTACACCGGAGGAAAAGAAGCACCATGAGTCTAAGTTAAAGGAAGGACTGAAAGACCTTTATGCTAAACGCCTGGAGCTGCAAAATTCATTATCTTCTTCCTGGCCGAAACAAGTAAGTTCACTTGCAAGGATCATACTTGCAACATTCAATTTGTTGTTTCATTTAAGCGGCAGAGTTGAGAGAGGACTGCACTGTAACATTAGTTTGCATGTCTTTTACAGTTTAATTGCTTTCAAAGGTGATTCATAGTTTAACTCAATTAAGTGACTAGTAGTCCAATCATTCGTTTATCTCCACCAGCGCTGTCTTCGCTTGCTAATAACTTTCACTATTTTATTTTGTAGGAAGCTGCTCTTTTGAAAACCAGAGAGTTAAAGCAACTTTGTGAGACTACGCTTTCAAAACTTTTTGATGGAAGACCTGTCAATATCATTGGAGAGATCAACACACTGTTGAGCAGTGGCTTAAATGTATAAATTCCATTGACTAGTTTTCTTTAGACTTGTAACGGAAATGTTGTCTGTGTTTCGTTCTTGATCTTGCTGACATTCTCAGCCAACAGCAATGCATATATGGCTGTTGACAACAGTTTTATGTCATGATGTCAAAGTGACCTTGAACAGCTGAACCAAAATTGATGATCAGAAAATGTATAATTCCGACTTGCAACGACTAACTTCGTAAGGTAATAAATGCAATAAAGAACACGAGGAGTTAACGTGGTTCGATCTTTAAAATAGATCTACGTCCACGGAGTGAGAGAGTATATGTGTATTGAGGGTGTAAGTAGCGATTACAAAGGGTGTAGATCTCCCATTCCTCTAATCTATCCTCTATTTATATACCATCATATTGAGTTTGACTTTAATTCAAATTGAGTTTGACTCTAATACAAATTGAGTTTGACTCTAATAAGGATTCTTTTAGATATACATCCGAATCTTCTACGTCTCCAATTGCGATTTGAGTTGTAGTTGGTTGAGGAGTCTTCTTGGGCCGAACTCACATAGTAGGCCGAGCTTAATGTCGGGGCCCATTTATATTGGGCCTAGTAGTTGGGCCGTATCCTATCACATCCCCCAAAAAGACGTAGAAGTGAGGTCGTAATGGAGGGGGGATGGGTTCTGACATGCCTCGTCGAAATTCGTGGTCTGGCGAAGTGGAATGCGCATGCCCCGCCGGTTGTATGTCGCTTGGTTTCGCCGCCGAGGCGCTCGCCAAGTCGATGTCGCTGGCTTCACCGCCTGGCGTTCACCAAGTCGTATGTCGTATGTCGCCGCCGAGGCGTTCACCGTCGATGTTGTTCGCATAAGTCGTTCGCCGGTTAAATGTTTTCGCCATACAGCTGGCGTTATGCGAAGTTGAATGTCGCTGCTTCGCCGCCGGGCGTTCGCCAAGTCGTATGTTGCTTGGCCATACAGCTGTGCGTTCGCCGGTTGTATGTCGCTTGCCGCCTTGCCGGCGCTCGCAAGTCGTATGTCGCTTGCTTACCGCCGAGGCGTTTGCCGGTTGTACGTCGCGCTTCTGCCGCCGCGTTACGCAGTTGTCGTCGGCAACGCCCGCCGCCGGCATTTGCCAGTTGTACGTCGCTTGGCTTCGCCCTGCCGAGGCGTTTGCGCCGTTATCGTCGCCGCTTCGCCGCCTGCGGGCGCTCTGCAAGTCGAATATGTAACATCGTGTCGGGTCGAGGCGGCGAAGGTTCGGGATGCGGCGAAGAATGAGGCCGCAGTCTTGGTGACGACCGTGTATCGGGCGAGGCCGAGGTGGCTAGGTATCGGGAGGCGAGGCGGCGGCGGGCGAGGTCGGCTCGGGGAGGCCGGGGCGGGCGGCAGGTGGTGAAGGCGAGGCGAGGTCGGCCTGCGGAAGGCCGAGGCGGAGGTAGCTCGTCCTCGTATTTAAACGAAGGTAATTCATCCTCGAAATAAATGAAGGTAGTTCGTCCTCGTATTAAACGAAGGTAATTCATCCTCGAAATAAACGAATGTAGTTTGTCCTCGTATTAAACGAAGGTAATTCATCCTCGAAATAAACGAAGGTATAGGTTCCTTATTTGTCGAGTTTTATCGATAGGGGTGGTCCCCTCACACGCGTTTATAATTCGTCCTCGTAATTAAACGAAGATAGTTCGTCCTCCTTAGAGGGTAGTTCGTCCTCTTTAGAGGGTAATTTGTCCTCGTTAGAGGGTGGTTCGTCCTCGTTAGAGGGTAATTCGTCCTCCTTAGAGGGTATTGTTCATCCTCCGTAGAGGGTATTGTTCATCCTCCGTAGAGGGTATTGTGGAAAAGGTGGTATGCATAAGTGACAAATGAAATATGCAAGACAGATGAAGTAAATAAAGAAAATATTTTATTAATGAGACACGACGTCTGGGATAAATGGGCGAGCTTATATGACCCTTTTCCGATGACTTCTTTAATTCGGTATGGTCCTTCCCATGTGGTCTCTAACTTGCCGAGCTTTGCAACTTTACTGACTTCGTTACTTGAAGCACGAGGCACCTACTTGGAATTGTCGAATTTGACACGTGGTTATAATACCGAGCTACTTGTTGCTTGTATGAGCTTCTCTAATGTAGGCGAGGTCTCTTCTCGATTTCTACGGGATTACTTCCTCGGTTTCCTCGATCATCCTCTTCTTCTTTACGCCGAGGTTCCACCTTGTCGACTTCACGCTTTCTCATGTCCGCCTGTTTGCCTTGGCGAACCGATCCGCTATGCGCCACAACTCCGACGCGGTCGGGACTCGTGATTGACGATCTCCTCAGATAGGGCCCCGTGCAAGATGCCGCTCGAAAGCCGAGATAATGAGGAGGTCGCCACATCCTCGATTTTAGGCTCTCCTTATTGAACCTAGTCATGAAGTCGCCGATGGACTCACCTCGGCCTTACCTCGCGGTGAGGAGATGAGCCGATGTGGTCTTGGACTCGGCTTTTGGAAGAACCTTCATGAAAGGCTTCCATTAGATCTCGGTAAGATTCAATACTATCGGAGATAAACCGTCGAACCACCGGCGGGCTTTATCGATCGGCAACTCCGGAACAACTTACATGTGGATGGTGTTGAGGCGGTTGATCATGTTGTATTGGAATTGAAAATGAAATTTTGCGGATCCTCGATCCGTCATAGGGGCGATACTCGACACCTGTGACTTGTCCGGAGAGGTGTCGAGTATCTCGTTGGTGAAAGGGTAATGATCCTCCGTATCCATCGAACCCGCCTCCGGAGAACGATGTTGATGTCGTCGGCGGACTCGTTGTAATTGTGGGGGTCGACCTCGCGAAAATCGCGACGACCGTCCCATCGCTTTCTTCCTCGCACGGTCGGTTTGAAAACCAACTCGTGTAGGGGCAGTATCCGTGGCACGAGCGCCTACCACCTGAAGGCTGGGGGATCTTCGTTGTGCCGCCTCGTGCTTTGATGAGGCTTGGCGTCCTTTTCTTCATGATGGTGCCAACCTTGTTCTCGGCTAAGATATTGGAGGAAGCTCTCCTTATTTTTTTCAATGAACCCTTTAACCGCTTCGTCGAGGTTCAACTGCGGTGCTTGGGGTCCTTCTCTGTTGCTGTTACGACCTCCTTCGCTACGGTACTCTTCTTCTTCGCGCAGGATGGGGTTGCCTCGCTCATCGAGACTTTGAACGTGCCCTTCGGGAGTCGTATCTCTTATCGGGCTTTTCCCGAGCCGAGTTCGCGCGTCCTACCGCCATTGTTGTTGCCGGTAGCAGCCCTGGATGTAATGCTCCTTGTATTCATCGTTGTTCTGATTGTTACCCGAGAAAAAGTTGATCGAAAACACAGAATTTCGGTTCCCACAGACGGCGCCAGTGATCGATCTTAATTTCGTTAGGGAAATAAATGCGCAATGAACACGAGGGATTTACGTGGTTCGATCTTTGAATTAGATCTACGTCCACGGAGCAAGAGAGTATATGTGTATTGAGTGCGTAAGAAGCGATTACAAAGAGTGTAGATGATCATTTTTCGTCTAATCTAACCTCTATTTATACAAAATGATATTGAGTTCGACTCTAATACAAAGTCTTCTCTTATAAGGATTCTTTTAGATATGCATCCAGGATTCCTTTAGATATCCGAATCTTCTACGTCTCTACTTGCGAGATTTGAGTTGTAGTTGGTTTAGGAGTCTTCTTGGGACGAACTCACATAGGCCGAGCTTAATGTCGGGGCCTACTTTTATTAGGTCTGATGCTTGGGCCTAGTAGTTGGGCCGTATCCTATCACGGTCCATTTGGATTATACATTTACTTGTTTAGTTCAAAATTTGCAATTTTCGCGAGATCATGATTAGAGTGGTTCATTGAATTTGGGAGTTGAGTTATTAGCTCGTATTTAATTTAGAGGATTAATTCGTTTACTTAGTTTTGAAGTTCATTTATGAAATTTGTTCATTTTATGACATTAAAGTAAAGTTTTCACTTTTTCACGGGATCCTAGTAGTAATAATGTTGTAGTATCGAAATCTTATTCGAGTAAGAAATCAAAATTCCAGAACTGGCAAGAGCAAAGTAAGCTCGACCGGAAAATGAAGCAAATAGAAGTGTGAAAGTGTTGTTTCGTCTAAACAAAGAACTATTGTGAAGATTGTTGTCCACACACAGAATAAAGCAACGGAATTAAAAACTTGAAGAACAATGAAGTAACTTTTCTACAGATTAACATTATAATTTGTAGATGCCAAGTATGACAAAAAATATTTAACTTTACAAAAACTCACAGATAAAGTCGGACAATTGAGTCGAAACCTAACTATGAAAATGTATGAAAATATTAAAGATTTTCTCACACAATTCATGTACTAAAAATACACACTTCTAAAACAATTAGAAGCTAAAACATTCGTGTGTTATCGAAAATATTATGAAAACAGACTCAACGATAGAAACAGATCTTCAGATAAATCTTCAAGGATTGTGTATCTTCCACTGTCGATTTACCCCTCCTTATATAGGAGTTGAGAGGCCTTCGACTGCATGTCTTGGACCATGTTCTATCCCACTATGATGTAAGCTAGTCGTGGCAGTTATTCGCTCAATTTGCTCATAGAAAATATGAACCGAATAGCTTATTTCTTCCATTTTTATCTCTTTTGATCTGATTCTCATGTTCTTCGGTGTATTACCATCGCATCCAACGTAACATCGGTAACCTGCACATACAAAAGTGAAGAAAATGCAAAACCCTAAAAATAACTAACTCCATATAATAAATAGATTCGATCAGAGTTAAAACAACTATAACAAAGAAGATAAACAAACATTAGAAAATGCAGGTTCTGCAATACCAGTCTAATATTGGTTTCAAGTTGTTGAAACAAATGGGCTACACCCCAGCTCGCATTGAGCAAGGAAGGCTCTGGAAGAGGCGGAAGGGGTGGGTGGAATCGGTGCAGAACAGGGCGAAGCCACGTTGGGGCTCAGGGGCCCATGGCCCCAACTTTTGAAAATAGATCGTTAATGATAACTTTCATTGTAGTTGAGTCGGATAAACTATTTGTCTCTCACTGACCTAAGTTCAATCCCTTGCAGCAGTTAACAATTTTCAATTCATTCTTCCCTTTATATTTTGTGCTCTTTCTTCCTTTTGTGATATATACATATATATGTAAATTATAGTTCGAACTAAGTATCAATATCTACTGAAGTTTTTCAAATACATATATCTGAAAAATACCGAATGGAGTGTAAGATATTAAATATATGAATAGTTTTATGATGATGATTATGGCGCATGGCATTAAGTGAACTAAACACTAACTTAAAAAAAATAGAGGGACAATCTTAACAGATTTAACACTAAAAATTTAGAAAGATTTTGCTAGATCCTCTGTATTTAAAGGTCCCCTTCCATTATCTATACCGATTCACTAAAATCTTTGAATATCATATTCAATTTTTGCTAATTATGTTGAAAAAAGTTAATAAACCATTGAATTGAATCAAAGTGCATCATGATCAAGATTTTATTGGGATTATAAAATTGGCAACAATATATATGACTCGAGAAAATTATAGATGAGAAAAGAAAAGAGAAATACAAGTTCAAAGAGTTTTATATAATGTTTTTGAGGATGATCAAATCGGTGTGAAAACCACATGGCAACAGAACATGGACTAATTAGTATGTGTTAAAACTTAAGTTCAATAACAGAGGTGTAAACTCATTTTAATTAATAAATAACCAATTGATTAGTCTCGATTTGGGATTCATTTATTATCAGGATTTTCGATGGCAATGTTGGGTTTAAGATGTCGGTATATATATAGTTATATTAATATACAAAACCGTAAAATGAAATAAATACAAATTTATATGCCACATATGTTAAGAAGCAATGCACCTAGCAAAACCAAAACATGGCAAGACTACATCATTTCGATGCAAATTCACATCAAAATGATGTTATACATTGGATTTGCTCAGGTGATCCACTTTATGAGATGATAACTTTTTTAAATTTTTTTAACACTGTCATATAATTAAAATAATATTATAAAATAATTAGTTTATAATTTTGTTCTTAAAATTATACTTATAATTTCTTAAAATTATGACTATTTGGGCCCCCCAAAATTTTTTTCCTGGCTTCGTTACTGGGTACAGAACATCCAGAGGTAGCAAAGATGAGGAGAGAGAGAGAGAAAGAGAGAAATATGAGATAATTAAGAGGAGAGAGAGTGAGATGATGGAGATTTTTGGGAGTCATCAGAAGGAGCGGTGGAAGGGAAGGAGAATCATGGTGAACTTCTAGAAGGCATATGTTGTGCTGGAAGATAGGGAGGTTGAGGTGGAGAAGAAGGAAGAGGACGATGAGGAAAGGGAAGAAGATGAGGAAGAAATTACAGAAGAGGTACATTCTTATATGTGCGTTGAGTGCTTAACAATAGTTCTGAAAATTGCTATCTTGCATGCTATAATTTTGAAATTGTGTACAATCACTGGTGGATCCAGCAAGGGAGCATTGGGGGTATTCTGTACCCAAAAAAAATGAGTAATATTTATTATGTAGCGTATACAATTAATTTGATGAAATACTCAATTCATTTGTAGATTGTATTTTTGGTTATTTGATATGCCAATTTGTATGTTTTGCTGAGCAGGTTTAGTTTTTTTTCAAAAATTATATTTTTATACTAAATATAGGAAATAATGAGTGATACATTGGATCAATAAAAATTAAAAGAACAAATCAATCTTCGATAATTATATTTAATAAAATGAAATTTCAAGAGAATTCATACTCTTCACCAGTAGACACTAAGAATCCTTCTAATATAGTGTATCGCTTTCAAATGATCCCCCTCAAGCTCAAGAAAATACTATGAATTTGAGTGGTTCAAGTACTAGTAATATGTCATTAGATGAGAAAGAATTGGTTTATGATGTCGAACACGGGAAAAGGAAAAAACATAATTGATTATCCACCAAATCAACAAGATTCGGTTATGAGAAAACTATTTGTCACACCCCCAAATACAAAATCATGGCTCCGCCACTGCATACATTTATGTTTCTATCCGCATTTAGTTCAAGAAGGAAGTGACTATGCTCTTGATACCATCATTGCCATGCTTAATGAGCTTGCACCGTGGTTAATCATGTATTATCTTGTTGGTTAATCATATCTTTCCTTTGATGTAGGATTTGCTAAGTATATTGCAGAAGCTAAGAAACAAGTTGAATTACTGTGTCTTCTATGGATGCCAAGTAAATAAGATCACTGAATTACCTGGCACATTCTTGATGTCTGTAAATAAAAATTGCTCAACTTTGATATGAAATGCTGGTCTTTTGGAGTTGCGTCTTACTTGCGCACCTTAAACATTTTGATAGCATAGCGCCGAGTATCAGAGTTTATACATGGTGCAAGAAGAGGACTCCAGTCGCTTCTAACCAGAATGCGTAGAGGGTTTTGCGTAGATGGATTTATATTTATTTGAGTTATTAATTTATTTTAGTTTTGTTTGGGTCAAGTTGGCTACGGGCTTTTGCATGGGCTTCGTAGTAGAACCTAGTTGTATTTATTAGCTTTGTTTTGGAGTCTAGGGTATTGATTTTGATTATTAATTTGCGGCTATTAGGCGTGGCGAGAACCATCTCGGTTCTGATTTGGAGTTTATCATTAATTCAGTTCTGGTTTTGTGTTCTTCGTGTTCTTCACTCTATCAAATTGGTCCGACCTGCCATGGCTACGAATACGGAACGTATCAAGGAGGTAGAGAAGGCCACGAAGGACCTCTGATCCGCTTTTGGTGAGATTTCGGCCACCGTTGATGGTGCAGAGTCGTCTCTCTGGGGACGGTGGGCGTACTCGCTACCCACTCAGACCAATTCGCCGCGATCTTGGCCAAACTCGACAAGTTGACCGGTGAAAGCTCTGATCCTTTGGTGAATGGGGGGCCCAAACCGTCCTCTGAAGTATCGTCGGCGGCTACCCTATTGCCTCGCATGGATCTGCCGAACTTCAATGGTACCGACCCTCTTGCTTGGCTTGCTCAGGCCGAGCAATACTTTTTGGTGCAAAAAACTGCAGAGGAGCAGCGCGTGAAGTTGGCTCTTATCGCCATGTCTGGCAAGGCCATGTTTTGGGCGCAATGGGTGTTGCGTCGTGCAGCTTCGATTTCGTGGGCAGACTTCTCGAAAGAGTTGATCGCCCATTTCGGCGATAGTTCTACGGTTAATGCATATGAGGCTATGCATCTTACTCGTCAAACGGGCTCGTTGGAAGATTACTTAGCTACTGTTTGAGGAAATGGGTTGCCCACCGCCGTCGCTACCCCTAACGATGATTGGGCATATTTTGGGCGGACTTCACTCTTCTATTCGTGATCGACTACCTGATTTGGAAATTACAGATGTGTTTGCCGCCATCCGGGCAGCTCGTCGTATCACCAGATCCAGTAAGCCTCCGGCAGGACCTCCATGGCCCACGTTTTCGTCGAGCAGTTTCTCCCGGTCGACGGCTACGTTTCAGAAGCCCCCTCCTAGTAGTGGACTCTCTTCTGAGGCTTCTTCCAACCGGACCCCCCAATCCAATTCGACTCGCAACTCTCGTCGCCTCACAGTTGCCCAGCAGGAGGAGTATCGCGCCAAAGGGAAATGTTTTCGCTGTGGAGGGCATACAACCCACTCCACAAGTGTCCGGCCAAGACCTTGGCGATAATCTTGGCAGCTGACGAGGATGAACCGCTGTTCGCGGGAGAAGAGAGTGAGCAGAATCCGAATGGTGAAGCTGGTGAACCGGAGCTGCAACATCTCCAGCTCTCCAAACTGTCTTCTAACGGATTTGATGGAGCGTAGACCCTCAAGCTATTTAGTCGAGTAGACGGGCGACGTCTACTCACGATGGTCGACAGCGGCGCGAGCCACTGTTTTATTTCCGACCAGGCTGTTCGCGCTCTACAAATTCCTATTGATCCAGCAACAGAATTTTCGGTGGTGTTGGGGGATGGAACTAGGGTGACCTCACAAGGTGTATGTCACGAGGTACCTTTCACCATCGCTGATCATTTGTTTCATATTACTTGTTATGTGTTTCCATTACGCAGCGTAGATGTTATTTTGGGGGTCTCGTGGCTAGCTCAACTGGGCGATGTGACTGCCAACTGGGCAAACTTGTCAATGGAGTTTGTAGTGAAGGGGCAACAGATTCGTTTGTATGGAGATCCCTCTCTGACTAGAAGAGCGTGTGGGCATGCAGACTTTAACTCTCTTGAATTGGGCGACGATGCATGGTTACTTTGGGTAATGGAGGGTGAGGGGGCGATATCTTTTCCCACATCACCAACCTTATCCGCTGAACAACAAGTTGAGTTAGAGAAAGTAATTTCAGAATTTCCCACGGTAACACAGATTCCAACGGGGCTGCCCCCATCCCGCCGAAGTGACCATCGAATTGTGTTACATGAGGGTGTTTCCCTTGTGTCTGTGCGGCCCTATCATTACAATCACACCCAAAAAGACGAGATTGAAAGGCTAGTAGCTCGAGATGTTAGTTGTTGGAATAATTCACCGAGTTGCGACCACCCGAGCCGGTTTTGCTCGTGCGCAAGAAAGATGGGTCTTGGCGTGTCTACGTGGATTACCGCGCTCTGAATAAGGGGACAGTGGCTGATAAATATCATATTCCGATAATTCAGGAGTTGCTGGATGAACTTCATGGTGCTAGGTGGTTCAGTAAGCTCGACCTGCGCGCCGGCTACCATCAGATTCGGATTGCACCAGAAGACGTGCCAAAATCTGCATTTCGAACTCACTCCGGCCATTATGAATTCCTCGTCATGCCATTTGGACTTACTAACGCTCCTGCTACATTTCAATGCCTCATGAATGACATTTTTCGTCCATATCTCCTGAGGTTTGTGCTTGTATTTTTCGATGATATTTTGTCTATAGCACCGTGGTCCGATCATCTCGACATTTGAAGCGGGTTTTCACCATCCTTAGCACTCAATCGTTGGTAGTTAACCCAAGAAATGTGTAGTTGGGCACTGCAAGTCGAGTACTTGGGTCATATTGTGTCCGGCAGGTGTGCGAGATGGATCCGTCTAAGGTGAGAACAGTTTTGAAATGGCCCACTTCCACTTCTCTCCGCGGGCTGCGGGGTTTTCTAGGTCTCACGGGTTACTATCGTCGCTTTATTTGCGATTATGGTAAACTTGCAGCTCCATTGACACCACTATTGAAGAAGGATAATCAGAAGGCGTGGAATTGGCCTCCGGAGGCCGAGTCTTCCTTCCAAGCTCTCAAGAAAGCATTGACTACTGCTCCTGTTTTGCATGCCGAATTTTTCTGAACCTTTTGAGATCGAGTGTGATGCATCCGATCGAGGATTGGGAGCTGTATTAATGCAGGGCCTTCAGCCGGTGGCATATTTTAGCAAGAGTTATCAGCTGTTGTCTAAATCAGCATATGAGAAGGAGTTGATGGCTCTGTCCTCGCGGTGCAGCACTGGCGGCCGTACTTGTTGGGGTGTCGATTTGTGGTACATACTGATCAAAGGAGTCTTAAACAATTGTTATCTCAGACACTCACGACCCCGGCGCAACAGAATTGGGCTAAGTTGTTGGGATTTGATTTTGAAATTGTATATAAGGAAGGCCGGTTAAACAAGGCAGCTGATGTACTTTCTCGGCATGATGAGGAGTTGGAGCTGGCAGTTGTCTCGGTTCCACATTAGAAGAGTGGCGTTCGCTGCAGGAGGCTGTGAGGGAGGACTCGCGGCTGTCCCGTATCATCACAGCATTGGAGGAGGGTCGTGAGGGGCCGAAGCACTACAATTTTGTACACGGTACTCTTTTTTATAAGGGGCGAGTTGTATTGCCAACTGACTCTCCTTAGATTGCGAAACTCTTTGCTGAATTCCATACGACGCCGTCGGGGGGTCACTCAGGAGCGTTCAGAACATATCGACGGTTGGCTGCTAATCTTTATTGGCCAGGAATGATGAGGGCAGTCACTGCATTAGTAGCAGCTTATGATGTTTGTCAGAAGAATAAGTATGAAACTAAGAGTCCGGCTGGGTTGCTCAGCCCCCTTCCTATTCCTGATCGCGTATGGAAGGATATTAGTATGGATTTTATTACTGGGCTGCCACGATCAGGTGGTTTCGACGGCATCTTGGTGGTAGTGGACCGCCTATCAAAATATTATCATTTTATGGGGCTGCGTCATCCAATTTCAGCACAGTCGGTGGTAGAGGTGTTTGCTCGGGAGGTGGTGCGCCTACATGGAATGTTAGAATCTATTGTGTCGGATCGTGATCCGATATTTTTAAGTTCTTTCTGGAGGGAGTTGTTTAAGGCGGCCGGGACAACTTTACGCATGAGTTCTGCGTATCACCCGGAGTCAGATGGGCAAACGGATCTGATGAACAGGTGTTTGGAGACGTATTTGCGTTGTTTTGCATCTGAGCGGCCAAAGGGCTGGGGAAAGTGGTTAGCGTGGGCTGAATTTTGTTTTAACACCGGATTTCAGTCAAGTGTGGGCATGACGCCATTTGAGGTAGTTTATGGTCGTCCACCGCCGCCCCTTGTTCCATTTTTGCCCGGGGAGGTGAGGTGCAGTCTGTGGCCGATTCACTTCGTGAAAGGGATGATATTTTGGCTCACTTACGTGCTCATTTGGACCGGCTCAACAACGCATGATTAAGGGCGAATAAGCATCGCCGGCCGTTGGAATTTAATGTCGGAGATAAGGTGTACACAAGTTTCGACCATATAGGCGTGAGTATGTTCGCTATTTCGCATATTAAGCTAGCACCTCGGTTTTGGGCCTTTAGAGGTGGAGGCTCGAATTGAGCGGTGGCTTATCGTTTGAAGTTACCAGAGGATCTAAGGTGCATCCGCTTTTCCATGTGTCCTTGTTGACTCCGCCGTGGGTCGGTGTGCGTGTCTTCGACCTTGCCGACAAGGTTGTTAGCTGCGACCCACCTTTCCTTCCCGATGAGATTCTCCGGCGGTGGATCAAGCGTAATGGAGTCGATGTGGAGCGGTCTTGGTTCGATGTCGGTGGAGTTGGAGGAGAGTTCTTGGGAAGACGTGGGCGTGATGATGGGTCGGTTCGATTTCACCTTGAGGACAAGGCATTTTTCGACGACGGGGCAATTGATAGCATAGCGTTGAGTATCAGAGTTTATACACGGTGCAAGAAGAGGACTCCAGCCGCTTCTAACCAGAATGCGTAGAGGGTTTTGTGTAGATGGATTTATATTTATTTGTATTTATTTCAGTTTTGTTTGGGTCAAGTTGGCTACGGGCTTTTTGCATGGGCTTCGTAGTAGAACCTAGTTGTATTTATTAGCTTTGTTTTGGAGTCTAGGGTATTGATTTTTGATTATTGATTTGCGGCTATTAGCTGTGGCAGAACCATCTCGGTTCTAATTTGGAGTTATCATTAATTCAGTTCTGGTTTTGTGTTCTTCGTGTTCTTCACTCTATCAAATTTTCAGTACGAGACAGCAGAGGCCCTCAAATCAAACTGCCCTGGGATTAATGAAGACGACCACTAGATTCAACGCCTACAGACACCAGTTCTTACAATGAACTTTATGCCCCTATGATGGATTGGACAACTTTCATGAATCGTTTGTTGGCTGGCAGGAACTCCTGCCAGTCGAACATGGGAAAGCTAGATGAGATGATGCATCCAAGATATCTGCTACTTCCAGATTGAGCTCGAGCTTTACTTACTAAATCGGTTTCTGGTTCTCCAAAAGTTCCATCCAACATCCAGTGAGATCAGTAAATGGTCTAATTCATGTCTAATTTTGATATCAGAAAACACTGTATCTGTTGTCTAAAAGTTAAAAGTTAAAAGTTTTGGGTTGATATATGATGAAAAGTTCAGTTGTTTGCCATATTTCGTTTCAGAATGCTTGATATATCATCCATTTCAGTCACGATTGCTAAAATCAGTTCAAATAGAAACAACAGACAATTACTTTCAAGAAAAACAGCAAATAGTTAATCATCGTCATAACATAGACAAACAAATGGCAAGTATGTGTCTTCTACAGAGGCACAAACAGCCAAGATTAAGAACATCATATGTTCTACAAGTACGTCGATTATTGAAAAACATGAGATTTTCGGCTGAGTTCGTTCATAACAGTGCTGAGTTCAAAGCGACCAATTTATATGCTGGAGGGAAGCATCGTAACCCTTCGAATGAACGAGCTCGTGGAAGTGTCCCTCCTTTGGCTGAGCCAAGCCAAGCTCCCTGATGAACTCATTGCTAGCGCCATGAGAGGTCTGCCCACGACCAAGATCAGGAGGCATCTCATGCAGAGCACCATCATCAGCCTGGTTGTATGCAAATGGAGCAATGGCTGCACCATGATGATTGATGGACGGTTGAACCATGGGCGATGCACCAAGAGAATTGCTTGCTCCGAGGCTGGTGGACCGGGTTCTCGAGACCCAGGGTTGGGTTGACAGAAGAGAGAGAGCATTGGTGGAGTTTGAGACTCCATTGAAACATCCGTGTGAGGACGCTCCGGCACCAGAGTAACCGGGTCGAGGTGTTGTACCCTGCAGAGGATCAGACAGATGACTCTGTGAGTTGCTCTGCAGTGGAAGGTGGTACTTTCCCGTTATCGCAGCTTGATTTCCCATTACTCGTTCAGATGAAGTATCCAGCCACAAATCTCCGCCGGTGAGAGCCGGGTAAGTGGTGAAGTCCATCACAAAGCCTCCGGATTTGGTGCGGTCTTCTCACATGAAATGACATCAAACATATGAACCCACCATGAAAGTTAAAATTCAAAGAGAGAGATGGGGGGATTTAGTTCAGTGATGCCTAACCAAAAATGGATGGAGAGAGATTTCGAGGAGACAGCAAAGATCCCACTGGCGGCTTCCTCCTACGCTCGTTGTGCCCGGCAAGGCGCCTCCGGCAACTCCGCTTTCCTTGGTCAAATTCGGGTAATTGATGAAATCTGGAAGAAGGCTAACAAGAATCCATTATGATTACAGCAAATTTTGGAGGTATGTGTAATTCATTATCAAAAACTCAAAGTAGATAAAGTGATGCCTTGTTGCAAATTCGCCAAATTCTTCAATCTATCTCTTGAAATCTCAGATCAGAGAAAGTGCAACTTCAAATTATTTCTCTGTTTATATTTAATCGTTCTAAATTTGTTACACCCTCTTCTATGATATTATTTCTATGATGTACACAACGTTTGGTTCGAAGATTACAACGAATATTATTCAACCTTCGCCTCAGAAAATTAATAACTCTACCCTCTTCTTTTATATCAACCAATAATACTTGCTTCTGCCAGATTTACCTACTGCAATGAATGGCCTCCAGCAAGTACCTCAAAAGTAGAAATTTCATAGAACACGTAGGTGTACTATCCCAAAAGGTTCTCGACCCTCATGCGACTAATCATATAATGCCACGATAGACATTATTATTAATCGAGTATCTATTTTCAATATGCCTCCCTCAATAATTTTCAATTTAAATGCATACTTCAGATAGTGGATAAATATCACTTTAAACCCCAAATTATACATATTTTACTAAAAAAATCATGAACTTTAAAAAATACATTTTAAACCCCAAACTGTTAACATTTTATCAAAAATATTCTAAACTTCGAGAAATAACACTTTAAACATCGAGCTATTAATTTTTTATCAAAAATATCCTACATCCATTTTTCAGCTCCCGAAATTGGACAATGTATATCTTCTTTTTATTCGATTTGAAAGCAGAAAATGGACGCATGATATATCCAATAAATCACATCAGAAGACATCTCTCGTTCAATTTTGGGAGCTGAAAATGGATGTAGGATATTTTTGATAAAAAATTAATAGTTTGAGGTTTAAAGTGATACTTCTCAAAGTTTAAGATATTTTTGATAAAATATTACTCCCTCCGTCCACCAAATTCGTGCATTTAATTCCATTTTGGTCCGTCCACTAAAAATGTTCACTTTCCTTTTTTAGAAACATCAACTTTACATTTTTACCCTAAACTTATCCACTTATTTACAAAAATACACTCATGGCCAACCTTTTTACACTCGCAATCCATTAATTTATTCATTTATTATCTCAATGATACATCTTTTTATATACATTTATTTTATACTCATTACAGTTTTCTTAAAACCCGTGGACGGAGGAGGAGTAATAATTTCTAGTTTAAAATTATATTTTTTAAAGTTCAGATATTTTTCATAAAATCGGTATAATTTATGTTTAAAGTTATATTTATCCTTAGATCATTGAATATAATCGTTTCAACCAGAACTACTCTCTCCCTTTTCTATCTTCACATTAAATGTTGCAACAAGTTTTGCAGAGGCACCACCATTCCTCAAATCTAATTTTAGCAAAATCCTTTTCCTTAATAACATTTCATAATCTCAACTAACTGCCTCATACATGTCACAGAAATCAGATATGAAACTATTAAGACTAACTTTCTACACTGATATGCTAAACCCTAGATGATAGAATTATCAACAAAGAAATTAGGCTACAAATTATAATTTTCAAATTTCCTTAGGAAACTTGATTAGCCGGACATGGCTGAGCATAGGACAAGAAGTACTAAATCATCAATAGATTTTAGAGCCTCAATTCTAGTTTCTAGATATCTTTGCTTACCTACAAAATTATAAAGAAAAAATAAATTTCCACCGAACTCCAGTAGCTTCTTTACTTATTATAACTGTTGGATTAAACCAAATTTAATCAACTCAGTTTATACTTCACAAGTCTTATAATTGTTATTCATGTACTAGAGTCTATATACATGTTGGAAATAACCTAAAAATACCCTATGCTTGTAAATTATTTTGTACGGCAAACAGATATCAAAGCAAATTGCAAAAACCAAAATCATCTTTCAGCCTTCAAATAAAAATTCCTCAAAATATTCTTTATATAGCATATAAGTTGGTGCTGTTTAATTAGCCAATATCAATTGCTTCATATGGTTATTACTATCTATATATATTCCCATATCTCCTACATTTTCCTGTACGTGGATAACTCATTTTTGTTTCTTTTAAAACTGATTCGATCATTCAGATAATTTCCATTATTTAAATGTAGAAGGTTTGTATGTATATAGTTTTCCCAAAGTGAAATAAAACCATTTGAATGGTTAGTGCAACCCTATCACATTAAATAAGCCAAATTTCATGTTTTCTGTCCACCACATGTGTTTCATGTAATCCATCAATTAGTTATCACTCCAGAAAAGGTGACAAGCAATAGTTCATTCACACACACAAATATCTATTATAGACCAATGATCTAATATATTAGGACGATTCAGATTAATACTTATTAGTTGGATTAATAATATTTAATTGCTAATCATCTTTCCATAGTGGACGTTGGGTTAGTGTTGTTATTGCTCCATTTAAATCTCCAATGAAATCGACATTTGATATGGGATCCTATACCTCACGTTTATCTTCTTATCCATAATTAAATATATGATACACCCTAATTACATAATTGGTTAAGGCAAATAAGTAATACATAAGCAATTTTAAACATCATTCTAATTATAAATAAGCAATCCAAAAGTCATTAGTAAATAATCAACATAATCGTTAGTCATTTCATAGTACGCATCATTCTCATTATAGATAAGCAATTTATACGTAATTATCTAAGCAACTTACACATACAAAATTATTCAAGCCACAATTAAATGTAACATTGTAAGCAAAATCTACATATATATTAAACCTACAAGAGAGAGAGAGAGAGAGAGAATATATTTAATATTAAATTTAAGTTATCTTTTATTTAAAAAATAGTTACTTCCTATATGAGAGAAAAAAAAACAGATTACATGATCCCAACAAATAAGGTGTTCGTTTAATTGACTTAATATATAATAATTAAATTTAAACAAATTACAAATCATAAATTAATCTTATCCATCAATCGAAAAAAATAAAGGACTCGAATCCATTCATAGCTAACACATAAGGAAAAAATTTAATTGAACTCTCCCCTAGCTCTCCCATATATATATATATATATATATATATATATATATAGGGTTAGCATGAAAACCATTTTTATCGTGAGAACCAAAAAATAATGAATTTATTGTGAAAATTGATGAATCCATTGAGAAAGTTACTGAATCAAAAAATAGAATTTCCACCCCTCATAAAATTCGAACCCAGTAAAAATTTTGAATTTTTGAATTTAAAAATTTCTCAACGGAATCATCAATTTTTATAACGAATTCATTTGGTTCTTAGTTTTAAGATAAAAATGATTCTAATTTGAACATCTATATATATCCGCTAAGACTAAAACTTACCAAAACAACTTGGAAGCCCTTTAATATCAGCATCAAAAGTAAGAATAAAACTTACCAAAACAACTTGGAAGCCCTTTAATATCAGTATCAAAAGTAACAGCAGAACTGACTAAACCATATGCCCAGACAACGAAATGAAAAGGAAAGCATCTTATCATGGCAAAGCCCAATCAACATCAAGAAATCCACAACACAACACAGCTCAACCTTAAAAACAAGAACCAAACACATATAGGAACGAAAAAGCCATGACCTTTAAAAATAAAATTACAAATAAAAATAAAGGATCCCCAAATTCCCCATTTTCTGCAGACTATATTGCTTAATCAAGAGAGAGAGAGAGAGAGAGACCTGCTGCACTGCTGACAAAACCTTTGTTCAAGGCCAGCAACAATCACCTTGGAAGATTTCGAATGCATCCCACAAACTTTGTGCCTCGAATAGTAAGTTTTAGCATCACTCAGATCTACTCTGCATCCCTCCACCTGACACCTCGGCGGCTGGCCGCCCTGAACCGCCGCAGTCCTCCCCTTCTTGGCCGGAGACGGCGGCAGAGGCGGCGCGCCGCCGCTCGTGGACTGGTGCAGCCCGGAACCCACGCCCTCAAAGTAGATTTTCTTGCCAAACTTCAACCCATTGAGCGAGTCCGGCCCAGCTGAGGAAGAAGAGGTGGAGGAGGAAGAAGAGCCCTTTTCCATTCTTGTTGTCTAGAAGCCATCCATTGCCGCTGCTGCTTTCTGATTCAGATTGAACCCACATGCACTATTGTTAAATAGATAAAAGGGGCTCATTTTTGTATATAATACGAGAAAAGAGATGTGCTATTTCAAGTAAAAGTGGGTTCTTTTTTGGTATTCTCCCAAAAATACTTGAAAAGCAAAAAAAAATTGAAAAGAAGGAACAAAACAAACTGACGCACACATGCAGAGAAAGAGAGCTTTTAAATATCGAACCTTGCAAAGAGAGTTCAGATACAGAGGGCCGGAGTTGAAAGCTATTTGTTTTTCTTCTAATAAGTAAAGAAAGGAAAATTGCCGTAGAATCAATGGCACAAAGAATTATCTACGTGGACTGTATGTATATGTGTTATAGTGGAGAACCTGACAAGGGGCCATCACGCCAGCTCGAGGTCTATGAATTTCTGGAGCAGTGGTTTGAAGAGACTTCTGTCAAAATAATGGAGCGCAAAGGAGAGAGGGAGAGAGATGAAGAGTTTTAGGAGGTCTCTGCAGCTTTACAACACATACTTTTTCTCGCTTTGAAATTTCTACTACTGAGTGGTTTATATGCACGTATAACTCATTTTTAATGTTTTTTATACATTATAATGTATCCCAAAAAAAATGTTTTTATGCATTTATAAATAGTTATGAAGCTCACGAACATATTAACACGCGTTATAACAGCCACGATTTCATTCTTTTTTCCCATCCACAATTATTTGTAACTTTTCGATGATGATCTGTTTTTTTTTAAGAAATAATTATCTTTTTAAAATATATAAATTTTATTTATTTATAATTTATTTAATCAATTTATATATTTTTTATCTATTTCTTATTTATTTAATCATTTTATATTATTCTCTTAAATAATTATACTGAAAAAACAAGTTATCTTGGATGAGACGAATGGAGTAATAGATATAAAATTAGGCTAAACAAATTAATAGATTTGAATATTTTTATACTAATAATTAGTGAAGAGGATAATAAGTATAATAGATACAACATATTTACATTAATAATTGCTGAAGAGAATAATTAATGGAAATAATCGGTATAAGATTTTCTTAATATAGAAAGTGCATTTTGGGTGCGGCATAAAAGTTTCTATCTTGGCAAGGTTTTTGTTTTTCTAGATACCGAGAGAGAGAGGATTTGTAAATATTGATGGGAAATATGAATATATCATAGTTCTTAATTATACTAGACAAAATTTACTAGATTATATCTGAAAGTATTGTCATCTATCTAATATTATAATCCGATACGCGTTGGAGACACCACAACGATTGTCAATCCTACGTGGCACTTTGAGAGAATTCTATTCTCATTTTTTTAATTCTTCATTTTACACCTTTTAAAATCCTAATAAAATACTTTCCATCGGTTTCAAAAAATTAACTTCCTTCCTTCATCAATGCTAGAAGATATTATTCTACCTTCCTTCTTTAATCAACGCATTCCTTCCTTTATCAACGCCAGAAGCTTGCAATTTCAATATTCCTACCCTGCAGATCTCAGGAGTCATGACATTATTCAGCGACCTCTTATCACCCAACATTTGCAGCGATTTCCAGCGGTTCTATCACGTGTTTCTTTATCGATCATGGTCGACGTCTCTCCCGCACTCTCTGTCCCATAATGGCGATTTAGGCAATCATTTTTTGGAATCATCTATTGGTTATAAGCAATCAAGGAACATGATGATTTGGAAGCAATCTAAGAAGATCAATTGCAGCTTCACTTTTCTGCACACTTGCAGAGCACATAGCAAGTTCTTTTCGGCGCCAGTAACTTGAACGTCCTCTCTCAGTTTCTTGCACACTTCAATTTTTTCTAGATTGCAGTGTCCTCAATCAATTTTTGACTAAGGTACCCAATATTTAATACATTATATCATCGATTCTATCTTGTGATAATTAGAAAAACATTACAATTACAGTTCATCTGAACAAGGACAAGAAGCTGACACAACAATAAGCTCAAATAATAAGGCTTCTAGAGCTCCAAAGAATGTATTGAGGAACCAGTGGATAAATTACCTAACAATAGACCAGTGAAATATGTGGCTTCCCATCTTAGATCTTGGTGGAAACAAATCGCTGAATATGCTGAAGTGCGTAGAAGATTACGAGGTATGAGTTTACCTTTGAATTCCCTGATGGTTTGATAGCCCTATTAGTTATCATGTGCCATCTCCTATAATGATTTAATTCATTCTTTTCAGGTCTTCTGAATATTTTATACATTGATATTTCACATATTAACAAGAGATTTGTCATCAAATTAGACTTTTGTGAACTCCATGATATCCATGTTATTGATAGGAAAATGCGTAATTCTCATATATATATATATATATATATATATATATATATATATATATATATATGATAATGTTTGTTGAACAATCTTTCAATTTTTAGAGGCTTGGGAACTAATAGTTCTATCCTGTCATGATTATGTGCCTATGTTGCATTTTTTTTTCATACCATTCAAGAATCTGTCATGATCGTGCGCCTTCATCTCCATGGCGTTCATCTATATTGAATATTGGGTACCTTAGTCAAACTAGACCTTAATTTAATTCCCGTAATTACCTACTTATCAATCAAACTTTTAATTTCGCCCTATCAATGCCAGATTATTTGTAGCCTTAATTATCGTCTAATTTCTTTTTTAATCCTAATAATTAATCTTCTTATCAATCTATCATTTAAGTACAACATAATTTGCTCATAGCACACGAGCTTATAGTATGCAAGATTTGGTTTCCTCTAGGCCTCAGCTTTTCGATTCTCCAATTCTTCTATCTGTTATTCCAAATACATATTTTGCCGTTTGCGATCACCGGAACTTTTCCAATTTAAGGTTTAATACGGGCAGAAATAGGGGGAAGGGAGCGGAGCGAAAATCCAAGAAGCTATAAAAAATACACGTCTCGCGATTGCTCCATGAAGAAGAAGGTGAAAAAGTCTATAGATGGACGTGCAATATTGAGATAGTTTACAAAGACAGTCACAACCATCCCCAAGCCTCAATCCACTTGAAGATTTTCATCGGCTTCTCCAGTCGTGCATTACTCCTATCCCATGCAGTCCAACGAAATCTCTGAGCAATCTTAGGACAAGATTGATTTATCTGTTGCAATTTCTGACAATTCGATGATTTTGATTGGGGATAATGAGTTGGAGCAGAGCACGCAAGATGAGTCGATGTGAAGAACTTCATCCCAAGATATGGTATGAAATTATTGAACCTCACAACATTCAGAATAGTTCTTCACTGAAATAATGTTATAATCATTCGGTTTGTTCCATGATTATTAGATATTGGGATCGTGTCATGTTTCTGACAAATACTACTATAGCTTAGAGATATATTTATATCTTGTATTGGAGTTATTGTTCTATTATATAAAGTCGGAATAGTTATCATTTTAATGGTCACCTCTAATTGAATTTATAATTGTGATACTTTTAAAATAATTCATTAGTGATCTCAGCTTTCAACAATTGCAAAATCAAGACAAAAAAATGATGAGACCTAAAAAAAATTGATTGTTGCCATATCATTAAAATAATTCATTAGTGATGAATTCTTGCTTGAGGTATATACTGAACCTCAAATTATGCTGCAATAAAAATACGAACTGTGTATTTTATGTGGTGTATATTTCATTGTTCTGCATAATAAGTAATGTAACTATTTAGCTCTTGGTTTTGATGATGAGAAAGAAGCTTTGGGTGATTCCAAAAGCGAGCTAATGCTGTGTTAATTTGTGCATATGAATAGTTGAATGTTTTCACCAATAAGACATATGGTATTATTTTTGAAATAATATTTTCAATAGACAGTTTGAATTATGAGTTAAGATGAGTTTAAATGAGATATAATCATGCTTGAAACAAAGCAATTGTAATAGTTAATAATTCGACATATTGCATATGGTATGAGGGTGAATTGCTTTTTGGGAATTTAGTAGGTGATAAGTTTCTAATTATATTTCAATATAAATTGATATGAGAAATTTTCTTTATTTTCTAATCTTTGTTATTTACACTATACATTTATTATTGTTGTTTATTTTTTATTTTTTAGTTTATATTGAGACATCAATTATTATAACAATTTATATTTTATAAATATCAACTAATTATAGAATTAATGGGATTTGGGATAGGTATGAGTATATACATTTTAGAGGGACCATAAAAATTATCGATATGCCTACGTGAAATTTTATCTTTGTATATTTTTTTATTTATATTATTTATTTTAATGTTTATTCTGTATTGTTCGAGTCTTTTTTGAGACGGATAATCACTTATTATAACAACATATATTTATAACTGGAAACATGTTTGAATAATTAACTATTATTACTATAAGGAGTTTGGAGCGGAAACATATAGTAAAATTAATTTTAAATTAGATTTGGGACAAGTACGGGGTATATAAATTCTACACGTGTCCGACCATTAATCTACATCAACATATCTATGTGGAACTTTTTCTATTTTTATGTTTATGAATTTAAACATATATATTTGATTAATTAGTGAACAATATTACTATATGAGTTAGAACGAGAAAAAGTAGTAAAATCATGTTAGATTAAACTGAGACAAGTATAAGTATATACGTTATAATCGGGTTTGTAATTTTGATTTTTTTAAAATAATTATTGTAAAAACTTATATTTATAAATTTAAACGTGTTTGGTTAGTTAATCGGGTTTGGACGAATATGTGTATGTATGTTCTAGACGGGTTCAAGTGGTTAAACTCCAGCCTCATAATTTTCGATTTATCTTCATGTTCCACTTCGATCAATAATTGCATGTGGTTGAACCTAATCCCAACGTTATATTTCATCTTCATGCTTTGCTGCGGCCAACAACTGAGAAGTGATTGAACTCTAGCTAAATATAAAGTTGTTTTCTACTTTTTATTTATAAACTCAACATAAATTGATTCTTCATCGAAATTCGATAACATACCATTTATATATCAAATCCAAAAGTACCGCCTTCATACCGTTTGGTTTAGAGGAGTTAAGATTTTAAAAAATTATACAACGCAAAGTAATCTCCCATCGAATTTCGACGGGTTACATACTAGTTCTAAACTAATTGTGTTGTGATTTATGTCTGCAAGAGAATTAATGAGGATGTATTAGTAATTTTTATTAAATCTATTATTTTCTATTATTATGGGATTTGATATTCTCTATAGATTTGTTTATTACCAAATTTTCTATCATTTTCGGTTCTATTCCAACCTTTTTTTATTAGTTTTTGACGCAATAATTATTTCTCAATTTTCTTGATGCAACAACACAATTTTATGTTTTCTTTTTAGTTTTGATGAGGGTGAATTTGTGAAGGGTCTGAAAAGCCCAAAATCAAGTTCATCTAAGATTATCTTGTCATCATAAAAAAACAAATAACATTTATTAAAAAAAAATTGTGACTCTTTAAGTTGAGGGTGAGTCTACCAACCCTTGGGCAATTGAATGTCATGTTTATGTGGCACCCTTTTATTGGGTGCCATTTAAATATAGATAATATAATAATAAAAATAAAATAAAATAAAATAAAAAATTATAGGTCATGTGAGTGTCACTGATGGGAGTAAAAATAAGATGAAGGTTGGGTTGTATAGGTGGAAGAGATAGAAATAAATATTTTAATTGAAGGTTGGATCAAGAGAATGTCACTGATGTGGGTAGTCTAAGAGATGTAACAGAGTTGATAGATGAAGCTGAGCCAAGATTGCTCATAATCAGACCCTAAAAGGCCTAGACCCCACGAAGGTAAAGAGCCAAATCTGAGATAGTCGGCTCATAGCCATACCCAGAAGCTTGAGGCTCAGAGATGTCACGAGAATGTGTCAGATCTCGGCAAAGTTAGATTTGACGATGAAAGAAGACGAAACATCATAGTCAAACCTATTAACTTAGAAGAAAGCCAAAAGACGGAGTTGAAGATATACCAAACTCGAAAAATTCCAAGGTTTACAAATCATCATCCGAAAAATCCATGTCATGAGATCGAAAAAAACATAGCCAGATGTGAATACATGATTGTAGAACTGCTAAGTTCGTAAGGGTCTAACAAAGAAATTGTTATCGACTATACTTCTTCCACTATAAGGAAATACTTTTCCAATTAGATATGATCTAGGGATATATCTGTCGATACATCGAATATACAACATTATCCACAAAGATATATCATAGTTATCCTACATATTGATCCCCTGTAAATAACTTAGTATCTAATTGTAAACATCCATCAACTCATATCATAGATACACCTACACATATCGAGCACATACGTCCAGGCTCTCACACCATATTTCATCAATAGAATCTCTCTCTCTCTCCCCTCCACCGTGGACGTAGGCACATTGTCAAATCACGTAAATCTTTGTGTTTTGTTTCCTTACTTGCCTTACTTTTTTCGCCAGAAATTTAGTCCTTGCCGCTTATGATTCTCTATTATTGTTTTAGAAAAAAATCAGACTCCGACATTTTTTTAACTATTTATATAATTTCATTAATGTTTGTTGCAGTTATGTAATTTGGTTGCTTTGCCATTTTCGTTTGTTACACAATGAAGCATATTAATATCCTTTTCCGTTCGCATATATATTTCGTTGCACAATGAAGCATATTGATCGTCGCAACAAAGTTCCAGTAAATGATGTGTTGTTGCATACGATTATCAGTATGTTCCACAACTTTCACATAAATTTTGCATAACAATATATCTTACTAATTTATAGTTTTGGATTATGTTTGATTTGTGTGACATTGCATTATTTATCATTTGCTTAGTACAATATTCAGACAACCATTGCATAATATATGTTGTTAATTTTTTAATTTAATTAGTGTTATAGCATTATTGATCAAAATCATTGCAGAATTTTCACAATAGTTTGTCATTGAAATAACACTTGTAAATAATACTGATGATTTATCATATCATTTTAGCACATAATTCATGTAATCGTTGCATTATATTTCTTGTTGAGTTTTTTATAATTATTTTTGTTGTAGCATTTAAAAAAACATTACACAAAATTCATAATAGTTTAACATTAAATTTGTTGTTAGTATTAATATACCAAAAATTGCACTTTTTCATATAACTATTGCAGCAGAGATAAAGAATTCAAGTGTTGAAAATAAAGAAAAATGTATCAGATATCACAGAAAAATTTATCTTAAACACTTTCATAATATAAGATATCAAATCTCATAATAATTATAAGGATTAACATTTGAAATAATCATCAAATTATTATTATATCCTCAATAGTTATTCTGCAGCCATAAATCGTTGCACATGAAACTTATAATTTAAATCTTGTGCATCGATTAGCAAGATCAATGGCTGATAATAATTCATATTTATCAATAATATTATGCATTCCTACGATAACCAACCACTTTTTACATTAAATTTTTCGATTAAATATCAAATAATAATGGTTTAATCATATTTTGACTTACAAACAAACTAAATCGAAGAAACGATAGATAAACATATGTACAATTCAATCAGCGAAACTTACAATATATTTTGGAAAACGTTTATCTTTTCCTTTTTTTTACAGAACGATGGGTTGCAAACTTTTTTTTTACTAAACTTTATGATTTTTTCAGTCCATATTAAATGCTAAAACAGAACTTCAAAAAAAAACAAGTTTTGCATTTTGATAATTTGTAATCATGTTATCTCCTTAGTTTTATAATTATTTCAGTATATAACTTGATTTATTAAAGTTTATGTTTTATCCAAATTCTAATTTTTCACTCTTAATTTATTTGTAATGTGTACTAATAATATAATGCGATACATAGCAACTAAAATTCCATTTAAAAAATGTTTGTACTTTTTATCAGGTAATAAACCAATTATTATTCATTATCAATCTACCTTGTTGATAAATCTAGAATATGTAGATGTACGAGATTTATGTAAAGCAGTAAAGGACACCAAGGCTTTTACGTGGTTCGATCGTTAATGAGATCTACGTCCACGCAGGAGTGATTCCTCAATACTTTCACTATGTTTACGTTACGGTGAGTATATCTAAAAGCTCTTAGTATTCAAGAAGTTGCTAACCCCTACCTTCAATCTAACTCCTATTTATACATGTCGAGGGCTCAAAGGCGTGCCCATTCCTCCATTGGCGGGACTCTTCCCACAGGCGTGTAGGGACTCTTCCTCTTGCATGCGTTTCTCTCGCATGCGGACTGCTCTCTCTTCGTGCGCCACGTGTGGGGTTTTGGGGGTGGGTGGGCGGCCTGATTAGGGTTTATAGGATGGCACGATTAGGGTTTAGAGGATGGGGTCTTGGCTTAACCGCATGGGCCGTCCATAATGCTAGGCCCAGTCATCTGGGCTCGCTAATGGGCTCAGGCGGTTGGGCCATATCCCATCATAGCCCTCCCCGAACAGTCGAGGAACAAACGTGCCGAGGTGTAGCGAAGAATGCGCTTTGCCGAGGTGAGGTGTTGCTCGGCTGGAGTTGTTGTCGAAGGTGTTGTCGTTTTGACGTGAGGGTTTATTTGGCGATCGGTTCCGGCGGGTTGGGTGGTGCATGGCTCGGGCATGCACCGCTTGTCGAAGACCGAAGTGAGTTGTCTGTCGTTGGACAAAGATGTGCTACAAAAGGAAGTCGAAGTCCGACCTGGATAACGACCCCCTGCGTAGGTTACGCCGAGGTCCGATCTGGAGCGGCACTGCTCTTGTGGAGGATGCCGATGTCCGACCTGAGAGGCGGATCTGGATGGAGAAGTCATGCTGGATGGTGTCGAGGTTCGTCCTGAGTGACCGCCCTTCTAGGGATGCCGGTGTGGCTGGCGGCACCGAACTGGGGCCGGGCACCGAGGTCCGATCTGGATGGAGGTATTCTCGTGGGGCGAAGTCCGTTGGTGGGGCCGAGGTCCGATCTGGATGCCCCCGCCATTTGGGGGAAGGCCGAGGTACGACCTGAGGCCGCCTCCTGGAGGACGCCGAGGTCCGTGTGATGATTGCAAGGTCGATCGGCGCTCTGTCTTACCTCGGCGTGCTTCATCGTGCGTGCGGTAGTTGGGCACTCGAACCACGCGCGTCAATTCCACATCCATAGCGGTGAGCACGTGTGAAAGTTGAAGCGGCGGTTTTTGGGCGCCATTTGTCCTATAAATAGGCCCAAATGAGGCAACTATTCACTTTCCTTTCGACGCCTTGTTTTCGGAGAATTCATTCGCAAAATTTCCTAGTTTTCTTTCAAACTTGTTGAGGAAGCCCGATATCTCGCCGAAAAAAGTAAGTATGTATTCTTCGCCTCGCTCGAAAGTTCTCGCCTCGGGCTCGACCGTCCGTCTTCTTCCCTGTTAGTGCCACGGTCTTAAGGATTACATGTGCTATAACCTTTTGGGTAGTTCCTAGAATTAGTGCTAGGGTTCCGCCGGTATCATCGATGTGGGATGGATTGAGGGTGGGTTCAATGAGGTCGAGTTTGACGACGAGAGACCTTTTGAAATAGCCAAGGAATACGGATCCCGAAGGAGGCGTGGTTGTCACGACCGACTACCAAATCGTAATTAGCCTTGACTCGGGATTAAGAAGAAAATTTAACGACCACGGTTCAAACATATGTCAAGATAAAAGATGATAACAACTTTCTTTATGAATGAATCTAACATTTATCGCTCAATAAGGTAAAATATAAAGTTGGTTTCCAAGAATGTTTTGTCAACAAGAAGGATTTATCAATAATTTAAAACAAGGAATGATAACGATTCAACCAAATGATCTTGAATCCAACGAAAATCATTCTAAACATTCGAGAACTTTGTTCATCGAACATTGGACATGATCATTTTATCATATCGTAACATATAGCGGTGTAAGGTCAAAGCTTGGCAACGAACGTGGTCGAGAATTATGTATGAAGACATAACTCTCGGGCAACAAAACATGTCAATAACAATAGAACAACCTTAATATGAATTAACATTTAGAGAAGCTCCTTCACAAAGATTCGATTCCAAAGATTCTCTCACTTCAACTGCATATTTAGAAATATATGCGGGCGTGAGTACAAAATGCACTCGGTGGGTATCGCCAAAACATAAAGATAAACTTTGCCCTTAGAGCTATAAATTTGACTTGCCATCAAATAAACTTATGCGAGGATTTTATTGAAATTACCGCATAATGCTTCTCAAAACTGTTCATGCATGCTCATATCATTATATAATCATATCATATCATATGCATATGCATGTTTCATGTCTGCATGCATCTTTCTTTCCTTCCCATATCCATGTCTATATTCTTTGTGTTGATCCGGAGTAAACCTCCTCCTCAAACACACTTTAACTTCACATACCCGAGTTGGTCCCGGGATCTCAACTACGGTCATACCCGACGCCGGTAAATTCTTTCTTTTCTTTCTTTCCGTGGATAGGTAGTGCATCATGCTTATGCTCATGCTTAAAAACATTGGCAAGTCAATCAACTTTTCAAATCAATGCATATCATAAAATCTCATGTCATCTTTCATGCATAAACATATTATATCATTTGAAAACATTTCAAAGCATAAGCATATTATTATAGAAAATACTTATACCCACCTGGATGTTCCTTAGAGCTAAGGAACTAATCCTCAATTTCAATTCAATTTCTTCCTTTATCCATATCTTATCCTCATAGAACGGCATAAAAGTCTATCAAGAGCCAAACAAGAACATTACTCATCTTAGTCGTCGACACGACCATATCTTCTCGATATCAAATCTAAGACACTATGGTTATCAAAACTTGGGTCATTGATCCTCTAGCATCTTATTAACGAACAAATTTATTGAAATTTTGGCGTAGAACGTTTATATACGTATCGCCATATCAATACCAAACCATCCAAACATAGCCCAAACTCCACCAATTCATCACCATATGTCTCAATGATCAAATAAAACTCAACAATAAGCTTCAACCATCTCATCTTAATCATCAACCGAAAATCCCCTTAAGACGTCACTTAAGGTCTAACGTCAAAAATTCACGTGAGACGTCATCTAACACCAACGAACCTATATACATGCTCAACTATCATTAAATATCATCGTTTTATCATCAAAACATAAAGATCAAAGCTTTGGCTTTGAAAACTCATTTTCGCCGACAAACTAAAATCTTACCGTTTTTGAATACGTCGGCGGAAAAATCCGAATAAATCATTTTAGCTTTATTCATATCATAGAATCCAAATACTAAGTCAAAATGATTAAATAAAATCAAAATCCAACAATACATGGACTATAGTTTTCGCCATTTTAGGTTTTTCGATAATTTCGATTTCAAACGCTTTTCTTGTTCCAAACACGCTTATATCAATCCAATAACATATATATAAAGTCAATTCAATCATAACAACATCATAAATTCAAGATCAAGACATACCCTTTTCGAAAATTATAAGAATTTGCAAACAATAAACATATGCTTTCAAATTTCAACGTTAAACAATACATAGACGTCGAATCTATCATAATAACATGAAATAATTAAACAAAACATCATCCTTCATATTTTCAGCATAAGGACAGAAAATGTAAGTAGAGCATAGGTTCATATTTTTAAAAATTTCAAACCGTAGATGTGTTCTCGGTACGAGATTATACCTTTATTCGAAAACCGATCGAAAATTCAACGGCCGGATCTTCCTATTTTTGGACCCCTATTTTCGAAAATTAGTGTGTGTTTAAGTGTGTGTGTCGTGGGTTTGGGGGCTGAAATGGAGAAGAACATGGTTTGAAAAGTCTAAAGTATAAACTTTATATTATGTAATAAATTATTTAATTTTTCATTTTCTTTATTTAAGGTGATTAATCACCATATTCTAGAAACATTTTTCTTTCCTTTTATTTTCTCATTTTCTTTAATATAAAATAATCACTTTTGTTGTAGAAAATAATTATAAATATTGTAGAATAAAACATAACGCTTTTATCGCAAGAATTCGACACTAATTATCCGATAAAATAACCTCTTTTGAATCTCTACTTTTAACCTCAATATTTACTCATAAATATCAAAATATACTTATTAAACATATTTTGACCTTAAAACCATTTTAAATATTTTGCTCTTCATCCGAGCTTAATCGGCAAACGCCGACGCCATAAAACATAAATTTTGAAATTCTCAATTTTCAAATCAAGACTTCGTTGAGCATGTATCTATCATATCAAGACTATTTAAATCTAGGTCTTCTTATGTTCGACTAGATTTAAGGATCTTATCTCGATTCTATCTCAAATCTACCGAAATTCTATCGTCTCAACTCGAAGCTTAATGCAAAAGCTTCTAACTTATCCAACTCTTTCTTAAGGATGCAATTCCTTCTTAATGAGATCTTAATTATGGGTTAATCTACATTGCAATCTGACGGTATTACGGTGGTGGTGCTGCCGCGATCTAATGATAGGCTATGGCCCCACCGAGGCTTCATTCTTCGTATATGTAGACGCCCGAGAGTTGGCCTTAGGTTTCCTTTAGCCCGATTTTCCTTAGTATCCAAGAATATTTTCGATCCCTATATGTCACCGACCTTGAATTCCATTAGGTCGGTGGTGGGGCTAGGCTCTCCGTTATGGCGCTGCCGGGAGCTCTCCTTCGAGGTGTTGAGTTTTTAGCGTCAAGACCATAGGAGAGTGTATTATCCGTCTCCTCGGCTGAAATTTAAGATAGCGCCCCTCAAGGTTTCTCATCAAGAACAAGTTTTTCTTCTTGCGGGCTGATGAGTACCCGAGGTATGAGTGGGGCCTCGATAAGGTGATGGACGTGAAGGTGAAGCCCCTGGGCTTCATGGAGGAACAGCTCAACAATCTCGGTGAGGTATTATCTATTGACTTCACCGAGGCGACTCGATAACGCCGGGTCGGCGCTTATAGGTCCGAGGCGTCGGAATGGGTCTGATCGGGGTGAGGGCATCCCCGTATATTTTTCTCCTTTTTGTGTCCGATCTCGCTGTACTAATGCGATCTTCTTTTGTTGTGTAGTGAAGCTTGATCATGCCAAGGAAGGCAAGGGCGGCCGGCCTCATGCCGCACTACCGGGCGACGGAGCCGCCAAGAAGGCGAGGCGGGGTGGACCCATCCCGCAGCCCGTGGTTGTGGAAAACCTGGTCGATCTGCTGACGGGTCCTCAGCCGATCTCGAGCTCGGGCATGGAGATGGAGGCTCGTCCCCATGATACGCGCGAGGTACCGATCTCCAGAGATCCTCTGCTCTTCCCTAGTGCGGTGTTTTCTTTGCTATTGGCTACTGACCGTTTGATTTTCAGGACTTGCCCTCGGTAGCGAGTGAGCTGCGCCGCATGGCCGATGTCGTTGCCTCCCGGCACGAGGAGCTGGAGAGGAAGCTCGTCGCCGAGTTCTCGCCGGTGCCGCGAGGAATGAGTCGAGGTTGCAGCGGCGCTGAAGCCGCCACGAGGAAGAAGGATCGGCCTCGCGCGCCCGCCTTGAGGTGGGCGCCGAGAGGAGGCGGCCGAGGAGAAAAGCTTGCGATCGGACGAGTGCCTTCTTTGGCAAGGCGAGACCAATGTTGAAGGCCTTCACCAAAAAGCTCGTCGAGTCCGAGACCTTCTCCGCCTTTATCTCCGATCCGCCGCCGTGATGAGGCGCAGTGATATCTACCCACCAAGAGGTTGGCGCCACAATGCCGGACTTTGATAAGGTCACATGGATGGGCCGAGGTCGACCCTGGCGGTGAACAAGAGACGCGCAGCGTGCCGAGGCATCCCCTTTCCCTGTGGTGGAGGCTTTGGCCTCCTCCGACTCGCCTCCCGACAACCGAGGTCGTGTCCCAGTGCTAGGGTGGACGAAGATCCCGAGCTTCGGAGCTTCACCGAGTGCGTGCAGGCCGTGGAGGTGGAGGAGGCGAGCAGCAGCAGGGCTCTGAGCTTCTTTCAGGGAAGGTCACCAGTGCGAGAGAGAGCAGGACCAACGGGAGGCCGACGAGTCCCGAGAAGGAGCCCGAGGTCGGTGGACTGTTGTAATAGTCAATTGTCGGGTCGATAGGATCCCGAGATTTGTAAAACTTTTCACCATAAATAATAATATTTACAACTTTCAAGTGTGTGTTGTCTTTTATTTTAGCACTCTAATTCTCGCACTCGGGCTTGACCATGATCTGTGACCAAGTTAAAAGAGGCCGAGGTGCCTTGGCCGGAAGGATGAAGAGGTGCTATTTTGGAGAGTCGATCGTCAAGCCGACTCAAGTTTTGGCGAGAATGGATGTCACCGGCATCGACCGCCGACCAATAAGAAGATCTGAGACCGACCGAGAAGTGGCCCGCCTCACGGCCGAGAACAGGCGTTAAAGCTAAAGATCACACAACTCAAGTCCGGGGTCGATTGATCTGTGATGTGGTCCAAGGACGGTGATGCAATGCGAGGAGCGGCTCGAAATGACAACGGAGGAGCTAGCTAGGATCTCGGAAGAGCATGCAGTCGAGAAGGTAGTCCGCTCGGATGGCGGAACTACCATATCTCTGGCCGACGATCGAATTCGAGCTTGCTAGCGGAGGCATGGTCTTGAGGATGAGGAGGGCCTAATAGCGAAGTTTAAAGATCGCCTCGACTCCATCATAAAGTTTGCGGATGTACGAGGTCGCTCATAAACGACGATGCCCCACCCGCAATGAAGTCTGAATGGCGTGGTCCAATAATTGAAGAACACGAAGATGATGGCGGCTACGACGATCGTCAAGTGCTCCGCCTAATGGGTCCAGTTGAGAGGGGAGCATTTAGAGAGCGGCCCTCGGCAGGTCGGAGGCGAGGGTGTGGAAGGCGGTCGGCGTGGAGGAAGCGGTGGTCGGGCGGGGCGTGGTCTGGCAAAACAAATGTTTTATTGAATATGTAATCAACATCGTATTTGGCAAAACAATAAAGGACTAACATGATGCCGATCTGAAATCGAAGCTATGTAAAGTACCTCCTTAAATGAGTGATATGCCGTGTTCGGGGATAAGTGCACGGATAGGTGAGCTAGCTTGTAAGCCCTTTGCCGAGGTCCTTGTGAACGCGGTAGGGCCTTCCATGCTCGGATCCACATTGTTAAGACGCCTCCGCCCATCGGCTTCATTATTTCGTAGGACGAGGTCGCCCACTTGAAGTGTGGAGGCTTTGACCCTTTTGTTGTAGTCTGACCGCAACCCGGCCCTCAGTTGCTTCCCGCTTTATGAAGGCGAGCTCGCGCCTCCTCGAGAGCATCAAGGTTGACACGCAGTCTTCCTCGTTCCGGCTTGGTCGGGTGGAGTCACGAGGGCTTGGTGCGCCGATCTCGCCGGTATGACGGCCTCGGTCCCGTAGACCAAACCGAAAGGGTTTCTCGATGCAAGTCCGAGGTGTCGCTCAGGGACCAGAGGACGGGGGATTTTCAGCCCAATCGCCTTTGCTTGGTCTAGCCTCTTCTTCAATCCTTGTACAATCGTGCGGTTCGTCACCTCGATGCCGCCATTCGCCGCGGGTGTGCGATCGAGGTGAACGCTGTCGATCTGGAGCTCTTCACACCATTCCTTGAAATTTCTTTCCACGAACGGGTGCCGTTGTCCGAGATCGAATGTGCGGTATGCGGCGGCGGACTATGTTCTTCCACACGAATGTGCGAATCCTCCACTCGTGAGACTCGAAAGTGGCTCACCTCGACCCATTTTGTGAAGTAATCTCGGCGACGACTAAGTATCGAAGGCGACACGGGGCTTGGTCGAACAGTTAACGATGTCGATCCCCACCGCATGAAAGGCCACGGGCTTTGCGGTACGCTCAGATCGATCAGGGTAGCTTTTGACCGTGGAGTCACCGTGGCTTCGGACATTTTTGTGAGCTCTACCAATCTTGGGCGAGGATGGGCGATAATATCCCGACCTCGGTAGCGCTTCTTTGAGAGAGCTCATGACCGATGTGACTTCCACAAGATCCCTGTGAATCTCATTGAGCACGTAGTCGGCTTCTTCGGCCCGAGGCATCTCAGGAGGGGTTGGAGGTAGGATTTCCTATAGAGAGCGCCCTCATGTACGATGTACCTTTGGGACTTCGCCATCATATTTTTAGCTTCGAGCCGATCTTGGGCCAGTGCGCCATCTTCCAGGTAGGTCTTTATAGGAGACATCCAGTTTGGTTCTATCTCGGTGATGATGCCGACGTGGGCCTCGGCGATGCTCTTACTGAGGATATCGGCTCGGTAGTTTTCCCCTCGTGGGATACGATGAATCTTGAAGTACACGAACGGGTCAAGATCTCCTCGCCTTCTCGGTATTGCCTCATTCGGTCCTCCTCGCCTCGTATTTGCCTAACACCTAGTTCACCACGACCTGGGAATCTCCGAAGATTTGGATCTTGTCCACCTTTAATTCCTTTGCGAGGCGGAGTCCGGAGATCAGCGCTTCGTACTCCACCTCGTTGTTTGTGGTCGGGAAGGTAAACCGGAGGGCGTAGGTCACCTCCTGTTTGTCTGGGCCGAGGAGGAGGATGCATGTCCCGCTGCCCGTCTTGCATGAAGCTCTGTCTATGTACATCCGCCAGCCATCGGTGGTGCGAGGATAGATTTCTCCACTGTGGGGGCGGGCGTTGGGGCGACCTCGCTGGTTGAGCCGAGCTCGATGAATTTGGCCTCCACCAGAAAGTCAGCGAGGGCTTGCCCTTTTATGGCCGGCCTGGGGGAGTACAAATGTCGTGCTCGCCGAGCTCCAGTGCCCACTTGGCTATACGTCCGGATGACTCTGGTTTTGACAAAATTTGTCTCAAGGGTAAGTCGGTCAGTACCTGGACGGAATGGGCTTGGAAGTAGGGTCGGAGGCGTCGCTTAGCATTCACTAGGGCCGATGCTATCTTTTCGAGGTCGGTATACCTTGTCTCCGGCCCTTGAGAGCTCGACCGATGAAGTAGATGGGAGTTGTCGTCCGACCTCATCCCGAACCAATATCACTGATTGCCTCGTCCGAGGCGCCAAGTACAAAGAGAGGAGCTCGCCTCTTTCAGGGCGGTCGGGGTGGGCGGTCGGCGAGATACTCTTTAGCCGCATGAAGGCGACTGGTGTTCCTCCCGCCAAGCGAAGTCCGAGCTCTCCTCAAGATCTTGAAGAAGGAAGTCGCTTCTCAATTTCGAGATAGGAATCTCATCGAGGCGGCTAGACACCCAGCCGAGTTTGTGGATCTCCTGATGGTCTTTGCACTTGCATGTCAAGCACTGCTTTCACCTTAGTGGATTTGCCTTGAGACCTCTTGAGAAACCCAAAGATCCCGTGAATTTTCCGTCCTTCACCATGAATGTACACTTGAGGGATTGAGTTTGAGGTTAGCCGACCGGAGGAGGCTGGAGAATAGTTACGAGGTCGTCGGCGCACTCTCCGTCTTTGACTCTTGATCACGATGTCGCCGACGTGACCTTTACGATCCGCCCGATGTGATCCTTGAATATGGCGTCCACCATTCTTTGATAGGTAGCCCAGCGTTTCAGCCGAATGGCATCTTCCCAGACGCAAAGACACCAAGTCGGTGATGAATCTTTGTCTTTGGGCGTCCTCGGGCTCATTAGGACTGTGGTACCTTTGTATAGATCCGGAGTTCGAAGGTCTCATGGCCCACCAAGGCTTCCACCTTCTTGTCAATGTCGGGAGGGTAGCAGATCCTTGAAAGGTTTGTTGAGGTCGGTGTAATCGACACACATGCGCCATCCCTCCCGACTTTCGAACCACGATCGGATTAGCCATCCGTGTCGGTATTGACTTCGAACAAGATCCGGGCCTTACGGGTCGAGTCACCTCGCCTCTTATGACCGTTGCGCTCGCCGTGAACACCATTTTCTTTTGCCGAACTGGTTTTGTAGCCGGGTCGATGTTGAGGCGATGAGTTATGAGCTCAGGTGACACTCCGATCATGTCGAGTGGGGACCACGCGAACACATCCTGTATTCCTTCGTGTCGCACGACGCTGCCGAATGTCGATTGGGCCTGGGCGTCGACCTTGACAACTTTGGAGGGTCGTCGTCAGATAACCGGAGGTCTTGATCGGTTAGTCCCGGTGGCGACCTCTCGAGATTTCAGAATTGCTATGCAGGGGCAAGGCCACATCTTGGGTTGAGACTCGTAGGCACTCTTTAGCTACCGCTTGGTCACCCCGGATGCTTAGACTCCCACCGGGTAGGAATCTTGATGGTGAGGTGGTATACCGGCGAGATGGCCTTGGTGGCATAGAGTCGGTCTCCCCGTGATGATGTTGTACGGGACGGAGCTCGAACGAGAAAAAATTGAACGGCCTTGGTGACCGACACAGGAGCTCGTCCCACAGAACAGGAAGGGTAATGATACCCGGGTTGAACCGCCTCTGAGTGAAGCTCCGCAGATGGGAGGAGGCGGGATGTACCAATTCCTCGACCTCAAGTTTATCCGAGATGACTCTGAAGATGATATCGACGGAGGCACCGATGTCGATGTAGACCCGGCACGTTCTTGTTGCCCACCACGGCTTGATCGTGATGGCGTCTTGGTGGGGGCATGATTACGGGCACCGGTCGTCTTTGAGAACACGATGTCTTCACCACTCGAGTCGCTTGTTCTTGGCTCCTCGGGGCCGGTCTCCGAGTTTCGCTCTTCAACGATGACCTCGTCGTCCCTACAGGGAGCCCGGTAATGGCATAGACTTGCTCCATTGCGTTGGAACCTTCGTCCTCGTCATCTTCGGGCCGGGTCACCGTCGAGTCGGCCCGCATTGTTGCCACCGCTTATTTCTCCCCGCGCTTCTCCTCGGCCCACTCGCCGAGGTATTTTGAGGCTCCTTCCTTGACGAGCTCGTCAACTGCGAGCCAGTTCCGCAATCCTCGGTGTCGTGACCGCACCCTCGATGATAGTCGCAATACTCCTCCGTGGACCTCTTCGGATCCTCCTTTCATGGGAGGGCTTGAGAAGAGTTCGGCGTGGAGCTCGAATATCTCCGCCTCGACTTGAGCAGGGAGGCGCCTGCTGCTGTGGTTGGGCCGAGGTCCGAGCACGATTCCATGGTCCCTTGATTACGTCGAAGGCACTTCGCGATCGGCGCCTCGACTTGATCCATCCGCTTTCTCTCACCTTACTCGTCCCGGATCTCCTCTTCTTCCGATCGACTCGTCTCCTTTGACGAAGTTGTCTACCAGTGTTCCAAAGTTTACTCGCCGTCTTTGGTTTCTCCTCGGTGATTTCTTTGTTCATTGTGCGCGGGTGGGATCCCGCTTGAACGCGTTGATGATGTAGAGATCACATCGTCATCAATTTTGAGCGATTCTTTGATGAACCTCGAGACGAAGTTCGACATCGTCTCGTCCGCCTGGCGGATTGTGAGCAGTCGGAGGAGGGCTGAGGTGGCATCTTCGATAAAGCGCCATTTGAACCGGTCCATGAGGTCTTGAAGCAAGCAGTATATCTGTTCCATGAGCGAGGTGAACCAACACGGCGTTGGAGACCAAGACCTCGGGAAGATTTTGCACATGTGAAAATCTTTCATTCCTTGATTCGCCATGTTGGTGGTGTGGCGAAAAGGAAGCGAGAGGGTCTCCGAGGCCATCGTGGCGCAATATTGGGTGCCTGCACCGTTGGGGCAACAGGGTCGTGTCGAATCTCTCTGGAGAAAGGAGAGATGATTCTCCCGTACCGGTCGAACCCCGGGAGGTCTTTGCCATCTCTCTCGGGGGGAGTGGGAGATCGGTAGCGTCGCCTATCGTCCCTCTGAGGAGTTCGGCTTCGTCTCTCCTCCCTCCTTTCCCGCCCCGCCGCGTGAGTGTTGTGCCGGCGTGGTGGCGGCTCCGGGATCGCGACGGGCGGTGGTCGCGTGGTTTGTCCGCGGTGATAGGCTTCGGTCGTCGGGGCGACCTCGGCTATCTTGCCGAGGTGAGCGTTGGTTGTCTCGGAGGGTGACCTCGGTGCCGTGGTACCCATCAGGGGACTCTCGGGGCCCGCTCCATTTGTCCTCTGTCGGAAGCTTTGAAATCGCCACGGTTGACGCGTTGAGGAATTGGTCGCCGCTCGGCGAGGGCCCGTGGGACGAACGAACTATTTGTCCGTCCTCGTTGAGGTCGGCATCTCCCTATGTTGGGAGGCGGTCCCAGGTGTATGGAAACGCGTTTTCCATGTTGCCCTCGTGTGTGTAACCAGCTGTAGCGTCTGCAATCTCCTTCCGTGCGCGAGTGACCACCGTTGTCCTCGGTACGGTTGTTCTGCGTCGGCGGCGGTTGTGCGTGTTCTTGCCATTGAGTTGTAGAGGAAAGCGAAGCTTTCTTGTTCGTAGTTCCCACAGACGGCGCCAATGATAAATCTAGAATATGTAGATGTACGAGATTTATGTAAAGCGATAAAGAGACCAAGGCTTTTACGTGGTTCGATCGTTAATGAGATCTACGTCCACGGAGGAGTGATTCCTCAATACTTTCACCATGTTTCTGGTTACAGTGAGTATATCTAAAAGCTCTTAGTATTCAAGAAGTTGCTAACCCCCCTACCTTCAATCTAACTCCTATTTATACATGACTGAGGGCTCCTAAAGGCGTGCCCATTCCCTCCATTGGCCGGGACTCTTCCCCTGGCGTGTAGGGACTCTTCCTTTTGCATGCAAGGATTGTTCATCTTCTGTGCGCCACGTGTAGGGTTTTGGGTGTTGGTGGGCGACGTCTGATTAGGGTTTAGAGGATGGCCTGATTAGGGTTTAGAGGATGAGGTCTTGGCTTAACCGCATGGGCCGTCCATAATGCTAGGCCCGGATCGTCTGGGCTGCTAATGGCGCAGACGGTTGGGCCATATCCCATCACTTGTCATGGCTACTTTTCTTGGTACAACTCACCTCTGCACAGGTAGAATTTTACTCATCCTGGTAAAATTTGAATATAGTGACATAATTGATACATAAAGTACTTGTGCGGCATTGTTAATTCAAATAACCGAGTGGAGTTATAAATTAACGAGAAATTATATCTTCACTTTTGCTAATCCTTTCACTTGTGGTGCTTTAATGAGTTACATGATTTTATTTTGATACTTAACAATATATTTTAGAAAAAAATGGTAGTGTGTTCAACTAGAATAAAAAAATCATCTTATATCAAATATATAAAACTTATTATATTAAATTAGTAAGCTAACATTAAAAATTAAAATAAGTAAGTATACATAGATATAATCAAAAAATGTAAGAATAACCTAAATTAAATAATAATAATAATAATAATAATATAGTATAAATCAAACTTTATGAAACGGGGATCGTCTGTAATAAGTATAATTTACTCATTAGCATCACGAGTGATTATATAATTTGGCAGTCATAGTGTGTGTTATTATAAGATTAAATTTTTTATTAAAAAATAATAAATAGTTATAATTTAAATTCTGTTTATTTTATTGTATTTATAAGTATTTATGTCATGTAACAATGAGAATCCGAGATGCAGGACTAGACAGTGATAAGCATTAATTAATAGGCACCATAGGTCAGATATACATTAATTTTTGCCTTTTGGTACCACTATTTATTAGTAGTTAATTTCCAATATAACTGAGAAACATCTTCACCTCACTTTGCACCTACCCAACAATAGCTCTTTTAGTACTAAAAATTAATCTGGCAAAAAATTATTACTCTATTTTTTCCGCAGTTATCGTTTGCTAGGCCGTAAATAATTATGTCGCGTATATTAGATACACAAATTGTGTATAATACTCCAAAAAGAAAAACTAAAACGTTTTTAACAGATGCGGGAAAAATTCATCACCGTTGATTCTTTAATTTATTTACAGTATTATATCTGATTATTTATTTATATTAAAAATATTCTATTTTATTTAAGAATTCCGATGTGGACATCATTAATTATTTTTAAATATCATTAATTCATTGATTTTAAAAAAGTTTTATGTGAGAATGTTCCTACATAAGTACCAATGAAAATTATACTTTAATTGGAATTTTATGTGGAACCTCATCCTATTTAGGATTGAAAGTATATTTCTCATGCGTTCTCACATAAGACGTCCTTATATGAGATCATCTCAAAAAAAATTAAACATAATATCGAATTAATGATATTTTACCTCTATGTTTATAAAGAGCAAAATTAAATTAAAAATATCGTCTTTTTATTTACGTAATTTGAGGCTTTATTGACTCCTTTTTTTCGCAACAAAGTAAAACTAGTCTCTTGTGTATTTCTTTATTTTAAACTGGTTACATATAAAACAAAAAAAGTACTTTTTGATATAATTGAAATTGGTTGATTAAATTAGATGTCATTTACGCAAGCATAAAGGCACAAATTTATTGCAAACAAATCAACGGAAACTCTCTTATATTACAATGTACAATAACTCGATTCTAACACAACTAAAACATACGAACTCGTACAAAAGATTGAATTGACAAATGTGAATAAATATATATATCTTTTAAAAGAGTTAATGTGCATTAATATGAGGAAAAATACATAATTTTAGCTTAATAAATTGACTTTGAGATAATTTTAACTTAACAAATCAATAATATCTTAATCAAACCTAATGAATTGATTTTGTGATAATTTTAACCCGTATATGATTTTTCAGGATCGAAAAACACAATTAGCACTGGAAATAATATCTAGCTCATAAGTTATATCCAATGAAATTTCTGATTTTTGTTTTCTATATCTTATTTCTCAGTGCCAAGTGTGCTTTTTTGTGTTAAAAAATTACTTATGGACTAAAAAGCTAAAATTATCAAAAAATTAATTCATTAGGCTTGATTTATGTATTATTAATTTATTAAACTAAAATGATCATAAAGTCAATTTATCAAGTTAAAATTGAATATTTTCTCCAAATATGTTGAAGTACTTTTTGTACACTTTTCACTGCAAAGAGAACTTGATAATTATTTATAAAATCATTCATGCATGGCTGATGTTAATCGTGTAAAATATATCTCCCTCCCAATGTTGAAAAGTACTTTTGTCCACATGAATACTAAAGCATACTAATAATGCTCGAATATCAATATTTTATTTTAATAGTTTTCCCTTCGTGTACGGGTTCTGACGGTGGAAGAATCGAACGATTCGGACCACTATCCGAGAAGATACGATCCAAAAATCAGTTTTACCCTTTTAACTTTTTGGCCATAACTTTGTCTTTTATCCGATCGAGACGATTAACGCGGCGTTGGAAAGCTTACTTGAGGCCTACGACGAGACGGCGTCAAATCAATTTCCTTCTTGTCGAATATTTGGTATTTTGGTGAAAACCCCTAGTAGTCCCCTGGAGAAATCTCCATTTTTCAAACTATTCAAACGCGGTATGAATTTTACCATAGTTTTCCTTCGTGTAAGGGTTCGGCGGTGGAAGAAATGAGCGATTCGGACCACTATCCAGAAGATACGGCCCAAAATCGGTTTTTACCCTTTTACTGTTTTGGCCATAACTTCTTCGTCTTTTATCCGATCGGGACGATTAATGCGGAGTTGGAAAGCTTACTTGAGGCCTACGACCGAGACGGGTCCAAATCTAAATTCGTCTTTGTCACGAATATTTGGTATTTTTCTGTGAAAACCCTTGGGTACCCTTGGAGAATCTCCTATTTTACAAACTATTCAAAACGCGATAGAAATTTTACCATAGTTTCCCATTCGTATGCGGGTTACGATGGTGGAAGAATCGGCGATTCGGACCACTATCCGAGAAGATACGATCCAAAATTAGTTTTTACCCTTTTCTTTGTTTTGGCCATAACTTCTTCGTCTTTTATCCGATCGGGACGATTAACGCGAGTTGGAAAGCTTACTTGAGGCCTACGATCGACGGGTCCAAATCGAAATTCGTCTTGTCTGAATATTTGGTATTTTTCGGTGAAAACGCCTAGGACCCTGGAGAAATCTCATATTTTTCAAACTATTCAAACGCGTAGGAATTTTACCATAGTTTCCCCGTACGGGTTCGACGGTGGAAGAATCGGCGATTGGACAACTATCAGAAGATCTGGTCCAAAAATCGGTTTTACCCTTTTCTTGTTTTGGCTATAACTTCTTCGTCTTTTATCCGATCGAGACGATTAAAGCGGCGTTGGAAAGCTTACTTCGAGGCCTACGACCAGACGGTGTCCAAATCGAATTTCCTTGCTGTGCGAATATTTGGTATTTTTCGGGTGAAAACCCAGAGAATTCCCTTGGAGAAGATATCGACGGTGAAAACCTCTAGGGGTACCCCGTCAGAACCCGTACATCTAGAAATGGACGTCGTAAATTATATACGACGAAACTCATTATAATTTTGGATATAATAAAAAATTTGTAGATTTGACTGTGTGAAACAGTATGGACTTGTTTTCACTCTCCCAGGCATCTAAATTTGAAGATATAGACAAATATATGAGACAAAATACAAATAGTAAAAAGTTTATCTGCAAGATCTCAATGGTGTGACACTCCCAATACTTTGTGGCAGAGCGATATAAAATTTTATTTTATTAATTTTTATGCTTCATTATTATTAGTTATAAACTTATAATGTCATAGAGAAATTGAAATATGACGCGGAAGCCCATTGTCCATTCATGAGGTAAGTGACTAGTGTAAACATACATTAGATGGAAACTTCGGTGAGCACATGCTCACCATGCGTGCTCACAATTAATGTAGTATTTAATAGTGATTAAGTATTAATTAGAGAATCAAAGATAATTAAGTTTTATTAATTATGATGTATTAATTATAAATTATAATTATTATTTTTAATTAAAATTTATTACTTTCAAAAGGTTTTATGAATTAAAAATTAGTATTTATTAATTCACAACTAAAGTTTACTAATTCTAATTAGGATTTATTAATTTCAATTAGGGTTTATTAATTTAAAATTAGGGTTTACTAATTTTAGTTAAGGTTTATTAATTTCAATTATGGATTATTAATTCAAAATCAGGGTTCTTAATTTACAATTAGCACTTATTTTTAAAATTAGAACTTATTAATTTAAGATTAAGGTTTATTAATTCAAAATTAACAATTCAAAGTTAGGTTTTATTAATACTAAATATAGGGTTCATTTATTTTATTTAAAATTAAGTAAATTTTAATTAGAATCAATTCAATATTAAATAAAAATTAATTAAATACTAATAATTAATTAGCATACTAATTAATTTATTAATTACCCCCATACGTTATATGGTTTCACTTTTTACCAGAAGTAAATATCTAAAAATAAAAATAGGATTACGGAATTGTACCAATCAAACGAATTTTTTAATTTATCAACACTATAATCTCTTATTTTTAAAGAATACTAAAAATAACTAAGAGGGTGTTTGGTTGAGCTTATAAGCTCTTCAAAACAGCTTATAAGCTGTTTATGAGCTTATAAGCTGTTGTAAAGTGTTTGGCAAAATAAGTTCCTAAACGAACATAATTTGTGAAAACAAAGCTCCAACGAATTATAAGCTCCCCTAAAATAAGTTGGTCAACCCTAACTTATTTTTCAATAAACTTATAAGCAACTATGAATTTATCAAAATAACCTTATTATAATTCGTTATATCCTACACATACAATATCAACTTCACATCTCGTCAATTTTCTCTCTCTAACTATGATTTTCTCTCTCTAACTCATTATTCTTTCTCTATCTTATAATTAAGATCAATTATCCAAACACTTTAACAACTTATAAGCACTTGAGACATTACCTCTTATAAGCTCTTGAAACATCTTATAAGCTCTTGGAGCTTATAAACTCTCTAAAATAAGCTTAACCAAACACCTCCTAAATGTACTAGTTTAACTTTATAGCTCCTATTTAAAATTGTTAATAAACCCTAAAAAATAATAACCCATCCCCTAGAGACAAACGTTAAAGTTAAAGAAATATCGAAGTCCAACATTATACCCAATAATCTTTTTCCACTTTGTATTGTGATTTCTTTTTTTTGTGCGTTACTTGACGAGGATCACGTGGCAGTGGCTGTAACGAGGCAGACAAAGAGAGAGCTTGCACAAATATATTGAGAAAAAAACTAAGGTGTTAAGCCTCCCTAAACTTGTTAAGAATTAGTAGATTTGGAATAAGATTAAGGGGTTGTTAGGTTTCAAGATTTGTTGGTAAAAAGAAAAGCAGATTTACAGCTTTGAATTTTGATTATAAATGACAGAATCAAGAAATACACCTTTTTCTTTCCTTTTATAGGAGCTGGTTGAGAAATGCAGTATATGCGGATGCCAAATATCGCCCCCATTGCCATCTGACTATGATCATAATAAATGACAATTAAAATACATAAGAAGAATGAGTAGGGCTTCGTTCTTTCTTCTGTAGATGAGTAGGCCTTCAAAAATTTTAGATTGGGGCTATATCGATGAAATTATGACTCTTTTAGGATTTTTTAGAACATTAATAATCTATTAATATTTAAATTATTTTGAAAGGATTAATTGTACGTAAATACATAATTATTGTCGATTTTTCAATAAATTAAAAATCTTGATCAAAAAATATAAGAACTTTATGAGTTTTTACAATTTAATCCGAAATAAAAATTCGGTCATATTTAATCCTACGTGACCCCGAAATCCAAAATCTAGCCCCAAAACGATATAGATGTCATGATAGCAACTTTCAACCATTTTCCGACCACTTCCAACGACAAATTTCAACATTATTGGCTAGCAAACTTTGGATGGCGGAGCTATGCTCGGAAGTTTACCACGTCTGAATTTCGACATTCTATCAACGTTTAGAACTGAAATGTGTTCGAGGGCTTTGAGACCCCATATTGTGGGTTGCCCAAACATGTTTTCATTTTCATCATTGACAAAATAATTTAGTGGAAAAGTTGGCAAGTGGAACTAGAGTTCTTGATAGTTAAGATAGAATTGACATTGATTTAATGAAGTATCAAGAAATGGGCTAGGGGTTTTAATTGTACAAACCAAAGGGAGTCTAGTTATGACCTCAATTTCGGCCACTAGTACGTGTGGATAATTTCTAATGCCACATGCATCCTAATTTGACTGGAATTTGGAATCAAGTCAAATTCTAAAATCTTATAAAATTTCATGCATTTTTTAATTCAGTTTTTTATTTAGTTAAATCGAAATTTGACCATAATTTGTGTATTTACAACTAAAATTAATATGTCATAAAGATTATTAAGTTATAAAATTTATATTGCTAGTTTGAATTCGATCAATGCATAGTTAATTTGAGTAATCTTTCATTTTATTTTAAGGGTGATTCTAAAGATAGCACCCGAATTTCAGACTATAACCTCCTATTTTAAAAATCTATGAAAATAATAATAAATTATACTCTTATAGCCCCTGATCTTAAATCCTAATAATACAATAATAAATCACAAAAACTTAGGTAGGGTTGACTTTGCCTAAGGTCGGGTCCTTTTGTAGATCGATCTATTTCGGATCCGTCTAACCCAACCCAACCTCTAAATATATCATTTATGATTTCTTGTGAATAAATGTGTTACTTGCTCAGAATAAATATATCATTTACGAATTAACAGCTTGAGCCTAGGCCTACCCAACTCAACTGAACATGCTTAATTGTATCTCTTAGTTTGAATAATTTTATCACTTGCTTTTGATAAGTATATTACTTGCTCTGGATAAATATGTCATTGTATCGCTTAATGTAAAAAGTATCACGGGTGGTGAATAAACATATCATTGTTCTCTTATTCTGAATACATGTATCATTTGTGAACTGCCTTACGTCGCCGATGCAGCCTCCTAATTTAATTTCTACTCCGCGTATGAGAAAGAAATTGTTACTGCCATATTTCTGAATATGAAATTTGAATCCGATTTAGAGCTTCCATCTCTGTCTCAACAGCCCTAATCAGACTGAGATGGGATTGATGCTTCCTCCAATCTCACTCCTTACCTCCGCGGTTGAGTTGTTGACAAATGAAAGGAGAGAAAATACTAAGGGAGTGTTTACTTTTCATGATTAGCATTTTAAATGATTGATTATTTGATGGATTAAATATGTGATAAGATAATTTTTATCTATCAATCCTTTGTTTACTACAAAGTATTAGTGAATGATTAAAATTGGGATAAATAATTCTCCTTTTATTTGGAGGATTATTTCAATCCTACCTATATTGGTTGGATTAAAATTAATGAAGAATAATTCAAAGGATTAAAATAATCTCGGACTTTGAGATATCCTCAAATATTAATCCTTAAAAGTAAACACTTGATTATGTTGGATTAATTTTATCTATCCAACCTAATCATGTAAAGTAAATACCACCTAAGAGAAGGATTGCAAGAATGTCATTATCAGCCATAATTTCAGTCATCCATTATCAAGAACAAGACTTTTCTAATTTTGTTTTCAGTCATCCATCTACTCGCTCTCACAACGCTGCTCTTGGTGGACGACAGCGTTTCAGTAGGAAAAGAGAGAAGAACGAGTGAGGGAGAAGAGGCGCTGTCATTCATCGTGTGAGAGTAAAAGAATTGAATTTAGTTTATGTTTATTTAACTTGGGAGTATTTAAAATTGAGGGCTACAGAGGTATAAAAGTATATGGGAGGGAAATTAGATTACCCAAATTGATAAAGTGTATGTAGTATATATCAAATCTCATAAAAACATGCACAATATATCCATTTAAATTAAAATATTATAGATGTCTATCTCAATACACATTTCAGAAAAAAACAACCTAATTTCGATGAAATCTCTACAATTCTGACAAGCAATCCTTTCGGTTTTAGCATTCACTCGTCGAAAATTATTTGTAATATCAAAAACCGATCGGTATTATGATAATACCGATCGAATTTTTCATAAAATTGAAAATTATTTGTAATATCAAAAAATCGATCGAAAATCATTTATAATATCAAAAAACCGATCGGTATTATGATAATACCGATCGGTTTTTTCATAAAACAGGTAGAAAATTATTTATAATATCAAAAAACCGATCGGTATTATCATAATACCGATCGGTTTTTGATTTTACAAATAATTTTCGACCGGTTTTTTGATATTACAAATATAAGTCGAGGTAATTTTTAATTTGAATGAATATTTTTTTCAACTTATATAATGTTGAATCAAATCACTAACATTTTGGTAACTCAAAAAAAATTACAACTATCAATTCACACTGAAATCGAAAAAAACAGACTGAAAAATAAGGATAAATTCGACCATTAACTAATAAATGGGTATCTGCCACATGTTTTTATGACTTTTGATATATCTTATATTTGTGTTATCAATTTGGTCATTTATTCCTATTTACACAAAGTATATTTGAAATTATATTTATTATTTTAAAAACAAGAAGCTATGGTGAGAAATTTGAGGGCTATATTTTAAAAGGACCCAACTTTTAGATAAAAAGAAGCCCATTTTCAGAGCCAGTGGGCCTTAATCACACTAGGCCAAAACTCATCCAACCGTTGTCTTTTTTTTTCTTTTCATTTTTTTCTCTTCCAACCCCCAACAACAACAACAACTCTATAGAATAAAAAGCAGAAAACAATTTCCTACCAACCTGGTTGCATTTTGAAGGTTCGTTGTCTCGGTCATATCTCATATTTCACTTTACCAAAAAACACTGTCAAGTATGAGTAAAATATGAGATATTGTTGTATGACATCGAAAAATCAACTAAAACAGTGCAGGAATCATGTCATAATCAAGAAAAGTGGACAGCAGGAAATCACAAAGGGATCCCAAAGAATGACTGCAAAATCAATCGAAACAAGTAGAACTCGAAGCAGACAAGCATCAAAACTGGATCATAAACCGTAATCAAGATTTTCTTACACAAAGCCGTAAACCTGACCTACTTTGTCTTATCGTATTCAAGATTTTCTTACACAAAGCCGTAAACCTGCACCTGCAGAGAAAAAACCTGTCTTGATTGGCCACATGGATGATGAATCTTACAAAAGAATCTAAGGAAAGAGCTGTATGAAATATCGAAATTTGATGTCAAGCATGTGAAGGGAAATGAATATTTAGATGCGAAAAAATCTTTTTATATACGACCTATCTTCTCTTATCTCTTTTTTGCAAGCATCTGCAAGAAGAAAGAATCTTGGAGCAACTTTCAACCACACATGAGCACAAACATGTTTCAAAATAGCCATATCTCAGCTGGGTTTCTTCAAAAGTCAAGAAACTAATTCAAGTAAAGAAAATTACTTTATTTTGTCACACCAAAAAATCATGCAAATTTCAAACATAGCTGCTTAAAAGAGGACTGGTTGGGGGTGCATTGGCTCATAAGCTAACCAGGTAAATAAAGAGCGTTGTATCAAAATGAAAGAAATTGTGTATACATATTATAAGCATCGAGCTTCCTTCATTCTATAGAGACATTCCTGGTATTGAATAATAGGACGACCAATAATACAAAAAATGCTATACGGTGAAAAGGGTCAAATTTTACCTGAATTTCATGCAGAGTCAATCCTGGTGAATTCAACCAACCACTTCTTCGCCTTCTTCCTCTAATCAGCGTAAGATAGAATTTCTGCATTCTTCACCGTTAAATACTAAATAACTTTTTCTGGTGCAAAATATATTGATGCATTGATATGAAAATAGAATAATAACAGAAGGGATAGGCAGTCGAGCTATTCATATGGAAGATCAAAATGTGTTGGCTACTCAAAACCAAATACTTTCATAAAGAATCTTGTAGCTATCAAACACCAAAAACACAAGAGATTTGAAGATGTCTTCATAACTAATGAAAAACCATCAATTCAAGAATTGTTCTCAAGGATATTACCAAAATCATGAAGTCAAAAGGAAAACAAAATAACTACTGAAGGGCGAGTATAAGCTGTCAAAGCTTCATCTCTCAATGTGAAATTCTAGTCTTCATTGGCACTCAACGCCAACTTCAGCAGCCCGTCTAGGCTTATTTTTCCTTCTACTCCCGTTTGGTCTGTATCCAACAGACTTGATCAAATCAGTGGCAGCACTAGCTTTGGCTCCCATGCTGCTTTCCTCTTTCACCGTCTCTGCATTTTCCTCTACGTGTGAAGCCCTCTTCCTCTTCCTGCCATTCTCTGCAGCTGCTTGGTTTCTCTTACTTTTACTCAATGCTGATTTCTTTGTTTCCACCACATCATCCTCCTCCTTCTCTATCATCAGCATTTTATCCTCTTCCTCAACTTCACCTTTCAACGGCTTCTGTGGCCTACCTCTTCTCCTCATCGGTAGCTTCTCATCCTCACCACTTGCAGTATCGTCGTGATCAGCAACTGGAGACTGTTTCCTCCCTTTCCTCCTCCCTCTACCCATTTTGGAAACCGAACAGTTTCAACAAACAATAGTAAATCTGCATCAATGAATACAGCAAACTAAGAATCAAAAGAAATATCCTCATTGCAGTTTGTACTACACAAAGTTAACATCAAAAAGGTAAAAACAAATAGATATAAAGCTCCAAACCAGCATATTTTCAAACACATAGATTAAATCAAGATAAGCTAAAACCTGATCTTGCAATCCACAGAGCTAGACAAAATGTTCACTCACTAAGAAAGTGAAAGCAACCTTAGTAATCTAAAAAGGGTTCGAGTTCAATGATTATAGCTCAACACAAAAAAAACCTAGCATCGCAGTTCAGAATGAATGTAATAAATCTATTACTATCCAATCAGAAAAAAACAAAAATGATTAACCAGAAACAGAGCAATACCTCTAATTCTTGAAAAACTACATCAGAAAACAAACAACCCAAAATAAAATAACTACACCCAAAACACACACACACACACAACAATAAACTAATTTAAACTCTTTTATACGATGCTTGACATACTAAATGGAGGAGGGAAGGACATACCAAATGAAGCTGGCCTCAGAAATAAAAGATGCCTCGTGTATCCTTAATCAAAGGAAATATTCTAAGAACATCATCGAACCAATCAAGTAGCGAATGAAAACCCACTAATTAGATGTACGCTTTTCTAATTGCATGAATAGTTTCGATAGTAATGGAAGTAGAGAGATGAAATGTAGATGTAAAATTATGGAAGAAAATTTGATCTGTGACTCAGAAAAACGAATGCCCAGATCAAGAAAACATAAGGGAATGAGAAAGAGATTCAGAAAATGAAGTGGGATTGAAAGAGATTAAATCTTTTCCCTAATTGAAGGTTGAAATTAAGCTCAAGTAGGAGTAGAGGGAGGCAAGTCTGCAACAGCAGGGAAAGAGAGATTAAGGAAGAAGAGCCGTGGAAGTGTATTTATTTTAATATAATATTTGGATGGGTTGTTTGGTATAGACGGCATACATAACAAGCAAACCACATTATTGTTATATTATATGTTTTGTTTAATTATAAAATTTTATATAATCTAAAAGATTATTATATACATATATAATAGATTTCTTAGTTAATAATAACTTACTCATATATATAATTGATATTTTAAATAGTGTAAATAGGAATAAATGACCAAATTGATAACACACATGTAAGATATATTCAAAGTCATAAAAACATATGGTAGATACTCATTTATTAGTTAATGGATGAATTTACTCTTACTTTTCAGTCTGTTACATCGATTTCAGTGTTAATTGATAGTTATAATTTTTTTTTGGAGTTACCAAAGTGTCAGTGATTTAATTCAATATTATATAAATTGAAAAGAATATTCATTCAAATTAAAAAATTACCTCGACTTATATTTGTAATATAAAAAAACCGATCGAAAATTATATGTAAAATCAAAAAACCAATCGGTATTATAATATCGATCGGTTTTTTCATAAAATCGGTCGATCGGTTTTTTGATATTATAAATAATTTTTGACCGGTTTTTGATATTACAAATAATTTTCGATTTTATGAAAAATTCGACTGGTATTATCTTAATACCGATCGATTTTTTGATATTACAAATAATTTTCGACGGGTGAATGCTAAAATCGAAAGAATTGCTTTTCAAAATTATAGAGATTCCCTCAAAATTAGGTTGTTTTTTTCGAAATTTGTATTGATATAGACATCTATAATATTTTAATTTGAATGGGTATATTGTGCATGTTTTTATGAGATTAGATATATACTAAATACACTTTATCAATTTGGGTAATTTAATTTCCCTTCCTTTTAAATAATCGAACTCGTAATTTTTCATTCATATATTGTCATGCCCGCTTTCACCGATTAGATTTTTTTTAATTAGTTTCGTTGTGTAATATTCTAAATTCCATCAATAATGACCAAAACATTGCATATGTCCAGTATTTAGAGAATTCTTTGTAATTTGATGATCGCGAGCTATTTCTTTACGATCACGCTTAATCAAAATAATATACATTATTTGGTTATCATTAGAATTCAATTATAATTATTGCGATCGTTATTAAAGATCTTAAATCGAAAGGACAACTAACATATTTTTCCATAAACAAAATATATTAAAAGACTGCATCAAATCAAAGCTACGTTATCTCTCCATCACTTTTTGAACTATTGTTGAATCTCATGATTACCAAAATATGTGAATATTCTGTACTTAATTAATAATTTATCTCCACAATGTTTATTCTTACATAATTAATTGTATTTTGATTTGTTCTTTTTCAATAAAACAAAGTCACATCACACACATGTAATTTTCATATATAATCAGTAAAATCAAAATCAAATAGTCCCAACTCGTACTACCCCAAATTTTAATCAAGTGTAGCTTTGAAAGATTAATATGTGTTGGTGCAATTTAAGTGTTGTTTTTAGATTATTTTCTTACATTTTATTGAAGAAAGTCATTTTTAGCTAATAGAAATCCGCTAATACTTCTTGAGTACTTTTTTCATGACATTAAAATATTTAACAACCACTCTTAACAAAAATGGGACGAGTATTATCATTACACAATTAATCGAGGGAAGGGCATAAAGGTAATTCCGTGGGTATCCATTGAGTGAGAGTCTTGAGACTCATAATGACCACCAACAGCTGACACTAAATATTATTTGCTCCTGTTGTTGAATTTTAGAAACCTAAAAAAAGAGGATCTGTCGTGACCGGAATTACACAAATGGCCCCCACTGACCTTAATAAGAATCTTTCTAATGATTCACTTTACAACAGTAACATATAAAGTTTAATCATTTTAGAATAAAATGAAACAAGATTATAAGAATAAAAATAAATAAACAATACTATCAATATTTTAATGTACCATAATTCAAAAAGAAAAGAAAAGAAAAAGAAAAGAGCAGCAACTAAAACGTGAATACCATTTATTAGTAGGGTTGGGTATCCGGTTCGGTTCGATTAACCGGATCGAATTTTCGATTACAAACCGATTATGCACTTTGGATACTAACCGATAATCGAACCATCGGTTATTGGTTAACCAAATAACCGATCGGTTTAACCAATCGGTTATTTGGTTAACCGAATAACCGGTTTTTTAATAAACCCAAATTTTTTTAAAATATTACTCAGTTTTTTAAAATATTCTCAGTTTTTTAAAATATTAATTATAAAATTAAATAAATATATTCAGTTTTTAAAATATTAATTATAAAAATAAATAAATATATATATTCAGTTTTTAAAATATTCTCAGATTTTAAAATATTAATTATAAAATAAGCATAAACTCTATTTGAGTTTGAGTTTGCAGGTATGTTGGATATTATAAACTCTATAATATTATAGAATAAAATATACTACAATGAAATATTTTATTTTTATATTTTCTACTAGTTGTTATGTTTATATATCTTTCGATATATTTATATTTATGTTAAATCTTATTTAAATATATTTATTAGTTTTAAATAAACTATTTTATAAAGAACTGTATTTAAATCGTTGCAAGACAATCAATATATTTCAACAACATAAAAATATAACATTACATGATAATGACATTTATGTACTTTAAGGATTTGTGTTATTGCATAAATTGTAAGATTACATAATAAATTAAGGATTTAGGTTATAGCAATAGCATATATTATAAGACATATAAGTTTTTATCTAAGGATTTATGTTTTTGTACGTAGTTATACTATTAGCAAATAAAAATAACATATATTTAAATATATTAATAAGTGAAACTAAACACAAATCAATAATAAAATTTTAATAGCATCAAAATATTTGAAATATACTTCAGGGAAATGTAAATTAATTCTCAACAGAGCACCAAGATCCTCTCTCTCTCTCTCTCTGCAGCAGAGATGGTATTTTGTGTCCCATAAAGCATGACATATCTGGTTATGGTTCAATAGACTAACCAGAAAAAGAGATCAGTTTACATATCATGCCCCGTGTAACCAGAAAACAAATGTCAGCAAAATTAGAAATGTTGATGAATCTTTGAAGTTCTAGCAATCTCAATTTCAATAGATCACCATTTCTGATTTCCCAGTTCAAGAATCTGAGTTATCTGCCTAACTAGTTTACAGACATCTAGGTAAGAATCATTTAAAGATAAACTACAAGCATAAGAACCACATATGGTGAACATACAGAGTCCAACCATGAGTTTCACGCAGACACCTTTCCTCGTTTTCTCCTACCAGCACGGACTATAATTCTTGATGGAATACGAGTTTTCATCGCCTTTGCAGCCATAGCATAGTCTCTTTCAGCCAAGCAGTATCATCTGTGGTTGAATGCCTCCTATTACAGAATGCCATTAGGAGCCCATGCAAATCAATTAAAGCACCATATTTTTTTCACAGAACTGAAAGCATTATTGTGAAAGCGACTCCCTGCACTGATGAAGGATACAAGAAATCGAGATAAAGCAGTATTAGAATAACAACTTGAATTACAAAGACACTGCCAATAAGATCTCATTCAGTCACATTACCAACAATAAGGGAAAACCAGCCATCAAAAGATACAGCTTACGATTATAATTGCAATGTTAACACTAGATGAAAATAAAAATGTACAAGTTTAATTTGCTTGTACCTGCACTCATCTATCGTCTTTCTATTTCAGATTCTGCAGGCCGTAAACCACACATCTCCATGCCCGTCTGCCATAAGAATCCCAGCCCCATTAGCTAGTCGAAAGCAATTATTTATTGGTATGTTTTTTGTTCAGACTTTTCCAAAATTCAGGCCCTCTAGCATGAGGAGTTACATAAGTTCTGATAAATTCTGTCTGAAGAAGCCAAGAGTGTGCTCAAGGACAAACCGGGACGCACTGCTCCTTCACCCTCAAGCCATTTGTACATTAAAAGTCTAAGCTTCACCCTCTTAATCGTGTAAGAGATAATTTTGGGATGAGTGAGCAAATCAGACGCCCGATAGCCCAACTCATCAAAGAAAAGCCGGATCTTTGTCTCAATAACATCGCGAGTCTGGTTGAGAATCTGAGGAGATATTTTGACCATCTTTATCGCCTCCTCGCGACTCAGGCCATTCTTCACTAAACAATCAAACCTCTCTTGAAGCTCCACTCCTCTGCCACGAAGCGTTTTGATAGCCTTTTCCATATCCTTTGAATTCTCTTCAAAGCCTAGGCTTATCAGAAACTCAGTTTTCAAAGCCATTATTTTCACGGCCCTCTTTTGAGTTTCCAGTGGTTCAACTCTCCTACCGAGGACCCATGCCTCCAAAATGAAAGGATCATCGTTGACCATTTGACAGAGCCGGTTCTTGCCACAGCACAAAAGGCTCAATATGCTCTTCACTTTTTTGAGTTCAATGGAACCCAAAAGTGCAGGGTACGAGCGGACTATTTTACCGATATCTAGAGCAGCCATGTCGATTTCAGAGAGGAAAATGTAGGAATTATGTAAATTCTTAGTAAACTCCAACACCGTTATTTGAGGAAACTGAATAAAAAGAGTTTGCACATCACTCATTGTTGCTCCAAATTTCAACAATAACCCAATTAGGCCAAAGGTGATGCGCCCGGAGCACTCGAGCAGTAGATCAGGATGCTGCTTAAACAGCTTTCCGACTTGCTTCTCGCTCCAGCCCGACCTGCACAACAAGTACATGAGCCGAAGCATGTATTTCCAATCATAAGAATCCTCCTCGCGTATATGCTCCAAGAGCCAATCGTATTCAATCTCTAACTTCTTTAAATTCTCCAAAAACTCTACAAATTCACCAACGTTCCCCCTCAAGAGATGAGGACTCGCAGCGACAATCTTGGCAACGACAGACTGTCTCAACCCCAAATTCTCAAAAGATCGAAGCTTTGGCTGCAGAGCGCCATAGTCATACCGAAACACCTCATTAGCTTCTTTGAAAATCTTCCCAATCCTATTCCTCTCAATGCGTAGTTACACAGGACATAATAGTTCTCCAACAACAACTCATCTTCAGCCAAAAACATCAAATTCCTAGGAGATACTGCGTGTGTTCGGAATGCTTCAACCCTATGCTCTCGAGGAAGGGCTCAAACTCATTAACCGGATGGTACCTCAAAAAACGCGTAACGGAATGCTTAATTTTTCTATCATCATCATCTATAACCACCCTCCTCATCAACCTATTGAAAAACTCAGGGGCATTCTTGCTCATATTCTCAGCATCCATGATCCTAAGACTCCTAGTTAAATGGAAGTACTCTACCAAGGCAGATTGTGCTTGGGCTCTCACTGTACGCCCCTTTTTCCCACTCCCGCCAAAACTCGCACCAATTTTCAAATCAATAGAGCTCTCTGTTCCAAAAAACCTAATTCTTTGTACAAGATAATGCGACCCATTAACATAAAGATTGGATTTCGATGATGGAAAATTGCTATCTGCGCACAACAAAGAAACCCAATTGAGCAAATGGGGTGCTCTGATAATCTGTAATCTGCTCATGAATATTTTCCAGTATTTGGAACAAGGCAGAGAATTAAGGGAAATAAAAAGGCTGTTTCTTTTTCAACGAAAGTGAGTCCGCAGCTGAGGTTCTCACCTTGATGGGGTTTCTTGGAGGAGTTTGGACATGGGGCTTTGAGCGCTGTACCTTTGAGAACATGTGGTGCCACTGCAGCTTCCTCTATTAGGTTGAAGAGGTGTCTGAGGGTTTAAAAAAACTATAGTGGAAATTATAACAAATTAAATGATATAATAGGAAAATTTTGCTGGAAGTCAGAAAATAAGTTTACTGCTCACGGAGGTTTACTCGGGATAATCTATTCGAATTGGCGGATTATTCATGTTGATATTTTTTTTTATTAAAAATTTTCAATCTTAATTCTATATTCTATAATTTCGGGCTAATTCATTTGGCAGAAAGTTTAATAAAAAGATAACTGATATATATTTTTTCTTAATAATTATATATTTATAAAAAATATTTTGTATTAAGAGTTAGAATAAAATGATAAAGAAATAATATGATAAATTCAAATCTTAAGCCAAAACATATTTTACAAGTATTTGAAAAAAAATTATATTATACTAACTTTCAAAAACAAATAATGAAGTTTGAAAATCATGTAACGAGAAAAATTTCAATTAATCGGTCAATGTACTCGATTTTTGGGTCAACTCATTAGAGTTTGGGTTATTTTATGGTCGATCCTATCGGTTTGTCGGGATATTCATTTTGGGTCAATTGGATTGACATTTTTTTGGGTTAAATTATTTTAATCCTAACTCTATCGGATTATCTGTTTATTCATGTCAATCTATGGATTTCGGACTAAACTGACATTCGTATACTCGCATAAACAGATATTGACCTCATTTAATTTAAGGGGCCCAAATAAAATAAAAATAAAATCTCTCTACAGTATTTTACTTATTATTTAAGTTATATTTATGATTTACTAAATCGAACATTAACTATCGGACAAGCATATTAAAACGACTCTCATGAGATAAATACGAAATCATGGGAACTTATTGAAACTAAAAAAATTATAGAAAAAAATAAAATGTATTGTGCTAATCTGTTGAAATAAATATTACCAAAAAAGAGCATCATAAATCAAAAAATATATTCATTATTTTTCAGATACCCAATAGTTTTCGTTCTTGGAGGAAAGATTTCAAAAGAGCATCATATATTCTTGGATTATTTGGCTTCTATGCTTTGCATACGAAATCAATACTAAAAGATAGGTGTGTTTTCTCATAGTTGATGTGACGTTTGAGACAGAAGTACGGAGTGATCGTCGGTGCAAGACATGGACAAGGAGCGGCTCGATTAAAGCTTCAAAGCGAAGGGGTACATGAATGAACCAAACGCACCGGAATGATAGGGATTTCGAGAATATACAGGTATGAGACTGCATATTTGAGAAGAGATTAAAGGATTTGATATATGCTACTCATACCAATAAGATGCATCTTCTTTTTAGGAGTCCATCTCATAAAAACTTTAAAGTTAAGTGTGTTTAGTTCGGAGCAATTATGAGATTGGTGACCCTCTGAAAAGTTTCTCAAGGAATGTGTAAGTGAGGACAAAGCACATTGAAAAGATTCGTATTAATCTATGGGGTTAGCGGTCAATCCGAAAGTCGGATCGTTATAGTTGATTGTATGGTTTTTAGTTGGCAGGTTTGTTGATTGTAGCTTAAATTTATTGGTGCAATTTTCTTTTTAGTATGAATGATGTTCATTAGGAATTCAATAATGACGATTGTTGTGCATCATTTCACGAACGTCGACATATTGACGATCATACTGGTCGAAGTACGTGAATGGATAATTAAAGCCTAATCAGAAACCTAATTGACATAAAGGAAAGTGGATGGAGATCCTTGTTCCAAAAGGAAAAGTTCCATCGGAAGCTCCTATACCCCAATTCCATGAGAAAAGTGGATGGAGATCCTTAAATCATTATTTGGTTGCATGATATATAGGTGATGAAGTATATCAACATATTCATAATTGTTTGAGAAAAATTGTTAGTAACAAGAAGAAGACCTTAATTCGCGCATCTAAAATCGTCGAACTTGTGAATTCGTGAAATTAAATATTAACAACTGTATTTCACAAATTTACGATCACCAAACTCGTGAATTCGTAAGTAGACGACAATTTCGATTTATTCTATTTAAATTGTTATTTTACTAATGACATTTGCAATGTTATCCGAGAAAGGGGGGGAAAAGTTAATGTACCATTCATTTTCACTAATTAAAGAATGGACTATAATTAATTTTTAAGATTCCGTAAACTTAAGTAGTATTTTACGTGTAATTTCGTGAATTAGCAATTAACTCATTTTTATATATTATTGTTTCTTCAAATACTCTGGTTAAGCATTGTATTAAATTTAAGTTTTCATTTTACCCTGCAGATAAGTCAATTAGGGATGCTTATACATTATGGTAGAAGATGGATACAAGATAGTTATAAGAACATTTCATTTGATCCCATCAATTGGAATGTTGTACATGAATTTGAATATGAGTAAATAAATGTACAAAAGAAAAGGAGAGTATACAATATATTAAGTTATTTTCTAAGAAAAATAGAGACGAACCTAAGCAAACATTCATTAAAATCTTCTAAGTAAACCCCCATATGGGCAAAATCGCACCAAGGAGAAAAAGTATTATATATAAAGAGCCCAAAAGTACAATAAGCAAATTTCAAAATCACATGTTAGACAAGTGAATCATTTCTCTTTTTTTGAGTAGCAATTGTTCAGCAATGAATGTAATGAATGATGCCAATTCGAAGTTTGTCATTGATAATTCAAGAATAAAAAAGGTTTTGACTCGATCTTTCGTGAATTATATGTATAGAAAGAATAATTAATTTCACGAATTAATAATAAAAAACACATTAAGTTCCTGAAATTGCACTAATTTAAGGAGTAATTCACGAATTGGTGACTATTAATTTGCAATCCGTGACTTACACAAGGAAGCATTAATGTTTCACGAATTTGTGTGCATGTGTTGATCTTTAAATTTATATATTAAAATTGACAAAAAAAATGTTTCACAAATTTACACAATATGGTGTGTAGCAGTTCACAAAGTAGCGAAAATTTTGAAAGAAAGAAAAAACTTGGTGAATTAACACGAAACAAAGGGGATTTCATGAATACAACATATATATTATTGCTTGACAATTCGTAAATCACATGTATAGAGAGATCAATTTCACTCATTTATGTATAAAAAAAATCATGTAAATTCTTGAAATTACGTGGTGAATTAACATTGAATTCATGAATGAAAAATGTTATTACTTGACAATTGGCGAATTATATGCATTGGAAAGAACAATTTTCACGAATTTGATATTTTATTTTATTTTATTTTTTAAAAAGGTAACGTGGAATCCTGAAATCACAACATTAATTTAAGTGGTAAATCAAAAATTATCGAGCCTATTGATCAGCAATTCGTGACTTACACGTAAAAGCATTACCATTATGCATGTAGTAGAATTCTATCGAATTTCTTCCAGCAAAGAAGAAATAAATATACTGCATCATGTATTGGAAAGTACAAACAAGATAAAATTCAATTATATATTCCATTTATTTCAATTCTTGAAATCTTCCTAAGCAAGCCAATAAAAATACATGCCTCCAGTTGGTAATATAATTCTCAAAGACATCATGGATTGGCAATTCCAGAACCAATTCATTATTTGAACGTCATTCATATTCAACATGTCGGATTCTGAGCCTTGGACTAAATCAGTGATAAATATTCATTCAACAATCGACAAAGGCCGCAGTGCGGTTTCCTCGTGGCGGCGGTCATCATGCAGTAAAAAATGAGAGTAATTTTGCGGTTTTCACTTTCTAATATTAAAAATTTAGCAGCCCTAAAATAAAATAAAATCAAAATTATAGTATAAAACTATAAGTTAAATCTAAAAAAGGTAAAAATGTAAGTAGGACTATTTGTTCTTTTTTATTTGAATGGATATTTTTATCTCTCTGTAGCAAATTGGATATTTATTAATTAACTCCATCAAATTGTGTGTTTGCAAAAATAAATTGACTCATCTAACTTGACATGTTTATACCTAACACATATAACAATATATATGTATAGTATCATAGGAGATGGATCAGGTAGGAATGGATAATTTGGTAGGAAATAGGAATGAATCTGAGCCTTTGATTTGCAATATCAATGGTTGAGATTTAATTTCCGTGTGTTACTACGCTTTTGTGTTTTGTGTGCTACACGGATTATTGTGCAACACTATAACTCTTCTTGTCTACTGTTGCAATGAAAGATGTGCTAAACTAATATATTTAGATATGTGCTACGAATAGATGAAATATGTGCTAAACTTTCATGTGCAATACATTAATTCGATTGTCTACACAATATGAAAGATATGCTACTATTCCTACTTTCGTACATTAAGGAGCTTTCTCACCATAACCAACCCCTAGTATCATATACTATCTTTATTAACAAATAGTGTGTCGTAATTGTCTTATTCGATATCCACAAAGAGTGTGACATTTTTTTTTGGATACTCAATCTCTATAATTCAACCTTACTTACTCATTATTTACCAAAAAATCACCCCCTAGCCCATACTTAGTTTTATACTCAACCACTCATTTCTTACATAACGGGACTATTTTTCTATTCAAATAATATAACCCAAATATTCTATTAAAACTTATATGGTCTACCAAGTGACATTTTTGATGGACCGAGAGAGTATTTATTTTTCTTAATGATTAATTTAGCAAGCACTATTGTCTTATTATTCCCTCTCGTGTATTTGAAGACATATTCTAATCGGATATCACTTATAAATAGCAAGGACCAACTTTCTTTGTATATAAAATTGTTATTTTAGCGTGGTGGTGGTGGTGGTGTTATGTGTGCGCTTTTATTTACTTACTGGGAGATGAATTGGTGACTATTATATCCCTTATTAACTGTGTAACACAAATTTTTGTATTTAAATTTTATAAATACAAAATTGTATACAAAAATTAATTGAATTTGGATTTGATGAATTTGAGATGAATTCGATCTCTATCTATTCTCTGATTCTACTCTTCGATGTGATTTCTTGAACGATCTTGATGTTCTTCGAGTTGTTTGGAGGGGATGTAGTTCCTTGATCTCCTTGAACTTGAAGTTTGGACTTGACGATGTTGATCTGAAGGACCTTGGCCTTGTTTTCAGATCGACTGTCGGATTTGGGTTGATATGTTGAAGAACGTTTGAAGATCTTCAAGTTTGAGCGTCGATGCGGAGGGTATTCACCATATTTCCGAATTGAACGCCATCTTTGATTTGATTTGGAGGATGATCTTGGCGAAGAACGTGGTGATTTGTATGAAGAACGCCTTGAATGTTGAAGAAGACTTGGCGAAGAACGTGGTGATTTGCACGAAGAACGCCTTGAATGCTTGAAGAAGACTTCGAATGTTGGAGAAGACTTCGCCGAGGATTCTTCGAGTGTCTTGAGCTCTTCGATGCTTAACTTCACTTCTTCAATTCTCCTCCCATTTATGAGGCCTCAACACTCCTATTTATAGATGTAGGCTAGTGGGCTTATGGGCCTTTTGGGCCATCATGCCATGCTTGGGCTTATGGACCTTTGGACCACCAAGGTCCAAACCATGGGCTTGAGCTTGGGCTTATGGGCCACCAAACCATGAGTTTGAGCTTGAGCTTATGGGCCTTTGGACCACCAAAACATGGGCTCGAGCTTGGGCTTGAGCTTATGGGTCACCAAACCATGAGTTTGAACTTGGGCTTGGGCTTATGGACCTTTGTACCACTAAAATTAAATATTAATCACATATCTATTTAATTTTGGAATAAATTCCATTAATAAAATAGAAATATAATCAATTATTTAATTCGTGATTTACACATGGCGCAATATAATTTGCTAACAATTTTTAATTGTCTACAAATTGCCCCATCGAGACTTGTTCATGGACGAGTTGTCTTGGAAATGGACGAGTCTCGAAATTCACTTAGATAGTTTTGACTCTTGTCGAGGAGTTCTTGAATTTGAATTTGTAAATAGTTTATACTCATATTTAGGAGTTCTTCGATTTGGTTTGATTTTGTAAACAGTTTATACTCGTATTTAGGAGTTCTTGAATTTGATTTGAATTTGTAAATAGTTTATACTCGTATTTAGGAGTTCTTGAATTTGAATTTAGAAAGTTTATACTCGTTTCAAGGAGTTCTTGAACTTGAATTTGAATTTGTAAACAGTTTATACTCGTATTTAGGAGTTCTTCAATATGATTTGAATTTGTAAACAGTTTATACTCGTATTTAGGAGTTCTTGAATTTGAATTTGTTAGAAAGTTTATACTCGTTTCAAGGAGTTCTTGAACTTGAATTTGAATTTGTAAACAGTTTATACTCGTATTTAGGAGTTCTTCAATATGATTTGAATTTGTAAACAGTTTATACTCGTATTTAGGAGTTCTTGAATTTGAATTTGTTAGAAAGTTTATACTCGTTTCAAGGAGTTCTTCGACTTGGATTTGAATTTGTTTTTGAATTTGTAAATAGTTTATACTCGTATTTAGGAGTTCTTGAATTTGATTTTGAATTTGTAAACAGTTTATACTCATATTTAGGAGTTCTTGGATCTGAATTTGAAATTGTAAACAGTTTATACTCGTATTTAGGAGTTCTTGAACTTGATTCGAACTTGTAAACAGTTTATACTCGTATTTAGGAGTTCTTCAACTTGGATTTGAATTTGTCAGAAAGTTTATACTCGTTTCAAGGAGTTCTTGAATTTGATTTTGAATTTATAAACAGTTTATACTCGTATTTAGGAGTTTTTGAACTTGAATTTGTAAATAGTTTATACTCGTATTTAGGAGTTCTTAGACTTGATTTGAATTTGTAAATAGTTTATACTCGTATTTAGGAGTTCTTGAATTTGATTTTGAATTTATAAATAGTTTATACTCGTATTTAGGAGTTCTTCAATTTGAGATTTGAATTTGAACATTTGGGCTTCATAATTTTGCCGTAGAACTGGGCCTATATATTCTTACTTTAAATTGGCAACCAAAATTTCGCAAGAGTAGCCCATGTAGCACAAATTTTAAACTTGGCTTACATAAAAGATTGGCTTATAATTTGGGAGTCCCAAAATTCTTCGCCCACATAGAATTTGGTTTTTTTTTTTTTAACTTGGTTATTCCATAAGCCATTAATATCTCCAATACCCTTTTCTTTTCTATATATATATATATATATATATATATATATATATATTGTAATACATAATAGCACCAATTCATCTGCATAGGCTTAGCACAAGGTGTGACTTCACATCACACGAAATGTTCTCCTTTTCCTTTTTTTCTTTTTTTTTTTTCCTTTTTTTTGTTTTGTTGGCCCAATCATGGTATGAAAAAAGAAATGGCCCAAACACCATGAACTATAATTCCGGCATAAGCTTCTGCGTGGTTGAGCCCACTTTTGCTTTAACAACCCATTTATCACTTCATTGGACCATTATTTCTTAGCACACGGCATTTCTTGAAGGAAAAAAATAATAATTCTGGATCCCATAGTTATTCTTACTGCTTGGGCTTTCCTTGATTTTAAAATTCAGCCCATCTCTTCTTTCCTCCTAAAAATCTGGAGCCCATAAAATCTGGAAGGTACCGATTTTTACTGTGGAATGAAGACAAAATGCAGTAACTTTCGTTTGTTTGAGAGTTCCAGAGTTTGTTGAGGTTGCAGAGTCGTTGAGGTTGCAGAGAGTTGTTGAGAGCTTGCAGACACTCTGTATACAGCTGCTAGGGTTTGTCTTCTAACCTTTGTTCTATAAATTGGATAATCCATTCCTTCCGAGATGAGCACCTTAGTTCTTTAGATAGTTTTTTTTTCATTTTACTACCTGTCTTCATTTCTTTTCTTCTGTTTTTAATGCATTTTTTTTTTTGCAGCGGAGGGAGGAGAGCAGGGTTTCAGCACTCTGTGCCACACCCCTTCATTTTTATTGTTGCGGAGCAGGGTTTTAGGAGGCGAGTCTTCGACGTCGGGCTTCGTGACTGTGCTGAAAATGGATGCATCTATGGCGGCGACTGAGCGTGTCAACGAAGAGGACGCAACAGTGCGGCTGCGCATGGTGGACGGCGATTGGAGAAGACGTCGTTGAGCGATGACGACGGTGTTTCGCACAGGCTAGAAGCGGTCGATGGAGAAGACGATGCGAGCTAGAAGTGGTCGAGCGACAACGACGGCGTGAAGGAGCGGCTGTTTCGTTGACGTGAGAGAAGAGAGGACGGAGGTGTCTATGGCTGCGGCTCTCGCTGGAAAAGAAGAAGCAAGCTGCGGCTCTTGATGCAGGCGGCAGAGCCCCGATGACATCGACGTCGAGACGATGGCGGATGGCTGCGCTCTTTTTTCTGGCGACTGAAGACGACGGCGTGCAGAGCGGAGGTCGAAGAGTGAGGAGGGCATGCAGGCGACGCAGATCTTCGGCGGTGCTACTGCGGCGCGCGTCGACTGATGACGATGGAGGTGCGGCCACCGTGCGACTGGAGTGGCGGAGGCCATGGCGACTGAAGCAGAAGGCGTGCGTCGACTGGAGCGAGCGACTTCTGGAGATGCATCGGAAAGGAGGCTTCGATGGCAGTGGATTTTCCGGCAGAGGCGTGCGAGCGCGACAACAACGGGGGCACGGCGGTGCTGCTGATCCGGTGGAAGATGGTCTTGACGGCGTTGATTCCAGCTGCGGCCCGATGCTCTTCGAGAAGACGCGGTGGTCTTGGTGGCGGGCTGATGTGTGCAGGTCGAGAGTGAAGAAAGGAAGAGCAGCGGCAAAGGTGTCCGGTCCACGACGCAGAAGACGGCGGCTGGCTGGGGCAGAAGGTGGCGCGGAGCGGAGTTGTCTGTAGGAGCGAGCTTCAAGCAGCCGGGCGAGAGGAGTGGTGTTGGTACCGAGTCGACGTCGGGCATCGGCACCGCGAAGGGGAGGACCAAGTCCACACGGCGGAGGGTGGAGGCACGTCGGTGTTGCTGTTGTCACAGAGACTCAGCGGCGGTGGTTTGTGAAGAGAAGGAGCCCCAGCACCGGCGAAGTCTGTTGCTGTGTTTTTGTCAACAAAGTCAGCGAAAAATGGATGGAGATGGTGGAAGTAACGACTGCGGCAACGCTTTGGGGCCCCCATCCTGCGTGAGATCCAAAGAGAGAGACACGACGGAAGCTATGAAGCTACTCATTGTTCACGGCCAAGATCTGGTGCAATGGCTGTGACGGCAGTGTCGAGGCTACGTGATGGTAGCTTGGATCCAGGTGGCAGAGAAACTGTGGCGGAGCTGATTCCAGCCGCGAACTGGTGGTAACGGCATCGTCGGAGATGCTGCTGCTGTACTGCAATGATTTGAGAGGGAATTGAGGATAGGCGGCGCTGCTTCAGCGTAGCTCCTGACTTCGCCGAAGAAGTTGGTGACGTTGTTGCGGAAGCGCTTCGATGGGATGATGGAAACTTCCTCCAGAATCCTCTTGTTCATGTGGGAATCCAGTGTCGTCACTGCTATCTTCATCTTCTGACCCAATGCTGCTTTCCACCATACGAACTGGTTGTTGATAATCGGCCCTCGCAGAATCGACTACAGCAATGGCCTCCGGTGTGTGAAGATTAGCAATACCCAATATGAGATCCATCTCAATGTATTTAGATACATTTCAATTGATTACTCCAATAGCATAACTATTGGGGCGTTTCTTTGGATCGTCCATCAGTTTTTTTGTTCGATTCTGATAGAACTCCTTAGAAGTCCTTCACCTTTCCCAGAAATTGGCTCTTGAGCAGATAAGCCATGTTGGGCTTCTGACGAGAAGCATTGGAAGCAGGAAAATGGACATCTTTCTTGCGAACAAAGAGTTTTGATTCTAAGGTTGAAGCGGATGAGACGCCGCCAGGCTTGGCCTCCAGCTCCAAGAGGTCTTTGCTGTTGTTTTCCGCCGCTGTGATCGGTGATTTTGGGTGGTAGGGAGAGTGGCTGGCCGACGAACAGTGAGAGAGAGGAGAATGTGAGAGGCGGGCTTCTTGTGCCACCTCGTCGAGACGTGGCAGGCAATGGTGGCAACTTTGGACTGTTGAAGCTCCACCAACGCACGGTAGCCCACAGCACCGGGGATGGAGCGGCGTCTAGGCCGTGGTATCGCCGATCGTTACCCGTCGAAGATGGGAGAGACGACGACGACTTGATGAGCAACAGCACAGAGAGTGTTTTGTGTGTGATTTCGTGAGAGAGCAAAATTTGGGTAGGGTTTTCCAGTTTGGGGTGGAAATTTGGGGATTTTGTCATGGGTTTGGGCTTCTTCTTTTTTTGTAAAAAGACTGCGATTTGGGCTTCTCTTTTTTTGGTATGGGCTAGAGTTGGGCTGCCTTTTTTCTTAGTGGAACAAATTCTTGTACTTAATTTTGCAAGCCCATTTTGTCTAATATATTTTTTTTAATCACAATTTTCGTTCTTTTTTTTTTTGGAGGGTGTATTTATTTAGACACATTTTTTTTTAACTTGAGAACAGGAAGTCATCTCAACTCCAATTTTTCCATATATTTTGCACACGTTTTTTTTTTCTTTTTTTTCTTTTTCTTTTATACATTTTCATAGTTTTTGTGCATGTGACTGTATTCCAGGTTGCAAAGGTTCACGTAATTCGACTTCAAGTCTCCTTGCTCAAGAGTAGATCGGGTAAAGACGTCAGACTTGATCAACTCCATTATATCGACTTTTGGACTTTGGCTTCACATTTGTAGCAGACGTCGTTCTTATTTTCGCAGGACAGTGACCTTCTTCTTAGTAGACGTAATGGCACGACAGTGGAGACGACATCGTCATTATCAATGAACTCCACTCATTCTGTGTAGATGACACGAAAAGCAGTGACTTGCACGATATTCGGTATCACGGCCTCAGAGAGCTAGAGGCAACTGCAGAAAAGGAGCTAGAAGCTGCTCAACATTCACAAAGAAGAGGCTAGAAGTTGTGCGCCATCTGCGAAAATGAAGATAGTTGTGCGCCATCTGCGAAGATGAAGCTACAAGCTGTGTACCCAGTCAAGAGTCTGGACGTTGAATTCATCAAGATGAAGCCATCTTCGAATCGAGTTTGGAGATATCGTGTCTAAACCGTCAAGCTGGGACAATCTTCAAAGTGTAGAACCATACTTAGAAGTTGAAGTCATTCCTAAAATGTATTGACAACGATGTATTGTATAATCCATCATCTCTGGTTGTTGCCCCATGACTGTTTTGCTTCTTTACAATTTTCACCTTACTGTCTCTTCCAAAGTGTGTATCATTTTACTTTAATAGTCCAAGCTTGAATTTTGATCACCCCACTTGAAATACAAATTTATGATGAACTTTGATCACATAACTTGAAGGAGAAAAACACATATATGACTGAACTCAGAAAATATCTAAGTTGCCTACGTACCCTTTTGAAAGGGATCAAGTCAAAACGTAGTTCAAAATATCAACGTGTGTTTTAGGGGAGTGCCGTGCACAGTTTATACTCATGCGGGCCAGGAGTAACATGCGCTTAGGCTCGTGCGTCATGGAGTTGTCTTGCTTCTTTTTGTTGATTTTCTTGAGTGACGTCTGCTTTAGGCTCGTGCGTCATGGAGCATGTCTTGATTTTTGTTTGATTTTCTTGCTTTCATTTTTTCGACTTTTGGTTTTCTTCATTTTTTTGTAGTTTTCTTTTGATCTATGTACATGTTTTCACCACGCATTTCATTTCGTGTAGCACTTGCAAGTTTAGAGTTGTTGCCCAACTTCCACATTACCCTTCAAAGTCGACTCGCATACACCGTTGGAGATGTAGTGAGATGAAGCCACCCTTTAATGGTGATCCGAATAGGCGCTGGCACAAATCCCAAACCCACTTTGGTATTCGGACCACATCATCTTTCTTCTTCAAGTGAGGTTTCAACAGAACTTCCTCGAGGATCGTATCCAAGATTGACGAGGAGCTTATATGCCTTGGACCAAAATGCTTAGTAAGTTCGTTGTCGAAGATTCTCCATGTTCGACAAAGATTGCTTTGCTTTGGTCGAACAAACCTCAAGAGGTGGAGGAGTTGGTCTTTAGCATCGATCTTGGTTAGAGGCATCGTCATCCTCGAACGGATCCATCTTGGTGAGAAATGTTTTGTTCTCGACAATCGGACCGACTTCAAGTTCTTTATAATGCTCGATTTCTTGTTGTTTTATTGTCTTCGTCATATAGAATTTCGCATCGCAAAATATGACTCGACCGGTGAAAGGCTTTTGATCACCAACACCGTCCTCACGACACCATCTTGACGATACTTGAGGCATTGATGCAACGTAGAAGGGACGACACCATTTTCGCAGCAGCCACGGCCGACCAAGAAGCATATTGTAGGACGCCTTGGCATCAATCACATGAAGCGATGCGGTTGAACTCATGTCTTCCATCGCCAGTTCAACCTTATGGTGCGAAGGGCTCTTTGTCCTTCGTGGTTGAATCCTTGAATCATCAATCGACTGTTGGACAAGTCATCTACTGGAATTTCCAGTTGCTTCAATGTTCTTAATGGCAAGATGTTGACTGCTGATCCTCCATCGATGAGAATCCTATTAACTTTCTGCTCGTGGGTGAAACAACTCACGAACAGTGGCCTATTATGAGGCTCAGACCCAAGCTGCAAATCCTCGTTGGAGAATGTAATTGCCAAGACACCTTCATCATCGATCACATTTGACTTGAATTGATATTTTACTTGGTCTGTCGTATCGTACAATGCCCCAATACCTTCCAGTATGTCGTCAGATTCAGGGGTGACAACATTTGTTGCGGCATTTTCTTCTTCAAGTGATATCTTCCCTTCTTGAGCTAGCCTCATGATCTTTTCTTTGAAGACGAAGCAATCATGTATGGGATGCCCAATCAATCGGGATATTTGCAATATCTTGGATCATCGATTCGTCGCCTCATTTGGTCGTTTACTTTCGGTAGTTCGACGAGTCCTTCTTTGAGCAGGTCATCAAGATCCCGAGACGTCGAGTCAAGAAAGGGTATTGTTTTGCTGCATTTCTTTGAATGTCAACCTCTTTGCCCCATGTCCGAGAAAAGTCCGCTTGTCGCTTTTGTTGTCATCCTTTCTTAGGAACTTGACAGGAGTTGCTTTCGTTAGCATCGACTCTTCTTTCGGAGCATTGTTAAAGGACTTGGTTTCCTTTCTAAATTCATGCCTCTCTTTGAACTTCTGAGGTTCTTGGATTGGAGGCCCTTTGAATCCGCTTGCTGCCATACTTAGCTCCATATCATGAGCTCTGGTGGCCAACTCTTCGAACGTCTTGGGCTGAATTCCTCGCAAGATGTATTGCAAGCCCCAATGCATTCCTTGGATGCACATTTCGATGGCAGATGATTCAGATAACCGATCCTTACAATTGAGGCATAGGTTTCTCCATCTGTTGATGTAGTCGATCACTGGCTCTTCCTTGAACTGTCGAGAAGTTGTGAGCTCCACCATGCTGACCGTTCTTCTAGTGCTATAAAAGCGGTTGAGAAACTCATGCTCCAGTTGATCCCAGCTATTAAGTGAATTTGCCTCAAGTCGGATACCAACAAGGCATTTCCCTTGAGTGAGCGAACGAACTGCTTAACCAGGTGATCTCCAAATGTTCCAGCATTGTTGCACGTCTCGACAAAGTGAGCTACATGTTGCCTTGGATTCCCTTTGCCATCAAATTGTTGGAATTTAGGTGGTTGATAACCAAGAGGCATTCTCAAGTTGTCGATCCTTTGGGTATACGGTCAGAATCAATGATGACTTGAGTTTCCATCAAATTTGTTCTTCATGGTCACCTCGATGAACTCGAGTTGGTCTCGCTTGATGAAGCCATCGAAGAGATTTGAAAGTTTTTCCCGCACGATTTTCTCTCGTCGTGAGTTTCTTGCTTGTCGCCCGCTTCTTCATCGTCACACACCGACTTTCTTTATCGTTGATGTGGCTTGACTGCTCTTCTCTCCCGAGCTTTGCAATCTTTGCATCTTGCTCTTGGATGTGTATGCTCAAAGATTCACCAACCTTGTAAGATTAGCAAGTTGTTCTTCCACGGTGGAAGTGTTTGTCATCATCACGGTGCCTCAGTGAGTAACTTGTGATAGAATTTGCGATAGGGATGTGAAGCTTCTTCCGAGCTAACACTTTCTTCATTTAGAATGGCGATGTGTTGCTCTTTTCCCGGCGATGGCTAACTCGAAGCTTCTTGAAGTTGTTTGGCTTTGCTTCGTGATGACGCCAATGCTCTCAAGAAGCTTTTAAGCGACCTTGTTTGCATATTGTTGGATGAACATCGCTCAAGATTTTGGTGAAGAGTAGAGATGAGAGGTAGAGATATCCCAACGGGCGCAAAATTTGTAACACAAATTTTTGTATTTAAATTTATAAATACAAAATTGTATACAAAATTAATTGAATTTGGATTTGATGAATTTGAGATGAATTCGATCTCATCTATTCTCGATTCTACTCTTCGATGTGATTTCTTGAACGATCTTGATGTTCTTCGAGTTGTTTGGAGGGATGTAGTTCCTTGATCTCCTTGAACTTGAAGTTTGACTTGACGATGTTGATCCGAAGGACCTCGCCTTGTTTTCAGATCGACTGTCGGATTGGGTTGATATGTTGAAGAACGTTTGAAGATCTTCAAGTTTGAGCGTCGATGCGGAGGGTATTCACCATATTTCCGAATTGAACGCCATCTTTGATTTGATTTGGAGGATGATCTTGGCGAAGAACGTGGTGATTTGTATGAAGAACGCCTTGAATGTTGAAGAAGACTTGGCGAAGAACGTGGTGATTTGCACGAAGAACGCCTTGAATGCTCGAAGAAGACTTCGAATGTTGGAGAAGACTTCGCCGAGGATTCTTCGAGTGTCTTGAGCTCTTCGATGCTTAACTTCACTTCTTCAATTCTCCTCCCATTTATGAGGCCTCAACACTCCTATTTATAGATGTAGGCTAGTGGGCTTATGGGCCTTTTGGGCCATCATGCCATGCTTGGGCTTATGGACCTTTGGACCACCAAGGTCCAAACCATGGGCTTGAGCTTGGGCTTATGGGCCACCAAACCATGAGTTTGAGCTTGAGCTTATGGGCCTTTGGACCACCAAAACATGGGCTCGAGCTGGGGCGAGCTTATGGGTCACCAAACCATGAGTTTGAACTTGGGCTTGGGCTTATGGACCTTGTACCACTAAAATTAAATATTAATCACATATCTATTTAATTTTGGAATAAATTCCATTAATAAAATAGAAATATAATCAATTATTTAATTCGTGATTTACACATGGCGCAATATAATTTGCTAACAATTTTTAATTGTCTACAAACTGCAAAGTAAAGGGAATTTGATTTCATTTCCTACACTAAGCATAGACATGGACCTTCAAGTCTTCAAACTTCAAATTATTTTCTCATTTTAGTTCAAAATTAGGTCCTATGTTGTGAGAAAATTGCAAGTACATTGATAATGGTAGTTGGAAAACAAACTTCTGACACATATTTGAATCTGTTGTCAGCAAGGTTTCTAGTGGGCAGATTGTCCTTGTGTTCTTGTTCAAGTTTAATAACTACTAGTTTGGACAAGCTTGAACATGACTCAAATCAAATATTCAAATTGATCAAAAAACAATATCTATCAAATAATGCAGCAGCTGTGTATATTCTTTATGGACAAAAGAAGATGACTACAAATTGTAAACATGTCTGAAACTCAGACTCAATAGCTTGCATTAGATAAGCAACTCTTTTTTTTTTTCAATTACACTTATGCTCTGCTTGTGCCATGGATGAAAAGTCAAGTTTTTGCCTCGTTGACAGCTAGCTTATCTTGGATGGGAAAACCATATCATCATCAGAGGATTCAGAGCCATCCAAGACAAGAATCTCAGGATTTGAATCCACTGTGGTGGATAAGCTATTAGGATTCAAACATTTGTTGTTGTTTGGGTTTCGAGTTTCTGTGAGATTTCGAGTTGTCTTTTGTTGCTGATCGAACATCATCTTCAGCTGCTTGTTCTGTTCCTCAGTCCTCATCTGCAAGTTCCTCTGTATCTGCATCAAAAAAAAGCATAAAATTGTATGAGTCTCATTTTGTTAATTTCAATCACATTTTCTCTGAAAATGTATGTTTGTAGCTACATCTAGTTGCTCGTGGAGACGCCTCGAACATCGAGCTGCATCCGCAAAGCCTCTTTCGCTTGCAAACCACCGCAAAAAATGATTTTGATCAAGTTCAATGGAATATGTTGTGATATATATAATAGATATCGCTTGTTTGCGATAATATATTACGTTTTGATATCTATTTCGCCACGTTATTTGCATTAATCTTCTTCTCGATTTTCCATTCTTTGCAGAAAAATCAATATAAATTAATCGATGCGATTTCTTCACGATGATCAAGATTTTGTGAGGCTTATTAAACATATATGTATTACCTTCCACAGATTCGGTGAGTACTTGGCGTTTCTATATTTCGCAAATAAATAAAACAGAAACCATTTAAGATGAGAACTAGCAAGATTTCAAACAACAATCAAATTTAAACACACTATTTACCCGCAAATGGCTCTTGACATGAAAAATGGTGAGTCCTCGGTGTCCATCAACTTCAAAGACTTGTTTTGGTGTTGCTTCGCAATGAATGTTGGTTAAATCCAACGGGCCTCGAGTTAAATAGCAGAGTGAAAACATCAAGATAGCACGATCACTTACTCTCGGGGCCACCAAGGCGATTCACACACTCAACAAACCGGTCATGCAGATCCTGAGTCCACCATATCCGCATCTTGTTTGATGAAGCTGCTGCAGATGAAGATGAGCTGTTCATCAGTGTGGGAGGCCTCCCAAACTGCTTCATTTGCCCGAGATGATGTACTGGAACTTTCTCCAAACCATCAACCTATTTAATAAAAACACAACTTTGTTTTATTCTCTCTCTCTCTCTCTCTCTCTCTCATGAATATGATTCTCAAATTATTTTTTGGCATCTATAACTAATTGTCTCACATGGAATACTGCAGGGGACCAGGGTATATATTCAATGTCTAGCTAGAGTACATGATTATTCTTAGCTCTGCAACAAAAAAAATTTAAAAAAATTATGTATATTGCTAGTGAGCCTTGCCTAACAACATGAATCTATCAAAATTTGACCTAAATTTAATAACCAGAAAAGGCTCCAATTATAAATAAGGGGAAAAGCATTGTTTTATGGGAGTAATATATCAGCTGCAAATCTGTATTCTGCATTCAAGATCTTGAAACAAAGATTTTGTTTATTAAAGCGCAAAAAGAAAAGGGGTGGGAGAAATTCCTTTTTCAGATACAATTACACCAGCTACCCGTACGAGATCTTTCAAAGTCTGATCAGACAACAAATGAATCCAAAACATATAGTCATACATAAAATCCGATGATGCTGACTTAAATTACAAGAAAACGCCGTTTGATTCGCATCCAACAAGAGACAGCCTCTATTTTGTGACAGCTAAGAATTATTGTGTATGTAACAACAACTATGGTTCATTTGTACACAAGTATTTTAATAGTGCACTTTTTTTGTTTTTAAAGAAAAATAACTCTTGAAAAGTTTAAAATTGTTCTGGCATAAATCAAAGCTAGCTATGGATGCTTATGAATAAATCAAAGAATCTGACGGTGTATGAGCTTTCAGCCCCCATATTTACTAGTCAAAAAAGTTTCTTATTTTAGTCTCAAAGAGTTCACCGACGGAGCAAGTTTAGACGTCCTAATGAAACACAATATGTAACATAGAAATCGAGAAACGTGAAACACAATATGTAACATAGAAATCGAGAAACGTGAGGTCAAGTCAATGAGGAATGATGGTAAAAAGCTGTCCAAGGACCATGATAACAACCCTAATCATTCTTTTTCGACAAACTGTAACTTTTGCTTACATATTTGCAAGAATGTATAGATACTAGGTTATATATATCGAGAAAGATAGGATCAAATGAGAACCATTTTTATCCTAAAAACTAATAACTAAATAAATTTTTAAGCGGATTCATCAACTTTCATAGTGAATTAATCATTTTTGGTTCTCACATTCTCACGATAAAAATGATTCTTACATTAACCCTCCCCTATATATTGTATTGGGATGCTACTGGCTTTTTCCTACACTATATTTATATTGCTCTCCTTAGAATCTTAATTTGATAGAGATGCCCCTTTGCTTGAGAGATTATTGTCAATCACTATGAGGGATAAGATCATGAATCGAACCAGATCGAAATATTCAGTTAAATTTAATGATAGTGATAGTAGTAGGGATGATACATGGATCGGTGAGCGGTGGCGGGGCAAATCCGAGGCGAAGACATAGGCATGTAGAGAGATAAACCATGGCTCCTACTATTTTCGAATCATCAAAGGAAATAGAGTGAGGACCATCTTTCTCAGTATTCTAGCTCATCTAATAAATATTATAATTATCTTATATCTTGAAGATAATTTCTTTCTAGAATAATTATCTTTTGATATCCTTTATATCAGATAATTTCTATCTAACTAGGAGATGTATTAAATTAAAAAATCAATTAACAAAACTCAGTCCCAGTAGGACAGTAGAGGGACGAAAACCATCATGGCAATAGGCCTTGATAGGTCAGTCTAGGTATCAAATACAAGGAATAAAGATGATCTAAAATGAATTAATTATCTTATGTTCGGCCTAGAACATAAATATTTATAATTAATTATAAATTATAAATTCATAAATATTTATTCATTCCACTAGAGAATAAATGTTGACTTGCCCTTTTATTAACGAAGTTGAATCGGACTTGTACTTATTTATTTATAACATTATGACTGCTTAAAATAATTAATCTTTTATTAATTCCTTAAGTAATACCACTTAGCGTTATTATCGTACCCGAGCTAACTCAACCTGCAGGGTTTAGTACGATAAATATTTTGAGTTCCTTAAAGGGGCGTCATCATCCTAAATAGATACAGTAAATCGATATATAACCAACATGACATACAAGCACTGCCATTATCCAAAATACAGATAATATTGAGTTATCTCTTGTAAACTTCACTCATAACAAGTCAAAGTGATGGTCAATAACTCATAATCATCTGAAATCTTATCGAGATTTAGATCAACGTAAAATCACCGAGATTTAGGTTCTTCACGATGGTCCGATAGAAAAAGTCAACTCATATGTGATCCATCAATACGTCAAGACATATCAACATAGATAAGCAATCAAGTCAAATTACTTCTTATCTATACTACAACTTTTACCAACAACTCATCATCAAGTTGTCTCAAATATGATCCATTTTTTATCTCAATAAGCTTAATCAATCATACAAATTTTTGCAATCTTCTACACACTGTATGATCTAACTTTGTATGAGATATGTGATAATATATGCAATCAAGTAAATAATTCAGATATGAGATCGGAACAGTGGTAACGGGAAACATTGAATACAAACTCAACTAATTTACTTTCAGCATACAAATCCAACAGATAATCCATCTTAAATATGATGCTCTTGAATCTTATCGAAAACGAAAAAGGTCCACCGCTATTACGTCAGAAATTATATCATCGTGATTGATCATTTCATGTATATAGTATCTATGTTCTATGCTTCTAGTTAGAGCTGGCAAAATGGGCTTAACCCAGCGGGGCTGGGCCGGGCCGGGCCGATTTGGACCGATTGGGCTCAATAAAACTAAATCCGATTGAATTTCGAATTAGGACGAGCTCCACACAAAATAAGCCAAGGTCCGGCAGGCCCGAGTTGGCCCAGTCCAACTCGAAAAATTTGTACTAAAAACACTACTTTAGGGTTGGTTGAGCCTCACTTTTCCTACCCAATGGATTTTCGGGCCGATTTTTAGGAAAGGTCTGGTGGACTCGGTTCGAGCTTGCCCTATCCACTCATTTGCCAGGTGTACTTCTAGCTGCAACAATAAGTTTTTCTCCAATGTGAAAAAAGAATAAACTTGGAATAATGGAAGGATCAATCTTTTTTCTCCAACCCCATTACAAGATTCAAAAGTTTCATTTCTTTATTGATTTGTTTGTATTGGGAAAGAATTGACTAAACAAGCGACAGAATTAGATTCTTTATCTTATAATTTTCAAGAATTACTTTGTTATTGTATTATTACTTTTTCAGTTTATTGGTTCAGATTCGTTTCTATTTATTTACGATTAGAATAATATATTTTTGGCAATTAAAATTAGACTCGGAAACTAAAATAGTGCAAGCCACGTTGGTGTGTCTACTACTGATTCATATCACTAAAAGAGAACCTTAAAATTGTGCCCACTACTAGTGCAAGATTTTAACTATGTAACTAATGTATAACCCGTCGAATTTCGACGGAAAATCACTTTATATTATAATTTATAAATATTATAATTTGACAATTCAATGAAAGAAGTGTCGAGGAGCAAATAAAATCATAATAGAAAAAAAATATCAAAGATGGTGTTTAATAGATTTTTTTTCCCACTTCATTTATCTGCAAGAAACTAATAGAAATTAAACTACACAAATTTTTAGAATGATAATAATAAAATTATTGTTCTAAATATAAAAAGTGAAGTTTAATTTAAATTAAATATTTCTCTAAAATATAAAAATATTAGAAATAAAACTCAATGTATAAATTTGAAATTATTCAATCTATGAAATTCGTTTAGAATATTTGCGTGTTTCAAATTTTTTTGCCAGTTAATTTTACTATTCACATTAGATATTAGTTCAATATAGTAATACCCTATAGTTACTCCAATTAATAAGATCATATTTATATATAAAAATATTTTCAACCATCTTGACTCATCCAGAATATATGTACATGTACCTATCTCAAATCCTATTAAAAAGTGACTATAAACAAGATTAGAAATTAAACTCAAAGTATATATACAATAGATGAAATTCATTTAAATGTATATATATGTATATTTTTTAAACATGATTAAAAAATTATTTTACCACTATTTCTCGTACCAATCTCGTATTATGCTACATGTTCATTATCTGAATTAAATATATTATATATTTAGATATAAAAATATTTTCAACTATCTGGACATGTCTAAAATATATACATATATTCATCTCAAATTCGATTAAAAATTGACTTTACTACAAATTCTCGTTTCAAACTCGTATAGTAGTACTCATAATTATTCGAACTCACTTGAAATTATAAATATAAGTTGTTACCTGCTAATCACCCGGATTTAAGAGGTCATGCAATATATATAGGGTGTGTATCAAATGAGAACTCTAATTTTTTTTGAGAACTAAGAACTAATGTGGTCAATCCATTTTTTGTAATCTAGCAGTCATGATTAATTATAAATCTTTTATTATCCTCAGATTTTAACAATAACCGTTTAACCCTATAATTAAGGGATTTTATATATTTATTTACGTAATTATTCTCATATGTACAACCACTACGATTACATGCACGACAGAAAAATTTTATGAACATAATAATTAATTAGAATGTGATATCATGTACAAGAACTACGATTACATGCACAACAACATGAATTACACGAATAACGAATAATTGAATATGAAATATTCAAATTAATAGCAAAAATTTAGGGATTTGACTTTTTCATTAGATAATCATAAATCGTCCGATCTTATTTAATCTAACGATAGTTATTAGTTCTTAGTTCTTATTTAAGAGATAGTTCCCTCTACAACCAACCCAATATATATATATATATATATATATATATAGGGGTTGGATCCATGAGAACTTATCTTTTTGAGAATTGAGAACATGATAAGACGTTGAAGATAATGCACAACAGAATAAAGTTGTGCATAACGAAAACTTTCTAAAATTTTGCACAACAAAATAATTTTAGAAAGTTTTCGTTATGCACAACTTTATACCGCTTTGCATCATCTTCAACGCCTTATGCATGGTTCGCAGAGTTCGCAAAAAGATGTGGTTCCCATATATATATATATATATATATATATATATATATATATATATATATATATAGAGAGAGAGAGAGTGAGGTTCAAATAAGAACCAAGTTTAACGTGAGAACTAAGAACTACGAAAATTGGTTACGAACAAAATGAATATGCTATGAAAGTTAATGAATACGCTGAAGTTAATGAATCCAAAATTCGAATTTTCACCGGGTTCGAATCTCATGAGAGGTGAAAATTCTATTTTTTATTCATTAACTTCGCAAAGATATTCATTAACTTTCATAGCATATTCATTTCGCATGTTCTCACAATAAAAATGGTTCTCACGTTAACCCTTCCATATATATATCAACCAACTGGACTAATCTATGATGTATATATAACCCCAAATCCGATAAAAATGACTATGAAAAATAGAAATTAAATTCAAAGTTAGATAATTAAAAATTATAATCCCCCCGTCCCACTTAAAGTGTCTCATTTCTTTTGGACACGAGTATTTAGAAAAAATGTATAAAGTAGTTAAAGTGTTAAAAAGTGGATAGGATCCACACTTTTTGAAGTGATAATTATTTCCTAAAATGGAATGAGACATTTGTAATAGGACAACCCAAAAAGGAAAGTGAGACATTTTAAATGGGACAGATGAAATACTTATTTCATCCTCAAAATCTGTTCGTATTCTTTCATTTTTTGTATGTCTTCCAAATTTATTATTTTCCTATTTATGGAAACCATCCACAAAATATATTAAGAGGTCATGCATATATATATATATATATATATATATATATATATATATATATATATATATATATATATATATAAATCAACCAATTGGACTCTTCTATAATGTATATATCATCTCAAACCCGATAAATAATGACTATATAAAATAGAAATTAAATTCAAAGTAAGATATTTATAAATTATACTCCTTTCGTCCTTAAAATTTGTTCATGTGTTTTCATTTTTGATACGTCTTCCAAATTTGTTCTTTTTCCATTTATAGAAATCAGTCTACAAAATAATCTTTACTTATTATCTTCAACAACATAATTTATTTATATTTTTACCATCCATGACCCACCATTATCCCTACTTATCATCCTCAACAACAACACTTATTTAAATAATTTATCATATATGGTCTACCACTAATTAATTTAACACTACACTAATGTGAGACCCTTTTTCACTCCAATCACAAAACATTCAATATTTTTTTATTAAAATTTGCACAGAAAACTTCCAAGAATATATTTTGGGGACAAAGAGAGTGAAATACATGAAATCAAGATAGAATGTATATGCCACATACTCGATTAAAGAGTAATTTTATAACTCGTTCTCGTACCAGTCTCGTATAGTAATAGCCATTAATTATCCGAATTAAAGAGTTCGTATATTTATATATAAATATTTTTTCATCAAACTGAACTCATCTATAATGTATATACATGCATACATCCCAAGTTCGATTAAAAAGTAATTATACTGCTCATTCTCGTCTCAAACATGTATAGTTATACTCATAATTACTCAAACTCATTTAAAGTTGTAAATATAAGTTATAATAATGAGTACTCACTCCATCTTGCCAAACTTGGCCCATATTTTTTTTCGGATTGTCCCATTCAACTTGGCTCATTTTTTTTTAAGAAATAATTGTCTCATCAAAAAGTGAGGCTTTATACCCTTAATCTAAATAATTGTTTAGAAAAGAAATAAATCAAGTTCGACGGAATGAATGGAGTATTATTCATCCATCTATCAACCACGTATAATATACCTATAGAATAACATGAATGAAAGATGACATATATTTAGGCACAGAAAAATATTTTCAAACACCTAGACACGTCTAGAATGTATATACACTTGTCCATCACAAAACCGATTAATAAGTGATTTACAAGTCGGTTCTCATCTTAAAGCTCGTATAGTGATACTTGTCATTATTTGAACCCGTTTAAATTTATAAATATAAGTTGTTACAATGATTAGATACTCCAATCTAGATCGTGTAGTTAAAAGATTGAAAGAAATGATATATAATCTCGCGTAGTTAAAAGAGTGATAAGAATGTATCAATGTAGTCTATTTAATACAATGTTTGACAATATTGTGGAGACTTCAACTTAATCAATCGATTTTTTTTTTATTGTTTTGGCATAATTAAAAACTATAACTGCACTAAAATATTACTGACTTTGAACTTTGTTTTGAAATTCTACTTGTTGTATTTAAACATTATTAATTGGGATCTCCTAACAATTTTTTTTGGCTCTACTATTGATTATATCTTTGTAAAATATTTCACATGCAATTATATCACTATGTATATCTCAAAATATATTAATATGTATATATATTGACCATATTGTTGAGACTTCAACTTAATCAATTTTTTTATTGTTGTGACATAATTAATAATTATGATTGCACTAAAATATTATTAACTTCGAGCTTTGTTTTGAAATTCTACTTATATTGCATTTGAATATTATTATTTGGGATCTTCTAACAAATTTTTCTGGCTCTACTATTGATTATATCTTTGTAAAATATTTTACATGCAATTATATCACTATTTATATCTCAAAATATATTAATATGTATATATATTGATAGCTATATATATAACGATGCGAAAAATAAGAATATGATTTTTATATACAATCGCATGTACATGCAATTAAAATACAATGAATGTATAGCTAAGTAACTAAAATAGATTGAGTAATTCATTTTGGCATCCCTTTAAAAAATATACTTGTTAGCAACTACCGTTTTGTATCTATTTATATTCTAATTAACAATATAATTATAATTGTACACACAACTATCGAAACTTGAATAAATATGCCTCCATACAATACAAGTGCATATAGAAAATGGTAAGTTAGAATTTTAATACATTCATATTTATAATTAAGGTATGCATTAAATATTGATGATTGGAAATAAAATTTAGAATTAAGGAGACATAAAATTTAGAATTTAGATAATTAGAAATCCAAGATTCTTGTGATGCCACATAAGATTGTGAATGAATGTGGTGCTTTGAATGCGTATCGAAATATATAATTAATAGATTAATGGGATTTCGCCTTTGCTTATGATGGCTAAAAGAGTAATTGATTGAATATATTCTTTTAGTGAGGTTTTCAATTAATGGCATTTCCACACTTCATGGAAAAATACAATTCCATTATGAAGTAGGGTCTTCTAGTTAGAAAGAATTAAAGAAAAATTCATGTCCATAATCTTTAGCATGCATGTTAACTATCCATCATGCAAGAGTGTCGACATTGACAAATAGTGGCCCTAATTTACGAGTTTATGTACAATCAACCTCGAGACAAATGAAAGAGTTCTTTGGGGTCGGTTTTTCCTTTAAGTCAACCTTATTTTAATCTGATCCCCATAATTTGTGTCATTATCAATTCATTTTATCGCAAATAATATTGTGGCTACATCAAATTCTTGATTCATAGTCATGTACATGGTTTGTGATTGACTAATAATCAGACTACAAAGAATCAATTTTGAGACATTAATCCTCTTATTTCTCTAGATTGAAGTGGCATATTAGTGCCCGAATTAACTGTCAATTTGCAAGCAATATTTTGAAAAGTTATTCTTTTTATCTCGGAGGATTTTGGACTACCTACAAAAATTTTAATGAGGTTCGTGAGAGAAAACTAGACAAAAAAAATTGGGATAAATATGTTACCATGCATGTTAATATGTTATGCAGAAAAATTAACACTCTCTTCGTCCCTTATTTTCTTTTTCTAATTTTTTTTTTTGATACGTCCTCATACTTCTTTATATTCTATGATAGAAATTATCCCATAAAATATGTTCTATTTATTACATTTAATAATTATTATTTATTTACATCTTAACTATCCATGATCCACCACTATCCTTATTAATCACCATTAAAAACATCACTTATTTATATATTTTACCATTCATGGCTTACCACTAATTTAATTAACACTACACTAATATGGGACCCTTAATCCACTCACAATATATTCAATAATTTTTATTAAAATTTTTGTCGAAGATTTTTAGAAAGAAAATTGAAGGAGAAAGGGAGTATTATATTTTATTTTACCAGCATAAATAACAATAATTCACAAATCCATTTATTTAGTAGTAGATAATCGTGTTCAATATTTTAATTTTGTTTCTTATGTCTGGACCAGATCCATTTATTGTATTAGTAGATAATCCTACGTGAAATTGAACAATACAACATCGTATCTATTTTGGATTTTGGTCTTAGGATGCAAATGACTGCGCCAACAATGCGTTGGGCCCATTAGTTTCTTACAATGGGCGACTTGGAATAACTAGAGCAAGCCTTTTTCTTTAATTGGCTATTTGATATATAGGGTAGGGCTTCGATATGCCTATAAGAAGGAGCTTTAATTGTATTTGGATTTTCTTTTCTAGTTGAACGAAAATAAAAAAGGAGATAAGTAAATAATTGGAGGGAAATGAAATTAAAACGGAGGATTCACAAAATTTTCCAAGTACCCAAAAAAGTTCAGATTGTGGAAATTTCCAAAATGGTGAAAAAAGATTCGAAGGAATAAAATAAAGGAAAGGTGATGTGTTCCAATCTTCCAGTTGAGATTGAATTCACCTTCTACAGGAATTAAAGTGTTTTTTGTTTACTGTTTCTCCAGTTTTCCTGTCAAAACTTTATTCCACACAAATAATATCTATCAAATATTCTATTAAAACTTATGTGGTCTATCAAGTGACACTTTTGATGGAGAGAGGGAGTATTTATTTTTCTTGATGATTAATTTATCAAGCACGATTGTCTTATTATTCCCTCACGTGTTTTTGAAGACATATTCTAATCGGATATCACTTATAAATAGCAAGGACCAACTTTCTTTGTATATAAAATTGTTATTTTAGTGTGGTGGTGGTGTTATGTGTGTGCTTTTATTTACTTACTGAGAGATGAATTGATGACTATTATATCCCTTACTAACTGCAAAGTAAAGGGAATTTGATTTCATTTCCTACACTAAGCATAGACATAGACCTTCACGTCTTCAAACTTCAAATTATTTTCTCATTTTAGTTCAAAATTAGGTCCTATGTTGTGAGAAAATTGCAAGTACATTGATAATGGTAGTTGGAAAACAAACTTCTGACACATATTTGAATCTGTTGTCAGCAAGGTTTCTAGTGTGCAGATTGTTCTTGTGTTCTTGTTCAAGTTTAATAACTAGTTTGGACATTCTTGAACATGATTCAAATATTCAAATTGATCAAAAACCAATATCTATCAAATAATGCAGCAGCTGTGTATATTCTTTATGGACAAAAGAAGATGACTACAAATTGTAAACATGTCTGAAACTCAAGACTCAATAGCTTACATTAGATAAGCAACTCTTTTTTTTTCTTCTTTCAATTACACTTATGCTCTGCTTGATCCATGGATGAAAAGTCAACAAGTTTTCACCTCGTTGACAGCTAGCTTATCTTGGATGGGAAAACCATATCATCATCAGAGGATTCAGAGCCATCCAAGACAAGAATCTCAGGATCTGAATCCACTGTGGTGGTTAAGCTATTAGGATTCAGACATTTGTTGCTGTTTGGGCTTCGAGTTTCTGTGAGATTTCGAGTTGTCTTTTGTTGCTGATCGAACATCATCTTCAGCTGCTTGTTCTGTTCCTCAATCCTCATCTGCAAGTTCCTCTGTATCTGCATCAAAAAAGCATAAAATTGTATGAGTCTCATTTTGTTAATGCAATCACATTTTCTCAGAAAATGGATGTTTGTAGCTACATCTAGTTGCTCGTGAAGACGCCTCTGAACGTCGAGCTGCATCTGCAAAGCCTCTTTCAGTTGCATACCACTGCAAAAAAATGATTTTGATCAAGTTGAATGGAATATGTTGTGATATATATAATAGATATCAGTTGTTTGCAGTAATATATTACGTTTTGATATCTATTTCTGCTACGTTATTTGTATTAATCTTCTTCTCTGCTTTTCCAGTTGCTGCAGAAAAATCAATATAAATTAATCAGATGCAGATTTCTTCACAGATGATCAAGATTTTTATCAAGATTTTTGTGAGGCTTATTAAACATATATGTATTACCTTCCACAGATTCTGGTGGGTACTTGGCGTTTCTATATTTCTACAAATAAATAAAACAGAAACCATTTAAGATGAGAACTAGCAAGATTTCAAACAACAATCAAATTTAAACACTCTATTTACCTGCAAATGGCTCTTGACATGAAAAATGGTGAGCCCCTCAGTGTCCATCAACTTCAGGACTTGTTTTGGTGTTGCTTCTGCAACAGAATGTTGGTTAAATCCAACGAGCCTCGAGTTGAATAGCAGAGTGAAAACATCAAGATAGCACGATCACTTACTGTCGGGGCCACCAAGGCGATTCACACACTCAACAAACCGGTCATGCAGATCCTGAGTCCACCTTATCCGCATCTTGTTTGATGAAGCTGCCGCAGATGATGATGAGCTGTTCATCAGTGTGGGAGGCCTCCCAAACTGCTTCATTTGCTCGAGATGAGGCGCATATAGATTATGTGAGACCTTATTCTGTATACATCATTATAAAAAATGAGGGAACTGATCTTACTTAATGGAAATAATTGATTTATTGAAAAAAAACTTACTTCAAGATCCTGATATGGATTGAATGGAGCAGACAGGCTTCGTCTGTTTGAATCATCGAGATCACCAAGTAGCTTGTTTTTTAGGTGGAGTATCTGTTCCATCTCAGAAAGATTGAGCAGCTGATTTCTATAAGATTGGTAGTTCTGTGGTGTGGTTTGGTAATCTGCTTCGTTTGTAGCCGGGGATTCTTGAAAAAGGCCGTTTCCAGATTGGTGGAACGGCTGAGTCCTCAGGTGAGGATTCTTGGATTGCTGGGAGCAGGTCTCCGGGAAATCATACTGAGAAGATATGCCCATAGCAATCTCAGTGGCACAGAAAGCAGCAGCCGGTGATCCAATCCGGCCAATGATCGTTCCCATTGAATTTGCGTGCCACGAATTGTGTTGTTGCTGTGTGGATTGGTTTGAGGCTCCCATTTGAGGGTGGTGATGAGCAGTGTGGTTTTGAGGGAAATAGTCAGGAAAATCAGAGACAAACTCACTAGGATAGCCATAGTTGTGCTGTGTTTTCTTCATGTTTTCTGACGGAAAAAAAACAGATTCTTATTGTTTTTGATCCTCAAGATTTATAGTGAAAGTGGCAAAGGGATTGAAATTCCGGCTTCCGATTGGTCGGGGCGACGAGCTTGAATCGAACACATGGCAATCAGACACAGATGAACAATGTGATAGTGTGAAGTTTCAAGAATCTGAGATGAAACTCTTTCTTCTTATATGCTACAACAATCTTGAAATATAGTGTTGTTTATTCCTTAACTGGACAGGAATGAACAATGATCTCTCATTGAAGAAAACAATGCCAAAGTAGAATTATTAAAAGAAAAAAATTGTATTTAGTAAAGAAACGATGTACTGGAACTTTGTCCAAACCATCAACCTATTTAATAAAAACACAACTTTGTTTTAATATCTCTCTCTCTCATGAATATATGATTCTCAAATTATTTTTGGCATCTATAACTAATTGTCTCACATGGAATACTGCAGGGGACCAGGGTATATATTCAATATCTAGCTAGAGTACATGATTATTCTTAGCTCTGCAACAACAACAAAAATAAAAAAAATTATGTATATTGCTAGTAAGCCTTGCCTAACAACAACATGAATCTATCAAAATTCTGACTTAAATTTAATAATCAGAAAAGGCTCCTGTTGGATGTTGGCCCATATATCTTTTGTTTATTTATTCCTCTCTCTCACACTGCCCACATACCCTTTAACCCTCACCCATTAGCCCAAGCCCATAACCCTTGCCCTACTTACGCCCATCCCCTCCCGCGATACCTCATTTTAACATAAACCTAATTGAGGTTGCGCCTCTTTTCTCTCCCCTCGTCTCCTCGTTTCCTCCGCTCCTCCCACCACCATTCTTGAGCTCTCTTGAGCTCTTCACCGCCTTTAATGGCTACACCGTTCTTCCTCCCGCCTCCATATATATATACCCCCCTATCCTTCCGTGATGTAGAGTATCTAAGAAACCCTACTGTGGTTACCCTATTGTTTACTCTGAGAAGGTGTCCGTGTCTTGTGAGAGAGTGAGGCTGCGGATTCCTTTGTGAAGGTCTCCTGTTTGGTAGCTTGTAAAGCTCGAGTGGTTACATCCTTCTGTTTTACCCTTCCACCTACCGAAAACCCTAGATCATTTGTTGCTTGGAGTGGTTGCGCCAGGAGTGGGAAAATCGAGCCACGTTGTCTCAAGGACACCTTTTCCCATTTGTTGAGATCTGTTCTTGTGAAGGCTGGGAAGAGCCTTTTAAGTTCTGTAGTGCTTGAGCACTTTGTGAAGTTGGCAGAAAAGGTCGGGAATCAAGAGGTGAACCCTAGGCTGGGCGAAGATACACAACATTGGTATCAGAGCCACGGTGACCTAGCCCGGGGCACCCTCCGACCTCACCTACTTCACCCCGCCGCCTTCATCGGCAGCGCTAACTTCGCTCCCGACGAGCAAGGAAAACAGTAAGACCGGCCTCCCTACAGGAGAGTCGGCTCGTAAAGCGGTGAATCTCGCCTCCTAGGTCTGGGTTTTGTGGTTTTGATCTGTGTTCTGTGGTTTGGTGGTTTTGTGGTTTTGATCTGTGTTCTGTCTTTGGGTATCTTGCGATCCTGTTTTGTATCTGCTTCCGCTTTGATTTGTGTTAGTCCTTGAATTCCCTTGTAACCTGAAGCATTCAAAAGCTTAAAGGTTAACTTTGCTTAAGGTCCGGTTAAATGCGGATTCACTTTAAAGTGTCTCCTCGTGCGAGTAGCCCGGATAGCGTGGTTAATACCAAGGTTACAGTGGTTTCTTGTGATTTTCCTTGGTTTTTTGCTTTCTGTTCCTGCGAGTTCTTGTTGATGTTCATCTGAAAAACTCTCTAAGTCTTGAGAGTTTTCGATCGTAAAGTCGGGCTCTTGTTTGGAAAAACTTACCTTGGGTTGTCTTGAGTGAACCTCTGCTCCACGATCAATCTGTCTTTGAGAACGAGAAATCCTCAACACTTTAAGCCCTAGGTTTGTCAACCACAAGATAGGGAACCTTTTCCTGTTTTTTCTTGGTCGTGGTTTGTTGGTACATGCTATCTGTTGTGATCTCCTGCATCTTCCCGATTGTGTTTGTGCTACTCTCCTGTGTGTTATCATGAACAACTTTGAATTTGGTGCCTTTAATGGAAGAGATGATTTCGGGATGGAAAACTAAAATGGAATGTATTCGGTCAAAGAAAAAGTTAAAGGGCCATTATTACCAAAATTGATAATACTACTATCGATGAAAGGTTAATGGATATGAATGATAGTGCTAGGGCCACTATCTTGCTTAACCCGAGTAGCTCGTAGTCGAAAAGTCTCCCAACATCAATGTGCAAAAATCTTTGGGATAATTTGAATTCTTTATACTCTACTTCAATCAAGAAAATGTTGGTCCCTACAAAATCGGTTTATGTCATTTCAAATGGATATTTCAAAAGACATTGATGCAAATATGGATGATTTTAATAAATTGTTGCATGACCTAAAACTGGTGGAGATGACTCTATTGAAAAATATTCGCTCAAATTTTGTTAGGATCTATTCTGAATCATTTTCAAGTAAAATCGCTCTAAAATATGGTGGGTCTAAAGTGAATTGTGAAATGATTGTCAATGGCCTTAAAGCCAAGGAAAATGAACCGAAATTACTAAAATCCAAGCCTCTCATGGTGACATTATGTATGCTAATAAACTGATCCCAAAAGGCCTCAACATCAATCGAAAATTCGAAAACCGAAATGATTTTGTTAATAGGCGAATTTTAATCAACAACATAATCAACCTCATTTTCAAAATCAAAGTCAAAGTTTTGAACAAAACCTAGGAAAGTTTGTTGGGCTGTGGAAAACACGGGCATTTTATAAACAGATGTAGTCGCCAAAGAAGAAAAATTTTGTTCCTAATGAGCCAAAACAAACATTAATAATGTGTATGAAGAGGAAGGTGTGTATATGATGCATGACTATGATTTTCGATTATAAGTTACTCAAATGCCATTTCAAAATCTGAATTCGATGAATGGTTAATTGACTCAGTCAGTACCTTCCATGTAACCCTTTTAAACACATGTTTCACAACCTACAATCATTAAATCTGGACATGTTGCCTTGGTGATGGCCAAAACCGTGAAATTCGGGAAAAGGTGATATATGCTTAAAATTTGAAAATGGAGTTTGCTTACTTTAAAGGAAGTGAGATATGTGCCTAATCAAATTCACCTTTTATCTCAGATCTAAAATTGTCGATAGCATGATAAGTGGATCTGTGAATTATTTAAGGTTCCAATTTGAAAAAGACTCCAAAATATATTTTTCAGCCCCTAGAAAGGGAAACCTATATACTGTTCATGCTGAGTCTGTTCCTTTACTTGTTGCAAACATGGTGCATGAAGACAAATCCATAATATGGCATGCTAGACTAGGGCATATGAGTAATAAAGGGTTGGAAATTCTGAATAAAACTGGAGCTTTTGGAAATGATAAAGTAACAGGTGTGACATTTTGTGAACCATGTGTTATGGGTAAACATCATAAGTCTGCTTTTCCTGTGTCCAAACCTTATCCTAGAAATCATGTAAGCACTGAAATTCTTGAGTACATTCACACTGATGTGTGGGGACCTGCAAAGGTATCCACACATGGTGGAAATTCATATTTTCTGTCCATCATTGATGATTTTTCAAGAAAAACCTGGGTATTTCTAATGAAACATAAATCTGATGTTTTTGAAAAGCTGTCTGATTGGGCTAATAAAATTCAAAATCAAACTGGAAAGAAGATTAAAATCTTAAGGTCTGACAATGGTCTAGAATTCTGTAATCAAGCCATGGACAATTGGTGTTCTACTTCTGGTATAACCAGACATAAGTCTGTCCCCTACACTCCACAACAAAATGGAGTTGTAGAAAGAATGAATAGGACTCTCCTTGAGAGAGTAAGAAGCCTTCTTGTTGCCTCTGGTCTCTCAAAACATTTTTGGGGAGAAGCTCTCATTCGCAACCTATTTGATAAATAGATCTCCTACATTCCTTTAAAAGGAATGTTGCTCGAATGCATTTTCGAATAAACCTGTTTGTCCGAAAAATTTAAAGGTGTTTGGGTGTGCTGCTTATGTGCATCAAAGTATAGGAAAACTTGAACCTAGAGCTAAAAAATGTGTGTTTTTGGGGTTATCCTGATGGTGTAAAAGGATACAGATTGTGGGATAGAAGTGTACCTGGTTTCAAAACATGCATAAGTAGAGATGTTGCTTTTAATGAACCGAGTTTTCCTTGTTTACATGAATCCTCACCTCCGCTTGCTCAAGTGAGGTGGAGAAAGATAATGTGCATGACAAATATGATTTCATGTTTTACCCCTCGTTGCTCCAAATGAGGTGGATCCTCAAACCCCTAATCAAGAGAACCAAATGAACCTACACCGAAATCTCTCGCACGTAAACCGATTCTAACCCATATCTCGAATCAATCAATCAATCAATCAATCAACCCCGAAAACCTAAATGATTATCACCTTGCTAGAGATAGGAAAGAAGACATGTGAGACCGCGCTAGATTTGATGACTATAACCTCTCCTTATATGCTTTTAATGTGTTCAATAATGTTGATTATTCGAACCTAACTCTTTCTCTCAAGCAATTGAGTCTCTTGAATCGATAAATGGCTTGCATACCATGAATTACGAAATGAAATCGTGCATGATAATGAAACATGGGTCCCGGTGGAAAAACACGATGATTGCTCGTGGTTGAATGTAAATGGCTATTCAAGATTAAAATGAACACGAAAATGTTAGGTATAAAGCTAGGCTTGTAGCTAAAGGGTTTACTCAAAAGGAAGGAATTGATTATAATGAAATCTTTGCTCCTGTTGTTAAATTCACCACTGTTCGAATAATGCTTGCCTTGGTTGCTCACTTTAACTGGGAACTGAAACAAATGGATGTTACCACTGCCTTCTTGCATGGTGAACTTGAAAATAATATTTACATGAAACAACCTGAAGGTTTTGTGAGTAAAGAATTTCCAGATCATGTTTGTTTGCTTAAAAAATCTTTGTATGGTCTGAAACAGTCTCCCAGACAATGGAACATTAAATTTGACCAATGCATGCAAAGTCTAAATTTCTCTAGAGTCGGTTTGACCATTGCCTTTATTACATAAACTCGGGCCTCTGTTTACCCGTACGTATGTAGATGATATGCTAATCCTTGGCCCTTGTTTGAAAACCATTCAGCATGTTCAAAAATGTTTATGTGATAATTTCAGCATGAAAGATCTTGGAGATGCAAAGAAAATCTTAGGCATGAACATAGAAAGAAATAGGGAAAAATCCACTTTACTTCTGCATCAAAGTGATTATGTGAATCAGATTTTGCTCAAGTTCAACATGTCTAATCGCAAATCATAATATACCTCTTGCTTCTCACTTTGTGCTAAGCAAGACACAAGCCCCTCAATCTAATTCTGAAATGGATGAAATGAAAGATGTTCCTTATGCAAATGCCATTGGGTCTGTCATGTATTTAATGATTAGCACTAGGCCTGACATTGCATATGCTGTTTCTTGCTTAAGTAGATATATGGCAAATCCTGGACTTCCTCATTGGGAAGTCAGAAATGGTTGTTTAGATACTTAAAGTCTTCTATGACCAATGGTCCGCTTTTTCTAAATCGATAATGGTGTTAAGTGTATTGGTTATGTGGATTCCAACTATGCTAATGACAAAGACCAAAGAAAATCTACTACATCCTATGTATTCACCTTATGTGGTTCTAGTATTAGTTGGAAATCTCAACTTCAAAGCATAGTGGCTTTATCCACTCTCAATCTGAGTACATAGCGACTCGAGGTCATTAAAGAAGCTATCTGGTTAAAGGTGTGTTGTGCGAAATAAACTACATTGATGATAAACCTATTTTGTACTGATAGTCAATCGCAATTCAACCGTGCAAAAACCACATTTTCATGATAGAACAAAGCACATCGATGTTAGGTACCATTTTATTAGGGATGTGGTTGAAAAATGAGAATTATTCTTGATAAAATTCCTCTAATTTAATCCTGGCGATATGGGCACAAAATGTCTTCCTGTTGCCAAATTAGAATCTTGTAAAAGAATCCTTAATTTTGGTTAATATGCCCATTTTTGTTCTCTGTCTGTTTTTCTTGTTGTTTTCTTGTTCTGTTCATCTTTTCTTTGTTTGTTCTCATCATTTGTCTTTCTGTTGCATGTGTGTTTGGTATGGTTTTTGGTCTGTCTGTTTTTTCTTCTATGATAACCTACTTATAGGTTTGAGAATTGGTGAGTTTTTCCCTTTGGGTTGGTCTCCTGTATTTTGAGATTGAGTTAAATATGCATAATATTTTCTCACCTCTATTATCTTGTCTTTGTGATAGGATGATGGAAAAAATTGGCTATGATGATAAAACCTTTTTGATATGGCGGTGCACACTTCCTTGGCGACATAAAGATCTACGGGCCAAAGGTGGAAATGTTGGATGTTGGCCCATATATCTTTTGTTTATTTATTCCTCTCTCTCACTCGGCCCACATACCCTTTAACCCCTCAGCCCATTAGCCCAAGCCCATAACCCTTGCCCTACTTCTGCCCATCCCCTCCCGCGATACCTCATTTTAACCTAAACCTAATTGAGGCTGCGCCTCTTTTCTCTCCCCCCGTCTCCTCGTTTCCTCCGTTCCTCCCACCACCATTACTGAGCTCTCTTGAGCTCTTCACCGCCTTTAATGGCTACACCGTTCTTCCTCCTGCGTCCTCCATATATATACCACCCCCTATCCTTCTGTGATGTAGAGTATCTAAGAAACCCTACTGTGGTTACCCTATTGTTTACTCTGAGAAGGTGTCTCGTGTCTTGTGAGAGAGTGAGGCTGTCGGATTCCTTTGTGAAGGTCTCCTGTTTGGTAGCTTGTAAAGCTCGAGTGGTTACATCCTTCTGTTTTACCCTTCCACCTACTGAAAACCCTAGATCTGTTGTTGCCGGAGTGGTTGCGCCGCCGAGTGGGAAAATCTGAGCCACAGTGTCTGAAGGACACCTTTTCCCATTTGTTGAGATCTGTTCTTGTGAAGGCTGGGAAGAGCCTTTTAAGTTCTGTAGTGCTTGAGCACTTTGTGAAGTTGGCGAGAAAGGTCGGAATCAAGAGTGAACCTCAGGTCAGGCGAAGATACACAATGACTCCAATTATAAATAAGGGAAAAGCAATCATTTATGGGAGTAATATATCACCGCAAATCAAGATTCTCATTCAAGATCTTAAAACAAAGATTTTGCTTATTAAATCGCAAAAAGAAAAGGGGCGGGAGAAATTCCTTTTTCAGATACAATTACACCAGCTAAAATTTTTTAAAAAAAAAAAACCTCAATGAAACAACTTGTTATCTTAGGTCAATTTTCATTTAATTAATGCATGCATCTGCTCATTTCTTGATTAACTTATTCACTTTTTTCTGTTACACTGACAGATAAACGTCAGTCGTTTTTACCCGTACGAGATCTTTCAAAGTCTGATCAGACAACAAATGAATCCAAAACATATAGTCATACATAACATCCGATGATGCTGACTTAAATTACAAGAAAACGCCGTTTGATTCGCATCCAAAAACAGACAGCCTCTATTTTGTGACAGCTAAGAATTATTGTGTATGTAACAACAACTATGGTTCATTTGTACAGTAAATACCGCAAGTATTTTAGTAGTGCACTTTTTTGTTTTTAAAGAAAAAGAACTCTTGAAAAGTTTAAAATTGTTGTGGCATAAATCAAAGCTGGCTATGGACGCTCATGAATAAATCAAAGAATCTGACGGCAACAACGGAATCATGTATGAGCTTTCAGCCACCCTATATTTACTAGTCAAAAAAGTTTTCTTATTTTAGTCTCAAAGAGTTCAGCAACGGAGCAAGTTTAGTCGTGTAATGAAACACGATATGTAACATAGAAATCGAGAAACGTGAGGTCTAGTCAATGAGGAATGATGGTAAAAAGCCGTCCAAGGATCATGAAAACGGAACTGAAAAAATAATTATAAATGTCTTTATTTGTTGAAATTAAGGATGCCGTAAGTTGAAATGAAGAAAAATAAATGATTTAAGTCAATACGCCAGAAATTCAAGATTTTGCAAAGCAAGAAGTGGTTCGTTGACACCTATTTTTTCTTTAAAAAGAATTGTTTTTTAATAAAAATATATATACTATAAACAATGGAAGTAGCGACTACTGATTTTTAAAATTGGCATGCGTGACAAAAAATTTAAATTTGAAAGATGGATAAGATGTGGAAAATAGATAAAGAAAAGGTCTAAGAATATAATATCAATGACTTTTTAGAACTTTGGTTCTGCAGTTATTCATGAATATAAAAGATCTTTGCCAGTTAGGTCACAATATAAAAACTTAATTGTTCTCTTAGATCTCTCAAAGGACATATATATTTCTTTACACAACCCTCAAATAAATGAACCAGAAAAAGAAAAGATTTCTAGCAGAAAGAAAAGAAAAAGCACAGATTAATCTTAATATACTAATTAGCCAATGCCTCAAACAGTATGGGAATATGATCAAATTCACAAATTTGATTTTGGTTTGTTATTGGGTTTTCTTTTCCATTTCTACTTTTTTAATGAGAAAATCCACGATGACAGTCACTACAAAAAATTCGTCAATCAGCGATGAACTAGGGAATGGCTTCTGATTCCAAATCCTTTGTAGCTAGGGGAATCAGCGAAGTATATAAGTTCGTCGTGAATTAGGTGACGCACTGTCGATGGATTATTTTGTTTCTAACTTTCATGTAATAAGTAATCACAGTATCAATATAGGACGCTTGATAAGTTTAATATTTTCTTCTTGCGATCTCGATAAACCTTGATCCCAAGAATGTACGTTGCATCTCCTAAGTCATTCATTTGAAACTGATCGAATAACCAACTCTTTACATCTGATAAAAGTTTTACATTGTTGTAAAAAACCACGTCACCATTGACATCTAAATGGTACATGCAACTTTCGTTTGGACACTGGGTAAAATCATTAATTTTTACTACCTCGCCAAAACGCAAGTTTTATGACTTGGAAGCTTGCTTGAGTCCATAAATGCACTTCTTGAGTTTCCACACTAGATACTCATCATCCTTCTTCACACAATATTCGGGTTGCTACATATAGATATCTCGACATTCCTCAAGGTAACCGTTTAAGAAAATTATTTTCACATCCATCGGTCAAATCTCTAGGTTCAAGTGAGTTGTTATGACCAGAGAAATTCTGACGGACTTGAACATTGTTACAGGCAAAATTGCATCATCTTAATTGATCCTCTCTATTTGTGTGTATCCTTTCGCTACTAACCTGTTTTGTAAGCCGAAACCTCTCTATCAAAATATCTCTTCCGTTTGTATATACTTACTACCTATGACTTCTTTGTCATCTGATAGATGTGTCTTCTCGTTTACATCCATAGAAGTTATGGACTCAATCTCCAATTCTATAGCGGTGTGTCATTCTCTCGCAACTATGTCATGTATCGTCTCGTTGTATGTCCATGGGTCAATTATAGTTTGTTCGTTTGTCAATGTCAATTTTGAAGATTCTCCCACGAAAATATAGCGATCGGGTTGACGAACAACCTTCCTATTATGACGGATGCTTTTGGCACTGTGGCAACAATGAGTGTAGTAACTTGTGTGCCTGTTCGGCAGACATTGATGTGCATACGCCATTTGTACTGTCGGTTTCACTAATGGAACTCGACATGCTTCAATTTCTTGAAACATCATGTGTCAATCTCTCCTATTAGACACGACTTCTTATACCTTTAGCGGAATTGGTGGTGGAATATGATCATCTTCAATATCTTGAATGATGATTTCAACTTTAGTTTTATGGTTTTTGATGTAGTCATCTTTCAAGAATCGGACATGAGTGCTAATAACGATATTTTGATCCTTATGACTATAGAAATAATCATATTTTATTCATATAGGATATCTTACAAACAGCTTTGCATCGGATCTAGTCTCCAACTTGTCAGTCTGCTTGTTCAGCACCTGTGTTGTACTGCCACATATCTTTATGTAGCTCAAAGTGCCCAAACCACAATTCGAAATGGATCTTATCCACTGACTTTGACAGTACTAGGTTGAGCAAGTATGTCGTTGTTTACAAGGCATATCCCTAAAACGAAATAGGCAACGTTGCATAACTAATCATTAATCTAACCATCTCCATAATAGTCATGAGCCATCTCAAGTATGTATAATATTTGGATGCTACTAGGTTTCTCCTACACTGTATTTATATTGTTCTCCTTGAATCCTAATTTGATAGGGGTGCCCCTTTTCTTAGGGGATTGTTGTAAATCAATAGGAGGATAAGATCATGAATCGAACCAGATAGAAACATTCAGCTGAATTGAGTGATAGTGATAGTAGTAGGGATGATACATGGATTGGTGAGCGATGGCGGGGCAAATCTAAGGCGAAGACTGTTGGAAATCAAGCGTATATATATATAATATTATATATGTGGTCAAGTTGCCAGGAAGCTACTTTGACCAAGATTTTGAGGACGAACATTTAATTTTGTGAAATTAAATGGCATAGGATCGATCTACGCTTTGAGTAGATGATCGTGGTGTATTCACATTCTCAAATCCGATTTCGGTGAGTGAGAAATAGTGGATCAAAGTTGGTCACTTAAAACATGGAGTTTTGTGCTTAAGGGGATAAGCATGGATTAATTAATCCTTATCCCACATTGATTAATGTACCTTCATTAATTGTCTATATAAGTGGTTCATTGAACACTTAGTATAATTATGTGCACAAGTGATGGGTTTGAAAGCCCACGCCCACGCGTAGCGCACCGCCGCCGCCCCGCCGGCGCCCGCGCCGACCGGCCCCGCTCCGGCTCCGGCTCGTTTCGGTTCGGTTCGGTTCCGTGGTCCGTGGATCGTGGATCGTGGATCTTGGATCTTGGCAATTGGTCTTTGGGTGGTCTTTGGGTCGTTCTTTGGGCCTGCTCGCTGGGCTTGCTTCGTGGGCGGTTCCGTGCCCATCGCCTTACATTTTGGATCAACGTTTGATCGAGCCCAAAGATGGAATTGATCCGAGGCCCAACTCGTGTGGCCCAATCCGTTGGGCTGCTGTGCACTTGAAGAGACGTCCGGATACGCCCATGAACACGACGCACGCGTTGTCCGTATTCATCGAACCGCCGGTAACGCCCGACATGATGGCTCTGCGGAAACGTGCCCACGTTGTCTCCGAAACCGCCGTGCACTCAATAGGGGACATAACTCCGTAACACCCGACATCAATGCGGTGTTGACTCAGCATGCTTCCCATGGGGACGACGCTATAAATAGGACATGTCTCCCCAATTAGCACCCCATCACAACCGCATTCCAAAGATTCCAAACTCTCGCATACTTAGCTCGTGTCCAAGCTTTGTCCTCGCCTCCGTCCGGTTCGTCGGAGCTCGTTGGTCTGCGGTCGCCACCTTCGAGACGCTTTGTCGCTTTATCTTTGGAGACGATACGCCGTAACCGAGAGCACTACCGGGTGTATCTCGTCTTGCGAAAGAGGACTTCTCGACTGGCATTAGATTACGGTTATCCGTAATTTTCTATTCAGTTTTCTTCTTTCAAATTCATTGTTAGTTTTGATCTTCTACTTCTACATTTACATTTCGAGTTGTAACACGCCCGCAAGTCTGCATCGCTCGTACACCTTTCTCCAACAATCGCAAGACGAGATAGCACTTGCCAGGAGTTCGACTCTTAATAAACTTAAAACGCTCGAAACTTAATACCTTTGCTTGGAGATGTCAACCGTACACGCCATCGACTACTGCCTCCGCCGCGCTATCGCCGCCGCTGCTGCTTCTTTGCCGCCTCTGCTTCTGCCGCCACACTCGCACAATGGCTTGGTCATGTTTGGTTCGATGCCTTGGTCAACCATGGGACCCTTTGGGTCGATCGTTGGTTCCACTTTTAGTGGTTCAACAATTGGTTCCACTTTTAGTGGTTCCTTTGCTCGACGATCGCACTTTTCGGTGGATCGATCGCCGGATCCATGGGATCTAACACTGGTGGATCCGGTCATGGATCGATCTCGGCGCCTGTTCATACCGCAAGGATGATGCCGCCGCCGAGAAGCCGCCGAAGTTTGGAGGATCCGACTTCAAGAGATGGCAGCAAAAGATGTTGTTCTACCTCACGACGTTGGGCTTCGCCAACTTCTTGGTGGAAGATGAGCCCGCCGTTCCGGGGGCTGAAGTGACGGACTTTCACGTCCGAGCAGCATATGACAACTGGCGCACTGGCGACTACCTTTGTAAAAAATTTATACTTGGTAGTTTAGAAGATAGCTTGTATAGTGTTTATCTTTGTTGTAACGACATCCAAAAGTATGTGGGATGCGTTAGAAAAGAAGCATCTTGTAGTGATGATGGTACTAAGAAGTTCATTGTAGCCAAATATTTGGACTACAAGATGGTCGATTCCCGACCGATCATGGACCAAGTGCAAGAGTTTCAACTCATTGTGCACGAGGTTCAAGCCGAAGGGCACACTATTTCGGACGGCTTTGTCGTCGCTACAGTGATTGAGAAGCTACCCCCGGGGTGGAGAGACTTTAAGGTATACCTTAAGCACAAGCGAAAGGATATGACACTTGAAGACTTGATCGCCGATCGCGATCGAGTCCGACGTGAAGAAGCTAGAACTAAAGGAAAGGCTTGATCGATCTTAGAGCCAAACTGTTGGAGAGAGGCGGTCCCTCCAACAAACGTGTTTGTCCCAATGTCAAAGATAAAGGCAAAGGGAAGGTGGTTTCCGTAAGTTTGACGGGATCGTTACAATTGTGGCAAGCATGGCCACACAAGTAGACCTGCCGTCGACTGAAGAAGAAGGCTAAGCAAGTTACCAACGTTGTCGAAAGGACTTCGACAAATGGGATAAGGATGACTTGGCTGCTGGTGACCGAAGAAGTCAACCACGCCGAGAATCAAGGTGGATGGTTCATCGACATCGGCGCAATCGCGCACGTATGCGCCGAAAAATGCGTTTCTCCACCTACAAGCCTGTTGAGGGAGGAAGCTCAACATGGGGAACCAAGTCGTCCGAGGTTGCGGAGTTGGTGATGTGGTGCTCAAGATGTCGTCGGCATTGAGATCACGTTGAAGGATGTCTGCATGTCCCGGACATCCGCAAGAATTTGGTGTCGGGCTCTATTCTAGTTAACAAGGGGTTTAGACTAGTTTTTGAGTCGGACAAGTTTGTCTTGACTAAGTTTGGGAAGTTCCTTGGTAGGGGTTATCTCACCGGGGGTCTTTTCAAATTGAATGTAATGGCTGTGCGCCGTGTACCCAAGATTGTTATGAATGAAAATGCATCTACTTCTCTTACTTGACTGAGTGCTCTGATTTATGGCATTGTAGATTAGGACATGTTAATCTAAATGCAATAAAAAGATTAGTAAATTTAGATTTACTAAAGTTAAATGAAGTTAATACACAAACGAAATGTGAGGTTTGTGTGGAAGCCAAAATGGCTAAGTTACCGTTTCATTCGGTAGAACGGAGCACTAAGCCCCTAGAACTTATTCACACTGATGTGTGTGATTTAAAATTTGTACAAACTAGAGGTGTTAAAAGTACTTCATCACGCTTATTGATGACCTGACAAGATATTGTTATCTTTACCTTCTAAGAAGTAAAGACGGGCTATTGAAGCTTTTAAAACTTCAAGAACGAAGCCGAGAATCAACTAAGTCGTCAATTAAGACCTGCTCGAAGTGATAGAGGAGAATATGTAGCTCCGTTTGAGGCATTATGCAACGAAAGTGGTATAATACATCAAACGACGCTCCTTATTCACCTCGGTCTAATAAGCGTTCTTGAGCGTAAAATCGAACACTTAAGGAGATGATGAATGCTTTGTTGATTAGTTCGTGGTTGCCCCTTAACTTGTGGGGAAGTCGCTTTTGACACCAACTACATCTTGAACAAGATTCCACTCAAGGGTAAGGATGTCACCTCTTACGAGTTGTGGAAAGGAAGAAAGTCATCGTCACAAATATCTCAAAGTGTGGGGATGTTTGGCGAAGGTTGAGGTGCTCTTCCTAAACAAGTTACAATTGGACCTAAACAATGATTGTATCTTTATTGGGTATGCATCGAACAGCGGCGCCTCGCTTTTCGATCTACAGTCGAGGTACGGATATGATTGTGGGGACGACGATTGAATCAAGGAATGCTATATTCTTTGAAAGTGTTTATCCCTGTAAAGACAAGGATAAAAATGAAGCCAGCTCTAGCAATAGAGTTGATGGTGAAGCTACGAGTTCTAAACCTTTGGAGGAAGAACCGATATCGCATAAGCAATCGAGGTCCGATCCGAGGAGTCGAAACCGAGAGAGCGAGAGTCGAACGCCAAAGGATTTTGGTCCTGACTATATTGCGTTCATGTTGGACGAAGAACCAACGTCGATCAAAGTAGCCTATGCTCGGCCAGACGGGATGCTCTGGCGAGAGGCTGTTCAAAGTGAGATTGATTCTATTCTGCAAAACCACACTTGGGTGCTGGTTGATTTGCCAGAAGGTTGTAAACCCTTAGGATGCAAATGGATCCTTAAAAGAAAGTACAAGGCAGATGGATCAATTGAAAAGTATAAGGCCCGTTTGGTTGTCAAAGGGTTTAAACAAAGAGAGGGGTACGATTTCTTCGATACCTATTCACCTGTGACGAGGATTACGTCTATTCGGTGCTTCGCAATTCTTTGCTGCGCAATCTTGAGATTCATCAAATGGACGTTAAGACTGCTTTTGAACGATGACCTCGAGGATGAGGTATATATAGAGCAACCCGAAGGTTTGTAGTACCGGTCAAGAGGCAAGGTATGCAAACTCGTGAAGTCTCTATATGGTTTGAAACAAGCGTCGTTGCAATGGCACTTGAAATTTGACAATATAATGTTGGCAAATGGTTTCAAGATCAACGAGTGTGACAAATGTGTCTACGTTAAGAACACTGATAATGGTTATGTCATAGTGTGTCTGTATGTAGATGACATGTTGATCATGGGTAGCAATACTCAAGTCATTAATGACACAAAGCGCATGTTAAAAAGAAATTTTGACATGAAAGACATGGGATTAGCTGATGTGATTCTTGGAATCAAGATTCTAAGAAGATCAGACGGAATAATCTTGACACAATCTCACTACGTCGAGAAAGTGCTAAAGAAATTCAACGCGTTTGACAGTTTACCTGCTAAGACCCCATTGGAGCTCAATGTTCACTTGAGTAAGAACAGGGGTGAACCTGTTGGACAAGAAGACTATGCTAAGGTCATCGGGTGTTTGATGTATCTTACAAATTGCACCCGACCCGACATAGCTTGCGCTGTGAACAAATTGAGTCGTTACACGAGCAATCCAAGCAAGGAGCATTGGAAGGCTCTAGTGAGAGTTTTGAGGTACTTGAAGTATACTCAAAATCATGGGCTGCATTTCACGAGATATCCCCCGGTACTTGAAGGGTACTGTGATGCCAATTGGATATCTGACACGAAAGATTCACTTTCTACAAGTGGGTACGTGTTCACGATTGGGGGAGGTGCTGTTTCTTGGAGATCCACGAAACAGACGTGTATAGCCCGATCCACCATGGAATCGTAATTCATAGCTTTGGATAAAGTCGGTGAGTGCCGAGTGGCTCGTAATTTTTGATGATATTCCATGTTGGTCTAAACCCGCCACCAGTGATGATTCACCGTGATAGCCAAGCAGACTATTGGAAGGGCGAAAAGTGGTTTGTATAATGGTAAGTCTCGACATATCGTCGGCGACATAATACGATGAGACATTTGATCTCAAGTGGGGTTATATCAATTGACTATGTCAAGTCAATAGATAATCCGCGATCCGATTAACCAAAGGGTTGAACCGAGATCAAATGATCAAGTTGCTTAGAGGAATGGGACTAAAATCCACATCTTAAGAACAATCATAGTGGTAACCCAACCATGATGACTGGAGATCCCAAGAACTTGGTTCAATGAGAGAACTAAGCTATAGGAGTTCGTGTATAAACACTCAAGTTAGTCTGTTCCCTAGAAAGCAAACGAGTGGTGAAAAAACTTGCCTAGTGGTGAGGTTAAGTCGTTGACTCTTAATGATTCCTAAGATACCTCGAGTAGGTTGAGTATGGCAAGATACTCGGTAAAGAATCACCTATGTAAGTGCGAAGTGGGGCCGCTTCAAACAAAACACTTATGAATCCAAAGTGGATGTCCATGGCCAAAATGGAATCAAACGTGAGAACGGATGAGGATGAGGTGTTAAAGTGTTAATACCATTGTCTCGATTACGCGTTGTGGGGAATAGTTCAAGGCATCGTGTCCACTAATCCGCCTGTACTCGATGGTACTAACTATGGAAGGTTCAATACCATAAACCACCGTCCAAATATTTTAACATCTCTTGAGGATCGAGTCAGTCTCGCATACATGCATATGGTTATTTCCACTCATGTGGGGATTGTTGGAAATCAAGCGTATATATATATATATTATATATGTGGTCAAGTTGCGAAGCTACTTTGACCAAGATTTTGAGTGACGTAACATTTAATTTTGTGAAATTAAATGGCATAGGATCGATCTACGCTTTGAGTAGATGATCGTGGTGTATTCACATTCTCAAATCCGATTTCCGTGAGTGAGAAATAGTGGATCAAAGTTGGTCACTTAAAACACGGAGTTTTGTGCTTAAGGGATAAGCATGGATTAATTAATCCTTATCCCACATTGATTAATGTACCTTCATTAATTGTCTATATAAGTGGTTCATTGAACACTTAGTATAATTATGTGCACAAGTGATGGGTCGGAAGCCCACGCCGCCGCCGCCGCCGCCGGCCGGCCGCCGGCCGCCGCCTTGCCGCTCGGCCCGGCTCACGCTCCGCCCGGTTCGGTTCCGTGGTCCGTGGTCCGTGGATCGTGGATCGTGGATCGTGGATCTTGGATCTTGGCAATTGGTCTTTGGGTGGTCTTTGGGCGTTCTTTGGGCTGCTTAGGTGGGCTTGCTTGGGCTCGGTTCCGTGCCCATCGCTCTTACATTGGATCAACGTTTGATCGAGCCCAAAGATGGAGTTGGTCCGAGGCCCAACTCGTGTGACCCATCCGTTGGGCTGCTGCACTTGAAGAGACGTCCGGATACGTCCAACGAACCCGACGCACGCGTTGTCCGTGATTCGTCAGAATCCGCCGTAACGCCCGACATGATGGCTCGCGGAACGTGCCCACGTTGTCTCCGTAAATCGACGCGCACTCAATAGGGGACATAACTCCGTAACACCCGACATCAATGCGGTGTTGACTCAAAGATGCTTCCGTGGTGGACGACGCCTATAAATAGGACATGTCTCCCCAAAGATTAGCACCCTATCACAACGCATTCCAAAGATTCCAAACTCTCTCGCATACTTAGCTCGTGTCAAGCTTTGTCCTCGCCTCCGTCCGGTTCGTCGGAGCTCGTTGTCTCTGGGTGCCGCCACCTTCGAGACGTTTGTCGCTTTATCTTTGGAGACGATACGCCGTAACCGAGAGCACTATCGGGCGTATCTCGCCTTGCGAAAGAGGACTTCTCGACTCGGCATTAGATTACGGTTATCCGTAATTTTCTATTCGCTTTTTCTTCTTTCAAATTCATTGTTAGTTTTGATCTTCTACTTACATTGCTTCGAGTTGTAACACGCCCGCAAGTCCATGCATCGCTCGTACACCTTTCTCCAACAAAGACATATGCATGTAGAGAGATAAATCACCCCTCCTACTATTTTCGAGTCATCAAAGGAAATATAGTGAGGAGCGCTCTTCTCGGAATTCTGGCACATCTAATAAATACAATAATTATCTTATATCATGGAGATAATTCATTTCTAGAATAATTATCTTTGATATCTTTTATATCAGATAATTTCTATCTAGACTAGGAGATGTATTAAATTAATAAATCAATTAACAAAACTCAGTCCTAGTAGGACAGTAGAGGGACAAAAATCATCATGGCAATAGGCCTTGATAGGTCAGCCTAGGTATCAAATACAAGGAATAAAGATGGCCTAAAATAATTTAATTATCTTATGTTCGGCCTAGAATATAAATTAATTCATAAATATTTATTCATTCCACTAGAGAATAAATGCTGACTTATCCCTTTATTATCACAGTTGAGTCGGGCTTGTACTTAGACTTATGAATCCCCGTATTTAAGATATCACATGTTCATTAATTATTTATAACACTATGAGTGCTTAAAATAATTAATCTCTTATTAATTCCTTAAGTAATACCACTTAACATTACTATCGTACCCGAGCTAACTCAACCTGGAGTGTTTAGTACGATAAACATTTTGAGTTCCTTAAGGGGACGTCATCATCCTAAATGGATACAATAAATCTATACAGATAACCAACATGAAATACAAGCACTGCCACAACCCAAGATACGAAAAATATTGAGTTATCTTTTGTAACCCTCATCAAAGGGATAGTCAATAACTCATAATCATCTGAAATCTTATCAAGATTTAGCTCAACGTAAAATCATCGATATTTAGATTCTTCACGATGGTTAGATAGAAGAAGTCAACTCATATGTGATCTATCAATACGTCAAGACGTATCAGCATAGATAAGCAACCAAGTCAAGTTATTTCTTATATATACTACAACTTATACCAACAACTCGTCCTCAAGTTGTTTCAGCTATGATCCATTTTATATCTCAATAAGTTTAATCAATCATACAAACTTCTACGATCTTCTATACACTGTATGATCTAATTTTTGTATGATATGTGAGACAACATATGCAATCAAGTAAACAATTCAGATAGGAGATCGGAACAGTGGTAACAGGAAATATTGAATACAAACTCAACCAATTTACTTTCAGCATACAAATCCAACAGATAGTTCGTCTTAAAGATGATGTTGTTGAATCTTATCGAAAACGGAAAAGGTTCACCGCTATTACGTCAAAAATTATATCATCTTGATTGATCATTTCATGTATATAGTATATATGTTCTAGGCTTCTAGTTAGAGCTGGCAAAATGGGCTTAACCCAACGGGCCGACCCGTTGGCCCTATCCGTTTTGGACTGGTTGGATTCAATAAAACTAGGTCCGATTGAATTTCGAATTGGGTCGGGCTCCGCCCAAAACAAACCAAAGTCCGACGGGCCAAGCTAGCCCAGCCCAACTCGAAAAATTTGTACTAAAAACACTACATTAGGATTGGTTGAGCTTCACTTTTTCCTGCCCAATGGATTTTCGGGCCGATTTTTAGGAAAAGTCTGATGAACCCAATCTGAGCCTGCCCTATCCACTCATTTGTCAGCTCTACTTCTAGCTGCAACAATAAGTTTTTCTCCAATGTGAAAAAAAAGAAAAGAATAAGCTTGGAATAATGGAAGTGTCAATCTTTTTTCTCCAACCCCATTACAAGATTCAAAAGTTTCATTTCTTTATTGATTTGTTTGTATTGGGAAAGAATTGACTAAACAAGCGACATAATTAGATGCTTTATCTTATAATTTTCAAGAATTACTTTGTTATTGTATTATTACTTTTTCAGTTTATTGGTTCAGATTCGTTTCTATATATTTACGATTAGAATAATATTTTTTTTTTGCAATTAAAATTCGACACGGAAACTAAAATAGTGCAAGCCACGTTGGTGTCTCTACTACTGATTCATATCACTAAAAGAGAACCTTAAAATTGTGCCCACTACTAGTGCAAGATTTTCACTAGCCTTTGCTTATGATGGCTAAAAGAGTAATTGGTGGAATATATTCTTTGTGTGAGGTTTTCAATTAATGGCATTTCCACACTTTATGGAAAAACAATTCCACATAAATTTTTAAAGGTCACACGTGGACTCGAACCCGAGACCTGGACTCTACCACTAAACACACACACAAAAAAAAAAAAAAAACAATTCCATTATGAAGTAGGGTCTTCTAGTTAGACAGAATTAAAGAAAAGTTCATGTCCCTAATCTTTAGCATGCATGTTAACTATCCATCATGCAAGAGTGTCGACATTGACAAATACATGGTTTGTGCTCTGACTAATAATCATAGTACAAAGAATCAATTTTGAGACATTAATCATCTTATTTCTCTAGATTGAAGTGGCAAATTAGCGCCCGAATTAACTGTCAATTTGCAAGCAATTGATATGAACCACTTATTTTGAAAAGTTAATCTTTTTATCTCCGAGGATTTTGGACCACCTACAAAATCTTTAATGAGGTTCGTGATACAAAACTAGACAAAAAAAATTGGGATTTTTTTATGTCCGAATTACGAATTACCATGCATGTTATTATGTTATGCCGAAAAATTAACACTCTCTTCATCCTTTATTTTCTTTTTCTAATGTTTTTTATACGTTGTCAAACTTCTTTATATTCTATTATAGAAATTATCCCAGAAATATTCTCTATTTATTATCTTCAATAGTAATTATTTTATTTACATCTTTAATCATCCATAATCCACTACTATCCTTATTAATTACCATCAACAACATCACTTATTTACATATTTTTTCCATTCATGACTTACCACTAATTTAATTAACACTACACTAATATGGGACTCATAATCCACTCACAATACATTCAATAACATTTATTAAAATTTGTACTGAAGATTTTCAAGAAGAAAATTGAGTGACAAGGGAAGTATTATGTTTTATTTTACCAGCATAAAGAACAAATAATCCACAAATCCATTTGTTTAGTAGTAGATAATCGTGTTCAATATTTTAATTTTGTTTCTTATGTCTGGACCAGATCCATTTATTTTAGTAGTAGATAATCGTATTGTCCAAGTCAGTGGATAATCTAATGTTCAATCATCTATTGGATTATCCGGTGAAAATGAAAGATGTTCAAAGATCCAAAGCTTAGAAGAAATTGTTGATAATATTATTGAAAATCCAATTGAGGATGAAGCTCAAGATGATACGGTACCATTAGCGCCGGTTACGCGAAAAAAAGCAATAGCAGCGGCTAAAACCCTTCATAATTTTTTTTCTGCGGTCAACGAACGCCACACCAGAGCTTTTAAGTGCCGTGAGAAAAGTGAGAGATGAGATTCATTTTGATTTGAATTTCAATAGAAAACAATCAATACTAGAGTCATATTTTACTAAGTTGTCTTAGTTATCTTTGTAATTTTATGAGATTATTAATTTATGATGTTGATGGGACCCTTGTATTATGTAGGGGTCTTAAAAAAATATTATCTTATTAGTTTATCAAAATTATTAATTTACGCTTGGAGACCAAGTCGGGACCAGAATAAAAATATTATTTTAGAGAGGTTATTAATTTATCGAGTATTAATTTATAGAGGTTATACTGTATTTTGGATTTTGGTATTAGGATGCAAATGACTGTGCCAACAATGCGTTGGGCCCATTAGTTTCTTACAATGGGCGACTTGGAATAAATAGAGCAAGTCTTTTCTTTTAATCGGTTATTTGATATACTAGTTTTACACCCGCGCATTGCGCGGCCCAATGTCATACGAATATTCATAAAACAACATCTAAATAGTAATAAATCATGTATATATGTATATATTTATATATTTATTTGTTTATTTGTTCAACTGATATAGATTAAACTTTATGTTTTTTAAGAGAAACAATAGAGGGACTTGGAGTAGAGATAATACAATTGTAGATAAACTTCAACGATTTATTTCAAGAAAATATGAATATAAACTATGAAAAATGTTAAATTAGCCGCAAAAGTCCCAAGAAAGAAGAAACAGAGGTTGAATCCAAAATCGAAGTCATCCCTGAAGATGATGAATTTTTGAAAAAAAAAAGAAAGATTGAATCTCACCCCCTGAAGGTGCTTTTATGTATTTTTTATACTTAGTAGTTTACATTGTATTTTTTTTTATATCTTAGTTAAAAATTAAAATTTTAAATGTTGTCTCGAAATGTAAAAGAGAAAAAAAGGAAAATATATATAAAAACATGAAAAATCAATTAACACCCGGTTAATACATTTGACATAGAAAGAGAAAAATAATTTAAAAATCTTATTTTGATTCTATATCAAACTTTAATGACCATGACCCATGTTTCAAATTTAATTTTTTTCTTATCATATACAAATTAAAAATCTTGTTGCGACATTTAATATAAGTGCAATTTGATTAAAAGAAAAATTAAATCAAATTATCTATTTTTTAGAAAGAAAGAAAGAGAGGAAACAAAAAGAAGAAAGAGAAAGAAAGAAAAGAAAAGGGAAAAAGAAAAAAGAAAAAAGAAAAACAGTCATATCAATTTGGCAAGAGCAACTCACACCCATTTTCTCCCACTTTCTCGTGTGTGGCACGCGCCTAGGGTTAGGTGCATTTTGGGCTTCTAGTAATTGCATGGGATTTGGTGGGCTGCATGAAAACTGGACACGAAATATTACTATTACAGACTATTCTACTTTAATATAGTTATAGATTATATAGGGTAGGGCTTCGATATGCCTATAAGAAGGAGCTTTAATTGTATTTGGATTTTCTTTTCTAGTTAAATTTGCATTTAGATGTTAATGTTTCAAAAACATGGATGAAAAAAAATAATTGTTGATGCTCATGAAAATTCAGGATTTGAGTTTTAATTACCAATATATTCTAGATCGAACTTACTCCATATAATTCGTTTATTGTTGTTTACATGTTCTATATGGTTTTTCTTTAAAAAAAAAGTGAAAAACATTATTCAAAATGATCACTTCATGTGTTTGGAGTGACGACGCAACAATTGTCAGCATTTATTCGCTGAATATTTATTATATAAGCATTATATATAGCCGATTCTTTTTCATTCCATAATATGCACAATGCACCTACCACATTTTTAAGATGTATGCAAATACACTATATATTGATTGGTAAGAAGAAATTTTAAATCAGGTCATCAAAGATTTAACTCATTATCTTCATGATTATAATATCGGGGGCAGATCCTCGTATCTCCTACTACAACATCTGGTGGAAAAAGAAATAAAAAATATTTGTCCACACAAAGTTAACTCGATTGATTAAGAATTAATGAATTTAAAGCAAGAAATAATAATATGTCCCACTATATATACAGTAAAACCTATATAAATTAATATCCTTGGGACTATGGAATTTTATTAATTTAGAGAGATATTAATATATCGATAAATTAATAATTTATTAATTAAAAATAGACTTTTTAAATTCAGCAAAGTTGGTACATGTATTGAAAATAAATGAATTTATTATGTTTCAATTAATTATAATATTCATGTATCAACAACCAATTCATTGTGTATCTACTTTAATATATTCATGTATAATATAAATTCATTGTATACAATTAACAATTACATACATGTATCAATTCATTGTCAATTAAATATATTCATGCATCATAAAGAAAACATATACTATATAAATCTCGATATGGAAATAAAATAATTCATAACACCCAAATCCCAACTATGTCTTCCCATCTAAAAGGCATCACAAAATCATCTATGAATGATCAAATGCGTAAAGCATTATGTGAGTATAATAGAGATCATCCCACATGCACTCAAAAAGATGACTAGTGTGCTTTTTGAAGAATATGTTCGGTGGTTTGATCACAAAATGAATGGTAGAAGAATCTTGTTGATGGTTGACAATTGTCCAGCCCATCCAAAAAACATTGAAGGGTTACAGAATGTTGAGCTATTCTTTTTGCCACCTAACATGACATCAAAGATTCAACCATGTGATGCAGGAATAATTAGAGCTTTCAAGATGCACTATCGTAGGAGATTCTACAAAAATCTATTGGAAGGTCATGAGTTGGGGCTACCTAATCCTGAAAAGATTAATGTTTTAGATGCCATCAATTTTGCAGTCTCCGCTTGGACAACCAATGTTTCTCAAGTGTCAATAGCAAATTGCTTTAGGCATTGCAAAATCCGTTCAAATGAAGAAATCTCACGCAACTCAAGTGAGACAAATTTTGAAGAAAGTATACATGAGCTTGAGAATATGATCAATGATGTTGGTTATCGCAATAAAATGGACGTCAACAAATTGGTGGACTATCCGGGCGAAAATGATGAATGTGCAATGGTTCAAAATTTAGAGGAAATTGTTGTTGATATTATTGAAGATCCTACTAATGACGAGGCTGAAGATGACTCAGTACCGCTGGAACCAGTCACGAGAAATGAGGCTTTGAGCGTGACAACAACTCTTCACAAATTTTTGTTGCAGCTAGAGAACTCGACACCGGAACTCTTGACAGCCATTAAAAAAGTTAGGGATGAAATCCAATTAGATTTAAATTTTAAGAAAAATCAAGTAACAATTGATTCATATTTTAGCAAACTACCATAATATTTATAATTTTTGTAATATTTATGAATTATTAATTTAGAGTTTTGATGGGACCTAATATTTATAAAGAAATTTTCCGAAAACTTATTATTTTATTATCTTATCGAAATTGATGATTTTTTACAAAGGCCCAAGTCGGGACCGAAGATTTTATTATTTTAGAGATATTATTAATTTATCGAGTATTAATTTATAGAGGTTTTACTCGTAACTAAAAGGTAATACAGTGAAATTCCGCTACGAATAACTACAAAAACATTGAAGAAGGTGCCATGAATTCCAGCCCTAAATTAATGTCTTCGATCACGAGGGAGAATCTTGGGGCTGCTTCTTGGAGTGATGAACTGATCTCAAAATAAAAACCTGTGTCAGCTTGGATGATGTTCTACGTTGTTTTAATTGGTTTAACCTATATGTATTGATTAATTAAAGCCGACCCTTTTATTTAATCCAAGTTTCCAACAAATCTAGCTCATGGTTTGCTTGAATATCAAACTTGGCCCAAGAAATTAACAGATTTATTATTGGTTTTCCAACCCTGATAATTGATAACCATTACACTGTGTGACTGTCTCCTCCTACAATTGTGTATTTAGTGAATCATGACTAAACCGATCATCATATATGATTGGAAGAAGAACTTCAACAGTTATTTCTATAATGACATATATAATAAAGATTAGTGTCTCGATTGTATGGTAGCGTAACTAGCTAAATGTGGATAATTAAAGAAAAAATGATCGAAAAATACAAACAAGAAGGTTTATTCATGACAAAAGCAACTGCGGGAAACATGGAGGATTAATAAATTTAAAGTTAGGTAAGATTTTGAAGGATTATTTAGGGTGCAGAAAGTGTATATTTTAAATGGATAATGATTTTTTTACATAATATGTATCTATATAGTAACTATAAAATATAAATTGGTTCGGATAGGTTTTTTTAAACTAGTTCGGTCATTAATATTTTAAGACTATGACTAATCTGTCCCTCCTATATATTAGTAAGTAAAATTCTGCTCCTTGAAAATAGACGTGTCTAATTCCAAAGATTGAACCTAAGATGGATTTTCATGGATTTCATTTTTAAATTTTTTCAGCGTTTTTTCCCCTCATTTTTTAAGGATTAAACATATTTTCAATCATGGATTTCAATTATTGAACATAATTTCAAGAATTGAACGTTGATAAATTATGGATTTAACGTATTTCATGGATTTCACTAATTTTGTGTCTATTTTTATTTTTATTTTCAGTATTTTTTTTAACATTATTCAAAGATTTCTTCTTTAATTTCAAGGATTGAACATAATATGGATTTCACATATTGGAGGGGCGTTATACTTTGCTTCTTGATAATAATTCGAACGAAAGAAATAACGAAAAAAATAATATTTTTTTCATTACTAATCGTAATTATTATTATTATTATTATTATTATTATTATTAGTAGTAGTAGTAGTATTATTATTATTTCTCTCTCTCTCTCTCAAATAATTGAACATAATTATACAATAAAATATACAATGTGCATCTGATATTAAAGATTGTGACAAGATTATTAATTTGATATACGATTTGTAAAAACAAGTTTACAAGTCATGATCGTTTAAAGTGTGAGATTGATTAACGATATAAGTTTAAAATATTTTTTAAAGTTTAAAATATTTTTTAAATTTTCTTTTGTAATCCAAATGTTATTGTTCGAGTGATATTTCTCTTTCAATTTATTGAAACTAATTTAATTTTAAGATTATTAATATACATATATATATTATTAAAATAAAATTAATTTAATTCTAAAATATTGGAAATAATGTGCCTCAGATGCACGACACTCGACTAGGGATACATGACACCATGCACCTGGCAAGCAGTGTACAACATACGATTGTCGACATCAGGCACTCAACGCACGACTACTCAATTATAAAATTATAAATTACTGATAATTAATCTAAAGCAATACTAAAAATTATGTAATAAATCACTTTAACAGTGTGAATAGTATCACATAGTAACAACATTGTTCGTTTATTTCATAATAATTTTGTATAGTATAAAAATTATAAACTATTAGTGAAATTGATGCTTAAAATAAGAAAATTGATTAGAAATAACTATAATTATGAGAATAGTTTCACACATTGACCACATTAGTTGATTGTTTTATATAAGTTTATTATAATATAAAAATTTAAGATTTTAAAAATAAAAAATTGAAAGAAACAACTGTAGTTGTGAGAATAATGTCACATGTTGACCATATTATTCGATTATTTCATAAAAGTATATTGTAGTATAAAAATTATAAGATATTAGTGAAATTGATGCTAAAGATTAGAAAATTGAAAAGAACAACTATAACTATACGAATAATGTCACACGTTGATCACATTGTTAGATTTTTTTGTATAAGATCAATTTGAATGGTCTTTATCACTAGTTTAAATTAATAACTATTAATTAGAATTTATTTTTTAGAAACTAAATCTTTAAACCCATAAACTCATAAACCATGAATCCTAAACCCTTAAATCCCTAAACCCTAAACCTTGAAAACCTAAATCATTAAACCCTAATAATAATAATAATAATAATAATAATAATAATAATAATAATAATAATAATAATAATAATAACAACAACAACAACAACAACAACAACAACAACAACATGTAAAAATTGAATTAAAAAAACTAGATTATATATTCATATCTATAATCATATTAACAATATTACACAATTATCATATTGATGAAGCTTATCATGTTTTCATTATAATCATCTTTATCTTCGAATATTTGAACTAAAAAAGTAGTTAAGGTTGTAACTATTTCAATTCATTGATTATTTTATAATATCAGTGTGTTTCCTATTAAATTTGTTGATTAATTGAATATTTATTTTAAATTAAAATAATTAAACATAAAAGGAAATACATACAAAATGGATAAAACCAATTGTTTTCAATAACTTAATGTAATTGTTTTGTTGGATAAAGTGGTAAAGGATTGAGATTTTGAAGGAGAGGTCCTAAGTTCGAATCATGTTGACACAGTCCTATTATTATTTTTGATTAATTGTAGATAATTATTGAAATAAATCTTGCATTTATCATGATTTTGAAAATTAAGGGATTTGAACATATTCATTCCTAAATTAACCATGTGATTTAATATGTAAATCACAAATTTAAGTAAACAAATTAATTAATGTAATTTAGAATTTATTAGAAAATTACCAAAAAAAACCATCATTATGTACATATTATACCAAAAAAAACCATCATTATGTACATATTATACTATGTAAATTTATGGATACCCGTTTTAAATTATGAATGCAGTGACACGACTAATATTAATTACTTGAACCAGTGTCTATCTACTATTTAATGCACCAACATTTCCTTAGAGTTACAGGTAATGTTTGGCATCTTATTTTTATTAAAATAGACACTAATTACGGTTTCACCTTCTTCTTCTTTTAATATCAAAAATAGGGCTAATATAAATTACATTTTATCATTTTTCACTTTCGATAATAATACCTAATAGCTTGATTTTGTCTTCAAATCTAGACCGCAGTCGCTTCTCCGATACAGGAGAACTGAAATCTACGAGGAAACGTGACTATCTTGTTGGTCCGGTCAAGATAAGGAATTTTTTTTATGTATTATTCTATCATATCGAAAACATGGACTTTGTTTAAAAAATTTGGGGGGAACTTTAGTCCGGAAAATGATATTAACTCTAAATAATACACGAGAGACTATAAGACCGGACAACTTATAATGAGCAATAATGTTATTTGCGGGTGTATGTACAAAAGCAGTTATGTTAAAAAAAAAAGAGAGTAGCCAATATAAAAATGAACCATGATATAGAAATTGGAGATCAAGTATTTTAAAATATTGGAACAGGATCATATGCACTTTTTGAAAAATTGAGGTTTTTAGTGAAAGGTTTGTTGATCTTTAGCTGTTGTCTATCAGAGCATGTAAATTAGAGAGAGAGTGTGTGTGTTGGCCTAGTGGTAGAGTGGTTAATCTTGGCGCCTGCCAGCCCTCGGTTGAAATTAATCGCGACGTGACCTTTAAAATTTCGTATTAAAAAAAAAAAAATAGAGAGAGAGAGAGAGCATTGGTCTTGTAACATGCAGCGAAGAATCGGGCTTGTTTATCTCATCGAGTCTGCTCCTCAAGACTTGGGCCTCTGTTACTTTTTTGATTTACTCTTAAAATTTTCTTACATCTTCACTTTTTAAAAAGATATATTAAATGTTATTTATAAAATTAGAAGATTTCTTATAATTTTCAAGATCTTATCACCCTCAATTATCAATATTTCTAAGACTTTTCATGATTAGAAAAGATAATGGCTCTCAAAAAGAAAAGAAAATGATACAGTTAAGTGGTTCGTAAAATATTTAGCTCGATCTTAAAAAGAGGAATATTATATATAATTAAATGAAGTTTAATTATGAATGGTTGTGCACGAATATAAAAATTAATTGATTGTTGGATAGTGTGATTTTTTATAAATAATAAATGGTCATGGAGTTAAATAATAAGAATTGAGTATAAATAATATCTTAAAAATGAAAATAGTATCCTAAAAATGAAAATAACATAATCTTTCATGGACGAAGGGGGTAACAATTTAGAAAGCATGGTCCTCTATAAAATCCATCCAAACAAACACATTCAATCCCCACCCCCAAGAAAATGTGTTTCCCTTCATCACTCAAAACTCTCAACTCCATTAACCTCTTCTCCATCAAACCACCCTCCACCCCTCCTTCCTCTCTCTCTCACTCATCATCATCATCATCATCATCTCTCTCATCCATGAAGCTCAAAACCCTCTTCCATACCTTCATCTTCTCCCACCTCTACTGCATCCTCTCCAAAGCCAAATCACTCCTCGTCCAAATCTTCGTGGAATTCCCACTAATGCGCAAGAACAAGCAGAAGAAGATGTATTTCGGCTCTTTCAGGCTGTACTACAACTGGTCGTCTTCACGCACTGTGCCGCAGGTGTGCTTCAATGATTACCCAGGGTGGGTCCCGCCGTCGCTCCGCTATGACGTGGGGGCAGCGGGGGACTGCTCCGGCGAGCTGTCCAAGTACCTGCAGTGGCTGGAGGAGAGAGGCGATGAGGAGTCGTGCAACGAGATTGATAGGCTTGCTGACTTGTTCATTGCAGACTGCCATGAGAAGTTCAGGTTGGAGAAGCAAGAATCTTACAGAAGATTTCAAGAAATGATGGCTAGAAGTGTTTGATTATTACATAACATTTCAGGGGTTTATAACGTTTTACTGCCTTGTTTTTTTTTATTAGGACTTTTTTCTTTTCTTTTGGGAATATGTAGTTTTGTTTCAAAAAAACATATTTGGGGTGATGGGTTGGATTTGTGCAAATTCTAATTTTAACTGACATACTGGAACTAGGCTGTTCAACTTTGCAAGTTCGTCTTGGTTTGTGGAAATGAAGAATCTTGATTATGACTTATGAGGCCCTCAAATGGATACGATATACATGGTTAGGATAACATACAAAAATTTCATTTTATTGAGCTTGGTTTAGTTGCATGTGTTTCTGATTTATTGGCTCGCGGCACAACTTCGATTTACCTCGTCTATACAAAATTTCGAAATTATATATAATAGTAGAAGCCTTGTTTTCGAGATCGCAGATATATTGGTACCAAAAATTGAGACATACATGCGGCAGGGGAAATTCTATAGAACATGTAGGTGTACTACATCCTCTCTCACATGATAATATTTTATTAATATAAATTATATTAATAAAATATTATCATGTGAGAAAGGATATAGTACACCTAAATGTTATATGGAAGTTCTCCATACGGCAGTATAAGTTCTTTATATTGGTACAAAAGGGAATAACAAATATTGCTAACTTATATACGCCCTTTCTAGGATTTAGAAGACTTCACTTTTCTAACAAAAAGGGAAACTAGTTAAGTAGAATCTCATCTTCAATGAAATTTGAGATTCAAAGCTATTGTTTGCCTGTGCTAATCTCATCCAACCTCATATTTGATTTGGTACGTACAATTCATTTTCCAAGATTAAGTTTGCTCATAAGCCATATTAACGATTTACATAAGATTATATAGTGCATAATGTACAATAGTTCAGACACACAATTATATTCCGACTAACCCTAGAAAGAAAACTACATTCCTACACATCTCTCACACTATTCCTACACATCTCTTGACAAGTGTGTTAAGGTTGTAAGAATGGACATGATGAGTTGTTCATTTTCATGCACAAGATTTTGGTATTACTACTGTAGTTCGTCAACCCGGGACCGAGTCATGTCGGCCGGTCCCCCACCTTGGTCTATTTCGTTTAAATGCCTTTTATGTCTATATTGTTGCAGACGCACAAGATGTCTATTTATGGAGAAAGAGAGAAGAAAAAAAATCATCATCAGTTATTCAAGATTAACTATGTTTAAAAGGGGTTGTTGTCGCAAACATACGACTTTTTGTTTTTTTAGACAACTTAAAAAATACGTCACCAACAACATGACATTTACTTTTCTTGTGGTCGTGCATTGGGGAAATTCTATAAAATATGTAAATATATTATATCCTCTCTCTCATGTGATAATATTTATTTTATATAAATTAAATTAATAAAATATTATTATGTGAGATGTGAATGTAGTACACCTATATGTTTTATAGAATTTCTTGTGCATTGGTTGTGTTTGTAGCTCGTACGTGCGTGTCAGTTGTAATGGTCTTTCTCAACACACATCTCTCATCATCCTGACTAGGGATATCAATGAGTGAGTTTTATCCGGATCGATCCGGAACCGCTCAAAACCCATTAGATTTTAAAGCAGCGGTTCTGGTTCCAGACCCGCTTTAGATCCGGACCGCTTAGATCCATAGTTTGATGGTCCGATCCGGATTTGGTTCCGGTTCCAGAACCAGAATCAATACTTATTTATTGGTTCTGGTCCGAGTAAAACCCGTCTATTGACAAGCCTAAGTTTAAATAAGCTTGTCAATGAGTTAGTTTTATCCATATCGATTCGAAATCACTCATAACCCATTAAATTATAAAGCAACAGTTTCGGTTCTAATTCTGGTTCTTGTCTGGTTTTGATTCCAGACCCACTCGGATCCGGACCGCTTAAGACTCATAATTGATGGTCTGGGTTCGGTCCGGATCCAGTGTCTAATGAGTCGATTACAGAACCAGAACCATTACTTATTTATTGGTTCTGGTCCGGATAAGACTCACCTATTGACATCCATAATCCTGAGATAGGAATGTATTGTACAAGGTTGCAACATTAAACTTATCATCTATCGTGTAGGCATGGTTGTGTATGGTTTTGACTTTTGACTGGTGTCGCTCGCGATTGTGTCACAGTGATAGTGTAGTGGTTGTGGTTGTGTGTGATCATGGTTGTAGAATGATATCACTGGATAAGAATATATTAATAGAATGAATATAAAAAAGTTCAAACATTATTGAATTTCGATGTATTTATTGTTGTAATTTGATGTTTAATAATAGGTTCAAGTGTCTTGCCACTATCTTAAGGAAAATAATTTCATTTTATATAGTAGATTTTTGTTGTTAGAAATTTCTGGTAATAAAACATGAAGATAAATTTAATTGTGACTATAATAGATGAATTGGGCTTTACCGCCTTAGGGGTAAGTGGATTGTGACTATAATAGATTAATTGGGCTTTACCGCTTTAGGGTAACTGTATTAGCCCATAATCTTATTCAATGAGGCCCCAGTAAGGCCCACAGATTGGGGTCAGAACGTGGTAGTGTTTAACTAAAATTACGATTTTATCAATTTATTGCTTTATTTCGTAAGTTATATGAGATCTAAATTGTAATCATGGAGTGGCTACAAGTAATTATAGGCCTTATAATTTAGGCTATATTTTTATAGGTGGAATTACCTAGCACACGCAGATATTACTCATTCCGTCCATAAAAAATTTACATTTAATTCATTTTAAATCTGTTCACTAAATATTTGTATTTTTATTTTTTGGACATGCCCACCACATAAATTTTATAATTTTTATCATCGCTATATCTGCTTATTTACAACAACAAAAAAACATAATTTCATATTGATAATGTGGAATCCTTTTTTCATTCATTTTATATTTATTATAATTTATTAAAACTCGTATCATTAAAAACAATGTAAGCTTTTTGCGGACAGATTGAGAACTTTTTATTAAGAACTTTTTATTTATATGCCCTATTAAATTTTAATAGCTCATGGAACATTAAGGCTGCGTTTTCAAAAAAAGGAGCAAACTTAAATACTAACTTTTGTCAAAGTGTATATACAGCATACAACCAATTTTAAAATTTGCTACACTCCATGCCCACTTTATTAATTTAATATATTTTTGAGTGAAATATAATATGATTTTCGATATCATTGAGTTTTTTTATATTGAAATTAGTGCATTTTGAAGTTTGAAAATGATTATGAAGTACGATCAACCGGAAACTTCAAAAATATTAGAATTATAGAAAAATAACTTGAAATTTCAATGAAAAACCTTGTTTTCGATCGTGAAATTATTGTCTTCGATCAACTGAAAACAACAATTTCACGATTGGATACAAAGTTTTCACGACCGAAAATAAGGTTTTCCATTATAATCTCAAGTTTTTTCAATAATTCAAATATTTTTGAAATCTCCATTTAATCATTACATTGTCTCCGATCGACGACCAGAGAGATTCTTTAGTTTTTGACTTAATACATTGAATTAATAAAATGAGTATGAAGTGTAGCAAATTTTTTAAATGAATATAGAAGATACACGCTTTTGAAAAAATATGTATTTTTATATAATTCCTCTTTAAAAAATAAAAAATTTGAATTGACAAAAAAAGAGGGAAACTTTAAATTATAGCTTGTATTCGCATCTTATTAAATAGGGTTAATGTTAGTTTGTGGCCTCAACTTTGAGAGATTTTCAATCTATGGCCTCAACTTTTAATTTTTACATAAATATCCTCAACTTTTATAAATACACTAACTTATAGCCCGAGCTTATTTTCCGGTGTCTGAATGCTGATAAGGACGATGACTTATTGAGGTGGCATTTTTTTTATCCACCTCGATCAAACAACGTCATTTATAATAGGGAAATAAAATTAACTTAAAAAAATTAAACTAAAAGCTTGAGCCCTACAATCATTTCGTCTCTTTCCCATTTCAAAGAAAACACAGGAACACATTCTTCTTCCTCATTCTTCATTGAGCATTCTTCTTCCTCATTCTTAAAAAAATTAAACTAAAAGCTTGGAGCCCTACATTCTTCTTCATTGAATACCTGATTCATCTCTAGAAATGTCTGAATCATCCTGCAAGAATATCGATGACTCATTTTGGACAACTCGAAGGCCAGATTGCAGACACGGTCCGTGCATGAAGTTTACCTCTTGGACGCTGAAAAACCCAGGGCGTAAGTTTTGGAGATGTCCATTGTGGAGGCAGGTAAGTGCGATTCTTCATAAAAATGCTAATAGCAGAATATTTTCATATAATTCGAATCTGTGATTATTCGTCATTTTGTTAGATTTTTTTGCATACATTGATGTTGATGTTGAATCTGTAATTAGTGATTAAGAAGCTCGGAAGCTCGGAATGTGTTGATAAATTCTTTATTGTTGATGTTTGATAATTTCCTAATAAATTAATGAGATTTATGTTTGACTATAAACAAATTTCATTCCTTGTAGTAAGAAATTTATAGTGAATCTAAAATTTTTAGCTGTACTAATGTTCTTGCTTTATGGAGAAATCAATTTTTGTTTGTAACTTGACGTGAGCTTGCTCAATCAATGTCTCGAGCTTCCTGTTTAAATTAGTTTTTGTGGTTTGTAGTCTGGCGATCGTGGTCTATTTGTATGGTACGAAGAGGCATACAATGGGAAGGTGAAAGAAGTATTAACTGAAGCTATAATAAAATACAAAGAATTGGAGAAGGAAAAGAAGGATGATCAAACGCAGCACAATATGTTGGTAGAGAAGTACCTTCAAGAAAAGTCGAGGTGGGATGTCGAAAGAAGCAAGCTCCAACGCAAGAAAAATGCACTGGGACGAAAAATCGGACATTGGAAGTTCATTTCATATTGTTTGGTTATTGTAGTAGTTGCTATGTTGTTCACTGTCTTCAATGGGTTTGATTTGAACCCTAAAAAATCTTGTAACAAACTAATGCATCTTTCTTAATGTTCAACATGTATCTTGTTTCTCTATTAAGTTTGATATATATAACTACTTTGGACAAATGCTTGTTTTTAATTGATGGCGCAATCTTGATTCTTTGATGCAGTATGGCAAATATTGGTTTCTATTATAGGATACATAATGTGATCTTGTGTTTATAGGTGATGTTTTTGGCATTCACTGAAGGGCAATGCTTTAAACATCTGGTTGTTTATCCTTCCAAATTTCCTTTATTTCTTGTGCTTTGATAAAAAAGGAAAAGAAATAGTGGTCTATAAGTTCCATAATCTTTGGCATATCCGTGTGTCTATTCTCTTTTTGTGGTGCAAAATGTATTGTTTGTGGTCGATAATTTGACTCTGAATTGATAGGAATATGTGGAATTCTTGAATCAAATTGTCTGTAATTTCATAGCAATTGTTTAGTCGTTTCATAGGTATCACTCGTTGCATCTTTAAAGCCTCTGTCGAGGCAGTACAATATGATTATGAACATCTTGTTTTTGTATTTATTATGATCTAGTATACGTCTATAGTATGTGTGTGTGTTCTACGCGACAGCAAGGCGAAAACCCAACGTTGGGTTTTAGTGGGTTTTACGCGACAGCAAGACAAAATCACAACAGACCAAGCAAAACACGACACAAAGCAAGGAAGAAAGGCAAAAGAACAACACAAAGCAAATTACAAAACAAGGCTTTATATTAAAACATGACCACACATACATAAAAAAATGCTATCCCTGTGTTTTAAGTCAAAAGATTACAAAAGTTTAAGATTACAAAAAATCGCTTATATTGCGTAATCATCAATGACTTCCACCGTTGTTCGTTTGTTCACATCCTACTTCAACACAATCATTTGTTCACAATCCTACTTTGTTGCTCCTTTGTTCATGATCCTTCTTTGTTGCTCATTTGTTCAGATCCATTCTTTGTTGCTCATTTGTTCGCAAACCTACTTCAAAGACAATCATTTAGACATCGGATGTGGCCACAAGTTGAGTTCTTCTTACTCCGGATTCTACCAAAACACAAGACAAAATCAAACATGAAAAATAAAATAAAACAAAAACCAAGCAAGAAATAACAATAATTATCATTTTCAATACATAATGTCTGGTCACAAATAATACCTTCAAGTGTAACCCCTAATCTCCCGAAATTGAATTTCAAGCTTAATCTCCCGAAAATGCAATCTCAATATATAATGTCTGGTCACAAAAATGCAATCTCATTGTAGAGCCACCCTTAATCCCTAATCTCCCGAAAATAATAAAAAAATGCAATCTCATTGTAGAGCCACCCTTAAAGAAATTAAAAAAAAACTATAACCAAATAATGAACTGTATCATAAACACATCAAAACTAGATTGGAGACTTAATCTTGAAAGGCAACAGGGAATGCCTTTAAGATAATTAACTGTAACCCTCTCTAAAAGCGTCCAAAGCGCCTAACCATTCACCGGTGGAGTCCAAAACATCACCAATGTTTATTTTTGCCAGTGCTTGCCCCTGATAGCAATATTGTTTTGAGAACAAGTGCCAAAAGACATTCCAGTTAGGTTATTCTAGTTATTCAGATTCAGAAACAACTACGTTCATGTACCAATCATTAGAATCAACACCTAATCTATTCTGCAATGATTGTACATTAACTGAAAAAACAGAAGAATTGCAAATTTGCTTTACAGACTCCACAGTGGAAAAATGAAGGTATTAATTAGTGGCATGACAAGATAAATTACCTCCAAGTTTCCAATCAAGTGATAAGTTTCCCACTTTTTATACCATTTTAGGGCTTTGCTGAATCTCCGGAGCCACCCTTAATCCCTAATCTCCCGAAAATAATAAAAAAATGCAATCTCATTGTAGAGCCACCCTTAATCCCGACAATTAACCCAACACAAACTAATATTATATAGAAAACCTACCTCGGTGTGGAGCAATAATCTTCAATGTGGAGCCACCCCTTTTTCTAAGAAGAATCTTCACTTTTGAGGACCACCATTTTTCTTCTTCAACGCAAAAGGCAGATGTTTTACTTTGGTTTTTTATGTTCAAAAGGCATATATTTTACTTTGGTTTTTTAAGTTCAACGCAAAGGCATATGTTTTACTTTGATTTTTTCGAGGACCACCCCCTTTAGGGCTCAAGCTTTTAGTTTAATTTTTAAAGTTAATTTCCAGATGGAGTATTATTTCCCTATTATAAATGACGTTGTTTGATCGAGGTGGATAAAAAAAATTCCACCTCAATAAGTCACCGTCCTTATCAGCATTCAGATACCGGAAAATAAGCTCGGCTATAAGTTAGTGTATTTATAAAAGTTGAGGATATTTATGTAAAATTAAAAGTTGGTAGCCATAGATTGAAAATCTCTCAAAGTTGAGGCCACAAACTAACATTAACCCTATTAAATATAACATGCATCGGACTTATGCAAATAACAAATGCTTGGCAAATTTGTACCATCATGGGACAAAAGTCGAATTCTTATCTAAGTCTAGATAGATAATGCAAATTGAACTTCGACTCTATGACTAAGAACCACTAAATCCATCCAATAATTTCGATCAATATTTATATGAATGTAAAAATAACATACAGTTCAAATTTAAATAAAGCTTCAAAAATTGAAAAACCCTTCAACCTCTTGTTGCCTCCTTCTCTAAAGATGTCTTATCGCTATCGCCTCTCCAATCTACGCTGCCTCCGGCGTACTTGCTCCGGTGGTGTTCGGAGAATATATTCATTTTTCCGCCCGCCACGTCAGATCTCAAATCTATCAAAGCCTTGCTCAGCAGCCCATTCTCATCTTGAATCACCTCAAGTTGTTTCTTCACCCCCAAACACGCCTCAGCCACGTCATCGTATGCGGGACCTGATTTCTCCTTCCTCGAATCAGCTTTCGCCAAGTGTTCGATCCCAATTTTATCCATCACCAAAAGCGGTAGCCTAATCCCAGCCATCCGGTCACCCACCCTCCCCACTACCACTGCATCCATTTCCTCCGCCGCTTCGCGCGGCGGGACCCTAAACCCCCATCTGACGTTCACCACCGCGAAATCGCGCAACGGCACCGATGTCTTCGCGGTCAGCTCTGCGCCTTTCAGCAGCCCGTCCACCACCATCCCCGCCTTCTTCGACTCCGCCGCAGGGAAAATCCCATTCCCATTAAAATATCTATTATCGACAAAATCCTCTCCCCCGGCGTTCAATTTCTCGCCCAAATTCTTCACCGAGGACGACGAGTGCGACTTCTTCAGCGAGAAATCGCCCAAATCGGGCTTGAAGTGGATGAAGAATCTAGGGTTTTGATTCCCGACTAGATTGAACTCTGCGCTCATCACCAGAGGACTTTTATTGGGCGAGCCGAAATGCCCAATTCCGGTCTTGAAAACGAAGCTGAAAGGGTTTCGCGAATCGTTTGGGCGGTAGGAAAATTTGATCGAGGGGCCAGAATCTAGGAAAGTGCTGAGGTTTAGAGATAATTCTTTGGAATCGCCGGTGGAAACGCCGGATTGGAAAGGGAAATTCATGATATTTAGTGGCATTTTAGCTCTGAGCAATGGCTTCTGCTCATCCCTAAACTTGATTGAAGCCTTCATCTTCAAGGAATGGTTATTTCGTGCGTGAGATTGGGTGCAAGAGTGTGGAATTTTGGGTGGTGGTGGTGGAGATATTTATAGGGAGGAGAAAGCGGCGGATATGTGGCTGAAGAAGGGCGGAGGGAGAGTGAGCTAGAGGTGGAGCCTAGTTTTTTGGCGTATGTTCATAATGTTGTAATGACGATTTTAGTATTTGGTTTATCAAGATGCTTAGGGTTTATTTGAATAGTTGGTTGGCAGAATTGTAGGGGTATAATTGGAATTCGCGGATGTCTTGGTTTGTGAGTCTGTGATAGTGAGACTGAGAGAGCGCACTGGAAATTTGAAATTAGATTTATTTGAAATTCATTTTTTATTTATTTATATGGTTTTGTTATATGTTTAATTGATGTGGAGTAATTGTTGACTTTTTCCTACTAAGCAACAAAAATGGTGGTGGAAATTCAAACTTTTGGGATTAGCCAATTTTTTCCAAATGTGCTGGACCCACTTTAGGTTAAATTTTGTTGCAATATTTCGAAATGTTTCAGTTTATTTCTTTTTTGTATTTTGTTGGTTGAGAGTGACTTGTATGTTTTAATTGCCTAGCTTTGTGAGAACGATTTGAGGTTTATAAAATTTAGTATTCATCTATGCGATGCACGGTTATCATATTTTTATAATGTTAAGTAATTTAATATGCAAAAAGATTGATTGTAATGAGACAAATAAATATAAAAAGATCAAAAAGTATAAATTTATAAATATTCTATTTTGTGTGACATGAAATCATCACTCAACATATACAATTATACAAATATTTACAACCATTCTAATACTTTAAAGCAAAATAAAAAACGATGTGTTGCACCCTCAAGTTTCATGGATATATGGGTTAAATTTTATAGTAAATTGTGTAATATCAGTCAAATTTATTATATTGGTCATTTTTTTTTAATTGTGTAATGTCCGTCAAATTTCATTTCATTAGGTTTGAGCTCTACTCGAGCTCGAATTCAAGCTTTAATTTGAGCTCGAGCTTGGTTCCTCAAAATTTTTCATGGCTCGCAAGTTGTTCGAACTCGATTCGTTACATGCTCATTTAGTGAGCTTCACGAGCCGAGCTCGAGCTTCGTCACCGGACATGCGTGAAGAGAAGATGAAGGGAATAGATTATTGATGTCTGTTAGAGTTTGTTGAACTCTGAAAAAATCTTCTCATTGTATGGAATTAGTTTAGGGTTTTGCATTTTCTTCACTCTTGGTGTGTGCAGGTTACGGATGTTAAGCTGGATGTGATGGTAACACACCGAAAAGTATGAGAATCAAATCATAAGAGATAAGGATGGAAGTTAATTGTTTGATTCATATTTTATAGGAGCTAGTTGGAGCTACTAACTTCCACGACTAACTCATATCCTAGTGGACCAGGACGTGGTCAAAACGCAGTTGAAGGCCTCTCAACTCCTACATAAGAGAGGTAGGTCGACAACAGTCAATACGCAATCCTTGAAGAAATCACTGAAGATTTGTTTCTATCTCTGAGGCTGTTTTCATAATATTTTCAATAACATGAGTGTTTTAACTTTTAACTGTTTAGAAGTGTGTCAATTTTGTATACACGAGTGTTGTGAGGAATCTTTAGTATTTTCATAGATAGGTTTCGACTCAAAGTGTCCGACTTTATCTTTTGATAAAGTAGTGAGTTTTTGTAACGTCCACTGTAGACTTATAGTGGATTATTTCGTCATAGATTGGCATCTACAAATTGTAATTTTAATCTGTAGAAAAGTTTAAACTTTAGAGTTCTTTAAGTTTTTTATTTTGTTGTCTTACTCTGTGTATGGATAACAGTCTACACAACAGTTATGTGTTTAGGCGAAACAACACTTTCAACGTCGTTGTTGTTGAGGCAGTGATGACGAACAACGGCGGCAACTGCCCTTCCCTGTTAGCCATCCAATCAGATTTTGAGAAGAGGGATACAAATCAAGCAAAAGATACCCAACTTCAAGTCTTCAAAAGATTCAGTGATTTTTTCAAAATATACTGACAATTCTAACTTATTTCAAAGAAAAGCAAAAAGATCCAGTGACTTTTTCCCCACTTTATTGCTCTTGTTTTTTTTGGTGCTCTTTTATCTCCTGCCTCCTTTTTTGGTAAATACAAAGAAGAAAAAAGCAACTACGAAGAAGAAGAAGAGAATTGAAGAAGATTAAGCAGCGATGAAGAAGAAGAAAGAAGCTACACTGATTGAGAGATTAATGAAATTAGGGGTTATCTTGGTTTTCATTTTATAATATTTTCCTTATATTTTTTTTTAATTATTTAAATATATATAATTATTTTACATGTTTGCGAACGTGTTCGCGAACTGGCTCGTTTGAGTTCGAGCCGAACATGTTCGTGAGACAACAAGTCAAACATCCCTAAGATCGAGCTCGACTCGAAAATCTTATCGATCTATGTTTGAGGCTCAACTTCGGCTCGTTTACAAAATGAATGAATTTTGAATGAGTTTTTTCGAGTCGAGTTCCGAATAGCTCACGAATGGTTTGATTTGTTTACATCCCTAAATACGAGAGAGAGAGATTACGGCGCTAACGAGGGAGTTATTTTCTCGGTGAGATAACGACGTCGGCAATGACGAGATAAGAGATGGAGGTTGGCGTTGAAATCGGCGGTGGGGGATATGACATTAGGGCTCAAATGCGATAATGCCCGATTATGTTCAGATGTTCAAAGATTTCAGATGCCCATTGACGGATGACAAGCCTGACCGTCGGTAAATGCTATTTTTATAAATTTAAACAATGTAATTTAACGACGGATTTATGTCCGTCAACTTTTCCTCCATCAGTGTACGATCGGTGTTGACGGACCAACAATTATATTGTCTCATGTCGGTGTTTCCTATGTTGATCGCCGACGATTTTTTTGTCAGTCGGTGTCCGGTGCAATTTCTTGTAGTGATGGGAGGCATGACAATGCTAACAATAAGTAGTGATTTTATTGAAAATGAAATATAAAGATGAAATGAAATTGTAACATACTTGTAGTTTAGATAGGGTGAGGAAGTATTATATATGTAATTTTCTTTCTTTTGCATTGAGTTTCAAGGGAACGCACAATCGTGCGTTATTTCAATGTAATCATCTCATCTCATATATAATTACGCTAATTTATTAGAGTGGTAAAATAAAAGTAGATATAGTTTGTTGATGGTGACCTAAGTTTAAATGTATGAATTATTACCATTCTTGTAAAACTAATATAATATTTCCAGCAAAATTGTGTGATTGAGTATATTCGATTATAAAGAACCGGTGCGTCGTGATTAAATACATTAGCATATTTGTTATACCTTTTTTTATTCCTTTTGACATTATGTTTAAAAGGGACAAATAATTGCCAATGGATTTTCTTTAAATTGTTTGACTTAATTGTATTTTCCAGAAAAAATTATTGTTGCAGCCTATCAACAAATAATGGCAGATAATCGATCATTGCATGTAATAGGTTATTTATTTTGGGCTCTGAGCCATCGTTTGTAGAGAGATAAAATTGTAGAGAGAGAGAGAGAGCGCAATTAAATAATATCATTTGTAGATAGATAAATTTTGACATAATTTTGCAGTTGTTCACACACAGGTTGTGGACTATACATAGTGTTTATGCATTTTCGTATTTTGATTTCTTCAATATTTTCAGATTATATTAAAATTTTAGAAATTTGAAAGCTACCGGATAAAATAGTACATTTGTTATTAGTTTTATTATTTTATTAAATATGGGTATAATGAATAAAATGGAGGTTCTGTATAGAATTGCCCCATCATAAATATATTTTGCAATGGGCCAAAATGAAGAGTTATGCCAAAACCATTGGTAGTTAGCTATAAAGAGATGACCCATTAAGAAAGGCCCATTATTAACCCCATACAATTATTGTTTGATTATTATATGGAATTAATGCTTCGAAATAAAATCAGACTAATTACTTGAAAAACATGTCGGTTGCTTTCCAGTTGCCTCCTCGCTATATCATTTATTTATTCAATTATTCGATATTTTTGGACACTCAATGATAAATTTGTAACACGAGGTTTTAAAGGGAAAAAATGAATCCTCTAATTATTATTATTTTTCATGCAAAATAAATCACGAATTACGATTTCATTTTTCTCTTATAATTTTAAAAATAAATACTAGTTTTTCTAATTATTTTTGCAATTGAAATCTCCTTGTTCATTTTTTTTCCGACGATCGAAAAAATGGTATAGACGACAACATAAACTAAAATTGTCCAAAAATATGATATAGGAACCAACTTCGATGCCGTACCTATGTAATGGAACTCAAAAGTGGGCATTGACTATAAAATTTTACATATATGTATAAACATATATATAATCAATAATATTCACTCTTTATTTGCAAATGTTTGAAAATAAAATTAAAATTGCCAAAATGCATACAAATTTGTAATTTGATACAACTATATCTATATATATATACATATATTTATTTTCATAAACCCACAACGAGGGTTGTTCCTGAACCAAACTATTCAAAATAAATACATGAAATCTGAATATCCAATCCGAATTAAATCAAAATTTCAATTTATATCCCATTTTTTTGGATTTTCGGGTAGGATCAAATTGATTTCTTTCTCAAATTTCAGATTTTCGGATCAATTCGAATTAGTATATTTTAAAATCGAACAAAATCAAAATCTGGATTATATATATATATATAGGGGATGGTTCCTGTGAGAATGGAAATAAGTATAGGAAATAGAAATACATATGTAAGTCTAGCATATCTTTCATATTTGTGTAGCACAATCAAAATTACTATGTTGCATATGTTAGTTTAGCACATATTTCATCTCTTCGTAGCACATATGCTAAATATATTAGTTTAGCACATCTTTCATTCATGATTAACACAAGAAGAGTTCTAGTCTTTGAAGAATCCACGTAGTACACAAAACACAAAACTCAGAAGACTACGAAAATTAAATCTCAACCATTGATCCAAATAATCAAATGCCCGATTCATTCTTATTTCCTACCAAATTATCATTTCCTACTTGATCCATCTCCTATATATATATATATATATATATATATATATAGGGGTTGGTTATGGTGAAAGCTCCTTAATGTATTTAAAATACGAATAGTAGCACATCTTTCATATTTTGTAGCACAATCGAATTACTATATTGCACATGTTAGTTTAGCACATATTTCATCAATTGTAGCACATATGCTAAATATATTAGTTTAGCACATCTTTCATTCATGAGAAGACAAGAAGAGTTATAGTGTTGCACAATAATCCGTATAGCACACAAAACACAAAATCAGAAGACATTGGAAATTAAATCTCAATCATTGATATAGCAAATCAAAGGCCCAGATTCATTCCTATTTCCTACCAAATTATTCATTCCTACCGATCCATCTCCTATATATATATATATATATATATATATATATATATATATATATATATATATAGTTGGTTCAAATAAAACACATTCAAAAATAAGAAATGGGCACAAATTTTCACCATTGATTTTGAAGATGGATGGTTGTGATTAACTCAAATTATACTATAATGGTAATTATAGAATATTACGAAAATAACCATCCCTTAATTGTAGGAACTGTGATAACTTAATCTTCAACCGTTGATTAGTGATAAATGAATGATGGATATGAATTCGATTTCTTATTTTAAGGAGTTTGTATTACAACTCATCCATATATATATATATATATATATATATATATATATATATATATAGTTCAATGAGAACCATTTTATCCTAAAACTAAGAACCAAATGAATTACTTATGAAAGTTGATGAATCTGTTGAAAGTTATTGAATTCAAAATTCGAATTTTTCACCGTGGTTCGAATCCCATAAAGGCGAAAATTCTATATTTTTGGATTCAGTAACTTTCTCAGTGGATTCATCAACTTTTACAATGAATTCATCATTTTTGGTTCTCACGTTCTCACGATAAAAGTGGTTCTCACGTTAACCTCCCATATATATATATATATATATATATATATATATATATATATATATATGAGGATCAAATAATACCCGAGCCTGAGATAGTATGTAGTACTCAATCTCATCCACTCATCTCATAGATCCTATGGTTGGGATTTTTTCGGACTTTTTAAGCTTAATTTCAATGATTTTCGTAAAAGTAAGGGTAGATTAGTAATTTGATTTGTTATGTGATTGCGAAAACCAAAATATGCATTTAGTTGAACTGAATAATGCATTCAAATGAACAAAAAATACATGCAGTTGAACACAATAATGCATGCGGTTGGAAGCTCACGCCCAGCGTGCAGGCGCGCCTAGCGTGAGCTCGTGCTCGCGCGTCGCTCCGGCGCTCGTTCGCATGCTCGTTGGCCTGTATTTTTACGTTTTGTTAAATGCATTGACATGTTTTGATCAATGCATGGACGTGCTTTGTTCAATGCATGAACATGTTTTGTTCAATGCATGTTTGTATTTTGTGGCAAATGCAGTTTTATGTTTTGTTCAATGCAGTTTCATGGTTTGTTCAATACATTTTTATGGTTTTCGACAACAAATCTCTCATTCATCCTTCTATGTCAATCCCGTCATTTCTTTCACTGATTATAGGCGAATTCGCCGTGAACCACCGTCATAGCCACCATATTTCTCGATTCTTCAATCGTCTATCAAATTTAGCTTCTATTTTTTCTCAAAATCCATCAATGTTGTTCACAAAATTTTTTCTTCTTTTTCTTTCTTTTAAAATATTGTTTGTTGTTGTTTGTTTATATTGTTGTTGTTCGGTCTTTGTCGTCGCCGCCGTTGCCGCTGTGGGCGCCGTTTCCGCCGTTGTCGTCGTCTCCGCCGCCGTCCGTTGCCACCAAGGAGGAGAAGAAGAAGGTTGATTTGATTTCTTCACATTTTGCCCATTGGGAAAAAGAAAAGAAAGAAAAGGAGCGGCCACGTGTCAGCTTGTGGTGCGGCAAACACGTGTGATCTAGATTGAGTATTACATACTATCTGTGGATCGGGTACTACGGGAACCCAACCCTATATATATATAGGGGATGAATCAAATGAGAACCGTCTTAAGATTGATAAATGAGAACTAATTTCATCCATTGATTTGAGTGGATCATGCGGCCTCAATTAATCCTCATACATGAACGTTTTTTCCTACATATTTATCAAGAAGGGCAATGTTGTCATATGATAATTAATTGAAACGTATATCATTCATGATTTTATGGGATCTGTTATGCATATTATTTGTTACAAAAATAGATTACAATTTATTCCACATAATTATCACTAATCTTCATAGCCATATTTGATAGTATTTCGTCTATTTTTTCTCCATTGTTTAACTTCAATGGCATCACCAGGTACGCAGTTTGTATAGTGTTGTATATCAAGTTGCATATATAAATTAATCAACGATTTTGTAGGTTTATGTATTATTTTTCAGTCAATCAATTACATCATCCATACATTCATCCACAAAGTATGAAATCAGTGTTTTACACATTAGTGAATATTGCTTTTATTTTCTACATGTAGTTTGTTACCATTTCTCCATAACACTAAACAATCGAAAAACACTTCCATGCAATTTCTCAAGAAGTAAACTTTAATGTGTTTTTTAGTATTTTTTGATTCAATATTTCGGTCCATTTTATTCCACATAATGTAAAGACTTAACTTACAAATAGATTAATACACGAAATGTGAATAAATGAAGGTTTTATGTGAATAATGATGTTATTAGGTATGCAGATGTTAACACATATACTTACGAATAAAACATTCATAACATATGCATAAATTACCACATTATGTGAATAATGATGTGTGAAATTATGCAGGGATTGACACATCAACCGATGTTTTACAGAACGATGATTTAGTTCTACCATTTTTTATGAGCTACTAAAGCATTAATTAAATAGGGCATTCGGTAGCTTGGAAGAGGGGGGAGAATTCTATGATCTTTATGCGACTGCATGTGGATTTGAGACTCATAAAAACTCTATAAAACGATCGAGTGACAATAAAGTAATTCTCTTTAGGTCTATTCTATGTACTCGTGAAGGTTCGAAACTCAACTGTAATGTTCATATTGATGGTAATTTGGCCGGACAGAAACGAATAAGATTTTCTAACATAGTTGGATGTATGGCTCGTATTGTGTTTCGTTTTGAAGCCGACATCGGATATAAAAGTCACAAGTTTATAGAGGGTCACACACATCGAATGGTTCCATATGCTTATCCACATCTAATGAAGAGTAATCGCAAGGTTGATTACATGCATCAAATGTTCATTGAAAATGGTGTAAAAGCAAACATTGACCCAAGTAAAAGTTTTCACATATTCAAGGAAATTGTTGGGAGCTACCAGGATATTGGTTGTACCCTCGTTGACTTCAAGAATTACAAACGTGACACGAGGATGTCTGTTGCTGTTATCGATGCTCAAATGTTGTTGGATAACTTCAAATGGAAACAAGAGAATTGCAATGGTTTCATTTTTAGCTATGACATCGACGATGCAAAGAGACTAACACATTTATTCTGGGCTGACTCCACATCCATATAGAATTATAAGATATATGGTGACGCCGTGTCGTTCGATGCTACATACCGAATGAATAGGTTTATTATTCTATATGCATGGTTTATTTGTTTATTATTCATCGAATATGACTAATTGTGCACACATTAGTCATTGGAATCGATTATGACTAAGCGTACGCTCGCGCGTCCGTTGGTCAACAATGCATTTTTACGTTTTGTTAAATACATGAACATATTTTATTAAATGCATGAACGCGTTTTGTTAAATGCATGTTTGTGTTTCGTGTCAACATGCAATTTTATATTTTATTAAATACAGCTTTATAGTTTCCGACAGAAAATCTCTTATCCATCAATTCCGCGATCTCTTTCCCCCGATTACCGGTGAATTTCGCCGTGAACCACTATCATAGCCACCATCTCTCTCGATTCTTCAATCATCTATCAAATCCATCTTCTATTTTCTTTTCCAAAATCTATCAATTTTGTTCTCAATATTTCTTCTTCTTTTTCTTTCTTTCAAAATCTGTTGTTTGTTGTTGTTCGTGTATGTTACTGTTGATGTCCGCTGGTGCTGCCGTAGTTACCGCCACCGTTGTCCGCTGCCGTTGCCATCATTTTTTGTTGCCGTTGCCACCGCCGTCGTCGCTGTCGCCACCTGTTGCCACCAAGGAGGAGAAGAAGAAGGCTAATTTGATTTATTTCCATTTTGCCCCTTGCGAAAATTAAAAAAGAAAAGAAAATTAGTTGCCACGTGTTAGCTTGTGGTGCGCCACATGTTCAAAATATATAGTCTAGATTGTGTACTACATACTATATGAGGACTGGATACTACGTGAATCCAACCCTATATATATATATACATAAAGATAGATAGATAGATATATAGATAGATATATAATGTTACTTAAATGATTAAATCCCATTGAAAAATGTGATGAAAATTTAATTAAAATGATAAATAACGTCATAAATAATAATAAACTTTTTTCGTATTTTTGGATTTTCGGATTCAAGTTTTCGGATAATATGGTTCGGATCGGATATTTTTCTCTTAATAATTCAGATCGGTTCGGATTAAGCAAAAATCATATCCGAAATCCAAATGCTCACTTCTAATTCAAGTTTGATCCAAAAAAGGCTTGTGTAAAGTTCAATCGTCAATAAACATGCCGAGCTTGACTAAACATGCCCGCAAACATATTCGAGCTACAACCCAAACGAGCATGTTGGCGAGTCTAAGAAAGACACATTATTGTGTTTATTCTAGTACTTTAATTAATGATATTTACCAACAATAAATTGTCCCTACATGCTTATTGGTAACAAATAAAAACAAAACTCGGGCTCGAACATATTTACTATGTATATTGCAATCAAACAAGCTCAAGCTCAAATATATAAACTATATATTTACAAGTCAAAATCGAACTTTTAATGGGTTGAGCTTGAATTAAATTCGAGCTTTGTAGTTGTACGTCGATCTGAACTCGAGCTCGTAAAAAGAGGCTCACACCGAGTTCGAGCTTCGTAGTTATGCATCGAGCCGAGTTCAAATTAGAAAAAGGCTCGAATCGAATTCGAGCTCGTCAATATTCATCTTGATTCGTTAACGATTCTACCTAGAATGCTATTCACACGATATTTGAAATGCATAAAATTTGAGTTGGATTATGGTTATATATTACTATATTAACATATATGTAGTTCCATTTAAACAATATTCAAAAATGAGAAAGTCATATATAATTTGTAGAGTATTACACAACACTAAAAGTTTTATTTAATACATACATAAAATATAGTGACTATAGAATTCCAATGAATCCCCCAAAAAATGAAAAAAAAGTCTCAATTTAAGCCAAAAAAAAAGAAAGAAAATGTAACCATTTTTCATTAGACCAAAGCAAACACGCAACTCCACGTCCGCCCCCCTAAATCAGGCCTATTTTGTAAACGAATCACAGCCGTCAACTCTCCTTCATCAGCCCCTCAGTATTAAAACCTACCGCCCCCCGCCCCCCATATCGTCACCGCAGTAATATAGTAAAGTCTCCAATCTCCATACACCCTTCTTCAAGTCGTTGCCTCTAATTTCATTTTCCTCCTAAATTATTTTTATTAAAAAAAAACCCCTCGAAAAACCAAAATATATATTTAAATATAATTATTTTCACCGAATATATATTTACCCCCAGCTAGATCGTTACATACACTCCCGTAAACGTATTTTTCCCGGATCTGAGGCTCGTCGGAACCCGCCGGCGCTTAAACCCGGTATCTTTTTCGTGCTCCGCCTCCGAAAACCCTAAGACGCTCCGGCGAGTTCCTTTTCGTTTCCATTTTTGGGGTTCTCTAGATCCTTCCAGTGTGTGTGTGCGCGCAGCTGTTTTCATTTCTGCTGCTGAGGGGCGGGAGTTTGTTTTTCTCTGGCAATTTGCGGCGCTTTGAGTGTAAAAAGGGCGTGTTGGGGTAAGGTTTTTTTTGGGTTGCTTTTGTTGTAGTTTATGCCCGTTGATATTTGGTGTTATTTTTGAAGTTTTTATGTGTTTTTTATGGGTGTTTGAGTATGATTTGTCTGAGTTGCGTAGAATAAGTCTTTATCGTGTGAAGCAGATGTCTGCATGCATTGTTGAAGCTGTGTTGTTTTGGGCTGGAGTTCTGGGTTTAACTTTACCTCACTATATTGAGGTATGTTTCTGTTGAGCTGAAGTGCCTTGTTTTTAGCTACTTCATTTTGCTTGTGGGTCGGGTCGTGCACTTTTCTTGACCTTAGTTTGATGATAAGTTCAACGTCTGTTCGTTTGTGTAGGAGATAATTAGTTACTTTTAATTCATTACATTTTTCTTGAGGTTTGATTTTTGCAATTCATTTTACTATTCTGGTTGACTAACTTCTTTTTTCTATAAGTACTGGATACTGCATGGAGTTTTTTGTGTGGATGTGCGTGTACACTTGCATGGACAGGCAGAAATTAGCGAATCTACTTTTGCTTATGTGTTTTAAGATTTGCGATATTAGGTTAGCTTGCACTTGTTTCCTGGTAGCAAGATTTTCACTGATGGAGAGTGCCTGGCTGTATGAAACCACCAGTTGTTCGGTGATGTTACTGTAGAGAGCTCAAGTTGGGTCTTTGACGTTACATATGTTTAGCATAACTTAGTTTTTGGTGATAAGGCCCCATAGTACACACAACAGAGAAATGTATACTGGCAATTATTTGCTTAGGAGGAAGATCTGACTAAAACAATATTCCACATAGCTTTCCTATGAGCATACCATTTGCAAAAGTTGTTCACGATATTGAGACTGGTGTGTTGTGACTGTGTGTCCTTACAATGAGTGCTCAACGAGATCACTTGAAAGGATTAATTTACATGTTAGAAGCCTATTGCTCATGCTGTCATTGCGGAATTCTCAAGCATTTGTTTTTCTTAGCCAACATGTATTTTCATATAGAACTACTAAATTGATGTAAGAGTTATGAATGGATATGCAAAGAGTTCAACACAGTTTTTGTATTTATATATCTTGCTCACTTAGTGCAAGATAATGAAATCGGTATGGAGATGGATAAACCCTGTGCTGCTGAAATTAAAATTACTTATAATTATAGAATGTATAATTAGCAGAATGGCTTGATATTTTTCAGTAGTTGACATAATGTTTGTGAATGCTACCGTACATTTTTGAGGAGGCGCTCGAATGCGTTTTAGCAATTGATATCATAAACTGAAGAAAGACTACTAGTCAATGTGAATGAGATGGTTTGTCATGGGAACAATCAAACATAGGCGTTGAGCATATTCTAGAAACGTCTCTTGTTTGCTTCATGTTCGATGATCTTCTCAGTATGAGATTTTATTGGTTTTGTTCAAATTCTGCTATTCCAGAGAAGTTGTATTGCCTCTCTCTATTCTTCTTATTTGCTATACCTGCACTTATTATCTCTGTGAGCTTATCTGTATCTTTCTTATTTGTAAGATGTATATAGTTAGTGCTCCCCAAGTATTTGGACTATCTGAGTCCCATTGTTGCTTATAAGCATTGCACTAACTTATGTTTGAAACAATGTTCTGTTTTGTAGTATTAATTATGAGATAGGCGTACTGATAGTCATGGCCTCGAAGGGTCCAAGGTCTAAACTTGACCATGAATCGCGGGCTAAGCGGCAGAAGGTGAGGATTTTAACTTCATATTTGCTGACTTCATCTGTAATAGGCTCCAAAAATATTTACTGCACTACTCATCAGCTGAGTACGTGATCAATTTATAACTTAACATAAAACATTTATAATCTTTGATAGTGTATTTGTCAAATACAATTCCGCGTTTGTTGAAACTCGTAATTTATATGCCTGGAAGAATTTAATGGCTTGGAGGTTTAATATCCTAAGATTCATTTGGAGATATGATTCATAATTGGAAATTTTAGTCACTCTAGGATCTATTAATTTTTGTTGCTATGCCTAAAATTTGACTATTTTGCATCTGCACAAACCATACTTTCTTAATTTTAGCTTTCGAATGAAGGGAGGCTAAACTGCATGTATCCCATGATACAGAACCCTGTTTTGTTAGTTATTTGTGAGTTGTTTATTCATATTGTTAAATTAACGTTTCTTGAAATCTAATATAAATCACGTTTATAAAGCCATAAATTTTGAATTTATGGCTGTGTGAGATCATATTATTTTATCTATGATTGGCGTTAGAAGTTTGGAGATTTGAGTTACATGCACACAACACACAACACACATCCTATGTAGTAGCTTGATTGATGAGAGAAGCTGGAGCATATAGCGATTCAATGTCCTATCATTACATTTTAGCTTAGAATGACTGATATCTTCTGCTCATGTAGTATAATTGTCTGTATTGGCACGTTTTTTTCTTGAATCTAGGCCCTTGAAGCTCCAAAAGAACCTCAACGTCCTAAAACACATTGGGATCATGTCCTGGAAGAGATGGCCTGGTTGTCAAAGGTAACCAAGTATATCTTCTTGCAACATGATACCTAATTATCTGGCTCAGTTTTCAACTTTGTAAACTTTTCCTTCTGCCTATTGTATTATTTTTTAGGACTTTGAGTCAGAGAGGAAATGGAAGCTGGCTCAGGCAAAGAAAGTTGCTATACGAGCCAGCAAAGGCATGCTTGATCAGGCCACAAGAGGAGAGAAGAGAGTAAAGGTGCACATTTTTCCTTTTTCATTTTGCTTGTAGTTGGAGGACCTTTGAAGAAAGGATGTGATTTTATTTTTCTTCATTTTGGGCTGATGTAATTAGAATGCTTTATTAAAGTCCACTGATAACTTGGTAATGCTGAACAATTGATCAGGAAGAGGAGCAGAAGTTAAGAAAAGTTGCCCTCAATATTTCCAAGGATGTAAAGAAATTCTGGATCAAAATAGAAAAGCTGGCAAGTCACTTCCGGAACTTGCTTTATTATGATTACCTTTATACACTGATTCGACTAAATATCTGGTTATGATGGTAGTGCAGGTGTTATACAAGCATCAGTTAGAGCTTGATGTGAAAAAGAAGAAAGCTCTTGATAAACAGCTTGAGTTCCTTCTTGGACAAACTGAAAGGTATTATATTATTTGGGAACTTTTTGATTATCTGCCTGCAAATTTTTTGATGAAAAATTTCCAAGGAGGGTCAACATCAGCAGATTCATGAAGAACTTAGTCTGTGTTATACTATTTATGGAAGTACTGATGCTCCTCACCTCTTCTTTTAGGTACTCATCGATGCTGGCTGAAAATCTTGTCAATCCACAGTCTCTTTGCAAACCATCTTACTTGTGCAATGCTGAAGCAAATACGAGTACTTCTGAGAAAAGAGGTGGCGAATCAGATAATGGTATGGGATAAAATTTTGACATTGGTCTATTCTATTGTTTTTATTGCTTGTTTGAGTTTTGATCCTTTGATAATGCTAGGATCCCAGTCAGATATCCAAGCTGCAGATGAAGATTATGATTTGCAATCCAGCGAAGAATCTGTAAGTTTCATCTACCAATAGTGGTTATCTTTCTTGGAGATTTAAGCAATCTCCTCAAGTTTTGTTGGAAGATACTTCATTAGACATTTTGCAGTTTCCATGCATTTTATTTTCTATCACTTACTCCCCTTTATATCTGTTTCTTCTAACTGTTTTGGCAAGTTGAACTTGACTGGGCTGTTAGTCTTTTCGTGACAAGATAGCCAGGTTTTCATACTCGAGATAAACTTGGGGCTGTTTTCATTGATAATAATATATTCTATGGTTTATGATTTTCTTGGAGGATCACTGCTGATTATCTGAAGATTATAATGGAAGTTGTGCACTTTGTGTGGATTAAATTATAACTCTGGAATCAAAGAGGATTGTCTTCATTCATTGGGCACTTTGCCATCTGGTTTGGGAGTAGAAAATTGACTTTGTTCCTGTGCTTGTTTCAAAAAAAATAATGTGCATTTTCTGTTTTCTGACCCCAATTTTATCTTTGTGAAATCTTGTGCTCTTATTTAGAGCCGTTATTATGGAGTGTCTTCTTCTCTTGCCTTACAGGAAGACGATGAGCGTACTGTTGATGCGGATGAGGCTCTCATCACTAAAGAAGAGCGGGAAGAGGAATTGGCAGCATTACAAAGTGAAATTGATTTACCACTGGAGGAGATACTGAAACGCTATGTCGCCTATGGAGGTACCTCTTTTTTTTTATGTTATTTTGGGAGGTTCAGTAGGTTTCTTCTCTATGTTCTATGGTTATCGTATCAGACTACTGTTGATTAATATAATTTTGCTCAGGCAGCAGAGGAAAAAGTCCTGAGAAGGATGATGATATACCTGGGACAACTGAACATAATGAACGTAATGGTTAGGTCTTATCATGCTGCGATGTATTTTGTTGCTACCTTTTCAACTTTAACATTCAATCTTATTCAGGAAAAGAAGATGCCATGGGTGATGCCCCTGTTATAGAGAAAGGCAGCTCACCTGTGAAACCTGGTCGTCGTTGTGTAAGTTGTATGTGTTTATATATACCGTCGTAAATTGTAAAGAATGTCTAATACTCAACATAATATTCCTTGTTTGATGTATTCAGGTTGAAAGTAATGGTGTTTTGTCTGCATCAGATAACCATGGTGCCGACGCTGAGAATTACAGAAAGAGAAGTTCTTTGAAGAAACTTCTCGAGTCAGAGAAGAAGCAGATCTTACATGAGTTCAACGACGAACAAGTAAGAGTGTTTATTTGAGATCTGAATATAAGTAGCTGCTTGGTGTATGAGTCCATTAATGTTCTGCATACTGCTACTTATCAAGTTTATGGCATTTTTTAGATAGCCAATTTCCTGAAGTTACGTTTTTGCTTGTTCCTTAACATGATGTTTGCTACTGGATTTCTCAAATTAATATTAGCTTTAAATGTTATTTCCAACCTTTTCTTGCTATTGTCTGCTCTTTCCATGTTATGCATTAGCTACAATTCAGGTTATGATGAACTCTGATTTGCTTCAATTTTTGTAGGAAGATGATGATTTTGTACTCTCAGCCAGGGAAGAAAATGAAGATGATGACATGGTAAGCATTTGATTGATGGTTGGATATGTTTTGCATTGCACTATTCTTCATTTGTAAGGGCGCCTGCAATTTCTTATCAGTATTACCTAAAAGAGTTGGGTACATTATGTATCATTATTTCACATTTCAATTCCATCTGCTAATATAATTTGAATCTGTCTTTATTTGGTACTTGTGGTTGCTATCCAGGATGATGAGACAACCCTTGTGGAGGAAGAAGAATTAGCAAATGCTGAGCCTATTAATACTGCAGATGAGGTGACGTCATGGATTCTTAAATTCTGAAGTCCAATATTGATTTCCACCTTTTTTCTAGGCAATTACACTTGCACGTACTTGTGCAGCATGATATTGATTTTATTAGATGGCAATCATAAGCTTTTTTTTTTTTTTTTCAGATTGCACTTCTCCAGAAGGAAAGTGAAGTTCCTATGGAGGAACTGCTTGCAAGGTATAAGAAGGTACGTCTCCCTCCCTCCTGTTTTTTTGTTGGGTGCAGATGGTTTTCTGATGCTACTTTTACCATTCAGGATTGCGACATTGAAGATGTAGATGATGACTCTAGATCCTTGTCAACTTCTGGTTCTGAGGAGTTCTTGGATTCACCAGAACATGGGAGGTCTGACCTTAAGCAGCCTGATGATGAATCTAATGGCGTAGAGCTCCATCCAGAAGAAGAAGCTGAATGTTCAGGAAAATCTGGAGAAGAGGCGCGAAGTGAAAATATAATTGCTGATGCAGCAGCAGCTGCCAGGTCAGCACAACCAACTGGTAATACATTCTCGACAACAAAAGTGCGAACAAAGTTCCCTTTTCTTCTAAAGTATCCCTTGCGTGAGTATCAGCATATTGGTTTGGATTGGCTTGTTACCATGTATGAGAAAAGACTTAATGGAATCCTTGCTGATGAGATGGGGTTGGGGAAGACAATTATGACCATTGCACTGCTTGCTCATCTAGCTTGCGAGAAAGGAATTTGGGGTCCACATCTCATTGTCGTTCCAACTAGTGTCATGCTCAATTGGGAGACTGAGTTTCTTAAATGGTGTCCTGCTTTCAAAATATTGACATACTTTGGAAGTGCAAAAGAGCGGAGAATAAAGAGGCAAGGATGGTTGAAACCTAATTCATTTCATGTTTGCGTTACGACTTATAGGCTCGTCATCCAGGATTCAAAGGTTTTCAAGAGGAAGAAGTGGAAGTACCTCATTTTGGACGAAGCTCATCTGATAAAGAATTGGAAGTCACAAAGGTGGCAGACTTTACTCAATTTTAACTCCAAGAGACGTATTCTACTAACTGGTACACCATTGCAGAATGATCTTATGGAACTTTGGTCTCTGATGCATTTCTTGATGCCACATATTTTTCAATCTCACCAAGAATTTAAGGATTGGTTCAGTAATCCTATATCTGTCATGGTAGAGGGACAAGAGAAAGTAAACAAAGAAGTAGTTGACCGACTGCATAATGTACTTCGTCCTTTCTTACTTCGCCGATTGAAAAGGGATGTCGAGAAACAGCTTCCTTCAAAGCATGAACATGTTATATACTGTAGGCTGTCAAGGAGGCAGCGTAACTTATATGAGGACTTTATTGCTAGCTCTGAGACTCAGGCTACTCTAGCTAATGGTAATTTTTTTGGAATGATCAGTGTGATTATGCAACTTCGTAAGGTCTGCAATCATCCTGATCTATTTGAAGGCCGTCCAATTGTCAGTTCTTTTGATATGTGTGGTATAGACATGCAACTTAGCTCTTCTGTTTGCTCAATACTTGCCCCTGGGCCATTTGCAATTGTTGACCTTAATGGCTTAGGATTTGTCTTCTCTCATCTGGACTTCTTCATGACATCTTGGGAGAGTGAAGAAATCCAAACTATTGCTACACCTTTAACCTTGATTCAGGAACGTGTAAACCTGTCTGGTTTGGAGGATAATTTTCTCAGATGCAAGAAAAAGAATAACATGCATTCAACAGATATATTTGATGAGATTCAAAAGGCACTATTGGATGAGAGATTGAGAGAAATGAAAGAGCGTGCAGCAGCTGTTGCATGGTGGAATTCTATAAGGTGCAGGAGAAAACCCATATATGCCACTGGCCTCAGGGAGCTTGTCAGTGTCAAGCATCCTGTCCACGATATTCATCATCAGAAACACAATCCTTTGTCTTATCTGTATTCATCCAAGCTTGCTGATATTGTGCTTTCACCGGTTGAAAGATTTGAAAAGATGGCCGACCAGGTCGGAAGTTTCATGTTTGCAATACCTGCTGCACGCGCACCTTCCCCAGTTTCCTGGTGCAGTAAGGGTGGATCACCTGTGTTTATTCACCAAACATTTAAAGACAGATGGTCACAAGTTTTTTCCCCTCTTCTTACTCCATTTAGGCCTGCTATTGTCCGAAGGCAAGTTTACTTTCCAGATAGAAGGCTTATCCAGTTTGACTGTGGTAAGCTGCAGGAGCTTGCAGTTCTGCTCCGGCGACTTAAATCAGAGGGTCATAGAGCTCTGATATTTACCCAAATGACAAAGATGCTTGATGTTTTGGAGGCATTCATCAGTCTTTATGGTTACACTTACATGCGTCTAGATGGTTCCACTCTGCCTGAAGAGAGGCAGACACTGATGCAGAGGTTTAATACTAACCCCAAGATATTTCTTTTCATTTTGTCAACACGGAGTGGAGGTGTAGGCATCAATCTAGTCGGAGCAGACACTGTGATTTTCTATGACAGTGACTGGAATCCTGCCATGGATCAACAGGCACAAGATAGGTGTCACAGGATAGGCCAGACTCGTGAAGTTCACATATATAGGTTGATAAGTGAGTGTACCATTGAAGAGAATATTCTGAAAAAGGCCAATCAGAAGCGGGCTCTGGATAATTTAGTTATACAAAGTGGAAGCTACAATACAGAATTCTTTAAGAAACTGGATCCAATTGAATTGTTTTCAGGCCATGGAACAGTTTCCCAGAAGGATACGCCACTAGACAAAACATCCAAGAATTGTGGTGAGATGACATTATCTTGTGTGGATTTGGAAGCTGCCTTAAAGAATGCTGAAGATGAGGCAGACTACATGGCGCTAAAGAAAGTTGAAGAAGAAGAGGCTGTAGATAATCAAGAGTTCACTGAAGAAGCAGTTGGGAAGTTGGAGGATGATGAGCTAGCCAATGAAGAGGAAATGAAGACTGATGGTCCTGCCGAACAGACTGCTTTGAATGTAAAATCAGATGAAGGCAATGTTGTGAGTGAAAGTCTTCCAGTTGAGGAAGGAGTCATTGCTTTTCAGAACAATGAAGATGACGTTGATATGCTGGCTGACGTCAAACAGATGGCTGCAGCTGCAGCTGCAGCTGGACAGGCTATCTTGTCTTTCGAGAATCAGTTACGCCCAATTGATCGATATGCAGTACGCTTTCTTGAGTTGTGGGACCCAATTATTGACAAGACTGCATTTGAGTCCAATACCCAAATCGAGGAAGCTGAATGGGAGCTGGAGCGCATTGAGAAGTTAAAGGACGATATGGAGGCCGAGATTGATGACGACGAAGAACCGTTGGTGTATGAGAGTATGTACTCCCTCAAGATTGGCTTTTTTATGTTTTTATTTCTTTGCAAATATTACATGTATTCTCGAAAATTGTGGTACTATGTAGCATCTTTCTTCCGATTACTAAGTGTTGTTATACCATCATTATAATTTATTATACACATGATGGTTTTTAATGTTGTGCTTTCTATATAAGCTGGATTTAACTTGCTTTGTCATTCGAATTTATATCCAGATTGTAGATGAATGATCTTGTGTTATTTGACTTTTGCTTTGTTTGTTACTATCTTAATATTTTTTCTTTTTCTCACGGTCAAGCTTGCATTTTCTTCTTTTCTATTATATGCCATAGTTTGTTGGTAGTTGTTGAAACTGTATTGTCTATGAGAATTATTGCATTTCATCAAATCTCTAGAAAAGAAAATCCAGCTTAATCACTACGTAGAAAATAAGAGAAGTTCATCATCACATGCATGGAGAATTTTATCTTAATTTTATTGTTGTTGTTTAGGCTGGGATGCTGATTTTGCAACTGAAGTTTATAAACAGCAAGTTGAAGCACTAGCGCAACATCAGGTACATAGCAACACTTGCTTTGAAATATAAGATTGAGAAGGAAGTAATTTATTTGCCGATCTTTTTGGGATTTCTCTATCTCGTTTGATTTGTTCCTTTGGATGTAAATCTTTCTACCTAACTAATATTAAATGTTTACTATCTAATAGTTGATGGAAGATCTGGAACGTGAAGCCCAGGAGAAAGAGGCTTTAGAATTTGGTAATTCAGACTCTCAAAGGTTAGTATTTGTCAGAAAACCAGTCACTTTTCCTCTCAGTATTTATGAAATGCTTTACTTGGCATTGGGAGGGGATTAGGGGACACAGCTTCTGATTTCATTATGGCTCTCGCATATAATGGAGCAAATTATTTTGCGAAGGGAGATACATCTGCAGAGAAGTATGAAATATAAATCAAATAGTGAATATTGGTATAGTAAGTGTGAGCATGTCATTTGTGGAAATAGCAAATATATTGTTAATTTTAAATTGAGATGGATGTTCTGATGCGCACTTCTTGTTGTTAGATAATGGTAAATTTCTATCAGTATCAGTATCAGTATCAGACATTCTGATATGGACTAAATTTTAGGACATTTATGATGAATGATCGAATGTATGGATTTTGTTATTGGCAAACATATAACTGGCTTGATAGACATCTCGTCAGGTGCCCTCTTTAGTATTCAGAGACAATTCATTTATGTGAACTCTAAATTTTTTTTTAAACTGAAGCCAAATTCAAGTTTACCTAACAAAAATAAGTACACATGCTGGCTCACCCTATTCTCTTACCACACTAGTATTTTGATACAGTAACATTTGCAGTTTTTATTATACAGAAGAATGGAAATCATACTAGGTGTGTGTTAGTTATGTTTTATCAAACAGCTTTTCTATTTAACTTACTTTTTTACTGTCGAAGCAGGGATGACATTACTCCAAAACCAAAACCGAAAAAGAGAGGCAAAAAGGCCAAGTTCAAATCTTTGAAGAAAGGAGCTCTAGTTTTGAAATCCATCTCTGTAAAAGAAGAGTCATCAATAGAACCTATGTCTATTGATGATGACTTAATCTATGATGACACTGTCACATCTTCAGATGCTTTATCACCCTGCTCAACTCAAGAGAAGAAACGTAGACCTGCTTCAGATGATGAAGAACATAGAAGCAAAAAGAAGTCTAAAAAGTCAAAGGCTTCTGAAGCTGGTACCATTGTTTTATATCACAAATCTTCTGGAAAGTATCAAGATGAACTTAAAGACTTGAAGATTTGTGATAATGGTTTCTTTGATAGTGAAAAGCAAATAAGTAAAAACAAGGCGCGAGGAAAGCTTTCTATCCCAATCATGCCTCTGAAACGGGTTTTCACTGTAAAACCAGAAAAGTTAAAAAAGAAAGGGAACATTTGGTCCAAAGATTTCCTTCCTTCTCCTGATCTTTGGTCACCAAAGGAAGATTCCGCGTTATGTGCAGCTATCCATGAGTATGGCCCAAATTGGAATTTGGCAAGTGAAATCTTGTACAGAATGAGCGATGGTGGATCTTATCGCGGCAGGTTTCGTCATCCTGTGCATTGCTCTGAGAGGCTTAGGGAACTAATTCAAAGATATGTTTTCTCGGTCAACGATGTTACAAATAATGACAAAGCTGTTGGTGTTGGTTCTGGGAAGGGTCCGCTTAGAGTAACTGAGGTATGTTAGCAGCTCTCTCTCAACAAATTGTTTAATTCTAGGTTGGTATTTGTCAGTTATCCCTGCCGGTGAATAATTTTCTGTAGTGCTATTATAGTACCAAGCAGTGCTTCCTGAAGAGTGTGTGTGTTTCTCGTGGCCATGAGAAAAATTAGGAAGCGGACCAAGGATACAACTGCAGTGAGTCAGTGACTCCAATTAGTCTGATATTAATATAGTTGAATGTAGTTTGTTTAGATTTCTGCTTGTTCTTGGACTGCTTAATGCTCTCATAATAAACCTTTTCTTTTGGGATAAAGATTTTAAATACATCCATCTTTTTGTACGTTCAGCTTATCAATAATTAATTGGCTCCATTTTACATATATTTCCTATTGTCTTATGCTATGTTTCATGCATTAGGATAACGTCCGGGTACTGCTTGGCATCACTTCTGAATTACCAGATCACGAACCACTTCTTCAAAAGCATTTCTTTGCTGTGCTTTCTGCTTCTTGGAGGAATCCCTCACACTCCAGCCACAGGAATGCTCTATTATTTAAGAACGGATTCTATTCGTCCCGAAAGTTGTTCGCCTCCGCCAGCAATAAGAATTCCTTGGGAAAATCACCAGAGAGGCTGGGATTCTCTAATTTGCATCAGTGTGGGAAGTTAGTAGCTGCTGCTCTGAATACTAACCACAGCCTTCAAACAGATGACAGGTTACCTATCATCAACCATAGGGAGGATAATCCTGTAGAAAAGGAGAGTTTGGATTTGACACTTGAGCTTGAACGAGATAGGGTTGAAGCTCTACAGCTTCCCTCTGTCATTGATGTTTCAATTCTTGGCACAGACCCATCCACATCTTTCAAGGTGTATGCTGGAGATGATCGGCATTTCAAATCTTCCAGGTCAGTTGAGAATCAATTCAGGTATTATCTCTTTTTCACTTTTTCTTTTAGATCTTTGCCTTCGGTTCATAGTTTATTCCTTCAAATGGGAACACAAATGCTGCCAATTTTGGTTTAATCTGTGAGTTTCAATAAGCAACTCTATCTTATGTCTTTTCTCTTCGTTTCCAGAACTGCATCAGCGGGACATTTTGACAGTTGTTTTGGGGAAGAATCACAAGGATTATTAACCATGGGTGATACCAGGTCTTTGCATCCACAGTTACCATTTTTGGGAAAAAACAGGCTCCCTGTTTCTGAGTCGGTCAAGCCTTCTAAATCAAAGTCGAGAAGAACAAGTAAAGATCACACTGACCCGCAACATCTAATTTCTACTGAAGTATTCCAAAATTTGCCGCTGATGCCAATTGACCCCAGTCTGAGGTTGGATGATTTGTCATCCTCCTTTTCTGAAGTTGGAATTCTTGGATTTGATGGCATTAGCCTGCTAGACATGGATGAAGATACTTCCTTGGAGACAGGGCTGGTCTCGTCCAACTATGAACCGGACTTAATGTCCGGGCTGGACGACTTATCAAATTTCCCTGAATTTACGGATATAGGGTAATGAGCCGATGATGCAAACCAAATGACAGAAAGCATCAGATGGGAGAGTTGCCGTATTTTTTGAATGGCTAAATCTCAGGATCGAGAAGCTCCCAGTCAATGAAAGTATCGACTGCTCAAGGTTTGGGGGGTATGATTTGCTGTGCTATCGGGGAATAAACAAACAGAAAGATAGACCTCTTTAGTGTCTATCAATGACCTGCAAATCAACGTTCCCGGTGGTTGCAAGTTGCCGTTTTCGGTGAGATGAATGCCGATGATGTTGGAGGCGATACACAGTGCCGTTTATAGGATTCTAGAAGGTCCAACCGGAGATAATTAGTCATCATATGTTAGGGTGTAGCATAGTATTCTTGCAAGTGGTGTTTCTGCTGCTTATCTTTGTTCGTTGGAACAATGTGCTTGCAGTTTTTGGGGGTATATTTTTTTAAATGTTTTGTTTATTAATCCAAGGAATGCAGGCACATCATCTGCAGGGAAAATACAACATTTGCTCTTGTTCAATGGCAAGAAAAGGTTTCTCTCTCTCTTGGTTGAAGTCGAAAATATGGAAAACCACAAGAAAAGTATTGAAATACATAGAATTTATGGGAGCTTAAGATGCAAATGAAAACTATATACTGTTTTCTGTAGTTGTCCGAGTCGGAATGAAAGCCCTCAAAGCATTGCACAGTGTTTTCCGAAGGCACAAAAGAAGAAAATTAATAAATTAGAGGTCAAAACGTGATATTTTATGCAATTAACATAAATTCATGAATGAAGATTATTGCCTCATATAAAAGATGATACGGATTCCAAATTTCAGAAGGTGAATGGGAAATTCTTCTTGCCAACAATATTCAAACAAAAAAGTATATTTTTCTATTTCTGTGTAAGGTATATTAATCCAAGTATAAAGCAGTTGGATACATTAGGAAACAGTAAAACATTTACTTTTCGTGTGTGTGTGTTGGCCTAGTGGTAGAGTGGTTAATGCCGAATCAAAGCGCCCTTGTTCGGTCCATCGTGACGCAATTTTTAAAATTTATGTATTAATTGATCAAAAAAAAAAACATTTACTTTTCGTAAGTGAAGTAAATTTGGAGATTATCATCCCTCAATCACATTTCTGTGGTGGATAATATTTACCGAAATAGATTTTTTGAAGAAAAGATTTACGCATTAGATCTATTTCATTGTTTATTTATTATTTAAAAAACTGGAGAGAGAGTGTTTGTGCGTGCTCTCTCGGAGGCTCAAATATTTCAAAACAGTTAAATACCCTCCCTTTCGGTATTCCCTCTGCTTTTCGAATTTCCCAATTCCATCACTCTCACTATTTTGCCCTACTCGTACCCCCAAAAGTAAAGATTTTAGTAATTCAATTCTATTCCTCTCTATTCTTCCAATTCCCAGCCCTAATTTTATGAACAATCGAACTACCGGAAGCGATGCGAACCGTAAAGAGGGAGATAATTAACCGTAACAGTCGGATTACCCGGAGCAGTGAACAGAACGTCAGTGAAGCACAGGGTGCAACGGATGACAGCGGAGGTGAGGACGCTGCTGTTGAGCGCAGGGTTCTTCGGTCTAAGTACCTCACTTTCAAGAACCGAATATGCGGTAACTTTTGAGTTTGCACTTTCCGATTTTCTATAATATAAGTTACTTTGTTGGTCGATTTATGTATTTAGTATGTACTGCATCTCAAGGAATGTATTCGTTTGAAAATCTTGTCGAGCATGAACTGTGTTTAACTTGGTCGTTTTGGGTTTCATTTCTCAAAGAAATCAAATAATGATGCTTAATAGTTTTTTTTAAAACACTTTATCTATTTGTACATGGTTACAGATTATGAGGAAGTTTATGGTAGTAACTGGTGAAAAATTTATTTCTGCCTCTGTTCATGATAATTAACGAGCTAGTCTCAGTTACCCTTGCATCTCGCGTTGCACATCTAATTGGTTCCTGCATGGGCTGGATATTTTATTTCTTAATTGGTTGTATGGTTTTGTTTTGTAACTTTGTTTTCATATCATACTTATCGTGTTCTTATTTTGTATTTGTATTTTATTGTGCAGATGAGAAGGATGATATATCAAAAGTTGATTCTCATAAGTTCAAATCATTTATTGAAGAAGTAGATAGCTTGCATCAGCTAGGTAAAGTTGGCGAGTACCTATAATTGCATGTTTTACAATTATAGCTATGCTCATTGGTTTTGATGGATAAGAAGGTGTTCTACTGTTTTACATGTGAAGTTGGTTTGCAGTCTAACATTATGCAAAATCCTTTTGCTCTCTGGCAGAGTAAAATCGAGCTCTTAGAGAAGGATGATATATTGTATTTGTATTTTATTGTGTAAACTCAAAACATTTTATGATGTAGCTAGACTAACATTATGTAAAATCCTTTAGTTGTTTGTGCATTTTTTTTATTTTATTGGTACAATTGTATTTAAATCTAGTTTGATTGAGGTTACATCCCCCCCCCCCATATGTAGTACAAAAGCCCAGGGAACAAGTAGCAGATGCTGAAGCTTTGTTTGACATCACAAATACACTGGTGACCTCTGTTAAAGCGTATAACAGTGATGGCTTGACACCTTCAGATTTTGTTAGTTGTCTTCTCAGAGATTTTGGACAAGTAGGCGGATCAAGTAGTAGCCAAACTGATCTAAGGAGTTCGATAAGATGGGAAGACATTGGTCAAGTTGTCTCTGTTGTTTTCAGGAGTGCTCCTGGTTGTCATACAATGTAATCTTCTGTTCTACAGTTTGCCATTTTTCTTTTGTTATTTTTCATGAATTAGCAGGATGCCTTACTTAGTTATGTTCACCATGCACGACAGGGTTGGGCCCATGAACACCGAGTTGAAGCAGCGTAAGGCTGTGGTTCATAGAAAGCGTGAAAAACCCACAAAAAATTCCCGGCCAGAGGAGGTAAAGATCTTTTAATTCAATCTTTAAGGAAGAGAAGTAACATTAGATGTCAATACTTTTTTACCCCAATGGGAATTGAAGCACCAAGCTTTGATGTTTTTGTTTTTGGGTTCCCTTCTCTTCCCACTTCCAAATAGTCTATATATCTCTTGGATGTTTTGCCTCATCATATAACAAGTGTATGTGCTGATAGCTGAGACTGACTCATAACCATTTTCTTTGACAGCTTGACGAAACTGATAGTAGTGACAAAACGGATACTGATAAGAATATGGCTACTATGTTTGATATCTTGAGGAAGAACCGCAAGGCCAAGCTCGAATCTCTAATATTAAATAGGAACTCGTTTGCACAAACTGTGGAAAATTTATTTGCTCTATCATTTCTTATAAAAGATGGTCGTGCTGAGATTGCAGTGGACGACAATGGACGACATCTTGTTTGTAAGTATACCTTTTGCTCTCTGGCAGAGTAAAATGGTTTGTATTTTAATATTCTTTTCCCTTATCACCTCCCTCCCTCACTTACTTCCACCTGGAATTGCTTCTTCTTTCAGCCCCAAAGAATGCTCCTAGTGCCGATGCAATTCAATCTGGCGAGTCCACTTATAGCCATTTTATATTCAGATACGACTTTAAGGACTGGAAGGTACTTATAGCCACTTGTTGTCTTTAATTATTTGTTATCTCACTCTTCGAAACATCAATTTTATTGGCCTATATATTCAATATTCACAATCAATTCCTCATACTGACCAAACCTTTTATCTTTATATTTCCTGATAATGTCAACTTGTAGTCAATGTTGGATTCTGTTGCTGCCGGGGAGGAACTAATGCCACATAGACTCGAGGTGTATGAAGCAAGCAACGCTGAACCAGATTTAGAGTTTGACGGATCCCAAGCTGCACAGCCTTCAACTCCTATAAGGAAATTGTGTAGGAACCGAGGTTTGGTTATTCAGGAGCAGACCGTTGTGGAAGATTCACCTGAAAGTGACAATAATACAGCTGCTGATAGGGCTGCTGCCATTCGTAAAGGAAAGCGAAAACTAAGATGATAAATACTCATGTATTGCTCTGCTTGTCTTGGCCGTCATGCAAACTCAGAGAAAATTCTTAGTTTATTCTTGTTATGCTGGGATTTGGTAGGCCAATCTCTCCTTGGCTCAAGGGTTAAGTAGTAATTATTGTTTATTTTTGGAAGTAGATGTGCATAGTTTGGCTTATCAGTTCTTTATTTCTTAACTTTGTTTTATCTTGTAGAATGCTGTACTAGCTGTTGACGCTGGCACTATTTTGGAGTTTCCACCCTTCTAGGAATATTCATGTATAGTAGTAACAACTAAGTAGGAATGCTACGATGATTGTTGAAAATTTACACTAATTTCGTACTTGTGCTATCAAAATAGGCTGGAAATTTCTTACATTATGATCCAAGTGCACATTTTCTTTCTTGTGATAAAGATGTGCCCAGAATCGTGAAAAGTGGCATGCAGTTGGTTCGGTGAGAAATTAAAAATTGATTGGAGTTAATGTGGTTAACCAAAATCGAACGGTTAAGATCTCAGTTTTATGGTATTGGTCCCAATATCTGTGCAACAATTTGCAAATCATACGAAGTTTCGAATGTAATACCACATCGATCTCTTAACATTGGGCCTTTAATATGGATTACACAAACTTATGGCGACCACAAAATTAAAGAGCCACATTCTAATTAAGTCGTAATTGTGATTAATAAATTATAAGTAGAAGTTAATAATAAATTCTAATAGAAATTAAACTTTGGTGACGTCTAAATCCTATTTAATAAATTAACTAATCTCCAATTAATAATTACCGTCGTCTGCATAGAGTTGTTGCAAAATTAAATATTAGGCTTTGGAATTGGAATACACCAGCAGGCCCATTACTCATTCATTGAAGCCCATTTTCATATATACATGCTCACGCTCATCAACAGACAGCACGTGACATCGAGGATCCCTTTCGATTTTTTACTTATCTGAAAAATCGCGCGCGGAATCCAAAATTTCTTAACTAAATTTAATACACAGAAATATCCCATTAGAAAATTCTCCATCGCGAAAATTTTATTTATCAATATTGTCAGTTGCTTCGTTATTTCTGCTGCATCTTCCCGCTTTGGGAAAACCCTAGCTAGATTTGGATTTGTGGTTGTTTCGTACAATTATTTCTTAAAGATACCAACTTTCACCGAATTCTGCTTTGCAGATCCTTTTTTCTGGTGGGTTTGGAGTCGAATATTCCGCTTTTTTATTTTGAGTTTGAGCTTCGGTCTGCCAACTTCGGAGCTATGGATATTCGCAAGAGAGGCAGAGTTGAATTCGATCCGAATGCTAATGGTGGATCGAAGAGATCTAAGCCAGGTTTACTTATTTTTCTTTAATTTTTATTTTTGATGAACTTTCATATTTTAAGCTTAGCTGTATTTGATTTGTACATGAATGTCTCGCGTGCTCTGTTTTTTTTTTTCATTATTTAAATCTCATTCTTTATTATGGTTTCCATTTACTTACACGGTTTTTCGTGTGAGGTAATCGCTTAATTAGTTTTTGTTATTATTTGCTTTAAATGTTTATTTCTATCCTGTTTGATTTTCGTGCGTTTGATACAATAAAAGATATAAATTTTAGATCTTTAGCCGTTTTGTGGAAGCTGCTTTTAAATTATTAAAAGTTGAAGTTGTCACTCGTAAAAGATCTTTAAAAAATTTCGAGTTCACAGGATAAACGGTTGAGCTAATACTTTGCTAGTGAATTCAAGAAAGAATTTTTAAAGAAATTAAGTGGTCATTTTTCAAAAGGGATAGTTTTGGCTAATAATCTATCATGTCAAGAATTCTGGTTTAATATCTATTGTGGTTGTGTTTCTTTTCTGGCGCGTAGCTGACAAATTCCACTAATTATATTGTTTGAATTCCCTCTTAAAATTTTTGATATGAGTAAGTAAAAATTAATTTCTCTAGAAGCTTATGTTAATGATGGAAAAATTAGACGCAAGGTTTAACTGAGAATAAATAACTAATGTTTTGCAACAGAAATGGACTCCTTATCAGGTGGTATAGGAAGCAAATCGAAGCCTTGCACGAAGTTCTTCAGGTTCAAATCTCAACCTACCTAATGTAAAAATCTTAATGATGATTGACATGCATCAATGCTAGTGACGATAAAATTTGTACTAATTTGTTCTACAATATAGTTCTAATGCTATCAATGTCACAACCTGACATGATTAATACCATTATAAGTTCTTTGAATGTTCAAAGTTATTTTGGATATAGTACCATATCTGCTCAATCCATTAGCAAGATCGATTTCGTTTATGTTATGCTATGTATTAGATTCATTTGTGTCCCAGACCTGTTTAAGCTTTTACAGCGTATTCACCGATGCCGTGGAGCAATTCATATTCTTTTAGAAAAGGGAGCTTTTAAGAAACGTGTTAAGAGGGAAAATGGAGTCCTGTTGAGAGAGGTTCTTTGAGTAGGGCTTTGCTTGTATGCTAAAAAGCAGAAGAATTGGCCTATTCCTTGTGCTTATATCCGATCAAATACTATGAGGTTTGAGAAGCAACTGTTGAATATTTTTAACTGTGCGATAGTGACCCTCCAATTGTTTGAATCATTTGAGGTTTTGTGTAATGGGCATGCTCTTACACCAAGGACTTTGTTGGCACTTTCTTTTCTTTAGTTTCCAAGTATTTTCTTGTCTATCTCGAACCATTTTGTGTACCTAGGTCGATCAAGTCAGATTGTCAGGGATCTTGTCCAAGGTGTAATGATTTCTTGATATTTCATTTAAACTAGACTACCTAGGTCAAATCAAGTCAGATTGTCAAGGCTCTTTCTATCCCAAGTATATGGACCATAGGTTTCTTCTACCCTTTATTTCACGAGTATTTCTGGTGTGCTGTACTAAAAAATGTGCATCAGCTTTATAACCTTCTATTCTTCTGCAGCATGGCTGGTTGTCCCTTTGGTGAGAATTGCCACTTCCTTCACTTTGTTCCTGGTGGCTACAAAGCTGTAGCCCAGATGATGAATCTCGCTCCTGCTCCCGCCTTAAAGACACCTGCAGGGCCGCCCAATCCAGAATGGTTCGTCTCCAGCCATTGTCAAGACCAAACTATGCAACAAATTCAACAGTGCAGAAGGTTGCAAGTTCAACGACAAATGCCATTTTGCTCATGGAGAGAGGGAGCTCGGCAGACCTATTGCACACTCCCAAGAGGATCCGCGTGCAATGGGACCCGTCCCTCCCTACTTTGGTGCCCGAGCAGAACAACCACCTGTACAAGGACTTGCAGCCGGTTTCGGTGCCTCGGCCACGGCCAAGATCAGCGTGGATGCTTCCCTTGCTGGTGCCATCATCGGGAAAGGTGGAGTCAATTCCAAACAAATCTGCAGGCAAACAGGAGCCAAGCTATCCATTCGCGATCATGAAACAGATCCCGGTCTAAGAAACATCGAGCTTGAGGGCACATTCGAGCAAATCAAGCAAGCGAGCACATTGGTGAGAGAGCTCATTGTCAGCATTGGAGCTGGTAACACCCTGGGAAAACATTCGGAGGCAGTGGAGGCCCTCCTACACCAGGAAGCAACTTCAAGACGAAGCTTTGTGAAAATTTCTCCAAAGGCTCTTGCACATTTGGAGATCGATGCCATTTTGCCCATGGCGCAGCTGAGTTACGTAAAACAGGTTTTTGAGTAAAGCCCATTTTCGCTGTCGTAGTTTCCTGTTTAATTATGTTCCATACATTTTATCTAGCACTTTGCTCGTTATTCATTGCAGTTTTGCTTCTTGTGCATTACTATTTTTGATAATTTATTTTGGGTTTTGTTTTATTCCTTTGCAATTCTTGCACCGGGAACAAGAGTTCAAGACTAAAATGGGTTGTCTTTCTTTTTTCCCCCCTGATTGAGAAACGATGAGGAAATGTGAGAATGCGTCGAAATTAATTTGGTTTTTGTCTGGTTTCATTATGGAAAATTTACACTTTGTGACATAAGGAAGTGGCATATTTTTTCTGAAGTTTGTTCTCGCAATTTTGTCCTTGTTGGATGGCCAGCTTCCTAATTTTCTGTAAAGTTGCTGTGATGATATTTCATTTAGGCACGATTAATTTTATGGATGTAGAACTTCTTCCTTTTGTTCCCTTATAAACGAAGAAAAGGAAGGTAACTTTTTATTTTTGCTATTCAGGATTCTTTCTTTATGTTTCTATAGTAATTTATTTTTGCCAGTTATAATCAGTTGATGGTGTCACCATTCACCGTTGGAGTGGAGCAAAAATGGAAACGAAAGCGAAAGTAAAAGATAAATAATATAGAAGGGAAATGCAGAACAAATTATACAACCAATGAAGACATATATCCAAACTAATAACAACTATTTTATTCCAAAATTGAGAACTGCACGCATTCACGCGATCTATACAACTGATGGTTGAAGTTAAATGAAATAAAAAAAGAGAGAAAAAAGTTTTTTTGTCTGTCCACTGAGAATCTGTCATTTGGTGGACGGTATAAGTTTTAATACAATATTTGATAAATTATTTGAATGGAGAAATAGTTTCAACATGTAAAAAGTGAATGATTGAGATTGCATTATAAGAATTAAATGTGGATTATGGAGTGATTTTTTGATAAATAATGAGTGGTTGTAAAGTTGAAATATAAAGATTAAGTATCCCAAAAAAAATTATGAAACACTTTTTATGGACTTTGAATAAATCAATTGTAACACATTCTTGGTGGATGAAGGAAGTATTATTTCATAAACATCCAACAATTCATCCTAATTAGCAGCAACGCCTTCCTCCGCGGCCGTGTGGTGGGACACGGTGTCTAGTCTGATTTGGAAGCCTGTTTCGCGGCGGCGTTGTGCTCGCGCGCCTCTTGCTTGCGGAGCTCTGCGTGGTGTTTCCTATCTTGCTTTTTTTCTGTTGCCATCTCTTTTTCCGTGTCATTATTTGCGGTCATCTTCTCCACCTACATATAAAATATAGTAATATATAAATACACGATCTATTATAACAAGTAGGATCACCAACAAATCACGTAAAACAGAGAATATATCACATCTTCAATTTTTTAAAGGCAAGTTATCAACTTGAGGATTGTATCTGAATTTGGAAGATAGATATAATAACATATTACCTTTGGGAAGGATACGATCAATTTATATCTCCACGTATATACATTGTAGTGTGAATTTTGTAATATGAACACGAAATTATCTAAGAGAACAACAATTTTTCGCATTAACATTATTATTTTGCTTCTAAATTAAAATTCTAGTATGAGATTTGAGCTGTTGCAATAACTTACATGGAAGGTTACTTTATAGAGTGAGTAAGCAATAACTTACATCGAAGATTACTTTATAGAGTGAGTAACCAAATCCGATTTTTGCATGTCTAACCCGGGAAATTCTATAGAATATGTATGTGTATTACATCCTCTCTCACATGATAATATTTAATAAAATATTATCATGTGATAGAGGATGTAGTACACCTACATGTTCTTAATTATATTAATAAAATATTATCATATGAGAGAGAATGTCATGTAATACACCTACATGTTCTATGGAAATTCACGTCTAACCTGTAGGAAGAAAATACAACAAAATAAGAGAATCTGCAATCAATACGAGAAAAATACTATATGCAGAGATAATAAAAATAACCTTTTCTTGAGCGGTGGCTTTGGTTTTTTCCATGCCTGATTTTGCCGATGCGGCTACATTTGCAGCATGTTCTTTCATCGACTGCATTTTCTCACCTTTCTTTTTCCTTTTAAAGATTTGTAAAAAATCAAGAACGTAGTTTTATTCTTTACACAGAATACAAATTGCATCTACATTTAAAAAAGCAGAAAAATCCACCAAGAAATAGATTCCTGGGACCTACTTTCATGGGTTTCCAACACGTGTCCGCAAGTTTCGGTTTTACGTGAAATTTTTATTAAATTTCTGGCAGCATGTTACCTAAAATTAAAATTAAGACCTTCAAAACATCTTTTTTTAAGGCCCCAAAAAGATATTATTAGCAATAATAAGGAAAGATGGGAAGACCAATTACAAAAGTTGTTCGAACCAAATAGATGGGATAGTAGCTTTAATATTTTAAATTTTGAAAGAAATATTAGATTCCAAAATCTATCTATAAAAGATTTAATTTCAAGTTTGTTTATATTATTATCATCATTGATGTCTAGTGTATGTCTCGAGCAATATCAAAAACACACTTAGAGGGTGTTTAGCTGAGCTTATAAGCTCTTTAAAACAGCTTATAAGTTGTTTAGGAGCTTATAAATTCGTTCAGAAAGTGTTTGTAAAAATAAAACTCTCCAAAATAAACATAAATTTGTGAAAATAAGCTCCCCTCAAAATAAGTTGGTCAACTCTAATTTATTTTTTCATAAACTTATAAGTAACCATGAATTTATCAAAATAACTTTATTATAGTTCGTTATTTCCTACACATACACTATCAACTTCACATCTCGTCAATTTTATCTCTCTAACTCACGATTCTTTTCTCTAGCTTATAAGATCAATTATCCAAACACTTTAACAAATTATAAACACTTGAGACACTACCTCTTATAAGCTCTTGAAACATCTTATAAGCTCCAAGCGCTTATAAACTCTCTAAAATAAGCTTAGCCAAACACACCCTTAGTACATGTACTGAATATAACTATCAAATTTTATTTCAATTTAGGAAGACTTTCAAATTCAAGGAAGCGTTAATTCGACACAATGACTAATACCGAATTTTTTTTGCCAATTTTAATTGAGTGGAGCATAGCTTTTGCTAATCGCCGCTACAAATCAATAAGTTTAGGACGTGATTACCGAAGCTCTCATGTTATATTTAATGTTTTTGTTGTTTAATGAGAGGAAGAAGAATAATAGGAATTGAACTCTAAACCCTCTTTATTTATGTAGAAAGTCTTTATTGTTTAATTAGTTATGAAGGAAAATATTTAATATTTTGTTATGATCAATATTTGTCACAATCATGTCTAGTTATTAAAATAATATATATATTTACTCTCTCATAAGTGAAGACTCTAAAGGAGAGTTTCCCTTTTGGATTATGAAACAAGAAACAAGTGGTATTTAGGAAAAAGCACCTTCTACTCTTCACACGTGACCAACACGTGTCTTTTAGATACTTCTGTATGTCAAGACCTTTTATTTTATTATATAATTACTTATAAATGGTAAATGCATTGAATGATGTCGTAGCTACATGTTTGAATTGTATAAAACAAAAATTTGTTAAGTTCTTTTATCACCATGCATTTCTAAAAAATTTATGAATAAGAGTAATAGTTGTTTTGATAAAAAAAAATAAGAATTTTTATAAATAAAATTGATAGTTATTTTAAATAAAAGTAATAATTATAAATAAATAAATATAATATTTATTATAAATAAAAGTGACAGATTTTATTAATAAAAGTGATAATCTTGTAAGAGTGTATCGCGAGGAAAAGCCTCTTGTATAAATATTAGTAGAAAATGGAAAGTGTGGCCACATAAAGATTGTACGATATTATATTTCATTCATCTTATTTAAAATATCTCATTAAATTGTCCCATTTTATTTTGGAAATAATTATTTATTCAAAAAATATAGGTCATATCCATTTTTTATTAGGGACTAATAGATTTACAATATCGAAAACAATAAAAGTTACCTATCGTGCTTGTTTTTCTTATTCTCTATTAAATTATTAGATTTAAATTTAAATTTAAAATTTTTGTTCGGTAGGGCAAAATTGAAATTCCATAAGATGGTTTTAATGTAAAACTAATTTTTTAATAGATCAAAAATTAAATAAATGGTTTTTTCATTTAATAAAGTTGATTATAGTTTAATTAAAGCGTCACTCGAACAAAAATGTAGGTCATATCCATTTTTTATTGGAACTTTTTCTTTAGTACGTAATTGGAACTTAATATTGTATTATTAGAATCCAATTAACAATGAAGTTTAATATTTATATTGCCAATAAGTGATATTTAATGACCATTTTTTTCTGGAAATATTTTGTAATAAAGTGTTTCATTATTTTAATTTGTAACTGTAACATGTGGAGGTTATGCTGAAGGTAAAATAAATTGTGAAACATTATCGTTTAATAATATGTTTTCTCTTTTGGATGGTAATAATTATTGTGTGTGAGAGAGGGGAAGAGAGAGAGAGAGCCCTTTTAGCTGATTAAAACAATCAATAAAGGTATGTGGTCATATCATAGTCGGCCAAATAAGAATATTTTAGTAGTTATCAATATAATTAATTAATAAAATAATAATATTAATTTAATATGTTAATTATTTTTACATAAATATTCTTTTTCCATCTATTTTGAAAATTAATAAATTTATTAATTTTAATTTTAAATTTAAATTTAAATTTTTCATTCGATACGGACAAAAATATAATTCTATAAGATTGTTTTAGTATAAAATTAATTTTTTAATATATCAAATATTAAATAAACGATTTTTTCATTCAATAAAACCGATTATGGCTGATCACATTATGATCGAATTTGCTCACTCTAAAACAATTTGTATGTGATTTTCTTCATATACTTTAACATACTTTTTAGGTAGCCATTCATAAATCAGATATAGAGTTCGAGAAATACTAATATTGTTAATTCTCTAGTTTCGTGATTCATACAATGAACGACGATTAATATGGCATATTTCTTTGTTGATTAATACTAAACAATTGGTGTACATGTGGAATTCAATTATCTATACCTATATAAAAGCAAACATTGCTGGAAATATTCATTTATATTTTTCTGGCCTAAATCACCATTCCGTTTTGAATTTAAATATAATTGATTTATTGTTATATTAAAATTTATATAATATATATTAGCAAATAACATAATACAAAAAACATTTGTTTAAAAATAATTATAATGTATATTATTGATTGATTTATCATATTGATAATCACTTAGCTTGGGTGCCTGAAAAAAAAATTAATTAATTTGGCATGATCTTTTACTATATATATCTAAAATTCACATATCAAACGTAATAATATAATATAAAATATATAGGAGGTCACAAATAAAATTTAATTTTTTCTAATCACGAAATTATTAACATAATATTATAAAAAACCCCAAAAATACTAATTGGTCATATTATTTTTTGACTTTATGATATAATCATATTTTTTTAGTTTGTATCCATTTATTTTTAATAATTAAGAAATATTTTATAATTTATTTATTTTCCATAAAATTTTGAATACCTCTTATGATTGCCAATTCGCCATGTATCAATAACAAAATTATTGTGCAAAATATAATAATATACGATATAATATATAAATCCATTATCTATGTTTTTGCCCTAATGAAAAAAATATATTTTTGTAAAATTATATTTGATTATAACTTTCAACCTTCATATTTAGATGTACAATTTCTATATTTATGTAGTAATATAAATTTTGTATCAAGTTTGATTAATTTTATATGAAAATTTTAAATTTTAAATTGTCATGGATTAACTTTCAATTTTGTTGTAAACTGTTATCATGCCTGGAGTTGGATCGAGAAATGATAGATGCAATATGTTGTTATATTTGTTAGCTGATTGTCGAGTCCGTTTAATTTTATATTGAGATTTTATTAAATCAATTGATCAGTATATATAATAGTAATTATTTTGACTAACCAAAATCAATATTTTGATTAAATTAATCTATCAAGTTCAATTGAGCTGGTCAAGGTTTACTAAAATTTAAGGTGTGGAAATAATTGTTTTGTATAACTAGTATTAAGAGGGTGTTTGGCAGAGCTTATAAGCTCAAAACAATTTATCCAAAAAAACATTTATAAAATTTGTTTTGGAGAAACTATGCTCACCAAACACCTTCTTAGTTTGATTAAAACATTTGAATTTTGATTAATATGTTCGTATGAAATATGTTATTTATTTACCAATGTACTATGTTAAGAAAATATAGATTAATGATTATTCTCATCTGTAGAATATATGTTACATATTTTATATATAAGAAAGCATTCCAAATTTACACCACTAATATCCACTAATAAACAATCAATACTATTACAATGAATTGAACTCCACATCTACATGAAACTTGATAGATATTATAAAAAATAATCGTTTTATTGATTTCATTATGAATTATTTATATAAATAATTGTAAAATTTAATGATGATTCATATCGAACATAAAGAAGAATACGTTATTTTGTACCTTTTTAATTTTTATATTTCATTGTCTCATTGTGCAATCACTATTTTTTCATATTAAACTATTCGAAATTACAAGATATAAAAATATATTGCAGAGGAGAAATCCTAGTTATACGTAAAAGTTGTTCAGTAAATTACTAGCTAGGCTGATGGAGATTGGTTTGTTTAAATTCAAACCAACCTTTCAAAAGTCGCATTCCTCATAATGATTAGTCAATTTGTACTTTGATGTATACCACTCTTTTCGTGTTCCACGCTTACGTTTTTGTTTTGTTTTTCCATTTGTTATCAATTTCAGTTTCATGTATTTTAATTTAATTGTAATTATTAATCAGGATCCATTATTTCAAATAGGGTTTATATTATTTTTTACTAGTTAATTTTATTTTATTAGTTAATAATTATTCATTAGACTTGATTGTTCTTATATCAGATAGATGATTTTTTAAGCTTCGTTTTTTGTAATAAATATTATTTAAGATTAATTATACTTGAGATGTACACAAATTAATGAATTACAAGAAGTAGTGGAACAAAGGATTTGAGCCTGCCTACTTGCCTAGTATATAATATATATCTATATGAAGAACAATTCCTTATGGTTAGAATTAATATTTAAATAAACGAGCATTCGTTTAAATAGTAATATTTTTTTGTAACAGCGATAAATCTTAAGATAATAGCTTCTACTAGAAAATAAAAATAAAAATCATATTCTGGAAGAAATGATGAAATTGTGTTCCTAGCTATCTATAGGTTTTAGCATAGGAAGCAGTGTATGTTTATTCGGAAAATGAATTAGTTTAGCCTATTAAGTAACTTATTATTATTTGTTTAGCGTGAAAATAAGTAATACCTATAGCTATAATTTCCGAGTTTCCTCTTATGGGACAAGGTATAGCTATAATTGTCGTCTAATCTCCATCAGTATTAATACGACTTTGAAAACGGTGTGGCATTAATCTTGCATTAAAGTCTATACTACATGTCTATGGCTCTCATAGATATTCATTATAATTAGTGTCATTTTTTTTTTGATTCAAACCCATAGAGACGTTTGATGAGATTCGAACATGTGACATCTCGGCCATAGGAACCTATCTTAACATTGGACTGTCTTATGGGACTGAATGACTGATTAGATAGAGATTGATGAGATATGAATTCACTGATTTTTTTTATTTTATATTTTTCATTCACAACTAATGAGCCACTCTGAATGAACAATAAAATATTTTCCAAAATTTGTCTAGGAATCGAATTATCAATAATGAGTATTTTATGTAAGGTGATCATTTGAATATTGATGCAAAAACATGTGTTCAGTTATCATGGATAATATTTTTCTGAGTCTTGAATTGATAAAACTCATAGTCTTTTTTTTTGGTAAATTTAATACAGAAATTTAAAGCATGCGTTCATCGTGACTCAAACCCGGCGGCTGGCCCGACATTAACCACTCTATCACTAAAAAATCATAGTTTGTGTCAAATAGTATCCACATCTAAGAGAAATTAGAAGTTTCAACGTCTACTCATAGTTCTTTCAAGAGAAAAAATAAGAAAGCTTTCTATCATGTCCAATTGAGTGGCCATAAAATATCATATTTTGGTCAGACAATTATTTTAGGGAAAATGCAGTTTCATCTTTTGAGTTTTGCTATTGTGTTCTTATATAATTTCAGGTTTTTATTGCACTTCATTAAGTTGAAGACTTTATTTTTATTCTCTTTGCGTCCCATATGTCTATGCTATTAGCCTATTGGAACATACTCAATCCGTCCACAAAATACGTTCATATAATTTCATTTTGGTTCGTCCAAAAAAAATGTTCATTTTCCTTTCTTAGAAATCTCAGCTTTATATTTTTATCCTAAGTCTACCCACTTAATTACAAAAACATCATTCATGACCCACATTTTACACCCACTATTCATTAATATATTAATTTATTATCCTTATGGTATATTTTTTAATTTCACTATCTATTAATATATTTATTTATTATCTCCACTCACTTTATACCCATTAAAATTTACTAAAACCCTTGTAATCAAAATCAATGAATGAAAACGGTGGACGGAGGGAGTACAAGTTACAATATTCACATTAATTTTTATTTTTAATAAGGATGACGTAGATTGTGTGTCTACTGTAAATAATGTATATAAAGAAGTGTTCCAAAAATTTATAATAAAAGAATAACAAATTTGCAATAGACTTTTTAAGTATTCTTTTTATATATTATAGAACTATCATACTTTATATAACAATCATAAGATACTATATTTTATAGTCTATTACAAATAATTCAAAGAACTACTTTTTGAATTTTATAGTAAAACTTCTTATTTTATGTCTTAGTCTAAAGTACATTAAAAATACTATCAAATGTTATGTAAATGAATACATTTTAAAAAACAAAACTATGTATCATTTCTAATTTTGTATTAGAAATTATATATTTATATATTTTTAAAATTTTACAAAACTCAAATTACCATATCTTTAACGTTTTTAAACATAACAATAAATTAATAAAATTAATTTTTTTGTTTACTATTTACGGCATACAGTTCCAAAAATATCGTTATTGTTTCTTTTTCCTTTTTAAAAGAAAGCATGAAGTAAAGTCTTATCAATTTGTAAATTGTATAGTAAATTTTCTTGATACCTATATATAATTATTAACATGATAAATTATAAATATATAAATCCTTTTAATATATTACTATTGAACGAAAAAAATACCTTCCGCGCATCGCATGGGGCAAAACTAGTATTGCACTTATCCTCAAACTATACAGAATATATATCTATATAGGGGAGGGTTAACGCGATAACCATTTTTATTATGAGAACGTGAGAACCAAAAAAATGATGAATTCACTATAAAAGTTGATGAATCAACTGAGAAAGTTATTAAATCCAAAAAAAATAGAATTTTCGTCTTCCATGGGATTTGAATCCCAGTGAAAAATTCCGAATTTTTGAATTCAGTAACATTCTCAACGGATTCATCAACTTTCATAGTGAATTTATTTGGTTCTTAATTTTTAGGATAAAAATAATTCTCATTTGAACCTAATTATCTCTCTCTCTCTCTCTCTCTCTATATATATATATATATATATATATATATAGGAATGAGATCAAATACAAATAATCTTAAAGTATAAAATAAGAACCATTTTCAGCCCTTGAGATTTTACTGTGAATTAATCACATTACTTGATAAATTCAAACGCATGGGTTCGAATCTCATGAGGGACGAATTTTTATTTTTATGAATTCAAACACTTATAAAATGAATTCAGACATTTTTACGGTGAATTCAGACGATTTTAGGAGTTCATAGATTATATTTTATAGGTTAATAATGATTTTACAATAACCACTTCACACACACACACACACACACACACATATATATATATATATATATATATATATATATATATATATATATATATATATATATATATATAATATAAAAAAAAATTAGTCCTCGTGGATTCGAACCCGGGTGAATTTTTTAAAATTTTGAATTCAAGAACTTTTCCAACGGATTCATCAACTTTCATAATAAATTAATTTGGTTCTTACTTTTTAGGATAAAAATGATTCTCATTTGAACCTATATATATATATATATATATATATATATATATATATATATAATTAATTAATTTTAACATAAAAACCAAGAGCCATGAAAATTAATTCGTACTATTTGACAAGATGTAACGTGACACAAAATTTGATGTATTTTTTAATGTCAAATTATTTCCTTTTTTGGAACAGCCAATAATAATGAGATAACACAAAAAAGAAAACGGCCCAATAATAATGGGACGAATGAAGTATACTATCTATACCAAAGTTTGATACCTGCATGTATAAATTGACTACATTTATGATACATATACGCAGTGACGGAGCCACGTTGGGACCTGGGGGGCCCTTGGACCCCCCAACTTTTTTTGAAATAATAGATATATATTTGATATGTAAATATATTTCAAAACGGCCTGGGTAGTCTGATGGATAGGAGCCCTCAGCCTTTGTTATTTGAAGAGGTCTCAGGGTCGAAATCCTGCTTTTGCGCTTCTGTTTTTTTTTTTTCTTCCTTTTTCCTTCTTTCTTCTTTCTTTCTTTTTTCTTTTTTCTTTCTTTCCTCCTTTTTCTCTCTCTTTCTCGGCTTTTCTTTCCCCTTTTTTTTCATCTTCTCTCTTCCTTTTTTTTCCCTCTATTTCTTTCCTTCCTTTTTTTTCTCTTATGTTTCTTTCTTTTTAGGTTGTGCTTTTTTTCCTCTCTATTCTATTTCTTCTCTTTATTTTGGGATCTTTTTTCTTTTTTCTTTCTTATATAATTTATTTTATATTAATAAATAAAAATATGTATGTAAATAATAACACTATATATGTGAATTAACTCTTAACTAAACATGTGTGCTCTCTTTATAGATATTTAATATTTAATAACTAAATCTATTGTAGTCTAATAGGTTATGATTTTCATCTCTCATTTAGGAGATCGTGGTTCGATACTTCTTAACTACATATTTTTCTTTTTCTTTTCCTATACTTATTTTCCTTTATCTTTCTTTCATTTTTCTTTTTTCTATTATTTGTTTTATGTCGATAAAATGCTGTTTCTTTTCTTTTTCTATAATTTATTTTATATTGATAAAATAAAAGATATATACAAATAATAAAATTTTATACGTGAATTAATATTATCAATCAAATTTCTAAAAAAATTATAATAACTCATTATATTATTTAAATTATTATTATTTTATAATTTTATTTTATTATCTTTTAAAATTATTATTAATTGGTCCCCAAGAAAATATTTCCTGGCTCCGCCACTGCATATACGATTACGTTAGCAAAACGTAACGTTTGCCAACTGCCACTAGCCAAATATAGCAAAATAAATCAGCCGACCTTCAATCGCCGTAAAATGCTGATTTTTCAATGTGAGTTGCAATTTGGCCTACCAAATAAATATCATCGAAATAAAATCATATCAATTTATTTTACCTGGTCCTATATCGAATAATTTAATTCAAACATAACACTCCCCCATTTCATATAAAATGAATTATATTTTTTTTGGATTGTCTTATTTAGTTTTGATCGGTTTTCTTAGAAATAATTATCTCTTCAAAATATGTGAGTTTTATCTATTTTTTATTATTTAAACTAATTTATATATATTATTTGAAATAACTGTGTATAAAACAATGAGTCCTATTAAATGTGATGGACGGTGTAATAACTGGTCGCATACGACAAGACTTTTTTGGGATTGATTTGAATGAAGTGAGATTCCTAAAATCTAGTCACTCCCTCGTACATGCAATTTGCAAAATCTATTCACACCCTCACGTATGCAACTTGGCCACTTACATACCACGCAAAATCGTTGGATTGTTTATTATTGTAGCTTTCCCTACGAACTCACTTGTTTTATTATTAGATTATTTTTAATGCGTCCGTAGTAATTTTTTGTTATTTTTTATGTATTAATTACACATGTTTCCGTGTATGTGTGAGAGAAAATAAAAATAACATAATATGTCAAAATTGATTTGTTTTTTGGGGGAGAATTTGAGGGAATAAGATGGTGGGGAAATTCTATAGAACATATAGTAGTATTATATCATCTCTTATATGATAATATTTTCTTAATTTAATTTATATTAATAAATATTATTATATTAAAAAGAATGTATGAAAATTTCCTAGGAAGGTGGAGATATGAACCTAAACTTCTCTACTAACAGGAAGAGTATTCGTTGTTGGGATATTTTCGAAGGAACAGTTTTCAAAATGATTAACAATTAATGAATCATTATGGCACAGTACATAAATTTTCAACACGTTCACGTTTTAAATCTAAACAATGAGAAATTAGAAAACCTGCAAAAAGTAAATAAAAACGATATAAAGAAGAGGTGCGTAAAGGGACCACTCACTTTCAATTACTTAATTATTACTTGTTGAAATTAAATTCCTGATTGGGACCCCATTTAATTAGTAAAAAATTGAAACAATTTGTATATTGATGATAATATGTTCGTGATACATTGCATATGATATATTTCACGATCTCATATGAAAATTATGGTGCATATGATATATTTCACGATCTCATATGAAAATTATGGTTCTTACCAAAAAAACTCACTAAATATTCTATTTAATTGGTTCCTATTAAAACACTTTTTTTTACAGTCCAATATGGATAAATAATTACTTACATATTATAGTCCCACAGAAATACACAATAATATTATATTGTATGCACTCATAAAGAAGGAAAAAATGGGTACTTCAAGTGATTAAATAGTAAGAGAAATACTTTCTCCTTTCTCCCATTTCTAACCTTTTTGTGTGTGTTGGTTTAATGATATAGTGATTAATGTTCAAGGTCAAAGGTCTTGGCTTCGAGTTATCGTGACGCAATTTTTAAATTCTGTAGTTAATTGACAAAAGAAAGAAAGAGAATAATAAGATACCTAAAAAAAGAAGGGAAGGGAACATTGACATTGTGATTTTGCAATGAATCTTTATTTTGAGTGAATTAGGTTTGGCATATATTTATGTGTTAATGGAGAAAATTGCCCCAAATGTTAACATTGCCACTTAAATTAATCCATATGTTAAATTGCTACTCTTTTTATCCAATTTAAAGTAAAATTATAAAAATATCATTCATTTGTAAAAAAAAAAAACACGAAGAAAATGGGGGACGTTGGCCCCGGAAACAGAGGGAAGGGAGGTGGTCTGCGGCAAAAGGGAGGAGGATGTTGGCACGGCAGAGGGAGAGAGGATGGTTAGCCGAGGAAAAGGGAGAGGAGGAGGTTGGCACGGAAAGAGGGTTGGCCGTTGGGAATTGACCGCTGAGAGGGTTGGCTGCTGGGAGTTGGCTGGGGAGGTTGGTCGCTGGGAGGGTTGTCTGGGGAGGTTGACAGCTGGGAAGGTTGGCCGCTGGGAGGGTTAAATTGTATAATTGGTTAAAAAGAGTGGCAACTTAATATATGAGATAATAAAGAATATCAAACTTAACATATATGTTATATAAAATTTTCAGCCTATATTTATTATCACACCGACAATATACAACTCTAAAATATAATATTTCCGTAAATTTAATCCATTCACACCATGTAGCTCCTCACTTCTTATCGATAATACCAACGCAAGGTACAATAATTTAATTAACTTTATAGGATGTACTAATTACTAATTAAGTTCTCTACAAAAATCTCGAATTTTTCTAAAAAATAACACAGAACCATATACGTAACATAAGATCAAATTTATTCAATTACTGTAAATAATATGAAGGTCTATCTCATAATACAAAAATAATTATTTATAGATCTAAAATTGAGCTCTATTTCAAAAGGGAATAAAAAATCCAAAAGGTAAAAATGAGCTAAATATATAAATGGATCAGGCCTCAAAATGATAGAATTTTGACTCTAAACCCTTATACCTATCAAAAAATGTTATATTCCACAAACTTAACTCAATTAATTAAGAGTTAGAAAATTTGAAACAAAGTGAGACGGTCTTCAATTTTCTCTTCTACTTTCGAGAAGATATTGAAATAATGCATATTTATTGAATTTCTTGACTTTTAAATATAAAGAACTTATTCCACAACAAAAATTCGTAGCCTAATTTAAAAAAATGTACATGGTTACATTACCAATATTAGTGAATAAAATTAAACGACCGAAATATGCTTCAAAACATCATTGTCTCTTCACATTAAATAAAATAACATCTAAATCAACACAAGAAAAATTACTATGAGTGGTCAAAATTGGCCCGATTAATTATAAAAAGAACAAGAACAGATAGGTGCCAGCATTTAGGTGCGTGGGGCCCATATGGGCATCTCTGGGTGGGCCCCGCCCTTTTGGGAGGAGGGAAAAACGAAAAAGCAATTTAAGTAGTGAGTGATGCCCATTGCTTTGGCACTCCCGCGAGCTCGCCTCTATTTATAACGCTGTGGCGCCGGCCACTCCACACCGCACCGCACCGCACCTCATCTCTTCCTTTCTCTCACTACCCCTCCTCCAATCAGGTGAGAGAAACCGCACCTCCCCTCTTAGGTACGGCTCTTTCGTCTGCGTTTTGATGCTGCCTGCTGTAATGCGTTTCGATTCTTCCGAATGTCGAATGCGTGATTGTTTATGCTTTTTTTTGGGTTGATTGGGGAAATGTGCGTAGATCTTCCTGTGATTTGTGTTGTTTGTCTCCTAATCGTTTGTAGGTTTTAAGGATTTTTTCCGTGCGCATGCGATTTTTTTTGGGTCTGATTACCGGAGAGAGGTGAGTAGATCTGGATTGGCTGTGGATGTGATTGTGTGAGATTTATGCGAGTTTATTGAGTGATCTGCTGTGTTTATATGCTGAATCTGTAATAATTGATGGATTGGAGGTGTTTGTTTGATTTTTTTCTCTCCATGAATTCAGGAATCACATTTAATATATATGTTAATGCGGTTTGGTTTGTGGATCTAAAGTCTATGTTTACGTCTGAATGAGCTGATTTTCACTGTTGCGGCAGCTCCTTTACGTCTGCACTTTGCCGTAGCTTTGGGAAATTAAAAAAGAACAGAAAATGAAGTTTTTTTTTGCTGATTTCCTTATTAATCATTTTCTTCTTTTTGGGGTGGAGGAGAGAGATGATGCACCATCTGAGTCTCAGAAATATCTGAGATATTTTATTCATCAATTACATATAATATGTGCCATTACACACTGCAGCTGTTGTGGCATCCATGCACAATCTGAATTATATTATTTTTTATCCATCTTGAATGAGATTGGTTTTCTCATTATTTTTGTGGCAGATCCAAATTTTCTCAGATTCTCTTATAGTTATTTTAGTATTTTTACCACAAAATCTAACTTTTGTAAATGTGAAGTAAATCAAATATGGATCCATTAATTGTTTTGGTTGGTGCAGGGGTCAAGTTCTAAGTTAACAGTGACATTGATGCTGCCTTCTCTCTTTTGGGCCAACATGTGCTTAGGGTCTCATTTTCCTAGTTTTTGATAAAAGTTAATTAATTTAATTCTCGCGATTTTATTAAATCAACATTCGGTTTTATGGGGTAGTGCAATTCATCTATTGTCTTGTTCACTTGATTTCTTAATGAGATAGAGTATGTGCGTGTGTGTGTGTTGGCCTAGTGGTAGAGTGGTTAACGCCAGGCCAGGCTCTGGTTCGAGTCACCGTGCAGCCTTTAAAATTTCGTATTAATTAACCCAAAAAAAAAAGAGATAGAGTATGTGCGTTTTAAGTAGTGGTCTCACTTCCAACTTTCATAAATAGCTTGTTTGTGTATCTTGCATTTACTTGTATTGCCACTTTCAGACTGCCAATGCTTGTTTGGTAGTTGGAAGGATTTTATTAGAGCCTCAACTTTTCACATGGGCAGTTAGCAGACAGGACAAACTGCTTGGTGGCCATGTCTGCTTTCAGCCTTCGGTGATTTTGTTTTTTAGTTAATATTCTATCTGCAGTTTACTTAGGTTTAATATTTTCGACATTGGATTTTTGTTCCATTTCATCTATTTTTATGTCACATATTCAGTAATATTCCCTTTTATGCTATATAGAATATAGCCAACTTGCTTTGTCTATAAAGTAGTTTCCCTAGCAAATATCGGCGTATTTTCAGAACAACCCTTTTGATGTGATTGCTTGTATTTTTCAATGGAAAATGGACGGACAATAAAATAACAGTGCTTTGTGAGGCTGAAATCTAAACGACAGCTGCTGCTTCTGTTATTTAGTCTGTTAATTAGCTCCGGGGCCGTAAATAAAAATTAACAGCTGTTTAACGAGTGTGGTGTTGTAATCCTGCTGGATTGTCCAATAAGTGGGCTTAATTGCATGAACACAATTGTATACTTTGATTAAGCTGCACCTTTGAAACTCACCTTCTCTGCAGTTTCCAGTGGTCAAATCAATGGGCTTTTTTTTTCTTTTATAACTATTTTAATCAATCATGATCAGAGAAATGCTTAGACTTCCTTTCTAAAATATCTTACAAGAGATAAATTAATACCTTTTCCATCCACCAAATACGTTCATTTAATTTTATTTTGATCAATCCACAAAAAATATTCATTTTCTTTTTTTGAAAATATCAACTTCATATTTTTATTCTAAATCTATCCATTTATGTACAAAAAAATCACTCATGATTCATATTTTTACACTTAATATCCATTAATATACTCATTTATTATCCCTATAACTCATCTTTTAATTCCACTATCCACTAATCTATTCATTTATTATCTTCATTTATTTTACACTCATTACAATTTATTAAAACACGTGTCTCTAAAATCAAGTAGCAAGATGGAGGGAGTATATAATAAGCTGGGGCCAGTTATCTTTTCTTATTGGATCTTTTTGTTACAAAATACTCTTAGTGGATATTGTGATTATCTTTCTGTGATTATCCTTTAAACTATGCTTTATGCTTACGTGAGGCCAACTTAAATAAATGTAAGCATGTGGCATTTATACTGATATATATATATCTTTTTTTTGGAGGAAAACTGATAGATATATCTTAGAGAGAAGCACTGTAGGTGTTTAAGAAGTGTACGTCTTAAGCTTGACTTCTTTGTAAATATCGGGTTAGGATACTTTCCTTGAGCTAGTCCGCCTATGCTATTTTTCTGCTATGATGTTTATTTTCTAGGCTGTAGGTCATTGATTAGAAGTTAATTGATTCTTTCTCTCGCCTTCTAAAAATCTTTTCATTGCCCCTATATTTATTAAATAGTTGATAAAGTCGTATTGCAAATTAGAAACTTTGAGAGAGAATGTTTTCACTATTAAATTTTTTAAAATGTGACGATCCAATAGAAATATGAATTATTTGCAAGACTGCGCATTTTAAATTAGCAGAGGCAATCTTTTGTCATCCTTATTCAGTTTTATTTGCAACATGGTAATAGCTGCCAGTAGACAAGTTGGGCGCAGTATAAATGCATGCTGTTTAAGTCATTTTTACTGTTTAGGTAGTTGCGTGATGCATTTGGATTTGAAAAGTATTTCACTTCTTTTTGTCATAACTTATAAATAGTTGTTTCACAATTGAAGTTTCAACCTTAGTTTTGGAAGTGACTAACACCTAAATTTTGCAGGTCGCTGAACAATGGGTGCTGGAGGGCGTATGTCCGTACCCCCTGCCAGTAATAAGGCAAAATCCGACGTTGTCCAACGAGTTCCGCACACAAAGCCTCCATTTACCCTCGGAGAGATCAAGAAAGCCATTCCGCCCCATTGTTTCAAGCGATCCATCCCCCGTTCATTTTCCTACGTCGCATATGACCTTGTCATTGCCTCTCTGTTTTACTATGTGGCCACAAGCTACATCCATCAACTTCCCCACCCTCTCTCCTACCTAGCCTGGACTCTCTATGGGATATGCCAAGGTTGCATCCTAACTGGTGTTTGGGTCATCGCCCACGAATGTGGCCACCATGCCTTCAGTGACTACCAATGGCTAGACGACACTGTCGGCCTAATCCTGCACTCGTTCCTCCTCGTGCCATACTTCTCTTGGAAGTACAGCCACCGCCGCCACCACTCAAACACCGGTTCACTCGAGCGGGATGAGGTGTTTGTCCCCAAGGTCAAGTCAGGGGTCAGCTGGGCAGCCAAGTACATGAACAACCCACCTGGCAGAGTCATCACCCTCGTTGTCCAGCTCAGTCTAGGCTGGCCTCTGTACCTTATGTTCAACGTCTCTGGAAGGCCATACGACCGGTTCGCATGCCACTTCGACCCTAACAGCCCCATCTACTCTGATCGTGAACGTGCTCAAATCTTCCTCTCCGATGCCGGCATTCTTGCAGTCACCTATGGGCTGTACCGTCTGTCCGTAGCAAAAGGACTTGCTTGGGTTCTCTGTGTCTATGGTGGCCCGTTGCTTGTGGTAAACGGGTTTCTTGTCTTGATCACTTTCTTGCAGCATACTCACCCCGCCCTCCCTCACTACGATTCATCGGAGTGGGATTGGCTGCGCGGCGCCCTGGCCACAGTTGACCGAGACTACGGCATTCTCAACACCATCTTCCACAACATAACTGATACCCATGTTGCACACCATCTGTTCTCGACCATGCCGCACTACCATGCAACGGAGGCAACGAAGGTGATCAAGCCAATCCTGGGCAAGTACTACCAGTTCGACGGGACGCCTGTTTTCAAGGCCATGTTCAGAGAAGTGAAGGAATGCATCTACGTCGAGCCGGATGAAGATGATGAGAACAAAGGTGTGTTCTGGTACAATAACAAGCTTTAGAGTGAGAATGTAGAAATGCAGTTTCTGGACTGTTTGTTGTAGGAGATTCTGCTTTGTTTATGGTTAAAATCTAGGTTGTGTTGGTTGTTTGTGTTTCGAAAAAGGTCTTAGTTTCATGTCGGTTGAATAAGACTCAGAACTGTTGTGTTCTATTAGGTCTTGGTTCATGTTGGATGGAATAAGACTACGTAAGAACTATTTATGTTGTTTTGAAGTCCAAACTCGACTTGTCAAAGCAGATCCTTTTTTTAATATACCATTTTTTGTGTATCTCTAGCCCATACGTCTGTTTGCTAGTCCATTGGGCTTCTCTCTCTCTTTTTTAAATAAAGAAATTCGTTTCTTATTATGGTACCAAGAGAAATGAGCCTGCAAAGATTTTATAGAAACAAGACGACTTTTTTCCTGCTAGTACAATACAAATACATGTTCATCAATACTAACAGTTGGAACCGAGATCTGCATGATTTCATCCAGAATCAAGATAGTCATGACAAAAGCATGTGTATTTTATTTTGATAATCAATTCCCCAATCCTTAGCTAATTGTGTTTTGTATCAAATCAAGATTCCTCCCATTTAGGAAATTAGTAGAATCTTTAAGCTCAATCCTACAAATAAATGAATCTATAGCCAGTTAGGTGCTCTAGCTAATCGGTTGATGAGTTTATTATTGATAATCATTTATTTTGAATCATATTAATACATTTAAGTTTTTATCTGGAAAAAGATATTTCAGATTGTACTAGTAACACATATTTTGTTTAATATGATTTACAGGCTATCATAAATGGGCAAGACTCAACAACTGGCACTCACAGCGTATTTCCAACTAATAACTTCGAATTCTTCATCTAGAAAAGAAAAAATATTGGCCATGCAAACATAAAAGAGCGGAATTCTATTGAAACAATCCCTTACTAAAATCAAATCGTGTGCCCGGATTTAATTCAGTTGGTCAAGAACTAGCAGATTTGAAACAAAGATCAATGATCGAATTCTAGCAATTGTAGCATGATAGTTTCACCCTCTTTAGGGTGACTTCTTGTGAGTATTAATTAAAGTCCTTCTAATTTCTTAACCATTGAGTCACTATGATTTATTCTCTCATATTTTCATAGAACTGAGATGTGAGAACTCTAGGGAAAGAACTTTCCATTTTGGAACAAGAAAGAAAATAGTTGAACCGTGCACGTTAGCTAAAAGCAGCAGAATCCAGCTAAATCTGCACCCTAACTGCCAGGAATGCTAATGGGAGCCACGTTGAAACGGTCCACGCAAACCAGCGTGCGACACTCCGCCACGTGGCAGAACTTCCTTCAGAATCGTTCGTGCGGGCTCCAATGTGGGCCAGCCCAGTCGGCACACGAGCCTCGTGTTCGGAATGACGTCGTTTAATGAGCCTCAAGCGTGGGCAGCTTGATTTTACGACGCAGATCAACGTGCACATCCAACGGCTGTGATACTCTGCTATAATCTCATCCATTATTCGTGCGTCTACCATTTAGATCATAATTATTTTATAACTATTTGGCCGGCGAGATGCTCTTTATTTCTAATAGTTCTGTAAATTTGTACACTTCTTTTAATGCAAAAATTTGCGTGAGATGACATTTAATACGACTCAGAACCTAATTTATATATTTGTGACATATTTTTAATTTATTAACATTTATAGTATAAGTATTTATAGGATTATAATTTGAATTCAAATTTTAATTCGTTAGTAAGACGATTGCACACAATATTTTTCCTTCTATTTATTATTAGGTTCACACTAACACGTATCGACGATAGAAGATACTCAACCATTCAAATCTAACTTCAGAAAATGTCCTAATTCTGTAAATTTCATTGAGATTCTTATTTACAACATTAAATCTGTAGGTGGGTTATCTTGTTCGTTTATTTGTAATGGTCGGCCAAATTGAATAAAATATAGTACCATCTTAAAACTTGAGATTTGTACTTACAAGTACAAAAGCCGAAGGAGAAAGACATAAAATATTAATTTAAAGGTAAGCATAAATAATTTATCGCTGGGACAGAAAAGATGGTTCGAGAAGTCCGGCTATGGAATTTTCACTAAAGAATTGAACATGTGATACAAACAGACACAACCGTTCTAAAAGATTATAGCCAATTATATACTGTAGTTGGCTGAGCTCTTGATTCATAAAATGAAGTTTATCAAGAACGCACCCACAATTAGATGTCAATTTTGCTTAGAGTTTATTTTTATATTTAATACCTAATTAATTAATGCAATATTCGTAATTAGTAACAAAATATTACTCTATTAGCTGAGCAAGTTGGCAACTACACATATGTGTCTACCATAAAATGACTGTTTAACCAAAATTTAATCATAATTTGAATAGATACAACCCCTTGTTTTGTCAAATATATATCTAAGTGCCCCTTTTGTCAACATTCCAAGTACAAACCCCTTGATTTGCATAGAATATATGATTGTGATATCAATAATTTTGGGGACCATTTTGTTTTAGTACTTCCTATACTTTATTCTCACCATGATTCTTTTCTCTATTTCCTATGCTATATATGGTCTCCAATGATGAATCAAAATTCATTTTCCATCAAATTCTCATCTCTCTATCTCGAAATCCCACAATGGAAAACCACATTACTTGCTGCCCAAACACAGCCTCAACACCTCTATCCATGCACAGAAACTCACAAACTATATCGAAAGCAAAGCCGAAAATTCGAATCATCCACATTTTCGCACCAGAAATAATCAAAACCGATGCAACAAACTTCAGGGAGCTGGTCCAAAGGCTCACCGGCAAGCCCACGGCGGCTGACGGCGGTGGCAGCGTGACGAAGACGAAGGCGAGAATTTCAAGAAAGAAAGAGCCAAGAATCTTTCCCCCAAGCAAGAAAATGGAGATGGCGATGAGGGCTGGATTCCATGCAGGTTTTAGAGAGAGAATCAAGGGGGAGGAGGAGATTTGGAGCAATGCGAATTCGGGTGGTGGTTTCCTCGGTGGTTTTGCAGAGTTTGATGGGTTCATGCAAGAAATCAACCACTTTCCGCTTTTGGAAGGTACAACATCTCAAAGCATGGATGTCAATGCGCTGCTGTCTCAACTTGCTTGATTAGTTCAAGAATTAGTGGAGAGGGTTTAATTAACTTCATAAATAGTGATTAATCGTTCATTTTTGAGTTGGATTAAGGATGTACTAATTGTGATACTAGGCCTAATTATGAAGGGATTTGTTTGTCCTCAGATAGTTTGAGTTTTGAGTTTCTGACGTGGATTGGGTGTATGTCAAAAAGAAAAAAATGAATTTATTTTCTCAAATTCTTGTCTTACACTTCCTCTCTCCAATTTGATTTTCTTTTAGTTTCATTGACTTTGTCAATGGATCCCCCCCCACACCACACATGTGTTACCATTGTTCCATAATCTGTTTTTAAAAATCAATTAATCCACAATTTGAAAATACATATTTGTATAGATGGATTATATGTAGATACTAGCTATTAATAAATTCTATGGAATATTCGTAATTAGCCACCAGTCTACCAGCATATCGAAAAATAAATTAATTTCAACTTCAGAGCCATCTCCATTGAGGGAAAAGAAAATAAAAAACTCAGAGCCAATTTATTCTTTCTTGCCCATATACAAACACGAAACTAATTAACTGAGTTTTAAAAGAAAACATAATTGAATAAATAAAAATGGTTTTCTAATTTTCACTAGAGATGGGCTGTCTATTTCATTGATTTTTATCAGTCGGCTAAATAAAAAGTGGATGAGAGTTTCTCACCAAGAACATATTTTAATTTGGGATAAGTGCAGTTTGTGTCTCCAATTTTGATAAGATTTTGAAAAATATTCTCAATTTTTGTTAATATATTAAAATGTCTCAAACTTTGATGAAATTTTAGAAAATTTCCCAAATTTTAGTTAATATAATAAAATGCCTTCAACTTTGAAGAGATTTTGAAAAATATCGAGATTTTGAAAAATATCCCGATTTAGAGTTTCGACGACAGAATGATGGGTTAGTTTGCTGGATTCTAGTGTGAATTATATAACTCAAATAACTCAGCATCCCATTACTGAAGCTATAAATTATGATATTTTTCAAAATATCGTCAAAATTGAGGACATTTTAATGTGTTAACTAAAAATGAGGTCATTTTTTAAAATCTTATCAAAATTGATGATATTTTAATGTATTAATCAAAGTTGAGGACATTTTCAAAATCTCGTCAAAATTGAGGACATGACTGTATATATCCGTTTTAATTTTCAACCAAAAGAATTATACGTAGATGAACATACATGTATATATAGTATGCACGTATATATTAGTCATATAAATTGGGAATCAAGTTGAGATCCTTGAATATGGAAGCCACGATTGCATAACCATATCTCCGTAAGTCATGAAATCACGTAGGTTAATCTTTTCTTTTGAGAGAACGTGCATACATCTAGAAGGTTGAGTAAGAAATTAGTTCAGGACAACTCTTTTGCCCATATTTGGTTAGAAATGCAAAATTTCATGAATAACTCCATATTGAATATGATAAATCTTGAAACTTTATAGAAGTTCAAAAATAAAAATAAAAATATCTTTCCTCAATCAAGAAAATGAAATAAGAAACTAATTAGAGAAGAGGGGACCAACTAAACACGATTAATGACAGTATTAATTTATGCAATACTTTATTTAGACAAGTTGGCAACTACATATTTTCCAACCTATTAGTGTAGTTTAATTAATTAAATTTAGTGGTAATTAAATTCATCCATCTTATAATATTTATGATTAATTGTTAGTTAAAGCCCAATCTTTCACTAATCTTGCAATTCTAACACTACGTAGCCATAGTGTCTAAACTTTTTAGTTTATTGTAAAATTAACACCTCTAATTTCTTGGTCACCAAAAAGTTGACATGTTAAGCGTAATATTAATTGAATAAAAAGTAGTGAGGCTGTGCAACCACAATTTGGCGATGTCGGCTCCGGTGAGGTATGCTACATCAACTCTGTGGTGACCATAAATTTTGGGATCATTAATTTTGCAACAAATTAAAAAGTAATGATATTATTGCAACGTTTTAAAGGTCATGTTAAAGTTATAAAATTAGTGAAAATTCGGATTTTAATTGAAAATATTCCAATATCTAAAGCACCACTTTCGTCATTTCAAGTAGAAAACCCTCGATTTGCATGGATGCATTGAATATATGCTTATGATATGAAAAGGGAACCATTTTAATTTATTACCTCTCTCTGTCTCTCTGTCATAGCAAGGTTCATCCAATTGTTGCCTCAACAGATAGACTTCTTTTTCTTTATTTAATTTTTTACCTGTGTTGTCCATTAAACAAATCTTTTCCTTTACTACTTATATAAATAAACATCCCAGCTCTTTTTCTTTCACCACCAACTCTCCATCAAAATTCTCCTCTCAATCTCAGAAAACTTCCAACAACATGAACATGGAAAATAAAATCTGCTGCCCAAAAACAGCCTCATCAAACCTAGCCATGCACAGAAACTCACAAACGATTTCAAAACGAAGCCGAAAATCCGAATAATTCACATATTTGCACCAGAAATCATCAAGACTGATGCTGCAAACTTCAGGGAGCTGGTGCAGAGGCTCACGGGCATGCCTGACCCAAACGGCGAAGGCTCGGCGAAGACGATAGACAGAGTGGTGTCGAGAAAGAAAAAGGCAGGAATGGAGATGGCTGTAAGGGCTGCAGGATTTCATGCAGAGTTTAGAGAGAGAGTGAAGGAAGAGCGAGAAGAGATCTGGATGAGTGGGTTTTTGGGTGGTTTTGAGGAAATTGATGGATTCATGCATGAACTTAATCACTTTCAGTTTTTGGAAGGTACAACAGCTCAGGTGGAGGATGTTTATGGAGATCAGTGCCAGCTTGCTTGATTAGTGAGGGATTAATTTCTCGATTAATTGCGAGGATTAGGTTTTCCATTATGATTAGTTAGATTGAGTAATTATGATTGGTACTTTCCTTGGTGTTGGATGGTGATCAATGATTTGATTTGTTTGCACTCGGATGATTTGAGGTTTTCTAATTTGGGACATGTAAATATATTTGTTTAATTTGGTGTTGTGCCTTTTTCTGCATTTTGGTATAGTAGATGAGAAGAAAGGATTTGAACATTTCTAGGCTCCATTTGGATGGTTTTCAAGTAACTCATTTTAATATTTCAAACCTTGTCATTTCATTTCTTGCGTTGCGTGGTTAAGTGTGTGTTGGTCTAGTGGTAGAGTGTTTAATGCCCAAGACCAAAGGTCTCGGGTTCGAGTCCACCGTGACGCAGAAATTACCATAAGATGTTGTGTGTTTGCAAGATTATGCCGTTAAGCAACATCATTTCTCAAATAATTAAGCTTATGATATGTTGTACATTATGCATTGCTAAAAGAAAACATAATCAAATTAAAATAAGGGATAAGGGCTCCGACCCAAGAAAATTGATCTACGTATCAACAGAAAAACAAAGTTTGTCATATTATTGAAAGATGATATTAGAAAAATACTAATTCTTACAAGTATTCATCAATAAATTTCCACTACATAATGCTTTTGATGTGATATTCTACGACCTTGATGAAGTCCATTATCATCCAACAAAACATTATCAAACATGATGACGTAATTCAAATGTTTGGTCATGGCATATCTCAACCATCTTAATTTGATCTGCATCTTTTTCACTTTTTATTATCGTGTCTTCTTCGAGGGAGCGGCGATTTAAAGAATTTATTGTGTTCGTACGTTTTAAAAATATAACCGAAAAGTATGGCGAGTAATTATGAATTTATTAGAGATAAAGTAATTGCAAACATGATTGATTGAGGCCATTCAATAATGAAAAACCCAAGTGTAAATGAATTAAAATTGACTTAGAAACTCCAAAGTCAAAGTCAATTATATTCGCGATTTGCAATAGAAAGTGTTGCAGATTAATGGTTATCCATAGCCGCACTTATTTAAGCAACATAAAAAACATAAATTTCCGAAAATAAAAATAAAAATAAAAAATCAAATTCTACATCAATTAGGGCTTAGGTTTGACTACGCCGAAAACAATAATACTTTATTCAAGTTGGCCTATTTATTTTGTATTTTAACAGTGCGTATACACATATAACCTTATTGCACATTACACGTTATAATAAATGATGTAAAACTTTCCTTTGCTATTAGATTTCTGCTTCTTTTTTGTTTTGTTGGCTGTGTTGGCCTAATGGTAGAATGGCTAATGTTCGAGATCAAAAGTGTCGGGTTCGAATCCACCGTGACATGGCCTTTAAATTTCTATATTAAAAAACTAAAAAATAAATAAATGATGTAAAACGTCCAATCCATATATTTTTTTAGTGATGATAAGTTGTCACAAAATCTTGATTATAATTACACACTAAAACAACCTATATGCTTCGCTACTCTCTATTTTTTTCCCCTTGTCTTAACTGATTTAAACATCAAGTGATTATTTTCAAGTACTTTACCTAGTCTTACACGAAGTTTACCATGTATAAAGAGGGGATTTTCCCAGAGGATACTTTCGATTTCGAGTAGTTACATAAAAACAAAACTAAGACCAATTAACCGTGAAACGAACTAGGATTATATAATGTCAAACAAATAAATCTAGAAAGAAATGGAAGATAAATATCAAAATCCCAAGTCAAAAGAACTAAATCAGATTTCATCGAAGAGAAGATTCAGCATTCATATTTGAGTTTCCTATATTTACACAAATCTAGAAATCAATATCAGACAAGAAAATTGCTGCCCATTTCCCACTTTTAATTAATTTCCAAAAAAAAAGAAATCTGAACAAGATATGAAAAAGAGAAGAAAGCTTCAATATATATACCAACTATGATAACTACCACAGCTAGTTGTTACCTGCATCAACTACTACTAAAAGCTGATCCAAACTTGCATCCACAGAAAAGGTAACTTAATTATAAAAATATAGAAGCTTGTATTATTAATAAAAATGAAAGTATATATAAACCATACTTTTCCTTTGGCTATCCTTTTACAGGAACATATGCTGTGTTAGGTGCCTTTCAACTTTGATATTCAGTTATGGTTTCTACTAGAGGCGATGGCCCGGGATCCAGTCTCGTAAGAACTTCAGGTACTCCAGAAGTATCTCGTATAATCTGCACAGGAATGGGATGAGACGAGTGGCACAGATCAAGAATCGTCCTAGTAAGTGTAGAATCTAGATCAAAAACTCAGATCATGATTCCGTAAACATTTGGCTTCCTCTACTTGTGAAAACTGGAGTGAGTTTAAGGATTAAGGGCATAAAAGTACTGAATGGAAAATGACAAGAAATCAAGAAGATGAGACAAGAATAGACTATTTTCGTAGTGTATGGAAAATTTGTATCTCAGACTCCCCTTTACCAAGTTAAGTATAACTATGAGTTATAGAGAGAAGTCTCTTGTTTTTTAGGCTATATAATTTGATATAATCATATTCATGAAGTCCGGATATTTAAACGAGTGTGATCCACTGCATTGTGTATGAGATTTCTAGCTCCAATATCAGTAATAAGAAATAAAAATATTACCAGGATCTCTTCATCAAGATAAGATATCATAAACAGCCTGTTGAATGTCCCGCCTGAAAACAGATAAAAGCATGCAATTGATAAATAGGTTATTATAACCTTTCCAATTTGATGCAGCACAAGTGATTGGCAGTTTTGTTGGCAGATGCTAAGCAATGAGAACAGCAATTGCTGCAAGAAGAAAATATATAAACATGATGGATGCATAAAAATAAATTAGATGGCATGGCCAACTATAACGGCATAATTTGACTTTATAAGCAGAAAGACGTATGCAATGTGTTCACAACATCATTCAACAGTTGAGGGTATCATGAGTTAAAATGAGAGGAGAACGAGATCCAGAAAAAGGACTGGAATAGCTACGTTTAAGCATAAAAGAGAGAGAGAGAGAGAGAGAGAAAAAAAGGCCAAATGTAAAAATATGGATTCTTATATGATAATTTGAGATAGAAACATCATCCTGATAGTCTGGGTGTGGTGTATCAAGCACGTTCGTTTAGGATTATGAGGATTCCACACAAGTTCTAAGTGTAATAGGTTCTACAATGATCATATCATAAGGATTAGCCTCTAATTGTAAGTGACAATAAACATGACGAGCACAAAAAACCATTGTATTTATAATGAAATATACAGAATTGATCTTGTTCCTTTCTTGAAAAGTAGAACTGAATAATTTAGAGTTTCAAGTTTCTCAAAATACTTACCAAGAGGGATCTTAAATCCATTAGCCATGGCATCCCTGATGGGAACAGGAAGCTGCTGCAACGTATTGGTAGCCTGAAGTAAAGCACCTCTTAGTTGCTCAGGTATTGTTTCTTCGTTAACTTTTGGGGATTCAAATATCCCTTCTATGTATTCCTCTTTCATTCTAAGCGCCCCCTCAACAGATAGCCGGGTGGAGACAACAAATCTGCTCTCTATCTGCATATAGGCCAGGAACACTTGTTAGTTTTTAGAGAACATAGATCTTTCTCGACCAAAAAGAGGCGCATAATCATAAGCCGAACTTTTAATTTATCACCCTTTTGTATGTAGAGATACCCGGAGATAAAGCTCCAAATTGCACTAAGAAAGATTCTAGCTATAATTCTGCCAAAGATATTACCATTTCCTGTGTTCATAAGCATTATTATCACCTTTTTACTAAGTATCTTCAACTAAATTATACAAACCTCATCATTCAAATCTCCTGTCAAACTCAGCTGCACTAATATATTTAACTTATTGTTCAAAAATTAAAAGGGGTCACATATGCCTCTATCCAAAGAAGTTGCAGGCCATTACCGAATTCAAGAATTTCACACTCGCAGAAATATTTGCATATCCATCCTTGATCACTGCATCCAGGTTCGATAAATTCGCCAATGCTGGAGGAAATCTCCTGCAAAACAATGCCATTTCCATCAAGATGATCACCTCCTATAAGGCTATAACTGAAACTGAATTTCAAGGGATTTACATGCAATTTAAATTCGGATATTTTCAAACTGTGCCTAATTTGCAATTAATGGATATAAAAAATCTGCGTTCACCCCACTACAACAAGAACTTGCAACTAAAACAAGACTTACTCGAACAAAACCCGAGCAGCAAGAAGCCCGGGGCTTCCAGATCCAAACCACTCAAAATTCCACTTGCCTTCGAGAAAAGGAGACCTGAAGAGCAGATAACACAATATGAACAACCACATCGAGAAACCTATGTTACAACATGCTTTGACAAAAGTAAACACCTTACGTTGTTGGTCTTGGAGTTGGACTCAGCCTCTCAAGGCTAACTATTTTCTCGTTCACATCTATTTGTTGCACGCTCGTTGTTTTCCCCGTGACCAATGCCTCAAATCCTCCAGCATCTTTCAACTGAACCACGCAAACTAATCATTGGCATTATAAACATACATTCACAGTTTGATCAATCTACCTTCAAAACAAATTATTGTCTGTAAATTCTAAAAGTCAATGCTATATCCACAGGTAACATATTATATTATTTGTTGCGAGAAAAACATCATTTTATTATGACAAGAACTTCCTTTTAAGTACTCCTCTGTCCCATTTAAAATGTCTCACTTTCCTTTTTGGGTTGTCCCATTACAAATGTCTCATTCCATTTTAGGAAGTAATTATCCCTTCAAAAGTTATGGACCCTATCCACTTTTTAACACTTTTTATACCTTTCTCCTAAATAACCGTGTAAAAAAAAAGGGACGTTTTAAATGGGACAAAGGGAGTACTAACTATTCCTACGTTGGATTTGTTCCTTTGCCACATTCGGAAAACCTTAAAACTAAGAAGCTTAAGCATTAACAAGTACAAAGCAGTAACTTCGTAAATGGGTAAAATTAATGCCAAAGAAAATAGACAAATTCTTTGTAAGTGAAATCAAGAAACAATCTTTATTGAGTGAAATTTAAGAACCATAAAAGAGGAATATTTGAATCTTTAAATTCAAAAGAATAAACAAATTAGCCAAATTTATGCACCAAAAATAAAAAATAAAAACAAATTTGCGCCAAATATAGCTAAGGCAAATTACAGATTGAGCAACCAAATCATGCCCAAAACTTATTTTCCTTCAGAAACTACAGAAATCAATAGAATCAATACCATCATCAACCACAAAAGAGGAATCTTTAAATCTTTCAATTCAAAAGAAAACAAATACTCACTGCAAGAAGTAAAGACTCTTTAGCAGAGAGCCTTTGCATTTCTCTGGCATAAGTAGCTGAAGGCCCTTGTGCAGTTTCCTGCACCACTGCTCTGCATTTTCTGCTTAGTTTCCTTTTCCCTCTCGAAAATCCGCATATTCCACCATTTCTAACCGGATTTTCGAGAAAATGCGCAGCGGCAGAACATGTATACGATGACGTACGAGCAGACTGCATTATTAATAAGCTCTGAATTGGATTCGAGGACGCCATCTGAATGATTCTTTGAAGCTAGCTGAATATGGTATTTCAAGTTCTAATCTTTCCATTTTATGTGGTGTGGTTGGTCAATGAGCTAATGACTTTCTACAGTGTCATTTTCGTATACATGACTTAAAGGGTGTTTGGTTGAGTTTATAAGTTCTAAAAAAAAAATAGTTTATAAATTATTTTTTAAATTTAAAAAATAGCTTATAAGCTGTTTTTGAAGAGCTTATAAGCTAAGCCAAACACCCTCTTAATATTTTATTTGGGTTATGATTTTCTGTAGTTAAAAAGTTTTGGATTCTTTCAATTATTGACTTATCATAAATCATTTGCCGTTTTGGTTACCTAGGTTGTGAAAGATGTGTGTTTATATGTATATTTCTTATTAATGATTTCTCCATTAGTTGAATTTACTTTTGTAGAAGGAAATAGAAAAATAGTTATGCAGTGTTGATTGAAAAATATTAGTCTGTTACATGTAGAAATTCATTATTGAAAAATACCACTATTTTGGATTAAAAAAAAAAGTCAGAATGTCTGTTACAAAAAAAAAAAAGAGAGAGAAGGAAAATGGGTTGCCGAAAATTTCTAAAAGGGCTACTAGTTTCGAAATGGGAAGTGGAAGTAAACTAAAATGGCCCAATGGATAGCACATAATTATGGGCTTCCAATTCCAAATGGCCCAATGAAACTTAGTAGAAGAAGTGTGGGCCTTCAAATTAAAATAAATACATGGACCTAATTTTGGAGCAAAATAATAAAATTCAAAGTCAATTCAATTACAAATTCAAGTTCAAGTACAAATTCAAATCCAAGTCGAAGAACTCCTAAATACGAGTATAAACTGTTTACAAATTCAAATCCAAACTCAAGAACTCCTAAATATGAGTATAAATTGTTTACAAGTTCGAAATCAAATTCAAATCGAAGAACTCCTTGAAACGAGTATAAACTTTCTAAATTCAAAATCAAGAACTCCTTGAAACGAGTATAAACTTTCTAAATTCTAATTCAAGAACTCCTTGAAACGAGTATAAACTTTCTAAATTCAAAATCAAGAACTCTTTGAAACGAGTATAAACTTTCTAAATTCAAATTCAAGAACTCCTTGAAACGAGTATAAACTTTCTAAATTCAAATTCAATAACTCTTTGAAACGAGTATAAACTTTCTAAATTCAAATTTAAGAACTCATAAATACGAGTATAAACTATTTACAAATTCAAATCAAGTTCAAGAACTCCTAAATACGAGTATAACCTGTTTATAAATTCAAATCAAGTTCAAGAACTCCTAAATACGAGTATAAATTGTTTACAAATTCAAATCAAGTTCAAGAACTCCTAAATACGAGTATAAACTATTTACAAATTCAAATCAAGTTCAAGAACTCCTAAATACGAGTATAAACTATTTACAAATTCAAATTAAGTTCAAGAACTCCTAAATACGAGTATAAACTGTTTACAAATTTAAATCCAAGTCGAAGGACTCCTAAATACGAGTATAAACTATTTATAAATTCAAAATCAAGAACTCCTCGACAAGAGTTAAAACTATCTAAATGAATTTCGAGACTCGTCCATTTTCAAGACAACTCGTCCATGAACAAGTCTCGATGGGGCAATTTGTAGACAATTAAAAATTGTTAGCAAATTATATTGCGTCACGTGTAAATCATGAATTAAATAATTAATTATATTTCTATTTTATTAATGGGATTTATTCCAAAATTAAATAGATATGTGATTAATATTTAATTTCATAATCGAATAGGAGAACGACATGTGACAACGACACCTCGGAGAGGAATAGTCACTCAAATTGCACCAAATAAGTCATAAAAGCCCATAAGCCCAAACCCAAGCTCAAGCTCATGGTTTGGTGGCCCAAAAAGGCTCATAAGCCCAGGCCCATATGCCCAAGCTCATGGCTTGATGGCCCAAAAGGCCCATAGGCCCATAAGTCCACTAGCCTACATCTATAAATAGGCCTTGAAGGCTCTCATAAATGGAGGTGAAGTGAAGTGAAGTGAAGATTTTGAAGAGCTCAAGACACTCGAAGAATCATCTGCAAAGCATTCTCTTACATTCGAAGTCTTCTTCAAGTATTCAAGGCGTTCTTCGTACAAATCGTCACGTTCTTCGCCCAAATCATTCCAAAGCTGAAGTTCAATTCGGAAATATGGTGAAAACCCTCCGCGTTGGCGCTCAAACTTGAAGATCTTCAAGGCGTTCGTCAGCACTTCAAACAAATTAACAATCAAATCTGAAAACAAGACGAAGGTCCTTCATATTGATATCATCAAATCCAGAATTCAAGATCAATGAGATCAAGGAACTGCATTCCCTCCAACAACTTGAAGAAAATTCGAAGATCGTTCAAGAAATCAATATTGAAGAGTAGAATCAGAGGATAGATAGAAATCGAATCCATCTCAAACATATCAAATTCAAATTCAATTGATTTTGTATATAATTTTGTATTTATAAAAATTTAAATACAAAAATTTGTGTTACAGTTGCCCTACAAGATACATGAACAAATATGTTTTCTTCACATGCTTTATTTGTCTGTACAAAAATTTGCAACTGATTTGCAATGGGAGTTGTAATTTGCAGACATTCTTTGCGGTCTTCTAATTTCCTCTGTTTTGTGTTTACATTGAATGCTTCGTTGTACTTTTATATTGCCAAGTTCTAGTCGTGGGCCAATTTTTAGGCAAATTATTTGATTATTCATCATTTAAGATAATACCAATCCATACAATTGTAGCTTTTTGTAAGTGACGAACCATGATAAAAAATATAACAAAAACACGAGATAATTTAAAACTGAATTATGTTTCTCTGTAGACAATTCATTGCGTGAAGATTCATGGGCAGCATTGATTTTCTTGAACTGCGCCTCTACCGGTGCTCTTTCATTCACATCTTTAGACACTAATCAATCTGTTAATAAGATCCATAAAAAATGAAAAAAATATATATTTAAATAAATAAAAGTTCCTAAGTGTTAATGTATATTTAAGTTTCATTGAAAGCAATTATTTTTCGTTATTAGTTAGCTAAGAGTTGTTACGTTTCATTAGTGTGTTAGATCAAAGTAGTTAATGAGTAGTTGTGGTAATCGCTTCCGCTTCGTTGTGTATATATACACCTTGTAAACCCGCATGCATTTAATAATGAAAATACATCAAGTTTACAACATCTCTATCTCTATCTACCTACTTCTCCTCTCTTTCATTTCTTTCGCTTAGCTTACGTTCAATATGGTATCGAGCAAAGATCATCTACAAACCTACTCGGTTCTAAATCATTTCTCTTCCTCCTCTTCTTCTTCTTCTCTATCCATGGAGTCTCACAATGCAACGTCACATCCTCCACATTTTCCACCTGTCATCAAACTCGATCGGTCAAATTACTCATTTTGGAGAGCGCAGCTATCACACCATACGCACATGGTTACAAAGTGAGTTTATCTCTCAAACGGCGGTTGTTCCATCTGCTTTTGATACATCTTCGTCTTCAACTGGAGAAACCACACCGTCTCCGCATATGGAGCTTGATGCGCAATGATCAACTTCTACTAAGTTGGATGTTATCATCGGTAAGTGAGTCCATGCTTGGACATGTTGTAAGATGTTCAACATCTTGTGAATTCGGACGCTTTGGAGCGTTTGTTCATGTCCCAATCAAAGGCGGGGGTAATGCAACTATGTTTGCTTCTTCAAACTACAAAGAAAGGATCATTGTCGACGAGGAATTTTTCTTGAAAATGCGGGTTATGCCGACAATCTTCTGCGATTGGCGAGTTATTTCGATGATGAGTGATCAACTATTTGCTATCGAGATTTGGACACGAATATGAGGCACTTGTTATTAATATGATGCATCGCAGTGATCTTCCAATCTGCAGGAAGTTCAATATGCTTTCCAAGCATATGAACTTCGGCCGCAACAACAAAATTCTTTCACTTGGGTGATCCAGTTGCACATGTCTCCTATCGTGGCCAAGGAAGAAACTTTCGATCGTGAGCGATGGAGGATATTCGACTAACACCGTGGTGGTTCCACATCGAAAATCGGGGTAGATCTTCAGGTGGCGATCGTGGTGGTTTCAACCACAGTTGAGGTTTTTCAAAAGGAGTTGTGTGTCAACTATGTGGCAAAAATGGACATGTGGCTATCAAATGTTTCAAAAGGTTTGATGTGCATTTTACTGATAATTCCATTGCTACTCCTCAGGCATATCTGCAGATAACAACCCCAAATCTAGGCATGAGAATGAAGGATTAAATCTTGCTTTCAAGCGTGAGATCGGGCCTAGTGATTCGCTTGGTACATGGACGGTGGAGCTACTACTCATATCACCAATCAAATGCGTAACCTTGGAGTGAGCAATGACTACAATGGCATCGAAAAGCTCGTGGTTGTAACGGTAACTCTCTCCCTATATCATCTGTTGGTTCGTCCATATACAAGTCACATACCTCGATATTCCTTTACTCCTAAACAACATTCTATACGTACTAAATATAACCAAAACCTCCTAAACATTTCTCACTCACAAAGGATAATCGAGTCACTATTGAATTTAACTCAAGCTCTTGTTTTGTCAAGGACAACAAGACAAACAAGACTCTCCTCAAGGGCTCATTATCTAGAGGGTCGTACAAGCTCGATCTATCCCTCTCTACAAAAAGAACAATCTCGACACAAACCGACTTGGCTCGACTCCGATTTCATCAATGCTTTTCTCTCTAATGTGCAGTCCGCCTGTACTGATAAGACACACTCTCGAACTTCTCAAAACTGTACAACTTTAGATGTGTTACATAGATCATTAGGTCATCCTGGATCAAGTGTTCTATCTCAAATTTGTACCAATCTTTGTATTCCTTTCAATTCAAAAATGTTAAACTTTTGTGAAGCATGCAAAGTGGGGAAGTTACATCAAAAAGCTCATACATTGTAAACTGTCAAAACCACATCACCATTCGAATTAATTCATTCTGACCTTTGGGGGCCAACATCAATGTCTTCAAGCCAATGATATCTCTATTACATTATCTTTGTTGATGATTTCACAAGATACACTTGGATATATCCATTGTCTCTCAAGTCACAAACCTCTCAAACTGTCAAAAATTTCATATCCTCAATCCAATGTCAGTTTTCAGTCACAATAAAGAACTTTCATCGATTGGGGGTGAGTTTAGACCACGTGTTAATCATCTTTCCTCTCTTGAATACACTTTCAAGACCCATGCCCGTACATCCACTCTCAAAATGGTCGAGTAGAACGAAAGCATCAACATATAGTTGATATTGGTCTTACTCTCCTTGCTCAATCTACTCTCCTCCGTCTTCGGTGGGAAGCCTTCCATCTGACCACATTTCTTATCAACAGAGCTACCTACTCCAACCCTCCAAATGTCATCTCCTTTCTTGCGCTATTTGAAACCCCCGAATTACACTATGCTTAAAGTGTTTGGATGTGCTTGCTTTCCTTACCTCAAACCCTACAATCAGCATAAGCTTCAATATCGATCCACAAAATGCATATTATTAGGCTATAGTGACTGTCACAAAGGATAGAAATGCTTAAGTCCATCACAAAGAATTTATATGGCAGACACCGTAGATTTCAATGAACATGACTTCCCATATGTATCCTTATTTCACTCCAAGTCCTCATCTCCTCAGTACACTTCTTTACCCACTACCACCATCGCCTTCCTCCTACCCCTTCCTCGAGCGAGAATATGTCTGCCTTTGCTCTTCACCCAAACAACTATATCTCATTCCATTTTCTCACCTACATCTCGCATTGCCTTCACCCGCTGCTTCCAATAAGTCTTCACCACGACATTCTCCACCTCATACTATAGCTCATGTATCACCTCAAGCATCATCTCTCTCACCAACTCAGTCATCCACATCATCTCAGTCTGTACCACAGCCGTTCAACCCCACAAACACTCACACCATGATTACTTGAGCCAAACACGGAATTTTCAAGCCTAAGAGTTATATGGCTCACTCGAGTCCGCATATGAGGCTTTGATTGTTATTGTTGGACCTCATAATGAAACATTAACGGCAATTCTCAAGTAAAGTTGCCATCTCTTCCGCCCCAGCGACGAAGCTATAGCGGATCCCGACTAGTTTGAAGCCATGAATAAAGAGTTGCAAGCTGAATATCAAAGGTACTTGCTTCTTATTCCCCATCTCCCGCTTTCAGGTGATTAGTAACAAATGGATCTTTCGTGTCAAGACTACATCTCGGTGAACTGGACAAACTAAAAGCACGATTAGTAGCTCGTGGATTTGAACAACTAGGCGGAGTTGATTTTCTTGAGGTGTTCATCCGTTGTCAAAGCCACTACTATTCGTTTAATTTTAGCTCTTGCTGCAACAAGAGGGTGGACCATTCAACAGATTGATGTGAACAATGCGTTTCTAAATTGTGATTTGGAGGACACTATATACATGTCGCAGCCGAAGGGTTTTGAGGATCCTATCCACCTTGAATATGTGTGCAAACTCAAGAAGTCATTATATGGTTTATGTCAAGCACCTCGGGCATGGTATGATAAGCTAAGAAACTGCCTTACTCAACTTGGTTTTCATCGCTCGATGTCAGATTTCTCTTTATTTCATAGACGAGAAAATGGGTGCTCACTTTAATTTTGATATATGTGGATGACATATTAATCACCGGTGACAGTCAAGAAGCCATACTCAATCTCATTGCTATTTTACATGACAAGTTTGCTTTGTCAATTCTTGGAGAGGTGCATTACTTTCTTGGTTTTGAAGTTACTCGGGCTGATTCAGAATTTGTTGTATCTCAAACAAAGTACTTAAAAGAGCTTCTGGAGAAAACCAACATGAGTACCTGCCAACCATGTCCTACTCCAATGACTCCTGCTACCAAGTTAACCAGGTATGATGGGTCTGCGTTTATCAATCCAACTCTGTATAGAAGCACTATTGGCGCCTTACAGTACCTCACACATACTCGTCCTGACATAGCTTTCTCCGTAAACAAGCTTAGTCAATATTTGCACAGTCCCACTGTCAAGCACTGGGCTGCGTGTAAAAGGTTACTCAGGTATCTCAAAGGTACTGAGAATATGGCGATGCACTTCACACCATCTTCATCTTCGCAGCTTGTAGGCTTCTCAGATGCAGACTATGCTAGTTGTCTTGATGACAGACGGTCAACTGGGGGTAATTGTATGTACTATGGTGATAACCTTGTATCATGGAGCTCTAAAAGCAACACATTGTGTCGAAGCGATCGAATCGAATATCGGTCTTTAGCAACCGCAGCCTCTGAAATAGTATGGCTCCATGCTCTCTGCGCTGAAATTGGCTTAGTGCTATCTCCTCCACATCAGTTATGGTGTGATAACTCTAGTGCAGTTGCTTTGTCATCGAATCCTGTTTTCCATGCTCGCACGAAACATATTGAGGTGGATGTGCATTTCGTGCGTGAAAAGGTGCAAGAAAAATTTCTTGAAGTTGGTCACGTTCTCGCTGATCGTAGTCGATATTCGACGAAGCCTCTTGCCGAACCACGTTTCTGTATGCTACGTGACAAACTTCAGTTACATGCCAGAGATGATCACGGTTGAAGATTGTTACCTTTTCCGGTGTATGTTAATGTATATTTAAGTTTCTGTTGAAAGCGCTTATTTTCCTGTTATTAGTTAGCTAAGAGTTGTTACGTTTACATTAGTGTGTTAGATCAAAGTAGTTAGTGAGTAGTTGTGGTAATCGCTTTCCGCTTCGTTGTGTATATATACACCTTGTAAACCTGCATGCATTTAATAATGAAAATACATCAAGTTTATAGCATCTCTATCTCTATCTACCTACTTCTCCTCTCTTTCATTTCTTTCGTTTAGCGTATGTTCAATACTAAGTAGAAATCTTGATGCAAGAATCTATGTGAACTATAAAACTTATGAAGTCCGAGTACCTTGCTGACGCTTTGGTGGTGATCGGGATGACATTCCATTGCACGTTGTCGATATCTGTAACTAAAAAGTTTAGTATAAATTATATTCTTGAAAAGTAGCTATAAGAAATAACAAGTCAACTAAAAAATATTCTCGAATAATAGCTACAAAAAGAAGTCAACTCTAATAAAGTCAACAGTGACATGCGCGATTTTAACTTGATCGAGGTGAGATGGCCATTGGCACTCGATCCAAGGGCTTTTCTATTAGAAATGGAATTTCGAGATATATTTTTGACGAATTTGAGATTCTTTCGAAGAATGTTTGGAGGAAGAAGAATCTTGAGTTTTTTCACGCTCATTTCTTTAATTCCCAGATGTCTGATTCTTATGATCATCTATTATTTCAAATCAGAAAATTTACTTGATACAAAATAAATAAATAAATAAATAATCAGAAATTAAACTTTTGTGACATTTAAAAACATAATAATAAAAGCTACATAAAGGGCTCGTAAATCTTACAGTAGTTACAGACGAAGTCCGAAAGTCGGGGTTTTCTTAAAACAGTTTTCAATCTCGACTGAAGAAAAGGGAAAAATACTCATTAATTCACTAACATATATATCATATTATATTTTGTATTTTATTATAAATATCACGCTTTCCGTTAGCTAGTTAAGAATTAGTAGATATAGAGAAAGAAAAGAGAAACATAGTTTTTAATATAAAAATTAATTCAACCATTTGAATAATTACATCGTTAATTGCTTGGTTAAAAACTCAGTTAAAATTTATGAGAAAAATATGTAATTAAAGAGAAAGGCATGAGTAGTAATAAATACAGGCGAGTAGTAGCCGCGCTTCTTCTTCATGCTGAGAGATTAGTGTTTGTCGTGGCTTTGATTATCATCATTTTCAATAATTATGCACTGTAATTAGCTTAGATGTAGTAGAAATTAATTCGACTTTATGTAATAAATAAAAGTTTACGTAGGGAAAATATCAAATCTTCTAAAAGAAGAAAATGCGGGCTACCCCTGCCGCAAGTTTTGGAGTCTAATATTAAGTTTTAACCCTAATTTGATCTCACCTGAATTTTTTTAATAATTAGACATGTAAAAAAAAAAAAAAATTCAGACATGTCATGTTCTAACAAAATTAATAAAAGGGTTTATTTCCGTCAAAATCAAACTAACTTAGTAACATGCAAGTATTAAAATCAGAATATGCGATAGTACAAAAAGCAAAAATACTTGCAAAAAAAAAAACTGCAATACTACATATTGGAAGTGATGCTTATTTCTTGAAACAAATCCCTGCCGTTAACTGATACATAATTAAGCTAATCATAATTAGTGAGAGATCCTATAACGCCAATGCCTCCATGTATAATACAATACATTTTTTCTTTCCCTAATTTAGGGCCAGTTTATCGCATAAAGATTGGTATGCTGCGCTGCAGACCTTGAATTTCTCTTCTGCAACAACCTGCAAACAGCCAATACTAGTTAGGTTTTCCCGAACAGCAATAGCATTTTAGTGCTCGACTCATAAGCTCGTTGTAACGAGCATCAACGTCTCGTGAAGGAAAGGAAAGTGCTTTAGGCATACAAGTTTTGCAAGATTCCAGAAATAAAATTGAATCGACAGCAGATATTGATAGGGCATTTAGTGGGCATTTACTTTTGGTTGTTTGAAAGTCTAATCCTCCAAATACTCAATTATATATGTCGTAAATATAATCCCCGTAGAGATAATTGAAACGGAGAGCATAAAGAAATACCTTGGAAGAGCCCTGGTGACGATCTGGATGCCATTTTAATGCACAAGCTCGATATCTATAAGATTAGAACCATAGAATCACAAACTGCAGCAAGGTCTCTATGGAAAGGATAGGAATGTATATCTGAGGAGGTTTGAGGGGATCTTACGCGCTTTTAACATCGTCTATTTTTAATGGACCGGACGGGCTGAGTCCCAAAGCAAGCCTGTCGGTCCTCAATACATCTACAGGTCTCTCATACTCTCGTGATGTGTAATATTCCTCATATTCATCACCGAATTGGTATGTTCGACCACTAGAAGTCCTATAGTTGCTAGAGTTAGTTGATGAACTCCAAAAACGGGGTTCATCATCATCTATTGTGAAGGACCAATAGAAGGATCGGTTGGCACCAAACATTGAGCGGAACATGTTATCATAACCATCATCATCATCATCATCACAAAACTCGAAACGCCCTAGGAATTTAAGAGCATAATTAGAAGATGACAAGGAATCAATATGTAAGCAATGTAGAAAAAATGTTTATTATATAAGCAGTCGTGCAGATAATTGGAAACTTCGGCTGAAATTAATGGTACATCATTAAGATAAAGGGGTATACGTACTCCTAAATTGTGATGCTCTATTTCTCGACCTGCCCCTGTTAGATTCATTGTCCCTGAAATTTGGTCGGAACCATGAATTTCTTCGACCTGGTTGCTCGTGATTATCCCTGTCCGGCTCCCAGCTCTGATTAATAGAAACCACACAAAGAATTTCAGAATTTACGATGATCAGAGGTAGCTCCATAGCCATAAACACAGATGCATTGATGTACTCATTCAACAAATAAGTCATGACATTCAGCTCTTAATTTGTACATTCTTACAACCTTTTCTTGAATTCCATGCAAATTGTAATATATATGAAATTACAGAAAAATAGTTTGAAAATTAAGGTAGACAGGTATTGGGGTTGGGGTTTCGAGAATAAATCCTTCAGATATACAACCTGAAATAGGTTCTCTGCAAATTCATGGACATCCCGCAACAGAGTCTTTTTCTTGAGCCTTCTTTGATGCCGGTTAAATTTCTGCATATGAACGTTGCAGCAAACACAAACTTTGACTCATCAAGCATAGTGACAAACATGAACTAATTCCACTAGAAGAGATTCAACATAAAAGAATTCCGTTATCTTAACTGAGATTTAATAACTGCCACCAAAGCATTTAGAGAATAACATTATATCATACAAGTTATTACAATTATTTTTAAGGCATTGGCAACAATTCCTGACCCCTTACATGCTTGTCAGAAGTAGTCTCGTAAAAGCAACAGTGACATTACAAAAGCATGTTCCAACGTACTCTCAGGGGCATATGGAAACAATATGATTTTCCAGTTGAAGAGCTGCTACACTATCTGAATAGGAAGTTGGTTGTGAAATTCTCACTTGCTGAATAATGTTGTTACTGAATATTTTGAAACGCTGGAAGATATAATAACCAGGTATAACTCAGATTATACAAGCAAAAGATTTTTTAATTTACCACCCATTACATAAACGTGTTTGCTAATTGAAGGGCAGAATTTAACAAGCAAGGTAACAGAATGGATCCAACTTAGCCATACAAATTCTCGAGTTAGCAGTGTCACCAATCCTACCTCAAATCTTTTTCGAAGCTAACAAGAATCGTGCACTCTACAATCCGGTTACTAATGTATATTAATAGGAAAAATACATTAAGAAATTTACATCTTTATTCTCTCGTCTTACTCTCCAAGATAATTTTCGCAAACGTCGCCAAACTACTTCTTTCAATCTTATTCATAGTAACACAGATAGTCCATTACCAAAGAAACATCAACATTACTCTTTGTATAACACCAAAAGTTTTAACAGCAAAACCAAAGCTTATACTAGTCTGTATATCATAAACGACTACAGCTTTTTTTCTTCACCATGCCTGTAATATTCATTCTTCTCCATTATAGAATAATCAAAGGAAATTCCAAAAGAGAAAAACAGAAAAATCTCACCTTTGGGGAGCCTTTAACAAAGCTGTCCTGCACAACAAGGGGGGAAAAAACAAATCAATACAATTGTGCAGAAAAAAATAAACTTCCATTTCAAAACTTCCCACATTTCTATAGTATTTAACTCGCTCTCATGAAACAGCTCAAATCTTTGCGGCCAATTTCACCAAAACGCCCTAATTTCAAAATTTTCAAAATCCACTTCACACAAACAGACACACTGAAATACGCATTCATATAATCGAACAAAGAAATGAAGGAGCGTACGGGATCCCAATGGGTGCGTCTTCTGCGCTCGGAAACAGGAGTGCTGTGAAAAAGGCAAGCTCTGAGCTGAAAAGGGTTGGCTTGAGAATTGATCGCAGCCGCTATTCTGCCGGATTTATTCATTCTCGAATATCATTAATTAATAAAATAAATTGTGAATTTTTTCTCTGCTTTTTTTCCTTCGTTTTTATGTTGTTGAGGACTGGCGACCCTGAAATGAAGGGCGATTCAGAAATGAGTGAGTCAACTCGGGAGACTCTGTGGAAGACGCACACAAACGGGCCGGGTCGTTTTGTTGTAATTTGTAAATGAGTCATGATTCAGTTATATTTTAAGCCCATGAAAATTAAAAACTTTTAAATTTACTAATGGGCTAAATTAGGCCTAATAAATTTATATGTACATACAAAAAAACAACTATCATATGAATTCGCCCAACCAATATTTTTTATAAAATAAAGAAAATGACGAAATCTGCATTAAATCAAAGACATGGACAAGGAAATGTGGGAAGGCCGATCACATTTCAGGTGGCTCGACCCATACATGACATGAGGGTTCAGAAATTCCTAGCAACCCAAAGTTGAGTGATGTGCCCCACGATTAACATGTCGATTTTGAACATGTCTGATTTAAAACGAATCACTTGAAAATAAAATACTCTAACATCTCCTCGATATAGCTCGAAGCTTCAAATGATCTAAGAAATTATACATAGTAGCAGTAGCATTGACCTGACTATATCGTTTCAAATATGATATGTCTTGGATGCATGTCTTTATTATGAGAGCGCAACGGGCATTCCCATCACTTCCCCCTCTTTGGTTCAACCAACATAAGATAGCCACAATCATATACAAGAAAATTCGACCATCCGATTTGAAAGCAAAATCCATGCGTATGATTCATTAGTATACTCTATCTGTTTACTCTAGCAATAACCATTAGTAGTAGTTGTCTGTAATTTTTCTCATGCAAACATTTCTAGAACTATTTATTTTGTTTGTCATTTATTAGTTGAGGGCGACCATTTTACCTCAAAATATATATTCGCAATTTTTTCCATAAGTGAAAGAAAATACTTGGTTCCCAAATAACCACATAACGTTTTGAGTGAAGTTCTAATATTGTTTTTCCATATTTGTGGATGAAGATATTTGGCACTCTAATAACCACAAATTTGTTGAAATTTTAATTTTGCCTTGACCTTAAATACAACAAATGTTTATTTGTGTAACCTTAAAGCTGAATGTATGTGCTTTTGGAGAAAATATTTTCTAATCACATATATAGTGTATGTACTAAAAATATCATCAATCTATAATTTGCTATTAAAATTACTTAAAATTGAATAAAATGATAGAAAATATGCGCCCCTCCCACCCTGAAACCAACGACAAACCCCCACCCCAATTCCAACGGCCAACCTAGCCAACCGCCACCCCCACCTGGCGGCCAATCCCCGAACGACTAACCTCTCCCCCCAACAGCCATCCCCAAACCCAAATGACCTCTCCCATCTCCCTCTCTTCAAAACCCAACGATCAACTTCTCTTCCTCATCCCCAACCTAGCGACCAACCTCCCAGCTTCCAAACCCAACGGCCAATCCTCCATCCTCACCCAGAATCCATTAAACGCTGGACAATTAATTTTTTTTACTATGCATACAAGAGTTTCTCAGTTAATTAATTAATTTTAATAACAAATTTAAAATTTAAAGAAAAATCAATATATAAGTTATGAATTAAATTATTTTTAGTGTTAATGGGGAGAATTGCCACAATTCTTAACATTGCTATCTAATTTAACCTATCTACTAACATGCTACTCTTTTTACCCATTTTTAATTAAAATTATAAAAATATCCTCCCTAACCCGCGGTCAACCCATTTTTCTGACCAACCATCCTCCCTCCCTCTGTTTTTGGCTAACCATCCTCCTCCTCTTCTTGGCCAACCCTCCCTCCCTTTTCGACGGCCAACCCTCCTCCTCTTCTCATCTGCTTTCTACGACCAACCCGCGATCAACCCATTTTTCGATGGCCAACCAATTTTCTTTGTAATTTTTCGGATTGGCCGTCGGAAAACAGATCGGAAGGGGAGGAGGGTTAACCGACGAAAAAGGAGAGGAGGGGTCACCGTCGGAGGAGGAGGATGGTCAGTCACGGCAGATGGGAGCGATAGATGATTGGCCATCGGGAAACAAATGGGAAGGGAGGAGGATTGGTCACGGATTGTGTTTGTACGTGTGAATCCGTGTGATTTTTTATATTTAAGGATAAAATTGTATAAATGGTTAAAAAAATAGCAACTTAACATATGAAATAAAAAGAGAAAAGTTTTTATATAGCCATCCAAGTTAAGAAATGTCAAATTATAGCCACCAACATAAGTTGGACCTATTGGTACTATTTGGTGATAATAGTCCCAATAGGACCTGTAAGTTGGCTATAATTTGATATTTTTATGTTGGTGGCTATAATTTAACATTTCTTAAACTTAAATGACTATATATATGAATTTCTAAAAATAAAAATGATAACAAACTTAACATACGAGTTATATTAAATTTTCTATATTGTTTTTATGCATTAACCCCTACTTTTTCCGTATATTCTCTCAGAGTATCACATCATGTCACAGTGATAGTGATGTACACTGCACGTTAACATCGGACCGTTGACCTGTCTCACAGATCGGACCGCTAGACTAGGGTCGGCGAAAATGGACACGTGTCGGTGTAGAAGGAATGTGGGCGCACGTGGACGACTGGTCTCCAGAGTGTCGGAAACGGATTGCTGAGCTGGAAGCTGCACACTTTTCCCATCCCCTATGTGGGTTATCTTTCATTTCCTCCCCTCTCTCTACACCCACCCTGAGAAATTTCAAGAGAGAGAAAAAGGTGCTCGAGAGATAGAAAAGGGTGTTGAAAATTTTGATTCTTCTGTTGGACGACTTATTTTGTGATTAGACGAGTCTACCCCTGTGCTGTAGAAAATGTAGGTTTATGTGGAAGTAATGCATTGAATAATTTTGTGGAGAGAAAATATTATATGGTTTATTTCCATTTGAACAACCATGAAAGATTGAGGTGTGATTTCAATTTATGTTTACAGACCTTTTTTTCTAATTATTGATGCTTTGGGAGAATGCTAACGTTTATAATTATTTTATCTAGGTAGATCTTAAAATTTGTTAAACAACTAGTTAGATGAGATTTATCGTCCTAATCAATTAAAAGTAAGTATGAACTATCTTTGTAACTTATGATAACTATATAAATTCAATCTATTCCATGCTAAAATTTGAAAACTTTCGCCACTAGTCCAACTATTGTCATTCAAATCCAACAAATATAAATATCATTAACATGTACAAACTCGAAAGGACCACAATAAATGTGCAAAATTATCCTCTAAAAGTTGGGAGGCACATGGGAATGAGCTGAAAAGTGAAGGGCATAACTGTCCACACACCACAAATGCAAACAAAAGGCAGCCAGCTAAATCTACCATCGGTGTGATGCTGTCGTGGGCGCCACAACCCACCGATTGAAATCATGACAATCCAACGGCTCTGATCTTCACAATCTTGAATTTGATGTTCATTTCAGATGAATTTCGCCCGAGGCTGAGCTTCAAGCACTCGTTGTTAAAACAAGAGGGCGCACTTAACACACAAGAGGCAGCAATTATCGTGACGAGAGAGAGAGAGAGAGAGTCGCACCACAGGAAGAGGAAAAGTAGCAAGACGCATTTCCTTAACTTGAAGGCTTCAAAGGTACAGTCTTTGCGTTGAACTACGCTTTCTCATCTCAAAGATTCGATTTTCGATCCATATTTTGCTGAAAGATTCGATTTTTATTTCGTTTGAGAGGATAAGGTTGAATTTTGTTATGCCTGTTTTGTTTGGAAGTTGATCTATGCAAGAAGTTTACTTTTTAGTTTGTTTTTTGTAGTCAGATGAAGATCTAGCCATTTATGCTTCTCACTGATTTTAATATGTGGATCTGCAAGTGGGTAATTTCAATTAATCGTAGATATAATGGATTCTTGATTTGCTAAGTATGGATTAAAGAAATTCACTTTCCCCCCCCTGTTTAGTTCATGATTGCTGGTTGAAGAATTGTGTACTTGTATTTGCAATTTAATGAGATCTTGTTCGAACAAATATAATTTTGAGGCTTATCTTCTTTAAATTCTGTGTTTGATACTGATCACTTTTTGGTTGATTATGTCTACTAATATTGTATGCCATTTTGAGGAGTCATTTGCCTGTTGAAGGACTGTTAAAAACTATTTCTATGAATGCTAAAAGTTCAATGAGATCTTTGTATCAAGGTTGAAGTAATGTTTGGTAGCTTTGAAAATAATTTTGCATCCACTAAGATCCAATCTGCTTCTATGTATTGATCTTGCATTACAGGGATTCAAATCATTCAATCTTGATGCCGATCTAATATTTTTATGTAACATTTGAAGTGAAGTTCTCTTGATCATGTTTTAGCATAAGGCTTTGAGTGGCATGACTGTAGATGTAAATATTATGATTTTCTTAATTGCTTTTGCCTTTTCTCGTATATAGAAAGACAATTTTCATTTTCTTCAGAGAAGATTAAGAGATGGCAGAAGCTGAAGATATCCAACCTCTTGTTTGTGACAATGGAACTGGAATGGTTAAGGTAATCTTAGCAATAATTTGCCTAAAATGTTATCTTTCTTGTGATCCTAATCCAGATGCTTCAATTGCTTTATGATGATGGATTGGAGACTGTAGGGTTAGTGCGTTTTTACGATGTCAGAAGCATTTTGTTGATATTGATCTCGAATATGTCAGGCTGGGTTTGCTGGAGACGATGCTCCAAGGGCTGTCTTCCCCAGTATTGTGGGACGCCCTCGTCACACGGGGGTGATGGTCGGGATGGGCCAAAAAGATGCCTATGTGGGTGATGAGGCTCAATCCAAACGAGGTATTTTGACACTGAAATATCCGATTGAGCATGGTATTGTCAGCAACTGGGATGATATGGAGAAGATTTGGCATCATACCTTCTACAACGAGCTTCGTGTGGCCCCAGAAGAGCACCCGATCCTCTTGACTGAAGCCCCTCTTAACCCCAAGGCCAATCGTGAAAAGATGACCCAAATCATGTTCGAGACCTTCAATACCCCTGCTATGTATGTCGCCATTCAGGCTGTTCTCTCTCTCTACGCCAGTGGACGTACAACAGGTAAGGATGTGCCATCTGATATGCTTAAGATCATGTCTTGTAAAGGCTTTGAAACTATGTGATGATAAAATAGAGTGATTATTACTGAAATATCTTGATTATTTGATCTATTCTTGATAATGTGACGTGCTTAAATTCATTATTTGGTGCAGGTATTGTTCTCGACTCTGGGGATGGTGTCAGCCACACTGTCCCGATCTATGAAGGATACGCTCTCCCCCATGCAATCCTCCGTCTTGATCTTGCTGGTCGTGATCTCACTGACAGCCTCATGAAGATCCTCACGGAACGTGGCTACATGTTCACGACTACGGCAGAGCGAGAAATTGTGAGGGACATCAAGGAGAAACTAGCTTACATTGCTCTCGACTATGAACAAGAACTCGAGACTGCAAAGACGAGCTCTGCTGTGGAGAAGAACTACGAGCTGCCTGATGGACAGGTGATCACTATCGGAGCTGAGAGGTTCAGATGCCCCGAGGTCCTCTTCCAGCCCTCAATGATCGGGATGGAAGCTGCTGGCATTCATGAGACCACCTACAACTCTATCATGAAGTGCGATGTTGATATCAGGAAGGATCTGTACGGCAACATCGTCCTCAGTGGTGGTTCGACTATGTTCCCGGGCATTGCTGACCGGATGAGCAAGGAGATCACGGCTCTTGCCCCGAGCAGCATGAAGATCAAGGTGGTGGCTCCGCCTGAGAGGAAGTACAGTGTCTGGATCGGAGGGTCGATTCTGGCCTCCCTCAGCACATTCCAACAGGTAACTTAAAACATTTGAATGTTTCCTAAATGTGTCAGACAACTGTTTAGGTTTCAGCTTGATTGATTAAATGTTGTTTTTGTGATTGCAGATGTGGATTTCTAAGTCTGAGTATGATGAGTCTGGCCCTTCAATTGTGCATAGGAAATGCTTCTAAGTTCTGAAACAAAAGTCGCCTTGAAAGAGGATTCATAAAATCATAAGATTGTTGGAGATTTGCTTTTTTTCATTATTCCTTTTCCTTTAATTTGAGTCTTTACTATTATTAAGATTTGATCATTGTGACAGAAAATATATATATATATATATATCATCATGGCTAAAAATATTCAATTTTCTCCACTTTCATTATTACTTTGTAGGAGAGTTGTGTATTATTACTCGATGGTATTATGATTTGAGTTTTGGATGGAGGCCAGTGGTTTCATAGTATTTATCATCTGTTTGTTGATTTGTAGTAAGCTACTGCTTTAGTTTTAAACAAGTTTGTAGTGCCAGACTGAATATTTGGATTGTTGCTACACTTTGATTTCACATTTTTCTTTTCTTACTTTGCTCATTGTCACACACACAGTTTCATATGCTAACTTCGCAATTATGATTTAAGCATTAATTGCAGAAAGAATTGTGTAAACAATCAAAGTAAATAAACTGTTGAATCTTGAAAATAATGTCATGATGATTTTTTTACAGTTCAACTTAATTTAATTTCATGAAAATTTAATCAATTTATAAGCCAAAAAGACCAGTACCCAGTACCTTGTCCCACCTTCAACTCCCTTCTTGTCCGTGCAAAATTTGGAGGGAAGTTATGAAATCCCTAGATTTTGGGAGAGGAACTTCGCGAAACCATGGATGATTCGGAGCTTCTTCTGCAACCATCCTCTTCCGAGGATCATACATCAGAAGCCTGCTCAACAGATACCGGCATTGGACAGCACCCCCGCACCTGTAAACGACATCGCCGGAAACCTCTGCCTCAACATGCTTCTCTTCTCATTCCTGACGAAGTGAGCCGCCTTCGCTCCCTTAGTTTCCAGAAGCCCGGCCAGGTCGCCTCATTAGGGCTTCCGAGAATTTTGAATAATCTTCCCCAACTGATCGACCTCTGTCTCGCCTTTGAACAGCGGCAGCCGCGATAGCAGCTCCGCCATAATGCACCCGGCGCTCCACATATCGACGGCAGCGGACCCGAAAGCAGCTCCGGCGCTCTGTACCGAAGAGTCGCCACCGTCTCTGTATGCTGTCCTATATTATTGTTAAACCTACACGCCGAGCCGAAATCGCAGATCTTCAATTCGCAGGGTTATTCAATAACAGATTCGAAGTTTTGAGATCCCGGTGAAGTACCTGATTGTGGTGCAGATAGTCGACGCCATGCAGTAGCAGCTGCATCAGGCACTTGACCTCGCTCTGGCTGAACGGCGGCTTCATCGTTTTCAGCAACGATCTGACGTCGTTTTCGGCGTACTTCATCACCACGAAAAACTGCCGCCGCTCGAGATCGCGTGCTTCACTTTCACGATTGAGCGGTGGTTGAGACGAGTGAGAATGTTCATCTCTGGCGATTCCTTGTCGTCGGCGGACTTGACCTTCGACGATTTCTCTCGTCTTCTTGTCTCTGGTTCTAAATAAGACGCCGTAAGAGCGTTCGCCGATTTTGTTCAGCAACTCGAACTCGTCGATGCTCCTTGAAAATTTGCGCTTCTCGTTAATGGCGGTTTTGTTCAACAGCTCGAATTCCTCGGTGCTCCGATTCTTGTTGATTGTAGCCATTGGCCGATTTTTTCTTTATGAGAATGGGACTATATATAGTTTTCGGCAAGGGACTTATTAGTCTTAACACTAATGGGGGTGGGGATCCCAAGTGTCCCCATTTTTGGTCTCTCATACCCCCCAGAAAAGAAAAAGAAAAAGCAAAACAATTTTCAATAGATTTAACAGTGGGACACATAAAATGTTGGACACAAGATTTGAATTTAACCCTTCAAGTTCCACAATAAATAATTCTGACATAACAAAAGAGAAAATAGATTTTACTGGCTTTTAAATAGTACTTTGGACTCATTAAAGTAAATGAAATCTTGGCTCCACAAAACACAATTTCACCTAAATAATATAATGGATGCTCCTGTGGCATGTGTAGGATTTAATTAAAATGTGCATCTTTATGAATAATTTAAAGAGCAAATCGTTTTTTGTCCACTTTGAAAAATGAAAGACAAATTGTACTCGTCAATTAAATAACATATGAATTCTACCAAATTTGACCAAATACTCGTATCTACCCTAATTCATCCCTCCCTACATCCAAACAGTGTTGTTGCACGAATGAGAAATGGGTGGTTGTAATTTAGTTTTATACAAGTTTGTAATGCCAGAATGAATTCTGGGACTGTTCCTACACAATGATTTTAGATTTTCTTTCATTACTTTCCTAATTGAAGACTCTTTTAAGTCAGAAGATGACATACAATTTCAGATTTCATAAGCACAATGGGCAATAATATTTTCTTTCCTTACTGTCCTAATTGAAGACCGTAAGTCAGAAGAACACATACAATTCCAGATTTCATAACCAAAAAAGGCAATTATGATTTAATTGAACAATCTATCAACATATAGACCAAAAAGTCAGTGCCAGTTTGTTGTTGTCGCTCCAACTCTCTCTTCCTTGTTCATGTTCATGCATAGTTTCGAGGAAAAGCAGCCATAAAATCCTCAAACTTTGAAAGATGAACTCTGGCAATTATGATTTAAAGTATTAATCGTGACAAAAAAAATAATAACTTTGGGCATAATTTTTTTCCACATTGGCATGGGATCTTGATAGAAAAATTGGTGTAAACAAACAGAGTAAATAAACTATTAGATCTTGAAAATGGTCATGTCATATTTCTTCTTTATAATCTCTGAATATTTAATAAATCTTATCTAAGATCAAAATTGAGTCCCTATGCTTTTATATTTCTTTGTCATAGCCCTTTTATACAGGACAAAAACTTGGATGAGCTCCGCCTCACCGTGAGTTCACCCTTGTTTTTTTGTTAAAATAATTATATATTAATTATGATGAGTAATGATAATTAAATTTTATAATTAAATTTATTAATTTTTAATTATAATTTTTAATTCAAAATTAGAATTTATCAATTCATAATTATGATTTATTAATTCATAATTGAAGTTTATTAATTAATAATTAGGGTCTATTAATTCACAATTAGGATTTATTAATTCAAAGTTAGGGTTGATTAATTCACAATTAGTGTTTATTATTCAAAATTAGGGTTTATTATTTCCAATTAGGATTTATTAATTCTAAATAGGGTTTATTAATTCAAAATTAGAGTTTATTAATTCACAATTAGGGTTTATTAATTTAAAATTAGGGTTTATTAATTCATAATTAGGGTTTATTAATTCAAAATTTCATTAATTTACAATTAAAGTATATTAAACTAATTAATTTAATTAATTAAGATTAATTAATTAACTAATTAGAGGTGGTCTCATTGTGCGCGCGCACACAGGAGACCACCCCTTTATAGAGAGGTAGGATTTTCATGATAATATAAGATGGCGAAATATATCAAACTACACACATTTCTAAAAGTGTATGCAATTTCATCCCATTTTACAAAATCAATACACAACATACCCATTTATATTTTTTAATATATATTTCTAGTGAGTTTCGCCAGTTTGGTCAGTGAAATGACATAACACTGACTCCGAAAACATAACAAATCAATAAATGATTGGGAAATTATTTTCAGTGTATTGGATATTATTATTATTTTAAATTACTTTATATATGAATGATATCATTAAATCATTAAATTATGTATCTCGACCGGAGAGAGGATTTAATTAAAAATCGACCGGAGAGAGGATTTAATTAAACATTCAAAAATTTTGAATAGGTCGACTGGATGCATCTCGACCGGAGAGGAATTTAAAATCGAACGGAGAGGAATTAATTAAAATCGACCGAGAGAGGATTTAATTAAAATTCAAATTTTGAATAGGTCGATCGGAGATGTGATTTTTAATACAATTTTAATTAATTCGGATCGAAACATCAAAGAATTAATAATTAGTATTAATTCATGTTGAAATTGGTCGATCGGAGAGATGAATTATGAAATGAAATTAATACTAATTATTAATTCATGTCTCCTATTAAATAGAGTAACATCAAAGGGTCGACGGAATCAACGATTTTCAATCGAAACAAGGCTAATTAATTTAAATTGAATGTATGATATTTAAATTAATATTTAAAGGTAATCTATGGAAATTTTGTAAAATATTGAAATGCTGAAATTATAACACAACTTATGAATTTTGAAATATTTAATATTGAAATTATCCTTCATATTTACCGTATTAATTAATAGTGTACAAAATAGTACTACGAAAAGTAAAAGCTACGCCTAAAATTGCGAAAAATTGAAGAAGACAAATAAATTACAATTAAAATTGCGTAAAAATTGAAGAAGACAAATAAATGCAGAAAAGTAAACCAATAATTGAACCAATTCTCTCCTATTTATACAATTCGATAGTAACAAATACAAATCCAACAAATTGCTATTGCTCTTGCTCCTCGAATTTTCGTTCTTCATTTCGATCCACAACCCAGTAGCTGTGTCTCAACAAGTAAGTTATTCGAATTTTTATTTATTTTCGACGTGTTTTGAATTTATTGTTGTTTATGATATTAATTTGTGTTTAGATTTATTATTGTTATTTTTGTTTAGATTTATTATTGTTTATTGGTATGGATAAATTATTATGTTTAGATAATTAAATTAATTGGATAATTCATTTAGTGTTTTGAATTTATTGCATAATTGGATAATTTGTTTAGTGTTTGGATTTTATTGTATTATTAGTATATATAATTCGATATAATTCGTTTAGATAATTATTTATAATTATATAGCATATAATTAGTTTAGATGAAATTAGATGTTTTATACGATTTTATGGCTTTTTATATGAAAAATAAATGAATTAAAGGAATCCTCTCCAATCGATGAATTAAAGGAATTATATGAAAAATAGATAAATAAATGATTTTATGGGTTTTAAAAAATCATAAATGAATTAAAAATTAAATTACATTAAAATCCTCTCTCCTCGATCAATTCCTTGATTCCTACGACCGAATCAAGGAATTGGTCGACCGGAGAAGGATTTTAATGTAATTTAATTTTTATTGATCTCGTAAACATAATTAAATTAATTATTCAAAATCCTCTCTCCGATCGACCAATCCCTCTCTGGTCGATCGAATCAAGGAATTGGTCGACCGGAGAGGATTTTGAATAATTAATTTAATTATGTTTATAGAATCAATAAAAATTAAATTACATTAAAATCCTCTCCTATTTAATCATTTCCTTGATTCCTACGACCTAATCAAGGAATTGGTCAATTGAGAGAGGGATTTTAATGTAATTTAATTTTTATTGATTCGTAAACATAATTAAATTAATTATTCATTCAAAACATAAAATTGGTCCACGGAAATTATCAAATTAACATGATCGATTCCTACGACCGAATCTTCGAATTGTCGACCGAGAGAGAGCTATTTTCGGACGGAGAGCTTATTTTCGAACGGAATCTTCTAATTATCAAATGAATTTAATACTAATTATTAATTGATGTCTCCGCCGATCGAAACAAGGAAATATCGATAGGAGACATAAAACTATTCGAATCGAGAGAGATTTTTGTTTTAGAAATTAATTTTAAATTAAATCAATTAGGATAATTTTAGATTTATTAGGATAATCTTCTAATTATTGTTAGGATAATTTTAGATTTATTAGGATAATCTTCAATTATTATTGTTGTTTTAATTTTAAATGAAATCAATTAATTTTAAATGAAATCAATTAGGATAATCTTCCAATTATTGTTGTTTATGATATTAGATTTATTATTGTTAGTTTTATTTAGATTTATTATTGTTAAATTTTTTAGATTTATTTTGTTTAGATAATTCGAGCAATTTATAATACTATCTTTAGTTTTATTTAGATTTGTTATTATTATTTTGTTTATTTTGTTTATTATTCCTATCTTTAGATTTATTATTATGTTAGATAATTCGAGCAATTTATAATACTATCTTTAGAATTATTTTGTTAGATAATTCAACAATTTATTATTTTGTTTAAATTCTAGCAAATATCTTTAGATTTATTATTATTTTGTTTAGATAATTCGATTGTTTCGCAATTTATAATTATTGGATAATTCGTTTAGATAATTCTTGGCATAATTGTTTAATTAGACTTAGATTAGAGCGATAATTTTAGTGTAAACATTAAGACATTAGAAAAATCATGTTAAGATCAGATATTTCATTAATATAATCTTGTATTTGTTATAGATGTCGGGATGGAAGAGCATTATTGTTCGATATGGAGGCGTTGGGATCCTTCTTTATGTTACATTGGCGGTATCACCAAATGCCTTTGTTCGAATGGACAATGTAATTTTGTGGGAGTTCATAGAGATGATTAATGAAATTATGTTGGGAAATTCGTTGAGTACAACCTACCAACCGCATTATCTATCGAGATCTCTGAGTGGTAGAATTATCAAATTACTTTTGAGTAATGATGATCAACTTTTCGATTGGCTCATGATGCCCAAGCAGAGGTCTATGTGACTCACGATGCCGACACATCCCAATCGAGCAAGAACTATATAGACCTTCGTTTGAGATACCATCCTCGTCAACATATGACTACACTTCCCAAAACATATCGTTCGATCGTCGTTGACACAACAATTTACATCATCTCGATTGGTTTGATGTCGATACATCTCAATATATGCCGCAACACATGGATCCATCCAGAATTGCTTCCCAACATATGCCGCAACCACAACCGGGGGCTGATACACTTGTTGAGGACAAATATGACGACGACTACGTTGAAGAAGAAGAAGATGAAGCAGTCGAGAAGAGAAGAAGAAGATCGCGAGTCTGCTTTGGTGAGCTATGGCTCATTTGTAGAGTTTGACGCATGGATCCGCCGAGAGGGTGGATTCGGGAAGCTTCATCTACGATTATGCGAGTAACACGCAAGAGCACGTAGGAGGCCCAGAGCCGAAGAAGTTGAGGAGATGAGCAACCGCTAGTCCTCGTTATTCCTCATGATGCTTCGCTAATCTCTTTGCTCGTCCTCGGACTCGGTTCTGCACTCGATGAGCCGAGACGAAGGTTCCATCTTCGACAACAAGGGTGAATCAAGATATCCGCAAGGCTATGGCATTTGGAACGTCGAGTAGAATTTGTTATTCCTCGATCCGATAATTCGAGGATTACATTCAAATGTCGATATCATAATCGGTGTCCTTTTCTACTACGTGCATCGCAAAGAAGGTGGATTTTGGTTTGTCCGCAAGTTTGATGCTATACATACTTGCACGTAACCCAGTGAATATCGGAGTAAGGAAGGTTAATGCCCGTGTAATTGCAGCATACATATCACGAAAAATACGCCAAGACGGTGAAGTGCTAAAGCCGAGGTCCATTATGGCTGATTTGCGGAGAGTACGGTGTACACGTTACATACAATGTAGCAATGCGAGCCGTAATAGGCGATCGAGATGATATACGGTGGACATGAAGAATCATTTCAGCTACTACCGAAGTTATCTCGCATATGTTACGGATGAGCAATCCCGGTTCGATGACCGACTTGGATATTGGATCGATGGTCGGTTCCGCCACCTCTTTGTCGCCTCGGTTCATGCAGATTGCGTACACATTGTGCCTCCCACCCGTGATTGTAGTCGACAGCACGCACTTGAAGGGCCGCAATAAAGGCGTATTATTCGCCGTCGTGACAAAGGACGACAACGAGCAAGTTTTTCCATTAGCTTATGGAATTGGTCCGATCGAGAATGATGTCTCATGGACTTGGTTTCGCCTCGACTACAAGTCGCTTATGGATCAAATCCGAGATGTTGATTGTTTCAGATGCCCATGTCGAAGATAATGAACGCGGTCAGTGTTCACCCCGATGCAACACACGGATTATGCTACTACCATCTGCTGAAAAAATCACCCGTTTGGGCAACCATCCGCAGTTATTTCGAAAGCCGCTTATGCGTGCCAAGATGCACACTTTGAAAAGCGATGGCTATGTTAAAGTCTCGTGAAGGCCGATGGTAGTGGCGCATATACCAAGTTGGTGGAGGTTGGAGTGCAGTGGGCTAGATCACGCGCCCGTTAGGCGCTACAGCTTTTATGACATCGAACATTGCCGAATCATTCAATTCTCGAATATTGTGGGCTGAGACGATTGCCAATTTGCTCAATGATTGAGGCAATCCGTCACATTACGTAAAAATGGTTCGATGAGAGACATGAAGAAGAAAGAGGTACGCGGCTGAATTGACCCACAAGCAACGCGTAAGATGATGGTATCAATGGAACTATCACGCAGACACGATGTAGTGCCCTCATCGACTCCACTTTCAAAGTCAAGCACGGAAGCAAAACATTCGAGTCAATCTCAATACGCAATCGTGTGCGTGTTTGGAGTGGGACATGGATATGATACCGTGTTCTCATCGTGTTCATGACTATATGGTACAATTTAAGTTTAATTATGTTAATTTTTTGATCAAATTGATTTCACTTACATATAATTGATTATATAAATTTTTAGTCATAAAGGTCACCATATATCTAACTATGTGGGGAGTACTACCATTCTCAAAAGCTAGCCAAGCATACTCAGATCGGATCAATCCTGCTCACCACGTCTACTTGGACCTGCTTTCTCCGGATGTTGCCGGAATTACGCTATGCCTCCTAATAGAGTCCGTCAGTGGGCGCCCGAAGTGGGTCGATATCGTCATCCAAATGTAAGTGGGATCGAGTAGTAAGTCGTGCACTACGGACATGTAGCTTGTGTGGTAATGAATCTCATCAGCGTCGGAAGTGTCCTTACTTATCCGAGACGAGTGACATTGTAATGAAAGAAAACATTCATGTAAAGATATTATTAACATTATTATTATTTTAACTTAATCAAATTGAATTGAATTGAATTGACACTAGAAAAAACATGCTAACAATGACGGAAAATTGTTAGATTTCGTTGTTTTGGATTTTGTTGAATTATGTTGGATTTGGTTGAATATTGTTAGTTTTGTTGGATTATGTCGGATTTTGTTGAATATTGTTGGTTTTGTTGAATTAGGGGATTCAGTTGGATTGTTGTTGGTTTTGTTGGATTATGTTGGTTTTGTTGAATTAGGGGATTCATTGGATTGTTGTTGGTTTTAGTTGGATTCGATTGGATTGTTGTTGGTTTTGTTGGATTATGTTGGTTTTGTTGAATTAGGGGATTCGATTGGATTGTTGTTGGTTTTAGTTGGATTATGTTGGTTTTGTTGGATTATGTTGGATTATGTTGGATTCACGAGGTACACGAGCGCACACGAGGGTACACGGGGAGTGCACGGGTACACGGAGTGCACGATCGCGCACGGTACACGGTCGTGCACGATCGCAGCATCGGGCGCAGTACCGTGCACCCGGGCGGTACACGGGCAGCACGTGCACACACGCCGCGCACCGATCGCAGCGTCGTGCACGCACCGGTGTACATCCGCGATCGTGTCGCGTGCCGCGATGACGCGCAGACAAGACATCGTGCCGCAGACGACGCGCGACGATCGCAGCACGGGCGCAGTACTCGCACGATCGCACGCCGTCGTGCTGCACCATGTACCATGCACGATCGTACACGCCCGTGCAATCCCCCTAATCCAACAAATTCGGTTAATTGCAAATTCGGTTAATTGAATCCAATTCAATCTCCCTATTCGGTTAATTGCAAATTCGACAAAACTATTAAACTTACAAACTATACATGTAATATACAACATTCGGTTAATATACATGTAAAAACGGGCAAAGATAACCTCTAAAATATGGATAAGCCAACTGCGACTCAAAGAAATAGCCAACAACAAGCAATAGCCAACAACAAGCAATATACAAAGAGGTCACCTCCTCCAACATATACATAGAGGTCACAAATCTAATACAAACAAAATATCACTAACACGTATAAAAATCAAATATTCGATAAATAATATGAACATCCATTTGCATCCAATATACCAATACATACCAATATACAAATACATACCAATATACTAGTACATGCTAATTTCTACCTCTTCCTCTTCCTCTTCCTCTTCCTCTTCCTCCCGCTTTTTATATGGATCACATATCTCATATATATTTCCACCTACTTTATGTCTATATGCTACAACATTAGACATACCCCATTCGATGCTCGGTGAACCGTAAATAAGACGTTCCACGGTGCACGCAAATGGACCATCAACGAAATCGCCTTCCGGTCAAATACCTCGAAGAGGCAGCTCGTGTAATAACCGCATCATTATTCCATGGTGGTATCGGTGGGAGTTAGCCTCGAACCATCTAGTGAAGAGAAGAAACGGCCGCAATAATCTAGTCAGCACACGAAGTCCATCATCCTCGCATCCACTTGATCCTCGGTCCATCCTCCAAATACGCGAGTCAAACAAAGACGCATGACCACGAGTGCATATCCACGCGTATTATCACGAACGCCGATGACGCAAGGATAATGATCTATAAAAGTTAATATTTAGATAAAATAAACAAGGACACGTAACCATTTAGATAAATTAATATTTATTGTATTAAATAAGGTTACTGCGTGGCACGTAACCATGATGTATAACCCGCCATGCCGAGGACAATCGCTATCCAATGCGCCTGGTACGCCATGTAAAGCAATGCTCTCGTGGTCATGATCAATGGTGCCTCACGCTGGTCTTGAATGTAGGACGCAAGGATTGCGTGTACCTCGGACCATGAATTTTGCAAAACATCTATTCAACATTGAAAATTAATTAATTAGAGATACTACATATATACTATATATTGATTGTATTAAAGACTTACGAAAAACTAGTATCAAGGATGATTGTGTTTGATAATCCACCCCATCCAATAAGTCGATCCCGCATCGAGTCTCATCCTCAAATACACCATGAATAGATCGACGACCTGCAAAATTATTTTAGGGATACAAATCAATATAAGTAGATGTACTTAAAAAACGAAGCATATTGTATAAAACGCATGCCGAACATCAAAACGCCTCTGGATTTTCGATATTCACGAAAAATGCAACTGGACTTGTCGATCAAGACCGAACAACCACCATTGCTTTATTTGTGTTCAAGAAACGCTGTAATTTACCAATGTATCATCGGATAATGGACGTGGCATCGGGCTATTCACGTATGGTGACCTCATTACTGTAGAAGGTCTCCGTGCCTGCTCACCCTCCGGATCCCGAACTACAAACATTTAATTTAGAAAATGAAAACATAACAAATATAATGAAATATTATAAACCGCCAAATATGAGACTTAATAGTTACCGTTCTCCAATCTGCTGCACGACGGGCTCGAAAGTCCGCCTCACGACGTCCGAGGCGCCGATCACTAATAGGTCCAGTCCGTCATGGAATGATGAGATGTAGTTCCGTGACCGTACCATGGATCCGTGAGAGTAGCGGGAGGGGTATCACTGGGTCGATGCAAGGTCTTTGCCTCGGTAGGCTCAATATGTCCACCGCCTCGGGGACATCCGGGTGGCGGTGATGTGGTCTCTCGATCTTCACCTCTCGCCGTCGCCGTCGTCGGATGAAGTGGGACATGAGGTGCATGTGGGTCAGATCATCCCTATGTGTGCAACCACATCGACTCTTCTCTAAGAGGTTTTCAAACCACTTTTATCTTTGGAATAAATTTGTCTTGATAGACCTCTCCATGCGTCGATCGCTCTCGTCCTCCACTCCGGATAGATTCCTGATAGATTCCTCGAATCCAACGACGATCGGCGAACTAAGACGCCTGGTGCCGACCACCACCGCCGATGAAGCCGCCTCCTCGGTCTGCCTTCCCGTATCCCGCCTCTCAACGGATGGCGCCGCAGCTCATCAACAACCGGAACTCAACGAACCCAACCGACGATGTCCTCGGCTGGGTATCGGGCGAAGGCTCGAGGCTCGCTCGATGGAGACCACGAAGATCGTGATCCTCAACAAACTGTGGAGCCTCCTCGAACTCGACGTCTACGCCGAGGCTCATCCACCGGAGGTGGATGAGACACCTGCGACGAGAAGGAACCGTCCCTCCCTCCCTCAAAGGATTTGACGGTATAACAAAAGTCACACCGAGTGGAGAGGGGTGTGAGATGACACCCAAGAACGGTGCTAACCTCGAATGAGTCCGGCTCGATGGATGTGAGATGATAACCGACCTACAATAAATTGAAAGATGTTATTTAATATTCTAATAAATACAATACCTCATACATGATTTAAAATTATAATAAAATTCAATACCTCTTGCTCAAAAAGTGATCAGAAGTCGCGGTGAAATCCTACTTTTGAACTTCCACCTCAACACTCTGGATCACGTGTGGATTGATGTCGTCCCATTTATACTTCCCAAGCTCGGTATGATCTCGAGTGACCAAGCATATAGTGCCCAGATCGTCCGTAAAGTGGTATTGAGCATTAGGTTGACATCACACGTCGATAATATCTCAAGATCCGTAACTGTAGGCCCTACGGAAATCGGCAAAACGCCTCGGATCGTCAACCAATGCCCAAACCCAATCAGCTATTATCTTCCCGTATCGTATCCAAATACGAACCCATAGAGGGTAATAACGTGGGCCACACGTAAATAGTGACGAAGATCTACATCATCACTAAAACCATTACTACAAAATCTATCTACTAGATTACGAATGTAATCTGTGCCCCATAAAAGACTATAGACCTCAACGTCGCTCAAGTCGTAGTCTAGTGTGGGATCAAATGATGATGACCCAAATTGCGGGCGGTGACTAGAGCATAATCTTTAATCGAAAACATATATATCTTCCATTGATGAAAAATACATCTCCGGATCGTAGGCTCTATCCGACGGGAGACTAAATGGTGCAAAGAAAAACTAGACTTAGGCCCGGAGTCCAATCAATCGATGACCAAAGCAACCCCCTAAACATATCTACCAACTCTTCACGCCTTATCTAGCAAGACATTCTTAATATATTTAAAATAATCATCTATAATAAGTCTTTACATCCGCCACCACATTTATCGTGGTAGGCCTCAAGAAAACAGTGATCGACCTACAATTATATCAATGTCACATATTACACAACGACAACAAACCAACAAACTACTACAATAATTATTTCATTTGTATATAATTCACATCAATAAACATCCTATCATACAAATATAAAAATAATTAGAACTACAAATCACCTATCAAAATCGCCATAACTTAATAATACAATTTAACCATTCTAAACCATAAATGAAATATTATTCAATCATATACCATAAACGCTATTTATTCAATCATATTCCAAAACAGATATCTCGAAAACATACAAGCCATAAACAATATTAACATACTCAATAACATAATTCAACGTATTCATATTCAATTATATACAATCATATTATTCAATAACATTTACCAACATTTATCCAATCTCAATAACATAATTCAACTACTCATATTCAATCATATACAATCATATTATTCAATCACATCTACCAACATTTATCCAATCTCAATTACAAAATATATTTAAGGTAAACATAACTAAGGGTTCACACGAAAACATACCGTAAACGCGACATATCGCTTTCAAAATAATACCGCATCATTACAAAATTCAATTAATAATTTCAATTAATAACTAATAATTATTTCAATTACTAACTAATAATTAGAAAATTAAATAATTCAATTAATAACTAATTATTAATAACTAATTATACAAAATTCAATTAATAACTAATAATTAACAACTAATTATACAAAATTCAATTAATAATTTCAATTAATAACTAATAATTAGAAAATTAAATAATTCAATTAATAACTAATTATTAATAACTAATTATTAGATTGTTTGATCGACCAATTGAAGTTTCCGATCGATGAAGGCTTCTCTCCTACGAACGGAGAAGCCTTCACCGAACGGAAACTTCAATTGGTCGACTAAACAAGAAATTAATTCAATTGAGCAAAATTGAAGTTTCGATCGAGATTTGTTGTTTCGGTCGAAATTTGTTGTTTCGATCGACCGAACTTCCAACGATCGAAACAACAAATTTCGACCGAAACAACAAATCTCCGACCGAAACTTCAATTTTATGAAAAACAACAATAAACAACAATAAACATTTATCCCGAAATTGAAATTGAAACATTCCACATATACGCTTCCGTCGATCGGAACAACAAATTACGACAGAAACAACAAATCTCCGATCGAAAACTTCGCGTAAAACAACAATAAACAACAATAAACATGTATCTCTTGTTTCCGATCGATTAAGCTTCTCCCGGTCGAGCAAGCCTTCTCTCGGTCGGAAGGAAGAAGGCTTCTCCACCGGCAGAAGTTTAATCGACCGAAACATTGTATATATTGAAAATTACCTCCGTGAGTGAAGCTCGACTATTAATTCCGGCAATGGAATGAAATTCAGCTCAATCTCTCTCTCCTTCAAAATTTTTAAAATTGTTCTTCACGGTTGTTCTCTCTCTTATCTTTCGAAATTTTTGTTCTCTCTTATCTTTCAAATTTTTGAAAATTGTATGAAGCTTGTAACACGGAAGCCAATATTTGGTTGTTCTCTCTCTTTATCTTTCGAATTTTTGAAAATTGTATGAAGATTGTAATGTTTCCTAAGCCAATGTATTAAATAGCCAAACTCGATCAACGATTTAATTTGCATGACTTTAATCAAACATGCACTTTAATTTGCATGTAATGGGTCGACTTTAATTTGTTAAAGAATCGATTCCTCTCAAATCATGTCTTACATCTTCATGAATTTCAATTTTGACCGATTTGATTCAAAATATAGTTGTTTAATATAGTTGGGTATGGGTTGTAGTTAATTTTTAGGTTGGGTATGAGTAGTACACATATTATGAAAGTTGGGTAGATAAGTTGGGGCCCATATAAGATTGGACAATTTTACACAATAAATAAATTATTTTTGTTGGCTTTTAGATAATACATTAGAATCGTTGAAGTAAATGAAACTTGGGTCTCCATAAAACACGATTTAAACTTAATAATATAGTAGAACCTCTATCAATTAATACTATCAGGACAGTAGACTTTTATTATTTTAGAAAAGTATTAATTAATCTATAAATTAAAAATTAATCAATTAAAAGAGGTGTCTTATATTCCGCGATTTTGAATTTAATTACATAGGAATTCATCAAACTTAAATATATTATATGAATTTAACGAACTTGAATTTAATTAATTGAAAATGCATGAGATCTAAAGCTTAGAAGAAATTGTTGATATCATAATTAAAAATCCAATTAAAGACGAAAATCGAAATGATACAGTATCATCAGATCTAGTTATGCCAGAAGAAGCAATAGTAACGTCTAAAATCCTTCATAATTTTTTGTTGCAGTTCAAGAATGCCACATCAGAGCTTTTGATTGCAGTGAGAAAAGTTAGAGATGAAATTCATTTTCTTTTAAGAAATTAAATTTCAATGGATTGCAAACAATAATAAATTCATATTTTACTAAGTTATCATACATATCTTTGTAAATTTAGGGGACTATTACTTTATGAAGTTGATGAGACCGTAAACATAAGGTTTTTCTAAAAAACTACTATCTTATCAATTTATCAAAACTATTAATTTACATAATGGGCCCAAATCGGGATAAAAAAAATTATTATCTTAGAGGTATTATTAATTTATCGAGTATTACTTTAATGAGGTTTTACTATATAATAAATTCTTTTGTAGCATGTAGGACTGACACACTGTCGTCTAGCACACAAAATAAATTTATATTCCTATTGCCCATAACAGACGTAGATGTTCCAACTAAAAGTATACTCTTAATTGACTCATAATCGAATGAGGTGTTGTAGTAGGGAAAGCTAACCCTAGTCGCCTCTCAAGGAAAACTTAATGTATGCTACTAAGTTGCCACACAAAACAATTAAAATCCTAAACACTCTAATCTCAAAAGGGCGATAGATTACCTAGGCAAGAAATTATTAAAGAAAGAAAGACGAATTAACTAGGCAGAAATTGATAAAGCAGATAAATTATCTAGGCAAGAATTAAACCCTAAATCAAAGAACATGGAATTGAAATTATAAACCCTAGGCATGAATCTAAAATAATTAAACGAAGACAAGATTACTCAGACAAATATCAAAATTAATCATAATCCAACGAAGAAATCAATAATAATCAAATACGAAACGATTAACGGAATAAAGCAATAGAAGAAACTTACGAACAAATCGAACGATGGAATTGATAATCAAAATTCAGAGTACGAATCCAAATTCTTACGATAATTCTTGAATCAAATTCCAAAGACAAGAGAATAAATTCTGAATGAAGAACAAAGAGAATTTGCGTCCAACTCTCGAACCAAAAAGCGGAAAAACTAAAATAATGAATAGTGTCTAGGGTTTCAGCGTTTGAAAACGTATATATAGCGGCCAAAATTAACGCTTGCAATACCGGACGCGATCCCGCTGGACGCGTGCGCTCGCAAACAAGCGGCATCCCAATACGGACTCAAAGCAGCCGGCGCCGACGCCGGGCCACCGGATGAACTAGCCAGCCGGACGCAAGGAGACGCCGGACACGCCGAGTCTCGGATGAATTCGACACTTCGCAGCACGGACGGATCCGAGGCACCGGACTCGACGACTCTCAGACGAGTCGTACATAGGCGCCCGCCGCGGACGCTGGAAACTCCGGACGCGGCGCTCGCGAGGCGCGCGCCGACGACATGGAAACGCCGACGCTGGCAAGGAATCAGGCGGCGCCGGACGAGGGAAAGTGCGGACACGGTCTTCTCGAAAGCGTGCTCTGCGATGCAACGCGCGACTGGCCAGGCTACGCCGAGTCCGGCGCTGGGTGCGCTTAAGAGCTCAAAATGCTTTCAACATGATCATTCCTGCACAAAACACAACGATCTCGATTCCAATAAAAAGATGATCAAATATAACCAAAATGGAATCAAAACGTCGACAACAAAACAAAGAAAAACAAAACAAAAACATGCAAAACAATACCCCCACACTTAACTCTTTGCTTGTCCTCGAACAAATTTTAGTTTCTTGAAAGGAATGGTACACATAGAATCAATACTTCAAATAGAATCAATCACATATTCACATCCCTTCAATGCATCTCAATAATATAGTTCTCAATACAATGATCCTCATTTATCAATCCAAACATGTGACTTATTATAGAATAGTCGTGTTTGACTCAACATGATTTCGAAATCAATATACAACTTATATGGTTCCCTTTCATGTAAGATATCTCAAATGACAACAACAAATAAGAACTTGTGGAACTTAAAACCGATTATAGACAAGAATCGTTAGGTGGAACCTTTAAGTTGTACACTCGAGTATCCTAACGTAGATATCTATACCCATAGCAAAGAGTCTCCATTCGAGACAACACAAGCAAGAGGGTAGAGCCCCTTATTCAATTTTAAGCCCACTTATTTCACAATAACGACATATTTTTTTTTTTTTATTGTCCACTTTTCTCGAAAGATCATACAAGAGACGGGTTCCATTTACTAAGCATATGACATCCGATCACACACATTGTCTAAACACAACTTTCTAATTATGTCCCACAGCTCAAATTGACACCTAAGTTTCATTAAACTAAAACCATATACCAAGATGCAAAGAAATTCGATCAAAACGCAATTAATTCAACTTAAGGCATAATTCTTCATACACCATTGATTTCAAGAAGATAAAATCGTCTCTAATCCAAACAAAAGTTAAGAAACGACAAAAAGAACAAAGATGTAAACGCGGAAAACAAACAAAACAAAACAAATGATGTAAACCCCCACTTAAAAACAGCAAGGACCTCATTGCGTATAAAATATTAGAGAAGGCGGAGGAGACTTCCAAGGCGACGAACGGAACTACGGGAAGCAACAAAAGACAAGACCTACAAAAACAGAAACAGAGAAGCAAAACAACGAAACAAGGAAAACGAATCGAAACACAAACAAAAAGAAAACATGAACGCTCCAATAAGGAAGAATCACTATTGGTCGGCGCGGTGGTGGAGGAGGCGCCATGAAGGTAGTCCATGCGTTCCACTGGCTTCGCGGCGCCATACGGATTCTCGCTCAATCATCTGCGGTTATACGTGTTCCAAATACGGTTACGCTCGTGCCACAATTGATTCTCGCTCATTAAGACGTTGATTTTGCTGATCAAACCGAGAAGTTATGTCTTGACGGAACTCCGCCCATGGCCAGCTAATTCACCCTAAACCGACCAAACTCCTCACGAAAGAACTATACCCGCCCGATGCGTATTGTTTGGAAGGAATGCGGTGATTAGGATCGGTGTCGCTCACAGCGGGCTCTGATCCCTCCCGCATCTGCTGCCGGTCACGGTCTTCATCGATGGTACGGTGGTATCATAGATGATCATATCACCCGTAGGTGCATGTGATGGTCTCGCACCGCCGCCTTGGGTGCCTCGACTTCTTGGGCTGCCGCGTCGCACAAGCATATATTTTCACGCACCTCCGATGTTGAGGTACCGAGTAGTCTCGTTGAAAGCAAAGGGAGCGTCGCACTCACTAAGATCAATCATCTTAGGTAGTATATGATCTTGGCTTGGAACTGGTCGTCCATCGTTATTTATGATCCTTAAGCTCACTGCCAGACCAGTAGGGATTTGGCATAGGGTTGGCCTACATTTCTTACGCCGCTGGATCAGTTGCAAGTGGTCCCAAATAAAGTATATCGGTGAAATCTTCGCCTTCTTTACAAAGACATGTTAGCGGGAAGACCTCGGTAGATTCACCTTATTTGCTGCTCATTTCAAAAACATTGAAAGCTATGAACTTGTGGACCATTGCCAATGCTTCATCCTTGATAAACCCACTCGGCATTCCGATAGATGACCAGTTATTAAATCCTGATAGCTCCTTCCAGCCTCTAACATTGAAAGAATTGGGCACACCACGTGCACCGTAAGTCGGAAAACCAAAACCCCTTCATAATACGAGGCGTTATAACATACTCTTGCCCCAATGTATTTACAAGACAAGGAATCGATTCATCATCAATACACATCGTGCAATATAATTCAAGCAACAATGAGTTATAACTAGGTAAATCCATCAAAGCATATTGTAGCAAACCCAAATTTTCAAATACTTTTTACCCTATCCTCAAGACCTAGACTGCATCAATTGCAATTGAATTGACGGAGGTGTGATTTCTTGAAATGCAAACGACGATAGTGTGTACCTTCCACCGGATTATAAATTGGGAAGGTGGCGAGTACATAACGCTAATATCCTCCCCGTTGTTCCTCCATCGAACATCGCCGGCTCGAGGATGGCGGGAGGTGGATCCAGTGCATTTTAGTGCGAACCATAGTGAATTGTGTGGAAGAGGCACCGCATTTAAAACGTCGATAAGAGTGCGCTGAAGAACCGAGTCGCCGGACGGACAAGCGTCTCCTGACGGAGGCGAGTGGGCTGAACGTGAAAAGGCGCTGGCCGGCCGAGCGCGCGCCGGACGGAGCGGCGAGGCGCTTAGGCGCGACGTCGTCGCCGGACGGTGAATGAAGTAGTGTAGTGCACGGCGCTTGAGGAAAGCGCCGGACGGATGAAGGCGCGCGCCGGTGGAGGTAAGCGCCGGATGGGTGGAAAATGCGCGCGCGGTTGGAGGTAAGGTGCGGACGGGTGAAAGTGCGACGACGATGGGGCGGGCGGCTTGACGGAGAATGAAACGGCGCTGGATCGGTGTGTCGCCGAGGAGAAACGCCGGACGGAAAGGGTATGAGCGAGGCACGCGGCGTGGAAACGCTTGACGGAAGAGGCTTGCGGTGCCGGATGGGGAGATGACCAAGGCGCTGCGTTAGGAAACGCCGAACGGGAGAGAGGAGGAGGCCGCGTCGTCGGACGGAGTGAAGGAGAATCGCACGAGTGAAAAGAGTAAGCGCAAAAGGAGAAACCCTAATTCATATATATATGTATATAATTTTTTAATGAATAAAAAATGGACCCGCCGGTTTCATCTGCGTCGCTACCGGGTCACCCATCGCCTATTAAAGATAAACACCCGCCGGTCGGTGCTTCGTCCGTCCGACCGGGTGTCACTGTTGTCCTTCATTGATTCACCCGCCCGCGCTTCGTCTCATCCGCCCCGGGTGTCACCGTCGCTTCATCGATTCACCCGCGTCCGACGCTTCGTCGCGTCCGGCGTTGGGTGTCACTCGCTATCCCAAATTTATCCACCCCGCGTCCGGCGCTTCGTCGCGTCCGTGGGTGCCACTTGCTCACTTGTCTTTTTGATAATTGCACTCAGTGCCGGTTTCGTCGGCGTCCGGCGCTGGGGTACCTCCTCGATGAAATTTTGTCGCTTCCACTTTTACGATCCATGTTTCAATTCCGTATAAAATAACCCTCATCCCGCACTACATAAAACCACAAAAGAAATCAAACGCAAACAAAAGCAAAACAAAGGAAAGCACGAACACAACAAAAGAAATGTGGGTTGCCTCCACGAAGCGCTCGTTCTCGTCATTAGCTTGACAAGAATAAACTCGACGATCAAGGATCGTGACGGAAATAGATTCCACCGTAAAGCGAGGTCGGACCCCTTCTACATAGAGCTTTACTTGTTGACCATCGACCTCGAACGATTCGTCGATCCTTCTTCGAGCACAACCGAACCATACGGCTTCACTTCTTGGATGATAAACAGGCCACTCCAACGAGACTTCAACTTCCCGAAAAAGCTTCACCGAATTGAATAACAAAACCTTCATTCCGGCTTCAAATCCTTATGCACGATTCGACGATCATGAAGCTTCTTGACCTTATCCTTATAGATACGCCGCATTGTCATACGCTCGTTACGAGCTCGTCCATTCGGACATTTGGAGAGAACGATGCTCTAAGGATTTAGAGGATCGAGTTCGAACTCTTGATGGCCCAATATGCCTTATGTTCAACCTCCACAGCAAGTGACACGCCTTCCCATACACAAGACGATATGGGCTCATTCCCAAGATGCTCTTACGCTGCGATGCGGTAAGCCCATAGGCGTCGGTCGGTTTGTTGGCCCAATCTTTCCTTGAGGGCTGCACGGTCTTCTCGAGGATGCCCTCGATTTGTCGGTTACTCGTTTCACCGACCAAGTCCGTGGGTGGTAAGGTGTGGCGATCTTATGTCCGATTCCATTCTTTTCATTAGTTTCTCAAATGACTTATTGCGGTAAGCTTTCACCGTCACTAATGATTGCTCGTGGAAATCAAACCCGTGATAAGATGTTTTCCGCACAAACTTGAGCACAATGTAAGAATCACATGTCCCAGTGGGGATAGCCTCAACCCACTTGGACACATAATCAACGGCAAGCAAAATATACTGCACTCTATAGATTTAGGAAAGGTCCCATAAAATCTATTCCCCAAACATCAAAAACCTCAACTACTAAGATGTTATTGAGAGGCATCTCGCTCCTACGTCCAATTGACCCCACTTTTGACACCGATCACAAGACATACAATATGTATGAGAATCTTTGAAAAGAGTTGGCCAAATAAACCCGATTGTAACACCTTGTGCGCAGTCTTTTGTCCTCCAAAATATCCACCACAATGAGCTTGGTGGCACATCTCAAGGACCTTGGTGTGTTCCTCATCTGGAATACATCGACGGATGACCTCATCCTTCCCTAACTTAAAAAGATAGGGGTCCTCCCAATAATATTGCCTGCACAGAGAAAGAAAACGCTTCCTCTCTTGGGAGGTAAGGTCAGGCCTCAACTCACCACATGCTAAATAATTAACAATGTCAGCATACCAAGGCATAGAAGAGGCACTATAAGCATGCTCATAAGGGAAGGACTCTGTGATGGGACCTATAGTAGACTGGGAAGGGGGACTATCTAATCGAGATAAATGATCGACAACGACATTCTCACTACCTTTCCTATCCCGAATTTCTAAGTCGAATTCTTGCAATAAGAGCACCCATCTAATAAGTCTAGGCTTGGCCTGGGGTTTGGTCAACAAATATCTAAGGGCCGCATGATCAATATGTATTATTACTCTAGAACCAATTATGTAAGCATGAAACTTATCGAGAGCAAAAATCACAGCAAGCATCTCTTTTTCAGTGGTTGTATAATTTACTTGAGCAGGATTAAGAGTTAAGCTTGCATAGTAAATCACACGTAACATTTTATCAACCCGTTGACCCAGGACAGCCCTACAGTAAATTAGAAGCATCACACATGATTTCAAAAGGAAAAGACCAATTAGACCGACAACGACGGTAGCGATGCTCGGTTTCTCCTTTAAAGCTTTAAAAGCAACAAGGCAATCATTATCAAAATTAAAAGGAGAATCATGAGCTAATGGGCGACGAGGGGTTGACATATTTTAGAAAAATCCTTAATGAAACGACGGTAAAACCAACAGTGACCGAGAAACCCATATTCTGTAACATCATTTGGTGGGGTAACTCTTCAATCACCTCCACTTTAGCTCTATCAACCTCTATCCCGACTAGACACGATGTGTCCCAACACAATGCCACTACGGACCATAAAATGACTTTTCTCCCAACTTAGAGTAAGACCGTATTCCACACAACGACTAAGTACACGCTCAATCTTTTCTAAACAAATCATCAAACGAGGATCCAAACACGTAAAAATCATCCATAAAGATCTCTACAAAATCTCCTATCATGTCGAAAAGATGACATCATACATCGTTGGAAAGTACCGGAGCATTGCGAGTCCGAATGGCATCCTTCGAAAAGCATATGTCCCAAATGGACTTGTGAACGCTGCCTTGGCTCGATCCGTGGGTCTATAGCAATCGGTAGTAACGACAAGCCATCAAGAAAACAAGAAAATTCATTACCACCAACTTATCTAACATTTGGTCAATGAAAGGAAGGGAAAATGATCCTTTTGGTGGAAGCATTAAGCTTCCGATAGTCTATGCACATCCGCCATCCAAAGGACGGTCTCGTGGGCACCAACTCCTTTCTCTCGTTAAGACCACCGTTATTCCTCCTTTCTTGGGCACGACATGGACTGGGTCGACCCATTCGTCGAAGAATTGGAAAATGATTCCTTCGCTAGCGACTTTAAGATCTCTTCTTCACTACCTCACCGAGCACGGGTTAAGTCTCCGTTGCCCATCCTTTTTCGGCACCTTTGCTCCATCTTCAAGTCGTATCTTATGCATGCACATGGCGGATCGATCCTCCGACATCCGCCAAACTCCACCCGAATCGAGCTTATGTCGTTTCAACACGGAAACCAACAGAGATTGTTGGTACTCGGTGAGTTCAAGAGATGATCACGGCTTCGCTCATTATCCTCGATAAGACATACTCAAATTCTTGGAAGCTCCTTCAACTCTAACTTCTCGGCTTGTGGAATCTCCTTTTCCTTTATCGGTTTTTCAAATTGGCTTCCAACATGAGCCTTTCCTCCGTGTCCGCCGATCCTCAGATACTTCCTCCACTCACGTGATCCTCACAAAAGAAATCTCGGCCAAGGCATCAATCGAGTCTATAAAAGCAGTTTTCAATTAATTAATTGATGGCACGGCCTTATTATTATGCAATCAAAATGACATAGTCTCCCTAGGGCGGTCATCGCCATCCTAATATTCCCATTTTCACATCAATCAATGTATTAGTAGTGGCCATAAAAGGTCGCCCTAATAGCGCAGTATGGTCTCGACCATTTTCATGCACATCCCCTATCTCTAACACCACAAAATCCACGGTATAATCAAACCACCCACACGCACAAGAATATCCTCTACAATTCCCCTAGGGTAGCGGATGTGAGCGATCGGCTAACTCAGAGACTCATACCAAGAGGTTTCAACTCTCCAATTCTAATTGCTTGAAAATAGAGTAAGGCATAAGATTAATACCGCCTCCTAAATCTAGCATACACGTTGCTTCCTTACCATTTCCCAAAGCAATTGTGATGACGAAGCTACACCGGTCCCGTTGTTTGGGTGGCGATGGTTGTTGACAAATGGAGTTGGCCACCTCGGATAACATAATCGACTCATTGTCGACAAACCTCCTCTTCTTTGATGCAAGTTCCTCAAGAACTTAACATAGGCGTGAACATTGCGGATCACATCCAAGATGGCGGCGATTCACATTAACTTTGGAAAGCATTTTGTAAAAATCGAGAACCCGCTCTTGTTTCTCATTTTTCAATCGGCTCGGGAATGGCACCGAGGCTTATATGGATTTGCCGTCTTGTGTAATCGACCGTCGGTCGCTCCTCCTCAATCACTTTCTCCTCGCCTCGCTTTCTCCACTACCACTCTCTTCCACTATCTCTGCTCTTCCACAATCTCGGAAGTTGTACCTTATTATCAACCTTCTTCCCACTTCAAGAACATCACGACTGAGCTTGGTGGCTGGAGCCCTGGCCCCAGATCCTCCCCGTCCGTTGTTGTTGCCGCATTTCGTTGACACCGCAGATCCGCCTAATCGAACTCTCAAGACGCTTAATGGTCGATCTCAGGCTTCCTCGCTAACTTACTCTTGCATGAATGCGCCAAACTATCCTCCATCGATGATTTCGAGGAGCATGTTGACGCCATGGAGGTTGGTAAAAATTTCCGAGGGCACTGCTTTGTGGCGGGGCGGCCGCGTGGTAAGGGTACTTGAGGTGGTGGTGGCTGCTGCCGATAAGGATATCATGGATATGACGGTGTCGATATGGCTGCTTCTTTGCATCGATATCACGACCATAACCTGCTTGTTTTTGCGGATCTTCTTGCGAAATCTGCATCGTCATGCGGTGGTCTTCTAGCATGCGAGGAGGCGTCGAGTCTCGAGAGTTTGAACCCAACCCCGACTTGCTCGTTCTTCCACCTGAGTCAGATTCTTTGCTAGTTTTGCTCATAGTTCGCCTCGCTCATAAGGTGGTCGAGGCCGAAACCTGCATAGAATAAGCCTCTACTCCGCCTTCATAGACCTAAGGTTCCCATATTAGGCACATATCCATCAGATGTCCCATTTCCATGCAAATCCCATAAGGACGCATCGAGAAACTCGGGGACGCGCCGAATTCTCGAGAAGGAGCAAATAACTCCTGGGTGGTGAAGGGAACTCACCGCTTCATCTTCATCTCGCTCATCTCTCTCATGAGTCAGTGCCATTTGCCTCACAACCGATCCAGCTCCAATGAGTTGATGTAAGATCGACGCATTTAAGAGGGGGTGAGAATTGGGACCGGGACTCGAAATTCCGTCCCGACCCGAGTCCCGATGGGATTCGGGACCCCGAGTCCCGACGGGATTCGGGACCCCGAGTCCCAAATTTACGTTCGGACCGGACCGAAATTTTGATTTTCGGGTATCGGAAGTCTCGAGTCCTGTTGGAAAATCCAAGTCCCGATTTTAAATATATCTAATTTTAATTTCGGGACTTCGGGACTTCGGACATTTTCTGTAATTTCGACTTGGACGCCGGGACTTCGTGACTTCTGGACATTTTCTGCAATTTCGGACTTTCGGTACTTCCTACATTTTCGCAATTTCGCGACTTGAACTTTCGGGACATTTTCGAAATTTCAATTCGGGACCGGATCGAGACCGGACTAAAAATTATAAATTTTGGACCGAGTCCCAAGTCCCGATCGGGACCGGACCGGACCCAAAATTACAAAATTTCGGGACTTGGGACTCGGTACTGGGACGGCACCCGTCCCGACCCGATTCTCACCCCACGCATTAGATGCCTTCCGGAGGAATTGCTCACCATGACGCCAAAGATTTCATCAAGAGCCTCTACCGTGATATGAGCTATGTTGCCCGCTGCGTCGTCGGCCTTTTCCCGATCGGATTTCGTGATCCCATCGTAGAAGAATTGCACAACAGTAACCAACGAGAAGAAGTGATGTGGGCATTGCTTTGAAGCTCCTCGAATCTTTCTCTCGCCTCATGAAACGGTTCATCTAGATCCCGCCAATGTCATAATTTTGATCAAGATCCTCGTCTTCTCGCCGCGGGTAGAACCTCAACATGAACCGCTCCACTACGTAATTCCAATTTGTCGAGAGTCGTGGAAAACTCATAAGCCAAGACTTGGCTTTATCCTTCAAAGAATAAGAGAAACATCGCATCTTCAACTGCTCTTCGCTCGTGCCCATCGAAGGAACGACCGCACCACTTGATTATATTCTCGATAAAACTGTGGCATCTTCATTTGCCATGTCGTGAAAAGTGGGAACGAGGTTGAAGTGATTTGCTTCAACTCATACCCACGTGTCACGGGCATAACACGATCGGACGGTAGTCTCCCCTATCTTAGGGCTAAAGTAATCCCCATCGCGAGGGACAACATTCCCGCCATGATTGTTGTTCATTCGATCACCCATGACCTCAAGGGAACTCTTCAAACAAAAATTGTCGACGGTAGTAAATCCCCTTCAACTGTGAGAGAATCTGTCTCACGTAAACTATCACAACTGAGTGATCAAAGTTCGCCACACTAGGCGTCGCGTTTGCTCAACTTGCAAGTATACTTCAACGGGATGCCAATATAGATTTAGGCTTCGCGCCCTCGCATACACAACACTCAACAAACGAGATCAAACGCAATCATGGTACAAAATAAGATAGGCAGAGAAGAATAAAACGAAAAACATGCAACATTAATAAACGCTTAAAGTTTTCCCCGACGCGCGCAAAATTTGTTCCAACTAAAAGTATACTCTTAATCGACTCACAATCGAACGAGGTGTTGTAGTAGGGAAAGCTAACCCTAGTCGCTCTCAAGGAAAACTTAACAGTATGCTACTAAGTTGCCACACAAAACAATTAAAATCCTAAACACTCTAATCTCAAAAGGGTTGATAGATTACCTAGGCAAGAAATTATTAAAGAAAGAAAGACTTAATTAACTAGCGTAAATTGATAAAGAGATAAATTATCTAGCAAGAATTAAACCCTAAATCAAAGAACATGGAATTGAAATTATAAACCCTAGGCATGAATCTAACATAATTAAACGAAGACAAGATTACTCGCATAAATATCAAAATTAATCATAATCCAACGAAGAAATCAATAATAATCAAATACTAAACGATTAACGGAATAAAGCAATAGAAGAAACTTAAGAACAAATCAAACGATGGAATTGATAATCAAAATTCAGAGTACGAATCCAAATTCTTACGATAATTCTTGAATCAAATTCCAAAGACAAGAGAATAAATTCGAATGAAGAACAAAGAGAATTTGCATCCAACTCTCGAACCAAAAGCGGAAAACTAAAATAATGAATAGTGTCTAGGGTTTGTTTGAAAACGATATATAGCGGCCAAAATTAACGCGACAATACGGACGCTGGCGTCATAAACAAGGGCATCCCAATACGGACGCTGGAAGCCACGGACGAGCTAGCCAAGATCGGACGCAAGGAGGCGCCGGACACGCCGAGTCTTTGGATGAATTCGACACTTGCCAGCATCGGATGGATCCGAGGTGCCGACTCGATGACTCTCCGACGAGTCAGACATAGGCGCCCACCACGGACGTGTGGAAACTCCGACGCGGCGCCATGCGGAGAGGCCCAGCACGGACACGGAAACGCCGGACGGGTCTTTGGCGGAATCGTGGCGGCGCGGGACGAGGGAAGCACCAGACGCTGCCTTCTCGAGCTCTCATGATGCAACGCAAGACTCCAAATAGCGGCTACGCCGAGTACGGTGCCTGGTGCGCTTAAGAGCTCAAAATGCTTTCAACATGATCATTCCTCGCACAAAACCACAACGATCTCGATTCCAATAAAAGATGTTCAAATATAACCAAAATGAAATCAAACGTCGACAACAAAACAAAGAAAACAAAACAAAACATGCACAAAATGCTTTCAACATGATCATTCCCTGCACAAAACCACAACGATCTCGATTCCAATAAAAAGATGTTCAAATATAACCAAATTGGAATCAAAACGTCGACAACAAAACAAAGAAAAACAAAACAAAAACATGCAAACCAGTAGACATGTAGTAAGTATATAGTCAATCCCACGAGAAGTTGGTGCAGTGCTCTCTTGGTCACAATAAAAAGAATATATCTATATATATATGTATATATATATATATTGACATATCTTGGTCAATACGGAAACTGTAACTAAAATTGAAAACACTTATCAATGAAATCAATAAAAAAACAAATATGGCTTGTGCATTGGACTCGATAAACACAAACTCGACTCGATCATCGACGCAAGTATTTTCACCACACATATATGTCAATCGGTTATAAGCCCAACATGGTCATGCCTCCATTGTCACACGTCATACACATAACTACTTTGACTTGATCCATCCTTACGATTTAATAACATGCAAGGAACTCCTCTATGCAAGCTATCTTATTTGATCTAATCACCTACGAGAAACACCAACAATGAGTACATTACCCAAACAACATTATGTCCAAGACAAATCCGGTATTGATACTCGACAACACTGAGATTACGCCGACTTGCCCATGTTAGTTATACTCTCAAGACGCAAACGGATAGTACACCACACTTTAATCTTAACTTATTAATGATCTTGACCAAAAAGATTAATTAATGACTAATTAACTAACCCAGTCAAATTAGACATGGGCGATCGACCATGAAATGTATCGTTGTAGGGTAAAGCGGTCGGTTTCGATTATTAAAAATCGAACCGAATCGATTGCACCGATAATCGAATTAATTTAATTTTTTTGATCGAACCGAACCGATCTTGTACCTTCGATCGAACCAAAATCGATCGAAATACAAGTAGTCCAATCGTCGACCGATCGAAATATGTATAATATTAATCACGTACCTATTTCGATTGATTTTAACCAAACCGACACTACAAAAATATAGGCGAATAGCGACGGAAAATTCCGTCGCAGATCATGCTGGATCCGTCGTTAAAATCGTTTAGCGACGGATCAGCGACGGATTGATGTTGTCGTTGGATCGCTGGTTGGGAAAGACTTAACGACGGATTTTGGTCCGTCGTTAAATTTTTACGACGGATTAGCGACGGAAAAATCAATCGCTAATCGACGACCTTTTGAACGGTCGTCTGAAGGATTGGCGACCGCTTAGCTACGGATATGTCCGTCGCTAGTTAACGACGGATAGTATCCGTCTTTAGATTCTGTGTTTTCTGTCTGATTTATTGCGATCGATTAGATACGGATATGTCCGTCGCTAGTTAACGACGGATTAAATCCATCGTTAGATTCTGTTTTTCTGTTATTTCACGTCGTCAATCTGTCGCCAATCCGTCGCTAAATGTGTAGAATTTGGACAGCTTATTTTTGTATTTTGGACGGCCGTTTACAACAAACAACAAACCTGTTTTCAAACATAAACACAATCCAAACAAAACAATTCCAAACAGTACAATATCAAACAAACAAACCAATTCCATCATTCTAAATCAGACATACGATAAGTTTTGCAAATAAAATGTATTTGTGTCTTCCTCATACAAATCAAAATATCACGAGGGTGGGGGAAAACGGGAGCTGGCCATGAAGCGCTCCAAGGCCTCTCTTGAACACGCAATCGAGCCTCAAACTCGCTTGAACATCATCCCACGCCTCACCAACGTGCATTCTCGCTCGTATGCTCGCATGTTTGTTGAAAACTTATTTTGACCTCTCCCAGGATCTATCTCGATGTTTAATTCACCATACATTGATTATATTCCCTAGCATTCACCTATATAATTAATTGCAACACGTAGGGGTTTTCTCGTGTTTACCTTTGAATCTGTCGGGGATGAACGGATCGAGACTCGTGCTTTGATCTTCTGGACTGTATCCCGGTTGCCCAATCTCCAATATCGAGTGAGGATAATCTATGGAGAATGCTACAGAAAATCACCCTATTTCTCTCTAGTATTTTCGAGAATCACCTTCCCAAGCACTATGGGAATACACGAAAATTTGCTAGGTTAAAAGTGAGGATTAGCCTTGATCTTATATCTTACCTTATATTTATAATGCATTACCATAATCCCATAAGAAAAGGATCCATGCATATCCCATAAATATAATAATATCCTTATGGATAAAGAGAATCAAATCAAATCCATAGAGAGGATGGAGCGCCGATTTACGTGTTACTACGGGCCTGGACGGGCCGACCAGGATCAAATGCAATGAATAAAGATGGGCCTCAAATAAATTAATTATCTTATGTTCAAATTTCCGAACATAAATTAATTTATAAACATTCATTCATGCCACTAGAGAATAAATGCCGACTTACCCCTTTATTACCGGCGAAGTCGAGTGCACTTAGACATTACGAATCCGTATTTAAGATATCGCGTCCATTAATTATTTAGAGCATTCTGATCGCTTAAAATAATTAATATCTTTAATTCCTTAAGTAGTACCACTCAACCTTATTATTGTACTTGAGCTAACTCAACTCGTAGGTTTAGTACAATAAACCTTTTGAGCTCCTTAAGGGACGCCATCATCCTAAACGGATACGGTGACTCGATCTGATAACTAGCATGACATACAAGCACCGCCACCACCCAAGACGCGGAGAATATCGTTAGAACATATAACCCTCACCCATAACAAGTGAAAGTGATGGTCAAGAACTCATACTCACCTAATACCTTATCGAGGTTTAGATCATCGTAAGTCACCGAGATCTAGGTTCTTCACGACGGTCGATAGAAGAACTCATCTCACCGTGATCCATCAATACGCCGAGACGCATCAAAGACAGACAAGCAACCAAGTCAAGTCACTTATCTATACCGCAGCCTATACCGACAACTCGTCCTCAAGTTGTCTCGCCAGTGATTCTTTTATATCTCATTAAGCTCGACCAATCATACGGACTTCAGTGATCTTCTACACACCGTGATATGATCCTCGCTTGTGATGGAGAATCAATCGACGCAGAACGGAAGACTTGATAAAACTCGAACCAATGGATATCCCAAAACCTCCGAATCTAACCCTCAAGTGATATAGGTCGATTTCGCCATACCCCAACTAGATGGTTGACGCAAAGAACTCGGGGACGATGAATGACACACAACGAGTGGTGGTTATCTCGCTTGATTCACGGATAAATGAACTCGACTGGCAAAACCAAGAAGAACTCAAATACTCTCAAGAGAGAAAGAAGAAACTCACGCTTATTATCAATGATGGTCCGATTGCTTCTTCACATTACAAGCCTTTATATAAAGCTAAAAGAATCCTAGTTCTAATAGGAAAATATCAAAGATTTGACCTAATCCTATAAGGAATCAAAGACTAAGTCAAATATGCTTAAAATAGGCCCAAAACTAACGAAAATTAACATGTCTAAAATAGCCTTAATAATCCCACGAAAATTAAGCAATTAAAGATAAAATATCATGGCCCAATATGCCAAATAAATCAAGATTAAACATCTTCAAGTTCCACCATTTGCCTCCATGAAATTGATGATTCTCGACTGGTCGATCCACTCTCTCAATGGGCTTTATTCAACTCTTGCTCCCACACTTCTTGGACTAAGCCCATCAAGCTCTCTTTGAACTTCTTGGCTCGTGCTCAGAACCGCCCAACAGAACACGCACCGGTTTGGAATCAACGAACCTGGGCTGCATCACACCGTATGATCTAACTTATATATGAGATAAGGGGACACGGATATATGCAATCAAGTAATCAATTCGATAGAGATTGTAATAGTGGTAACAGAAACATTGTATACAAGCTCAACCAAAACTCGCTTTCAAAGATACAACCAACAATCTCCCACTTATACTAAAGCAAACTTTTAGTATACAATGTGTCTCTACTAGCTATTACAAACAAAACCATCACTTTGTTTCTCCCACTTATAAAAAGTTTCCTTTCTAAGTGTGTGCCATCTAGCGCAATCCAAGTCCTCGAACGCACTTCGTAGACTTTTGCGGCGTGCTTTTGTGAATGGATCCGCTAGGTTATCCGTCGATCAATCTTTTCAATCAAGCACGCCCCTCGCCTCACGATTTCTCGTATGACATGGTACTTTCTCTCTATGTGTTTGGTCGCCTTGTGGGTCCGTGGTTCCTTCGAGTTTGCCATCGCACTGAGTTATCACAAGAAACTATGATACTCTTGGGCAAACCAGTACTACACCTAGATCCATGAGGTAGTTCTTGAACCATCTGACCTCCTTAGCAGCCTCCTCCGGCGGCCACGTGTTCGGCTTCCATGGTAGAGTCCGCAATGTATCGCCGCTTTGCACTCCGCCAGATACTGGCCCACCTCCCAAGGTAAACACATAGCCGAGGTAGACATTTTCTCATCACGGTCGGCTTGGAAACCGAGTCTCAGATAACCCAAAGGCATTAGACTATCTCGCATGGTAAACCAGCCTATAATCTCGAGTCCTTTTCATGTACTTGAGTATATGCTTTCTCGCAGTCCAATGAGCTTGTCCGTGGTTAGATCGATATCTAGCTACTATGCTCACCGCATAGTAGATATCGGCCTCGTACATAGCATTACGTACATGAGACTTCCTACTACGGCGAGCGTGAGAACTTGTCTCATTTCTCTATCTCCTTGCGGTCATAGGTGATCGCTCTTTGAATAAAGGAACGCCATGTCCGCGAAGGTAGCAATCCTTTCTTGGCGGTCGCATACTAAAACGAGTAATCACAAGATCAATGTAAGACGCCCGAGATAAGCTCAACATTTTCCTCTTGCGATCTCGATAAACCTTGATCCCAAGAATGTGTACGCATCTCCTAAGTCTTTCATTTGAAACTGATCGGATAACCAACTCTTTACGCCCGATAACAACTTCACATTGTTGCCAACTAGAAGAATGTCATCTACGTAAGTGCAAGAAATACCACATCACCGCTGACATCTAAACGATACACACAACTCTCGCTAGGCAACTGGTAAATCCATGGACTTTACCACCTCGTCAAAGCGAAGTTCCGTGATCGTAGTGCTTGCTTAAGCCCATAAATGGACTTCTTAAGCTTCCATACTAGATGCTCTTCACCCTTCACCACATAACCTTCTTCGTTGCACATACATGTCTCTACCTTCCTCAAGGTAACCGCTTAGAAAAGCGGTTTTCACATCCATTCGACAAACCTCAAGGTTCAGTGGGCGCTATAGCCGTAAGAATTCGATGGACTTGACCATTGCTACAAAGAAAGGTCTCATCGAAATCGATGCCCTCAACTGAGTGTACCCTTTCGCCACAAGCCCGCTTTAAAAGTCGAAACCTTTCCATCCGAATCTCTTCCTCAGTATACCCACTTACTACCTATGGCTTCCTTGCCATCCGGTAGAGGTGTCTTTCGCTTACATCCATAGTCAGTATGGATCAATTTCTAAGTCCATAGCGGTGTGCCGATCTTGCATCAATGTCTTGTCAGCCTCATTGTATGTCCATGGGTCGATTATTGCCCGCCGTTTCCTCGACTAAACCAAGATTCACCCACGAACATAAATCGCCGGGTCGACGAACAACCCTCCCACTACGACGACGCCATCGTACAATGGCAACGGTGGGTGCAGAACTTGTGGTTCTCTATCTTGCACAACTTGTCGGATAGAGCCACTTATACGGCCGATATCTCCAAGGAACTCGACCCAATTCAATTTCTTGAAGTATCCGGTGTCGATCCTCCCACTAGACAAGACATCTCGTACTTTGGCTTAATCGGTGGTGGAATACGATCATCTTCTAATTCTGAAGAATGATTTCAACTTTGATTTATGGTTTGTCATATAATCCTCTTCTAAGAATCGGGCATTAGTGCTAATAATGACCTTCCGATCCTTAGACTATAGAATAAACCACCTTCGTCCCTCTAGGATAGCCAATAAACAAATTTGCGTCGATCTAGCCTCCAACTTGTCAGCCTTCTTGTTCAGCACATGTGCTGGACTGCCCCATATCCTTATGTGGCTTAAACTAGGCTTGCGCCCAAACCACAACTCGAAATGGGTCTTTTCGACTGACTTGGATGGTACTAGATTTAGCAAGTATGCCGCCGTTTCTAAGGCATACCCCCAGAACGAAATAGGCAATGTTGCATAACTCATCATTGATCTAACCATTTCTAAAAGAGTCCTATTTCTCCGCTTTGACACACCATTTTGTCAGGTGTGCCGGTGTAGTGGAGGGAGGTAATCCCACACTTCACCAAATAGTCCATAAACTCGTTCGAGGTATTCGCCATCGCGATCGCATCATGATGACTTGATACTCTTACCAAGCTTTGTCTCCACTTCCGCCTTAAACTCTTTGAATTTCTCAAAGCATTCGGACTTCGGTGAAGTTGTATACGTATCCGCACCTTGAGTAATCGTCAATGAAAGTGACAAAATACTGCATTCTCCACGAGCTTGTGTGGACATAGGTCCACACAGTCGAATGGACTAGTTCCAACACTTCTTTGGCTCTATAACCCTTCGCTTTGAAGGTCCGGTCGACATCTTTCCTTCTATATGTGATTCGCAGATCGAATGGAGTAACCGTGAGATCACCCAACGCCCATTCTTAGCCTGCTTTGATCCTATTTAGATTGATGTGACCTAATCTAAGATGCCGAGAAATGTGGTGTCATCTTCTGAAAACTTTCTCTTTTAAGGTTTGAAGAAGATGCAACATAGTTATAGGTATTATGTTTGGCGAAATAGTATAAAGCTTAATTATATAAAGTGCCACCACGATAACTTTGTCATTTCTTATGATAGAAACACTACTATAAAAATAACCTAATATCCATGAGTAAAAAGTTTCAAAGCAGAAATAAGGTTTCATTGAAACTCCCACATATAAAATGTCCTTTAAAACTAAAACTGTTATATCAAAACATAAAGAAACATCTCCGACTGCAACGGCCTCGACTTTCGCGCGTTGCCCATGGAGATCGTTATCTCGCCATCACACGCTTCCTTGTCCGCAGAACCCACGCAAGGTGTAACAAACATGATCGATCGCACTCGTGTCTACTACCCAAGAATGGGTAGAACAAGTCGCTAAACATGTTTCGCTACCAAAGCAAATGGCGCACTTGAGTCTTGAGCTTGGGGCACTTAGCCTTCCAATGCCCAGTCTCATCGCACTTGAAGCATTTGCCCTTCTCCTTCGCTTTTTCAAACCGGTAGAGCCTTTGTATTACTCCCACTCTTTTCTTTAGCCTTAGCATCTCTTGAATTCCACTTTTCCTTTTCATCTTCGATAAAGCGGTGGTTTTCTTTGAGGTGCGTATTAAAGATCGCACCTTGCCCATTTTACGCTCTTCCGTTACTAGATCCTCTTGCAATGAATCTAGAGTATAACTCTTATCATAAAGGACCGCTTTATAACTAAGTCAACAAAAGACTTGGGCAAAGTGTTGAGGATCATATCGATTCTCGACTACGCCATCAATATATCCTCCAACCAACTCGAGCTCTCAGAAGAGATTGATCATTTGCTCTACATGGTCATGCACCAATCGCTTTCCTTCATTGAACTTGACAATATTGATTTTGTCAAATTATGACAGCGATTATGTCCGACTCCTCATACGATTTCATAAGATTTAGCCATATTGTGGTGCGCATCTTCCATCTCTTGATGCTGGAGTTGCAAGGACTCGCACATGGTGACCAAAAGAAGGCACTTTGCCATTCTATTTGATTTGTCCCATTTCTCGTGCTCCTTGCGCTCCTCATCAGTAGATGAATCGTCTAGAGGCTTGGGACGGGGTGTAGTGAGTACAAATAGATTTTCTTCATGATAAGAACATTCTCAATGTTTCGTTTCCACTCGATAAAATTCGGACCGGATAAGGGATTTTGTGCGAGCATATTGATAATCGGTGTAAGAGACATATCTGAAAAGATAATGTAAACACATAAGCATACGATCGCACATAATTCGTAACAACAATATTGTAACCTTTTGATAAAACAATATTGATTGAAACCTCCAATCGCCCAAGGAATTCCACATGCAAGCCACGCGTGTGGACGTTTACACATGAACCCCTCGACCAGACTAAAATATACCTTTAGTCGTTTAATTTCAATCCATGTCAACTTATCCTTATGACAAATGAAATTAATGATTGACCTTACTGACCACATCACTATCGCAAGAAGGGACTTCATGGAAGTTGTACTGAGGTGATGTCTAAGCAATGACCATAATTTTAACAACAGAAAATGAATTCTTAGAATTGGCATACTCACTAGGACCATACCGCTTCCAATCCAAATTCCTTTGTTATCTCATTTTATATCCATCTCTAGAGAACTTATGAAAATTGCATATGCAAGCCACGCGTGTGGGCGCCACACATGAAACTCCCACTCTCAATAGATTTAAAATGTTTTATTTAGAAATCTCATCTAACAAACTTATGATAAGCAAAGCAAGCAAGCCACGCGTGGACGCCACTTACAGTCGTCTCACTTTGTTTAGAGATCAAAAATGGAGGTCTTGACATTTTAATTTGAAAATTAATATGTCGGGTTTACTTGCTTAGTCTTTTGTTCAAAAGGTTTGTCCATGCAGATCACGTAATCCTAGCATGCTTTTCTATAGAACTCAACATGTAAAACATGCTCGCAGAATTCTAAAATATGCTTGAAAAAACGCGATAAACCTAGCATGCTTACTATGCGCATCCAATCACGAAAACATATAATATGTTTGTCTACGAAATTTAAACATACATATCATGCTTCTGCATAATTTAAACATCCACGACATGCTATGAACGATAAAAATAAAATAAAAGCGCTCATCGCGCCCACTCGTGGAACTCTGCACTTTCCTGCCTAATCTATTACATAGAATTGCAAAGTACATATCTTCATAATCTTCGAAAACGGGCCTCGCGTGCACGGGCACGGACCGGATTCGTCAAAACTGGATTCGGGTTGGAAAAACGGGTTCGGGCTGGGTTTGTGCGAAATGGGGTGGCGGGCAGGCCAGGGCACGGCCATCATGCGCGCCAAAGACACCGCCGCCGCCGCCCACGCTGCCGCCTCGCGTGCTCCTCGCGGCTGCCTCGCGGTCACGAAAGCGACCGCGACCCATCGAGCACGCGTGCGCGCGCCATGTTCGCGTTCGCTATCAAGGCCTGTCTCGCGGTCGACCTCGCGACCATGAGCTCGCTTCATGGCACGGGATCTCGCGCGACAAATGCACGCCCATCGCCGCGCGCTTGTAGCGCGGGATCTCGCGCGACAAACGTGCGCCTGTTGCCCACGTGGCGCACGGGCGCCGGGATCGCGTGACAAACGTGCCCTATCGCCCGCAAGACGCTGCGTTGTGCGTGCCGCCAGCGAACGCGCGCCCGCCGACCCATGATAAGCGCCGCCCGCGCGCACGATCGGCGTCGGGAGGTGCCGAGGCATCCGTGCACGCGCGCGCCCGCGCCCCGATGGTCGAGCCGTGCCGCCGCGCGCTGTGTCGCCAACGTTGAAGAAACGCGCGGTAGCAGCCGTCTTGCGGCGTCGAGCTGCGCCTCGCGTGCCGTCGCCGCCTGCGGCGCCTTCGCGCCGTCTTCCGGTTTCTTCGACATGTCTTCCTGTTGTCTCGCTCTTCGTGCTTTCGTCTTCGTTCTTCTTTTACGTATAAGATTTACGAGAAAAATCTAATCTAACCACGTATTTTCTCGTGGTGAAAAATAAAATCCGACAAAAATAAAACCGAGCCACGATGAACGACAGATCCAACAATTAATTAATAGCGCACGTAATAATCAAACGTGAATTAATCCAACAGAGCCAAGATACTGAACCTCGCTCTGATACCAATTGTAGGGAAAACTTATTTTGACCTCCCAGGATCTATCTTGGATGTTTAATTCACCATACATTGATTATATTCTAGCATGCACCTATATAATTAATTGCAACACGTGAGGGTTTTCTTGTGTTTACCTTTGAATGCTCGGGGATGAGCGGATCGAGACTCGTGCTTTGATCTTCTAGATCGTATCCGGTTGCCCAATCTCCAATATCGGTGAGGATAATCTATGGAGAATGCTACATAAAATCACCCTATTTCTCTTTAGTATTTTCGAGAATCACCTTCCCAAGTACTATTGGAATACACGAATATTTGCTAGGTTAAAAGTGAGGATTAGCCTTGATCTTATCTCTTACCTTATATTTATAATGCATTACCATAATCCCATAAGGAAAGGATCCATGCATATCCCATAAATATAATAATATCCTTATGGATAAAGAGAATCAAATCAAATCCATAGAGAGGAGGGAGGCGCCGATTTCTGTGTGCTACGGGCCTGGATGGGCCAGCCCACGGATCAAATGCAAGGAATAAAGATGGGCCTCAAATAAATTAATTATCTTATGTTTAGCCCAGAACATAAATTAATTTATAAATATTCATTCATGCCACTAGAGAATAAATGCTGACTTACCCTTTATTACAGAAGGTGAGTGGGGCTTGCACTTAGACATTACGAATCCCGTATTTAAGATATCGTCGTCCATTAATTATTTAGAGCATTACATTGCTTAAAATAATTAATATCTTTAATTCCTAAGTAGTACCACTCAACCTTATTATTGTACTTGAGCTAACTCAACCTCGCGGGTTTAGTACAATAAACCTTTTGAGCTCCTTAAGGGGACGTCATCATCCTAAACGGATACGGTGACTCGATACAGATAACTAGCATGACATACAAGCACTGCCACCACCCAAGATGCGGAGAATATTGGGTTAGAACATATAACCCTCACCCATAACAAGTCATAGTGATGGTCAGCAACTCATACTCACCTAATACCTTATCGAGGTTTAGATCATCGTAAGTCACCGAAATCTAGGTTCTTCACGACGGTCAGATAGAAGAACTCATCTCACTGTGATCCATCAATACGTCAGAGACGTACCAGCATAGACAAGCAACCAAGTCAAGTCACTTCTTATCTATACCGCAGCCTATACCGACAACTCGTCCTCAAGTTGTCTCACCGTGATTCTTTTATATCTCATTAAACGACCAATCATACGGACTTACGTGATCTTCTACACAATCGTATGATCTAACTTATATATGAGATAAGGGACACGGATATATGCAATCAAGTATCAATTCGGATAGGAGATTGTAATAGTGGTAACGAGAAACATTGTATACAAGCTCAACCAAAGCGCTTTCAAGATACAAATCCAACAACTGCTTTGCTTCGCCTAGCAATCGGCATCGTGATTGCTCGCTCCGACTTGCATTCTTGCCTCCATCTCCAATAGCTTTTGATGATAAGCTATGGAATCGCAGTTGGGTACTCTCACCGAACTCTTCGCTCTGCATGTATGTCCGTGATAGAGAACCAGGTCCAAACATCCTATTCTTTTTCTTTGAGGAGCTCCCAAGGACATTTTTTAGAATTTGAGTCCTATCAACTGCTGGCATCGCCTCATCACTGCCCCCAGATTGGCTCAACTGTGTCACCTGTTCCTCAACCTGCCTCTGTAATATAATTTTATACAATTATTATTTAATTAAATGCTTGTTGTTGCACTAACGAATATACTTACCGCGATACTCTGAGCATTCTCGTCTGTATAGCTCCCATCGTCGGTGGCATGATACTTTTGGAATACTTCCCATTGGACCTCTGATATGTCTACTCCACGCTCTTTTGCCTATAAATAAGTCAAACAAATTAAATAATTAACAAGTATCACGATTCTTAAATCAATTTACTATATCTAAAACTTCAAAGTACTTACAATATCTCTCGCATACTCTAATGCACAGTGTGAGTCACCCCGATGCTTGACTATCCTAGTACCCTCTCCATCTGGCTCAGACATTATGTTGCTGCGGGCCTTTGCCGCCTTCGCTTGGACGTCTGTCCGAGCCCAATAATTCTTCCAATTATCTCGATCAGGGATAAATGGAGGTGGGTTGGGCAAGTCCTTCAGTCGCTTGATCTTGTGAACAAGATCTTTATAGCGTTCGACGGTCTTTGCACACCCAGTAGGTGTAGACCATGGCCTCGTCCAGCGTATCATCCCAATAATTTTTTTTTTTGCAAAATATATATGATTACAACATCACTGGTGTCAAAGGTAAAGACATAAATGACTCCGTATAAACAACACGGACCTTGAATTCATCGAAATAAATCTGTTTGTACTCTTGAGACACCATTTTCCAATTGAAACCGTTGTGGTTCATGAATTTATGAAATGACTCCGTAATCACGCGTGGTACATCATTGCTCGGACACAAAATGCTGCAATTTACAATAAATAAAGACATTAGAATATTATGATTTATTTTAACTGAGACATACCATAGATAACATACCCATTCACAATGGCTATCTTGTTCATCCCCTCCCTCGACGGCACTGCACTAATGCTCGAGCTACCCGGGTTGTGAGACAGTGCCTCCATAGATTCTTCGAGCCCGACAGGTGATGGCTACGGCGTATATGAACCTAGATGCCTCCGACCTGATGAAGAGGTACCTCGTCCACCCTGAGACATCTGCAAACAAAGGTAAAAAATGTTGCATTAAAATTTCACAAATAATACATATCATAACATTTTTTTATGCATACTATAAAATAAAACTTGTTCAGCTTACATATAATAAATTCAAACCCTATTCATCATCGTCATCATCATCATCATCCAACATAAGTATATAGTTAATAATCTCAACTATCCAACAATAATCTACACCTATTTTCAATCCAACAACAATCTAGTTAGTCTCAAGCATCTAACATAAGTATATAGTTAATAATCTTAAGCATCCAACAATAATCTATACCTAATTTCAATAACCTAATCTCAATCAACCAACAACATATCACTATATTTTTACGATAAATTATTAACAATATATCACAACAACATATCACTATATTATGATAACATATCACAATAATCATAACAATATATCCTAGCATCACAACAATTATAACAATATATCCAAGCATCACAACAATTACAACAATATTTCACAAAAAATCAACAAAATTTGAAAACTAAATAAACCCTAGACTAAACAAAAACTAACACGACTAACTGACACGCTGCACAAGCGGCAAGTGGCAGGGCTGGGGCATGGGGTGGGGGGCGGCGGCAGCGGCGGCGGGCGGGTCAAGGCGGGAGCACTACAGGAGGCGAGGGCGGAGGTAAAGTGTTTGGGCGCAGAGTAATGAAATCTAGGAAGAAACTCGTCATTATATTTTTTAACGACGGATTAGCGGCGAAATTATCCGTCGTTATATTTAAAAACTGATAGCGACAGACTCACGACGGACATTTCCATCGTTAACATATTAACGACGGACAAACAATGCCGAATTCAGTCGTTGAAATTCTCAGCGAAAAAATAAAAATAAAAACTAATATTAACGACGGACACACTCCGTCGTTAAATTACGCAAAATAAAAAGTAAAAATCCGTTAATCTAACGACGGATCGTTAATTAATTTTAACGACGGACTAACGGCGTATATTTTCGTTGTTAAAATTCTCAGCGAAAAAATAAAAAACTAATATTAACGACGGAATATATTCCGTCGTGTAATTATTTCGAATAAATTATTTTAAAAATAATGTTAAAAACGAAAATAATCCGTCGTTAAATTAAGTGCAAAATAAAAAAAATAAAAATTTCGTTAATTTAACGACGGATCAGCGACGGTTACGACTTAACGACGGACTTAATCCGTCGTTAAATTATGTTCAAAATAAAAAAGTAAAAAATTCGTTGATTTAACGATGGAATCAGTCTGTCGTTAAATTTAACGACGGAATCAGTCCGTCGTTAAATTTAACGACGGATCAACGACGGTTATTACGTCGTTAAAGGTTCGCGCGAGATATTCCCGCCGCATGCCGTCGTGGATTTGTCGTCAATCCTTCGTTAATAAAAAAATATTAAATTCGTTTGTATTCCGTCGCTAACTCGTCGTAGAATCACGACCCGTATTTTGGCCGTCGTTGTTCGGCTGCATTTTTGTAGTGCGAATCCCTCTTTGACAAACCATCGACTGATCGAAATAGGTTTCGGTTCTTGATTTTATAACCGAATCGAAACCGAATTACATCTTAAATCGATCGAAACTCATCGGTCTGATTCGATTCGGTTCAGTTATGCACCTAGGTCAAGCAACATCGTCAGGCGTAGAAAAAATCAAGACCTTTATGTATGTAGTTTTATATGTATCATATATTATTTTTCAAGTTAAATCACTAACTTATCTATCATAGCTCAATGGCCATCTATGCATTTTAAATTTCTTCATTTCATTGAACTCCAGTTTGATTCCTACTTGGTGCATTTTTTTATCTTCATTTTTGAAAATTCATTTTTGGTTCAATTGGTTAATAATTTAATAATCTACTGAATTTTTCTCAACAATAACTTCATTTTTAGTTGTTGTTGCTAATAAGAACTTTAATTTTATTGTTTTATTGTTGATATTGCAATAATATATATTTTTAGATGATATTCTTTACTTATATTTAATTAAATTTTAGTTTTATTTGGTATTTTATAGTTTATTATTGTGATTTATCTAAAACATTTTTATTAAATTATTTTGATAAAATTATGTTTAATAAAAAATATAAAAGTGAGTATGCAAATTTAAAGTAAAACAAAAATAAAAATCAATATGCATATTTCGTTTAAATTTTGCCTCAGACTCCTAATTCTCTTGAATACGATTGAATTAGATATTTTTAGAATCAAACCTAACACTTCGAGAATACACGCTTGTAGATTGTATTGCCTAATTAGATCTCTCAAGTTTTTAAGTTCAACGAAAAACAACTTAATTTTTTTAAAAAAAATCTCCATCAAATGATCTAGAATGAAAGAGATTAAATACTCCATCGATCCCATTATTGTTGGCTCGTTTTCTTTTTTAGACTGTCCCGCTATTGTTGGTCCGTTCAAAAAAACAACAACACTAAAAGTACATCGAATTTCGCGTCAAACACTATTTTATACACAAAACATAACTCTCCTTAATTTTCGTGTAAAAAGAAAGAAGCCAATAATACCGGGACAGAGGGAGTACCACATACTAGCTAAAGGTTGTGTACTATAATCCATCCTCTCTATCTATATATACACATAAATAATTATATAGAAATCATTTTTTTTATATTATTACATTATTGTTTTTTCATTATGTTAATGTTATATATATATATATATGTATATATATTATTGTTCTTTTTATGACATGTGTAGATCATATAAAAATTAGTGAATTATTTTTAACTAAGACATAGGGAATAATTTTCATTAGATAGTTACTGACTTAATAATGAATATTTAAACTAATAATCGTTATATTATAAAAACATATTCGTGCAAAACCGTCCTTAAAGTAGACTAAAACCGAGTGCAAAAGGCAGCCAGCTACATTGACCATCAACGTAATGCTGTCGTGGGTGCCACAAACCACAAATCCAAATCATTTCAATCCAACGGCTCAGATCTCATAATCTTGAATTTGAGGTTCATTTGATCTGAATTTAGTGTGAGGCTGAGGTTTCATTTCTCGTATTTTAAACGAGAGGGCCGGCATCTCATTTCAATCCAAGAGGAAGGAAAGCACACATATACAGTCCACATTGTCTCTCAGAGAGTCTCTCGGAGAGAATCACCAAAGAATTTGACACCCATCTCCGGCAACTTCTCAAAGGTCCAATCTTTGTCTTCATCTTTTTCGAATCTCGTTACAAAGACTCGATTTTTATCTTTTTTTGTTTTATAAAAATATTTGAATCTTGTTGAGTTATTTCCTCTTTTACGATTTTTGGTGGTCTCGATTTGTTGTTGTTATGTGAGATCTGGTAAATTTTGCTTTTATAAACTTTTATTGATGGATCTGATGATGGGTGTTTTGAATTGTGACTGAATGTTTCAGTGATAATGTGCATGTGTGAGTTTTGATCACTGAAGATCGTATGTTTCCAGTCATTCTTCTTGGTTGAAGTTTTGTATTTGTTTGCTTGTGTTCGGTTTGGATCTTGTTTCTGTATTTGGAAGTTTCCTATTTATAGCTGAAATTTGGTGAGAAATGTAAATGTACTAAATAATTATTTGATTAGTTGGTAATGTTTGATATACTTTAATTAACAATTGGGTGCTTAATCCTTGAGGTCTCTCTTAAGTCAAATTCCAAGTCAATTTGATTTAGTTTTACTCTTTGCAAAATCGAAGATTATGTGCTAATTTAGTTTCCAACGTTGAAATTCGATTATGTTTGTGGATCTTGCATTGTCAAGGGATGCCAATCGGGTTTCGTATGACATTAAAAGTTTATGATTTCTGAGAATGGCACATTGCGTCAATGCGTTGTCATCGAATATGAAGCGAAGCTTTACTCATGAAATTTGGACTTTTGGTATTCTTGATTTCAGATTCATAATGTATGTCTATATTGATGATCTTGGAATTTTTTCTTGTCTTCAGATAACATTAAGCGATGGCAGAGGCAGAGGATATTCAGCCCCTCGTTTGCGACAATGGAACTGGAATGGTCAAGGTAATCTCGATTTCCTTGACCTAACCAGTTCAGATTTTTATTGATCTGATATAGCCATAACTTATTACATTATTGATCTCAAAAATTTCAGGCTGGGTTTGCTGGGGATGATGCTCCGAGAGCCGTCTTTCCGAGTATAGTGGGACGCCCTCGCCACACTGGAGTTATGGTTGGCATGGGCCAGAAGGATGCTTATGTTGGTGACGAGGCTCAGTCCAAGAGAGGTATTTTGACACTCAAATATCCGATTGAGCATGGTATCGTCAGCAACTGGGATGATATGGAGAAGATTTGGCATCATACCTTCTACAACGAGCTTCGTGTGGCCCCAGAAGAGCACCCGATCCTCTTGACAGAAGCCCCTCTCAACCCAAAGGCGAATCGTGAAAAAATGACTCAAATCATGTTTGAGACCTTCAACACCCCTGCCATGTATGTTGCGATTCAGGCTGTTCTCTCCCTCTATGCCAGCGGTCGTACAACAGGTAAGGAACATATTAGATGTTGGTTGTATTATTGCAAAATATTTGAAGAAACTGAATCTGTATTTCATGCTTATTGCAGAATGTGGCTTTTTTATGATTGATATATTATAGTATCGCCTAAAATTTCTGATGGCCTACTTATGATTAGGGTATCACGGATTATGCAACGAAGAAATTATATCTATCATCTTAGTTTGTCCATCTGCTTATGCTTGACCTGTTCTTCGGCAGGTATTGTTCTCGACTCTGGAGATGGTGTCAGCCATACAGTTCCAATCTATGAGGGTTATGCTCTCCCCCACGCCATCCTCCGTCTCGATCTTGCTGGCCGTGACCTCACAGACAGCCTCATGAAGATCCTCACTGAACGTGGCTACATGTTCACAACTACAGCCGAGCGGGAAATCGTGAGGGACATCAAGGAGAAGCTAGCTTACATCGCCCTTGATTATGAGCAAGAGCTTGAAACTGCAAAGACGAGCTCTGCTGTTGAGAAGAACTATGAGCTGCCTGATGGACAGGTGATCACTATTGGAGCTGAAAGGTTCAGATGCCCTGAGGTCCTCTTCCAGCCCTCAATGATCGGGATGGAAGCTGCTGGCATTCACGAGACCACATACAATTCTATCATGAAGTGTGACGTTGATATCAGGAAGGATCTGTATGGAAACATCGTCCTCAGTGGTGGCTCGACTATGTTCCCAGGCATTGCTGACCGGATGAGCAAGGAGATCACGGCTCTTGCCCCGAGCAGCATGAAGATCAAGGTGGTGGCCCCACCAGAGAGGAAGTACAGTGTCTGGATCGGAGGGTCAATTCTGGCCTCCCTCAGCACATTCCAGCAGGTAACGATTACCGCTTACATTTCTTGTAAACTAAACATGAATTTCAGTGGACTGATTTTGGTCGGTTTTGCTATTCTAGATGTGGATTGCCAAGGCAGAATATGACGAGTCCGGCCCGTCGATTGTGCACAGAAAATGCTTCTAAAAATCGAACTCTTCGTTCGCTGCTTTTGCTTGAGGAGGTTATACTTGATATGATTTGCCCTTATGCTCTATGCTTCGTTCGCTTTTCTTCCGGTTTTGTGTTTATCGAGTCGTCGTTATCTATGTTCTGAGACTTTGAAGTTTGGACATGGAAATATTTTCATTATTTTGGTTTTATATTTGTATTAGTCTGTAGCAGACTTGTGGTTTTCCGATGGTACTATGGTTTGAGTTTCGGACGAAGAGCACATACTGTAATTTTAGTATGGAAGTCGTAATGTCAAGATTCAATCTTTGCTATTCTTGTGATTCTGTTTCGAAAGATATTTTATTGGGTGAATTGCTATAAAATTCACGAACTTTGACCCGATATTAATCTTCTATACATTTATAAATTGTTCTAACAAATTATTTTTTGATTTGTAGCAAAGTGGATATGTTCAATATTTTGATAACTTCATTTCAACTTTAATCTGATGATGCTTTGTAAGTGATATGTGATGACTATGGTCATGTTTTCTATCTATATTATGCTATTTAACGTCATTTTTAAGTTTTCATAAAAATTTAGATGTATCTATTATGCTTTAAATAAAAAATTGTGTTATTATTGTAATAATTTATAAAATATGCCTCCTTAAAATAAAAAATATAAAACATGTCAAACCAAAATTGAATAAGGGGAAATGAGATCTGGGAAGTGGGAAAAAGTGAATATTGAATCAAAACTAACTAAACACCAGATTAGGTGATGTTATTTAAGATAATGACATGATCTGTTAACAAAACAGAGATCAAAACAGACCAAGATCAACAACTACAAATCAGTCTGTTACTAGACAAGATTGTACAAAGGCATGAGCTCGCCCGGCAGCAAACCTTCGCCGGCCCCGAAACCCAAAAGTCGAGGCATTTCCTGAGGCGCTTTCGCTAGGGCTCCAAAATTCAGGCCAAAGGAAAGTAAGTAGAAATAGCTGCTGTAGAAGCCCCTCAAGTTCCACAGACATCAACAACCTAGGGAAAAGTTGAAATTTGATGGCCCGACAGCATCCACAAAACCTTGTACCGACAGTTCAGGCACGGCGGCCTCATCACTGTAGAGCATCTCATGGTCGATGAAGACGACAATGATGGAGATGTCATCGTGGACATGCCTCCTGACACCGTTATTGAGTTTCTTGATTTCATCATACGGCATCTGCCTTATCCTACCTGCCCTCTCCAGAGCTGACACCAGAAGCCTCCTTGCTATTCCCTGTGATGCACAAAACAAGAATGTGAAATGAACATATGAAAATAAATGGTTTAACAAAGAGAAAGCTAGAAAAAGGAACAGACTGCTCTCTGGTTGTTGTGGACAATCTCCACAGCCTCCTGACTGGTCAGGAATTCCCAGAGGCCGTCGGAGGCGAAGATGAGGAACTTGTCGTCTCCTGATATCCGTCGCGTCACTATGCTCGGATCGGCTCTTAGAACTGGTCTTTGGAGAGGCTCGGGAAGGTGGAACCTTGGAAAGGATGGATCGAGGGCGAATTCCGGCCTCTTGAGGTAAGCATCACCGATGGATCTTGATACCTGTGCACAAATACAGAGTCATTCCAAATTGAAGCTTCAAATTTCATAACCGTTGCTTGAATTTAAGCTCAGTTATTATAGTTTCGTCACGGCAAAATGAGGCGAACCTGTATGATTCCCTTGATACGCCAAACGCCCTGCTTCATCACAACGATCTGTGAATCTTTGGGGTGCAGATTCGTTAACTCTTTCCTGACCTCTTCCATGCTAGCGTTGTGGTCTCGAGTGAGCTGCTCGGCCACAATCCTATTTGACTGGTCCAAACATCCCATGACTGCTCTCGAGTCCCCCAAATTAGCAAGGTATAACGTTCTCTTCCAGATAACTCCGACCAGACAGCAAGAACCGATTGCTGCAAGCACCGGTCTGATTGCATAAGCTCTTCTCACAGTATGAGAAACCCGTTTTCTGTTTCAGAAAACGCGCTTCGGAGTATATCTTCCGACATTGCTCCGTTTTCCTGGGCAAATCCTGTGAAAACAGATGTTCATGTTACGCATTAGCCACTTTTTTCTTCCCATTTTAGATTGATTGCATGCATTTGTCCCTCACCTGGATTATCCTATGGGAAATAACTGGAAAAGGAGAAAAAACACCAATTTAGCAACGAACATACAGGCTGTAGCTAACAAATCTCACTGCATCTAAAAGCTTATAGGTCGAGTGGAAATAGATGGCAACGAACATTGTATGGTTTGTTCATGATGAACAGATTCCCCAAAATGCCCTTATACATATATTTCAGCAATCCAAATCAACAACTAGTGATAAAGAAGTTAAGACATCATAAAAAATGTCAGCAAAAAATGTGCCATGCTCAGCAAATAAGTTTCTCATTATACGGTTTTTTTCAATGCAACCCTAATTATCAGCAAAAATGTTAATTTGTCGGCCAATTTGCATGAACTATACTATAATAGTTCCATAGTCAACTACAGTTAACTCAGCAAAATACTTACTAATCAAGTGATTGAAGAGGTGGTCTGAGATGTATCTTGACGCCTCGGGGCCACCGTGGCCATCATAGACACCGACAAAAGTGGCGTGCCTACCAGTCTCGACTTGGCTCTGATCCTCAAGAACGGCATTTGCCTGGACAACAGCAAAGGAGAACTCACCGTGTGAATGCTTCTCGAGATCTTTGGACCAGAGAAGCGCGTCGTCCTCCCCTTCGGAGCCTTGGTCATCATCCTTGCTCATAGGGGCATATCGACCCATGGGACTCAAACATGAAGATGCTGTTTTTCCCAACCAAGAAAACATCCCTCATTTCCTTCAGTAGTGAAGATTCTGCAGTTTAACACATATCCAATTATTTGTTAAACTTAACCTAGATTGAATAAAACAGTAAGCTAAAACAACAAGAACTTCTAGATACAGCAGCATCATATTCATGATTAACCACCAATATGACGCAAACAAAAAAGAAAAAGAAAAAAAGAGAATATTAAAATAGTGAGACCAAGATTGCGATGCTCAAACAGTAGGAACAATTCAACAGTATAAAGTCAAAAATAGGGTAGAAAATGAAAACAAAAATATGTAATGTGACAAGAAACAATTTCAAATAGGAGCAAGAAAGTAACTGGTCGAGAGAAATTTATCTGACAATAAAAGCCACAGAATATGAAAATTTCAATTTCCAAGCAAATCCCAACGGAACCCCTCAAGAAACAAGAAATCAAAATCTATGATTGAATCCACATACGAAACGGCTAAGCTACTATTTCATCAAAATACGGAACTAAACACATATGTACATATTAAATAAACTAAAGAAAAGCAAAATCTTCATTTCACACGAAACGCTCACCAAAATTTCTTCTTATAGCTATAACCCCAGACAGAGTAGCCGAGATATGAAGATCCCAAGAAAGAATTTGCCAGTGCAGAGCGACACAAAAACTAAATTATTTTCTGGGAAGAAGAGAAACGAGATTAAAATGCGTGTGGCATCGGAAATAACATCTCTTTGGGAGTTCAGGTGCAGAATTCAAGAAATCTTGATGAAAATTTATGTGGGCTGTCGAGTTCTGAGCAAAATAAACTTTTCCTCACAAAGTGGAAACAGAAGAGAGAGAGAGAGAGAGAGAGGGAGGGAGAGGATTGTTGTTAAGTAAGAAAAGGAAACTTCGAGGAAGAGCTGTATATGGGGAGAGAGTTTGACTTCAGGAGGCAAATAGATTATGGACCTATGGTTGATAAGTGGAGCTGCATATACACATACAAGTGGTAATTTTCTATGGATAATATAAGTGCTTCAATAATCATTATCTACACAATATAAATTAAATTTATATTGCGCGTAATAATTACAACCTAATTACAGTTGTATTACAGGAATCTTTACGGTTACAAAGCTCAAACTCATATCCTTCTTTAAGTACACAAAACTACTATCATAAACGTCCAAATGTCACTATTTAAAAAGAAATATTATTTATTTTGTATATTATAATTAAAAATATCATTTACACCTCATATAATATATCCTCTAGCACATCTCTTAAATATATCTAATGCTTGTTAATTTCCTATCTTGTTTAGGGGATCTTTTAAAAGAAAGTTCCGCGCCTAGTTTGTATAGCCTTTTCTTTATCAAGCATAATGAAATTAATCACTTGTTTTGGTTTAATTCATGAGAACCCATAAATGTTATTTTCAGTATGTAATGGATAAATTTATATTTTGTGTAACACAGACCTACATTCTTGTGCAATATATGTAAACCACATGATATATAAATTATATTTAAAAAATCAAGTGTGACAGTATGTATCAATACAAATCTACATTCACGTTCAAGTGCACATTGAGTAAATCCATGTTCTTGTGCAATACAAATTACATTTTTCTACAATACCGCAAACTATACATGATACGTAAATCATATTTGGGAAATCTGGTGTTACAGTGTGTATTGAAAAAATCCACGTTCCAATGTAATATTTGAAAACTACACAGAATGGATAAATCACACCTAGAAAACTTGGTGTGACAGATATACCTATAAAGACTTCTAGTGGAATTCGTATTTGTGACGTTTGGTTACATAAAATCCATAACCACTGGGCATCCCAAAGGAATTATTAATCACTTGTATTAGTTGTATAGTACTATATATTAGATTAATATTAGAGATATTGACATATAAATATATGAACTTTGATGTGATTTTTGTTTTGTACACGAATTTTAAAAGAAGTATATAAATATATGAATTTTGATATAATTTTGATTTTGTACACAAACTTTAAGAGTAGTATATAAACACATGAACTTATTAATTTTAATGATTTTACCACGATTTATTTTTTTGGGTTATTGACGCATAAATACAAAAACTTTGGGTCAATTTTGGTTTTTTCCCACGAACTTTAAAATTGTCACAAAATACACAAACTTAATGACTTTAATGATTTTACCACGATTTCAAATTTAAACCAAATTAAATCTGACTTGACATCTCGAAAATTTACCATAGAGAAAACGGTCAGTGATATAAACGAAATCTTAGAGAGAGGATATCGATTGTTTTGATCCTAACTAGAACCAGATGATGAAACAAACGAAGACTTGATTTTTGTAATGAGGGTTGACGCGATGAATCCTAGAAATAAAAAAATCTGATTTATTTTGATGGAACGACGATGTTTTATGCCATCTCTCTACGATATCATTTATATCACTAACCGTTTAATGTATAACAAATTTTTGAGATGCCAAATCAGATCTAATTTGACCTCAATTTGAAATCATGGTAAAAATACTAAAGTCATTAAGTTTGTGTATTTTGTGATAATTTTAAAGTTCATAGGAAAAATCAAAATTGGCTCAAAGTTGTTGTATTTATGCGCCAATAACCCTTATTTTTTCGACCAAATTGAAACTGATATGACATTAGATATGATGAGTTGATAACGACGTGAAAATAAATTAATAAATATAATATAAAAAAATATTTACACTTGGTAAAACACGTACATTGATTCATTAACACATACAAAACACATATACACTTCACGAGAAATAAAAAAATAAAAATAAAGGAGTATAACACAAACACACAAAACGAAGAGAGCACTCCAAATCTTAAACCCACAATTTTAATTTGTAAATGGAGTAGATGACGAACAAGTAGGCTACCACAAATGTCTTCTTCTTCTTCTTCTTCTTCACACACGAACTTTAAGATTTTCACATCGTCGCCAACTCATCATATCTATAGCCATGTCAGTTTCAATTTGATCGAAAAAATAAATTATGATAAAATTACTATAATTAATAAGTTCGTGTATTTGTATACTCCTTTTAAAGTTCATGTGCAAAACCAAAATCAATCAAAATTCGTGTATTTATATACTCATTTTAAAGTTCATGTGCAAAACCAAAATTACATCAAAGTTTATGTATTTATATGTCAATAACCCTTAGTATTAATATTATTTTTCACATTCGTTTCAAAGATGTTCTCATGTTGTTTTGGAAATTAATAGGATATATTAAATCATTGAAAAATCAAAATTTTATTGGATTAAAGTAATCTAGAAAGTTGAAATATTACTCAGTTTCTTAAATAATTCTTAATTTAAATCGAACCATCTGATTTAACCGTTCTCAATAGCCATGAAATAATCATCTTAGGTGATCCTCTTGTCAATGGATGTTCCTACGGAACCAAGGTCGAAAAGATTGAAAAAATCAGTCATTTACAACCACCGATGAAGGATTCCTCGAAAAGTTAAGGATTAGTAATCTTTTTTATAAATCGAATGAATTTGGTCTTATACATACGTGAAGAAGGTAATCAAAAAAGAAAGAAGATGAGTTCTTCTTTCTTTTATCACTTAGGAGCCGTGTGAGATGAAAGTCTCATGCACGGTTTTGAATGAGAGAAAGAAGTGAGAAATCCTCTTTTCGACTCTGACTCTCTCATTCCAATCGTTGCTTTTCTTTCTGTCTTTATATACTAAAGTGAATATAATATTTGGAAAAATTCATAGACAAATATATAATACCCTAAAAGTTTGAAGTTTCTAGTAAAATTTGATTACTGATATGTACTTAAATTTAATTTATTTATTCATATCATGTGATATTTACCTAATGACTCAACATACTATTACATAATGTGATAATACAATACAATACATAGGATAAAAGAAGGAAAAACTAATACATACTTTTCTTCCCCGTATCCTTTACCTTTGGCTGATTACAAGAAACAAATTAAGATACCATATTATGAATGTTCAGTGCATTCACTGCATAATATAAAGAATGGCGAAGAACAAATTATATTTGATGTTTTTTTCTTTCTAGAATTAAAAAATCCATATCTCTATTATTTGTCGGAATGTAGTATGAAATCCCCAAAATGTTATCCTTGATGAGACAAAGTCAAAACTATGTCCCTCGTCCATGTGATTAGTGGTGCTTTTTTGGTTTAACTGTTGGCAAGAAATTTATGACATTTCGAGATTAAATAATACGTGACGCATATGATTGATAATCAAATTATTGATTAAATATCTAAATTTAGATATTTACATTATTTGACATGAAATTTGTTGAAAATCGCGTGCATATATATATATATTATATATGTAGTCAAGTTTCTGGAAGCTACTTTGACCAAGATTTTGAGTGACGTAACGCTTAATTTTGTGAAATTAAACGGCATAGGATCGATCTACGTTCGAGTAGATGATCGTGGTGTATTCACATTCTCAAACCGATTTCGGTGAGTGAGAAATAATGGATCAAAGTTGGTCACTTAAACATGGAGTTATGTGATTAATGGGATAAGCATGGATTAATTAATCCTTATCCCACATTGATTAATGTACCTTCATTAATTGTCTATATAAGTGGGTCATTGAACACTTAGTATAATTATGTGCACAAGTGATGGGTGGAAAGCCCACGCCACACGCATGCCGCCGCCGCCGCCGCCCGCCCGGCCCGCCGGTGCCCGGCGCCCGGCGCCCGGCCGCGCCGATGCCGGCCCGGCTCGGCTCCGGCTCGGTTTCGTTCGGTTCCGTGGATCGTGGATCGTGGATCGTGGATCTTGGATCTTGCAATTGGTCTGGCTTGCTTGGGCCATTGCCTTATATTTGGATCAACGTTTGATCGAGCCCAAAGATGGAGTTGGTCCGAGGCCCAACTCGTGTGGCCCAATCCGTTGGGCTGCTGTGCACTTGAAGAGACGTCCGGATCGTCCAATGAACCCGAACGCACGCGTTGTCGGTTCGTCGTGGCACCGCTTAACGCCCGACATGATGGCTCATGCGGAAGCGTGCCCACGTTGTCTCCGAAACCGCCGCACTCAATAGGGGACATAACTCCGTAACACCCGACATCAATACGGTGTTGACTCCAAAGATGCTCCCCATGAGGGGCGACGCCTATAAATAGGACATGTCTCCTCAAAGATAAGCCACCCATCGCTAATCGCATTCCAAGATTCCAAAGCACTCCTGCATACATAGCTAGTGTCCAAGCTTTGTCCTCGCCTCATTCCATTCGCGGAGCTCGTTGGTCCGCGGTGTCGCCACCCACCAGACGCCGCTTTATCTTTGGAGCGATCGCGAGTAACCGAGAGCACTACCGGGCGTATCTCGTCTTCGAAAAGAGCCTCCTCGACTTGGCATTAGAATCGGTTAATCGTATTTTATTACATTTTCTAGTTTCAAATTCATTGTTAGTTTTGATCTTTCTACCTTCGCTTTCACGTTGTAATGTCCCGGCAAGTTCTCGCATCGCTTTTGTACACGTTTTTCCAACAATCGCAAGACGAGATACTACTTGCCACGAAGGAGTTCGACTCTTAATAAACTTAAAACGTTCAAACATAATACCTTTGCTTGGAGATGTCGACCGTACACCCGCCAAACTCTTCTCCGCCGCCGTCGCCGCCGCCCGCCGCTTCTGCTTGCTTTGCCGCCTTCTCGCACAACGGCAATGGCGGTCATGTTTGGTTCGATGCCTTGAAATCAACCATGGGACCCTTTGGGTCGACTATTGGTTCCACTCTAAGTGGTTCAACGTTTGGTTCCACTTTTAGTGGTTCCTTTGGTTCGACGATCGCACTTTTCGATGGGTCGATTGTTGGATCCATGGGATCTAACACCGGTGGTTCTCATTCGAGTTCCATGTTCCAAAGACACTTCAAGTGGTGTTGGTGGATCCGGTTTGGGATCGATCTCGGCGCTGCTCATCTGCGTGGATGATGCCGCCCACGAAGCCGCCAAAGTTTGGAGGATCCGACTTGAGATGGCGCAAAGATGCTTTTTCTACCTCGACGTTGGGCTTCGCCAACTTCTTGGTGGAAGATGAGCTGCGTTCGGGTGGAGTGACGGACTTTCACGTCCGAGCGAAGATATGACAATCATGACCGGCGACTACCTTTGTAAAAATTTTATACTTGGTAGTTTAGAAGATAACTTGTATAGTGTTTATCTTTGTTGTAACGACATCCAAAAGTATGTGGATGCGTTAGAAAAGAAGCACCGTAGTGATGATGCAGTCTGAAAAGTTCATTGTAGCCAAATATTTGGACTACAAGATGGTCGATTCCGGCCGATCATGGACCAAGTGCAAGAGTTTCAACTCATTGTGCACGAGGTTCAAGAAGGCACACTATTTCGGACGGCTTTGTCGTCGCCATGATGATTGAGAAGTTACCCCGGGTGGAGACTTCAAGGTCTACCTTAAGCACAAGCGAAAGGATATGACACTTGAAGACTTGATCGTCGATCGCGCATCGAGTCCGGCGTGAAGAAGCTAGAACTAAAGGGAAAGGCTTGATCGATGCTAGAGCCAACTGTTGGAGAGAGGCGGTCCTCCAACAAGCGTGTTCGTCCCAATGTCAAAGATAAAGGCGAAGGAAGGTGGTTTCCGTAAGTTTGACGGGATCATACAATTGTGGCAAGCATGGCCACACGGTAGAGGCTGCCGTCGACCTAAGAAGAAGAAGGCTAAGCAAGTTACCAACGTTGTCGAGAAGGACTTCGACAAATGGGACAAGGATGACTTGGCTGCTGTGGTGACCGAAGAAGTCAACCACGTCGAGAATCAAGGTGGATGGTTCATCGACACCATGCGCAATTGCGCACGTCTGCGCCGAAAAGATGCGTTTCTCCACCTACAAGCCTGTTGAGGGAAGAAGCTCAACATGGGGAACCAAGCTTCGTCCGAGGTTGCCGGAGTTGGTGATGTGGTGCTCAAGATGTCGTCCGGCATTGAGATCACGTTGAAGGATGTGCTGCATGTCCCAGACATTCGCAAGAATTTAGTGTCGGGCTCTATTCTAGTTAATAAGGGTTTTAGACTAGTTTTTGAGTCGGACAAGTTTGTCTTGACTAAGTTTGGAAAGTTCCTTGGTAGGGGTTATCTCACCGGGGGTCTTTTCAAATTGAATGTAATGGTATGTCTTACCGTGTACCCAAGATTGCTATGAATAAAAATGCATCTACTTCCTCTTACTTGATGAGTGCTCGATTTATGGCATTGTAGATTAGGACATGTTAATCTAAATGCAATAAAAGATTAGTAAATTTAGATTTACTAAAGTTAAATGAAGATAATACACAAACGAAATGTGAGGTTTGTGTGGAAGCCAAATGGCTAAGTTACCGTTTCATTCGGTAGAACGGAGCACTAAGCCTCTAGAACTTATTCACACTGATGTGTGTGATTTAAAGTTTGTACAAACTAGAGGTGGTAAAAAGTACTTCATCACGTTTATTGATGATTTGTACAAGATATTGTTATCTTTACCTTCTAAGAAGTAAAGACGAGGCTATCAAAGCTTTTAAAACTTCAAGAACGAAACCGAGAATCAATTGTCAGTCGAATTAAGGCATTGTTCGGTGATAGAGGGAGAATATGTAGCTCCGTTTGAGGCATTATGCAACGAAAGTGGTATAATACATCAAACGACGCTCCTTATTCACCTCGCCTAATGGCGTTCTTTCGAGCGTAAAAATCGAACACTTAAGGAGATGATGAATGCTTTGTTGATTAGTTCGAGGTTACCCGAACTTGTGGGGAAGCCTGTTTTGACACCAACTACATCTTGAACAAGATTCCACTCAAAGGTAAGGATGTCACTCCTTACGAGTTGTGGAAAGGAAGAAAGCCATCGTGACAAATATCTCAAAGTGTGGGGTGTTTGGCGAAGGTTGAGGTGCCTCTTCCCAAACAAGTTACAATTGGACCTAAAATACGATCGATTGTATCTTTATTGGGTATGCACCGAGCAATGGCGCTTATCGTTTCGCTCGATCCACGGTCGAGGTACGATATATGACCGGGGACGGCGATTGAATCAAGGAATGCTATATTCTTTGAAAGTGTTTATCCCTCAGAAAGACAAGGATAAAATGAAGCCGCCTCTAGCAATAGAGCGATGGTGAAGCTTCGAGTTCTAAACCTTGGAGAAAGAACCGATGTCGCATAGCGATCGAGGTCGATCCGGAGGGTCGAACCGAGCGTGGCGATGAAGTCGAGCGCCAAAGAATTTTGGTCCCGACTATATTGCGTTCATGTTGAACGAAGAACCAACTTCGATCAAAGTAGCCTATGCTCGGTCGAGACGGGATGCTCGGCGAGAGGTCATTCAAAGCGAATTGATTCCATTCGCAAAACCACACTTGGGTGTTGGTTGATTTGCGAAGGTTGTAAGCCCTTAGGATGCAAATGGATCCTTAAAAGAAAGTACAAGCGATGGATCAATTGAAAAGTATAAGGCCCGTTTGGTTGTCGAAGGGTTTAAACAAAGAGAGGATACGATTTCTTGATACCTATTCACCGTGACTAGGATTACGTCTATTAGGGTGCTTCTCGCAATTGTCGCTTTGCACAATCTTGAGATTCATCAAATGGACGTTAAGACCGCATTTTGAATGGTGAACTCGAGGATGAGGTATATATAGAGCAACCCGAAGGGTTTGTAGTACAGTCAAGAGGGTAAGGTATGCAAACTCGTGAAGTCTCTATATGGTTTGAAACAAGCGCGTTGCAATGGCACTTGAAATTTGACAATGTAATGTTGGCAAATGGTTTCAAAATCAACGAGTGTGACAAATGTGTCTACGTTAAGAACACTGATAATGGTTATGTTATAGTGTGTCTGTATGTAGATGACATGTTGATCATGGGTAGCAATACTCAAGTCATTAATGACACAAAGTGCATGTTAAATAGAAATTTTGACATGAAGGACATGGGTTTAGCTGATGTGATTCTTGGAATCAAGATTCTAAGAAGATCAGACGGAATTGTCTTGACACAATCTCACTACGTTGAGAAAGTGCTTAAGAAATTTAACGCGTTTGATAGTTTGCTGCTAAGACCCATTAGAGCTCAATGTTCACTTGAGTAAGAACAGGTGAACTGTTGGGCAAGAAGACTATGCTAAGGTCATCGAATGTTTGATGTATCTTACAAATTGCACCCGACCCGACATAGCTTGCGCCGTGAACAAATTGAGTCGTTACACGAGCAATCCAAGCAAGGAGCATTGGAAGGCTTTAGTGAGAGTTTTGAGGTACTTGAAGTATACTCAAAATCATGGGTCATTCACGAGATATCCCCGGTGCTTGAAGGGTCTTTGTGATGCCAATTGGATATCCGACGAAAGATTCACTTTCTACAAGTGGGTGCGTGTTCACGATTGGGGAGGTCTGCTTCTTGAGATCCACGAAGCAGACGCGTGTATAGCCCGATCCACCATGGAATCGTAATTCATAGCTTTGGATAAAGTCGGTGAGGAAGCAGTGGCTCAGTAATTTTTGGAAGATATTCCATGTTGGTCTAAACCCGTGCCACCGTGATGATTCACCGTGATAGCCAAGCGCTATTGGAAGGCGAAAAGTGGTTTGTATAATGGTAAGTCTCGACATATCGTCGGTGACATAATACCGTGAGGCATTTGATCTCAGTGGGGTTATATCAATTGACTATGTCAAGTCAATAGATAATCCGCGCATCCGCTTAACCAAAGGGTTGAACCGGATCAAATGATCAAGTTGCTAGAGGAATGGGACTAAAATCCACATCTTAAGAACAATCATAGTGGTAACCCAACCATGATGACCGGAGATCCCAAGAACTTGGTTCAATGGGAGAACTAAGCTATATGAGTTCGTATATAAACACTCGAGTTAGTCTGCTCCTAGAAAGCAAACGAGTGTTGAAAAACTTGCCTAGTGGTGAGGTTGAGTCGTTGACTCTTAATGATTCCTAAGATACCCGAGGAGGTTGAGTATGGCAAGATACTCGGTAAAGAATCACCTATGTAAGTGCAGTGGGGCCGCTTCAAACAAAACACTTATGAATCCAAAGTGGATGTCCATGGCCAAATGGAATCAAGCGTGAGAACGGATGAGGTTGAGGTGTTAAAGTGTTAATACCATTGTTTCAAAGATTACTGTTGTGGGGAATAGTTCAGGCGTCGTGTCCACTAATCCGCCTGTGTACTCGATGGTACTAACTATGGAAGGTTCAAGCCATAAACCACCGTCCAAATATTTTAACATCTCTTGAGGATCGAATCATGTTCTGCATCATGCATATGGCTATTTCCACTCATGTGGGGATTGTTGAAAATCGCGTGCATATATATATAATATTATATTTGTGGTCGAGTTTCTAGGAAGCTACTTTGACCAAGATTTTGAGTGACGAACGTTTAATTTTGTGAAATTAAACGGCATAGGATCGATCTACGTTCGAGTAGATGATCGTGGTGTATTCACATTCTCAAATCCGATTTCGGTGAGTGAGAAATAATGGATCAAAGTTGGTCACTTAAACATGGAGTTATGTGATTAATGGGATAAGCATGGATTAATTAATCCTTATCCCACATTGATTAATGTACCTTCATTAATTGTCTATATAAGTGGGTCATTGAACACTTAGTATAATTATGTGCTGAAGTGATGGGTGGAAAGCCCACGCACACGCACGCCTCAGCCGCGCCTTGCCGCTTGCCCGGTGCCGGTGCCGGCGCGGCGCCCGCCGCCGCGCCGCGCGCCGCGCCGTGCTCGGCTCGCCCGGCCGGCCCGCCTCAAGGCTCGGCTCGGTTCGGTTCCGTGGTCCGTGGTCCGTGGATCGTGGATCGTGGATCGTGGATCGTGGATCTTGGATCTTGGATCTTGCATTGGTCTTTGGGTGGTCTTTGGGCTTCTTTGGGCTGTTCGTGGGCTTGCCCGTGGGCTCGGTTAGTGGGCCATTGCCTTATATTTTGGATCAACGTTTGATCGAGCCCAAAGATGGAGTTGGTCCGGGCCCAACTCGTGTGGCCCATCCGTTGGGCTCGCCAGTGCACTTCAAGAGACGTCCGGATCGTCCATGAACACAGGACGCACGCGTTGTCCGTATTCGTCGTGAACCGCTCGAACGCCCGACATGATGGCTCTGCGGAAGCGTGCCCACGTTGTCTCCGAAACCGCCACAGCTCTCAATAGGGACATAACTCCGTAACACCCGACATCAATACGGTGTTGACTCCAAAGATGCTTTCCCACGAGGGGACGACGCCATAAATAGGACATGTCTCCGGCGCATAAGCCACCCATCGCTAATCTGCATTCCAAAGATTCCAAAGCACTCCTGCATACATAGCTAGTGTCCAAGCTTTGTCCTCGCCTCATTCCAGTTCACGGAGCTCGTTGGTCATGGTCCACCCACGAGACGCTGCCGTTTATCTTTGGAGCGATACGCGTAACCGAGAGCACTACTGGGCGTATCTGCCTTATGGAAAGAGGCCTCCTCGACTCGGCATTAGAATACTGTTAAGCGTATTTTATTACATTTTCTAGTTTCAAATTCATTGTTAGTTTTGATCTTTCTACCTTTACATTTCACGTTGTGTCACGCCCAAGTTCTTACATCTTGCTTTTGTACGTTTTTTCCAACAAAATTTGTATTTATAATGATGGGATATTAAGTTGTATGAGATGGAAGTACACAAAAACTCATGTACATCCGTTCGCACCGTGCGGACGGATAAAAATATCATTTGTTGTTAAGAGAAGTATTATTTATTGTTAAGAAAAGTATCATTTATTTTTTACTATATAATTTTGAAAAATATCATTTACATTGAATAAAAATATCATTTACACTGAAGAAAAGTATCAAAATCCACATATACGGACGGATGTCACAGAGACCACATTACGTATACTATTTGAAGATGCCATTTCCATTTTGAATGAAGATATAGAAGCTCACCGCAAATTATTATTACGCTTATTTAAGTAGACTAGCAGAGAGCGTGTATTTTGTACACAATTATCAAATTCATACTAATAAATTTAATAATTGTAAGACCGATCTTTACATAATTATTTTCGTCAATGATAAAATTATGTAATACTTTTAGTCAAATTTATATTTAATTTTAATTAACTCTATTAAATAAAGGATGACAACAAACATGCTCCTATAACTAAATGTTGCCAAACCTCCCAAATATTTTATGACTTCCTTATATGTTTTATATAACTAGCCATCATTCCTAATGCTTAATTGAATGAAGAGGGGTTTTGAGTGAGTTTATATACTCATTAAAATAATTTATACGCTTTTGAAAAGTATTTGGTAAAATAAATTTCTAAATTAAAAAAAATAAGTTTGGATTGCTTATAAGCTCCCAAAAAAATAAGTTCATCAACCTAAACTTATTTTTCAATAATCTTATACGCAACAATGAATTTATAAAAATAATTCTACCATAGTTCTTTATTTCCAACATATACTATTCATGTTTCATCTATCTTCAATTTTCTTTCTCTACCTATGTTTTATTTTCTCTAACTCATAATTCTCTCCCTAAGTTATAAGCTTAATTATCCAATATTTTGAGAATTGGGTCACATGTTTGTGAGGAGTATTATAAGTTACGACAGCCTGATTCAAAAGGGCTGGAAAAAGTGCAAAAAGCAATGTATCACACAAAACGTGAAATATAGTTCAATTTTGCGATGCTTCATTATTATGTATAATACCGTCCCTTTCGTAATTGTTGCAAATTCTTGGTTTAGTTTAGTTATATATACAACCACAACTATTTTTTTTTTGTGGAGAATAAGGAACGAGCGAACTTTACGGGAAGAAGAATTTTGTGCGATGAGCTTGACTTTAAGAGGTATCATCTTTAATTGACAAGAATATATGATGATGTTTCAGTATGTTGGTATAGTGGTATAGTGATTAATGTTTAAAATTAAAGGTCTTAGGTTCGAATCCATCATGATATGAACTTTAACATTTATGTATTAGTTGATAAAAAAGAAAAAAAGAATATATGATGCAGAGAATGTATAAAGTGAGGGGAAAAATTACGGAAAATATTGAAATTAATTACCTGTAATTACAGCTAAATTTGGATATATAAAGAATCTTTTTTTTTTTCGATTAATACAGAAATTTTTAAAGGCTGCGTCAACAAGAATAAGTCATACAAAATTTTTATTTTATATTTTCTTTTATTAGTACCAGATATTTACAACTTTTGAGTATGGAAGTTACTTGTTAGGACCAATTCAGGCCCATAATAGCCGTGGGTTGGTTCTGGGCTAGCCTCTGGACCACGAATAGCCCAGAGCCCACTTTTTCACAAAAAAATTGAAATCAGAGAGAGAGAGAGAGAGTACAATCTACATACCTATGAATTGAATGTGGTATGTCTTGCAAGTCTAACTACACAGTCCCATAAACAACTTCATACCAATAGGGCACGAATCACAAACTTATGTAATGTACCAAAAACAAAGCTAAATTTAAAAACGATACAACATGGTCAAATGAATAAACTCATTCTAAATAAAGAAATTTCATAAATTATGAGTGGTTCAAGAAAACACCTAATCGGTATAAATGTTACCGCATCATCACCTAACATGAGTCGTTTATTAGGCGTTTATGCCGGTTGTAATGCTTCTCCATCAACACTCTCGAAGTCCCTTCCAAAGTTCTACGCCATGTCTGCACCAAAATTATTTCCAATTAATCTTAGTATATTAAAACAACTAATTTTTCAGCTAATTTAGCATTTATTACAGCTAACAATCTAACTAAAACTAAGGGCCAACGGGAAAACAGACAACCTGAAAAAGAATCTTGACCGTACCTTCTCAATGACTGTGATGATTGATTTGTTCTTGATTTCTCTGGCTTTGGTCTTGGCCCTACTGATCCCCAGCCGTTGCATCAGCGCCGCCTGTTTACGGGGCGCCAGCGGAAGAAGCGATTTCCTCTCCGCTAAGGCAGAAACAGAGCTCTTATTAGCATTATTATCAGCAGATTCTTGATTTCTTTTCACTCTCTTCGCCAACCTTAGATCTTTAGCTTGAATTTTTCTGTTGGAATCGGAGCCCACCTCGGCGAACTTGCTCAGAAGCTGATCCGAGGATACTTTCGCCACGTGCTGAACTCTAGTCACATTAGGATCGACATTCTCCATTGCATGAGACACAGAGAAATGGGTGTGAAGAGTTCTTGAAAAATGTGGAGCTGTTTTTGTAAGGAAGAAGAGAGGGAAATGATCAAATGAAGGATAAATGAGGAAGGAGAAAAGGACCGTTAAAAGGGGGTGGGGTTGGTTTGATTAGAATAAGTAATATAGCCGTTTGTAAAGTTTTATGCATACTATATGTCTCATGATGCTGAGTGTTTTATGGTCTCATGTTCTATTTCCTCACATCTTTTCAACTGAATTAAATATTGCTTTAATTTTTTTACTGCAAAGAAATTTCCTGATGCTTTGATTTATTTTATATATTTCGGTCAAAAAATAATTTATTTTATATAGTAATCATATAAATTAGTACTATTTTTAATATAAAAAATGTATAATAATTAGAAAAATATTGTTTTATAAAAAAACCCTGCATATAGTGAATATCGATAATTTTTTCAATCCATAGGATATGTAAAACTAAACTCAGCCTAAGTAGCTAAATATAAGTAGGAGTATATAGAGCTCAATTTTGGATTAATTTTACAAATAGTGTCCCAAAAGATCTTGAAGATTTCGGCTTTTTTTCTGAATACTTTGATGCTAAGTTTTGTTAATCAAAGTATTTTTTTTCTTCACCTTTTTCGAAAATAATATCTTGAAATCATAGTCGATATAATGTCTCTGGATAGTACAATGATATTGTACCGAACAAGTTGCATCCGTGTTACATTAATTCTTGTTGATTTGCATAACACTAAAATGTAGTATTTTAGTGTGTGTGTTGGCCTAATGATATAGTGGTTAATGCCTGAAAGGTCTCGGGTTCGAGTCCACCGTGACGCAGCCTTTAAATTTCTTTATTAAATTGACAAAAAAATGAAGTATTTTAATTTCTACAATTTAAAATAGGAGAATTGACCAAAATTGGTCATTTTAAGACAAATAGCCCAAAACTCTATCAAGAAATAGTCTCATCATCACTAGGAAAGGCAAGGCAAGCCGAAAAGAGCTATAGATTACATAAAAGTGAACTAACCATCAAACCAAAGAAGAAAATAAAAAACAAAAGCACAACTGAAACAAACAAAATCAACAACCACTAGCTCACAAACGCAGTAAAATCACCATATGTCGCAAAAACTCTCTAAAATCTAGCTTGCAGATCGTGCACAATGCTCTGCTAGCTTGATTTGGAAGGCTCTGGTGAGAATATCATTGTTAATATTGGGCTTCGACCCAAAAACTGCATTAGCAATGGTGATCACCCCAGGGTTCTAGCACTAATGCAGCTATAGCAATTGCGTTTTTAGTCGCCACATTGCACTGGAAGTGGATGAGCCCGATTGGGAAAACAAAAAAAACATTAATTGCCTTTCTCAAGGGTCTTTGTGATGGGCTATTGTCAGGATTCGAGATAACAAACCCTATTTGAAGCGAACCCTCAATGACCGTCAAGATCTCAGTGTCTCTTGGGTGAGTGTGAGGATTGGGGAGGAGGGTTGATTCCCCATGGTGCATAGTAGATACGAACCAAATAGATTCCAAGAGTGTTGAACCCAGGTAATTGGGCTACAGTCACCGGAGTGACTCTCGAACCGTTTGGGTTCGAGGTATTTCCAGGAATGTGGAGCCCGCTAAAGAAGAAGTCATTAGCTCAAACTGATCCAGGACTATTGCATGCTTGGCCATTCCATCTTGCTAATTAAATATTTTGAATTCTAGTACTAGTTCGTAAGCATATATAATCAAGAACTACTAGTTTAATCATAGCTCGTGAGCATAACAGTTTTGCCTCTTTGGTTAAAAGAACATTTTTGTATAGAAGTGACTAAAATAATATAATTAACTAAAAAAATAAAAATCATTGGATTACCTGAGCCTGTGGAATCAGCCACGCAAAATTCTTGTAATGGACTTGGCTCAAAGGCGAAGACGGCGCAGATGACACAAAGTACAATGGTGCTTAAGAAGAGAAACTTAGTAGACATTTTGAATTTTTATTTGGAAGAAATGAGAATGAAATTAGAAGAAAGGAGAAAATTTAGAGCTATTACTTGTTACTGAATGTCGATATCCAAAGTATATACGGGCATTCTTCATGCAATCGTCTCTAAACCACTTTGTTGCCGTCTTAGAATCTTTATATATATATATTTATATTTGTGATTATTCTAATATATGAGAATGGATAAGGATTTGAAACGATCAAGACTGAAGAAAGTTTCAAACACTAAGACATCCTTAAATTATTTAATCTAATAATTATGGACCAATTGTTGGCTTCTTGGTGTTGGGAATCAAGAATCATTGTCGAATTTTGACTGGCCAAACACATAGTTTCGGGATTAATGATATAAGCTGAATTTGTTTTTTTATAGAAATAAAGAACTAACGATTTTGATAATAAATTGCAGTATTTTAATTTAATATATTAAAGAATTTGAGATACAAAGAAAAAGTATCCTAAGCACTTGTTGCGAAGGCTTTACAAATGAGTCGATCTTGAGCTTGGCAAAATGTTGAACATATAAACGAACAACTTCACAAAGTAACACACTGATAATAGTATTTCACGATTAGATTAGATTGTCTCATTTATAGACATTACAGATGAAGATTTTTATTAATAGAAAATGCAAACATGATTGATCGATGTAGTTTTCGTGAGGTAATAAATGCAATAAAGAACACGAGGAGTTAACGTGGTTCGATCTTTAAAATAGATTTACGTCCACAGAGCAATAGAGTGTATGTGTATTTGAATGTGTAAGAAGCGATTACAAAGAGTGTAGATGATCATTTTCCGTCTAATCCAGCCTCTATTTATACACCATTATTTTGAGATGACTCTAATACGAGATCTTCTCTCAATAGGATTCTTTTGGATATATCCGAATCTTCTACGTCTCCACTTGTGATTTGAGTTGTAGTTGGTTTAGGAGTCTTCTTGGGCCGAACTTGCTTAGGCCGAGCTTAGTGTCGGGGCCCATTTATATTGGGCCTGATGCTTGAGTCTAGTAGTTGGGCCGTATCCTATCACATCCCCCCCAAAAAGACGTAGAAGTGAGGTCGTGATGGATGGGGGACAGTGGTTCGACATTGCTCACCGAAACTCGTGATCCGCGCGGTGGAGTGCGATAGTCTGTCAAGTTGTATGCCGCTGCTTAGCCGCCGAGGCGTTCTACCGGTTACATGTCGCTGCTTCACCGCCGAGGCGTCGCTGAAGTTGTATGTCACTTGGCTTTGTCTGCCGAGGCGTTCGCCGGTTGTATATCGCTTGCCGCCGCCGGAGTTTTCTACCGAAATTGTATGTCGCTTGGCTTTGCCCTACCGAGGCGTTCTGCCGAAGTTGTATGTCGCTTGGCTTCGCCCTGGCGAGGCATTCTGCCGAAGTCGAACACGGAATACGTCACCTTCATTTAATGCGTACAACGGTTGGGTTCTCGATAAAGTGCACATTGGGGGAATAACTTCCATGATACGCCTTTTCCCATTTCACTTTTTCGTATCCTACTTTCAAATTCCTCAAAAACTCTGTCTTTCTAAAAAAGTGCAAGTGTCAGTATCTTCATCATTGTCGTCTTCGCCAGAGCTTCAGTGATATCTTCTTCGATTTCTAAGTAAGTTTTTATGGCTTCTTCATCTTTTTCTTATTCTGAGGATTCTCACGGCCATGAAGGCCGTATTGTGTCAGTGTCGCCACCGGATTCTCCGGTGGATTTAGAAGTTTTCACCCTTGATTCCCTCCAACCTTTTGTGCATAGAATAGGTTTCCCGCATTTGAGGGATTTTGGTAGGGTTTCTTCTTTTCCTTCGATTCTAGAAGCCCCTGCAATATTAGAGCTTGCTTCTAAATTTTTTATCCCGAAATCCTTTGAGTTGGTTGCTCCCTGACCGGAGGATAGGGCCATGCCCTCCGGAGGATTTTGTCACGGTTTACGAGGACATCCTTAAGTGCGGTCTTCGTATTCCTTATCCTTCTGTCTATGTCGAACTTCAACAAATGTTCGGCATTCCTCTAGCCCAAATAACGCCAAATTCTTTTCGGCAGTTGACGGGCCTCGGTGTCTATGCACATCGGCATAATTTTTCTCTTACTCTAGGGCTTGTCCTTAGGTTTTTCCAATTTAAATCTAGCTTGGGGTGGTATTATTCATCACCTCGTCATAGATTCAAAATAAAGACGAAGTCAAAAATCCCGAATCGGTAGAAGAAGTACTTCTTTTGTCGGTTCAATGTGTCCTTCCAGTTCTCCTGGAATCCAGAGAAGTTGGCGGATGTGGCCACCGATGACAGCTTCAGTGGCCTCGAGGAGTAGTTGGACAGGGTCGGCCTTGTGGATGAATATTTTTTTGAGGCCGAGCTCGTCGCTGCTGGGCTGAGCCCTTATGATCCTGCTTCCGCTGTAGAGCCGGTGAAGGGTGAGGCTCCCCTTCTTTCACTTCATCTTCTTTATAGATTTTTTTACATTATGTTCTAACTTGACATTTATTTTATCTTTGCAGTCGATTTCCTGAAAGGGAAGAAAATGAAGAGGTCGAGTTCTGGTCTCGAGCCCTCCACCTTAGCACTGAAGGATGTGGCCGAGGCCTCTTCTGAGCGGGCCGTGTTGGATTTGTATACTGAAAGCAGTTTGGTTGAGCTTGTATACAATGTTTCCTGTTACCACTATTACAATCTCCTATCTGAATTGTTTACTCGATTGCATATGTATGTCCCTTTATCTCATATATAAGTTAGATCATACGATTGTATTGTAGATCACGTAAGTCTCGTATGATTGGTCAAGCTTAATGAGATATAAAAGTATCACAAACCGAGACAACTTAAGGACGAGTTGTCGGTATAGGCATGTGTAGATAAGAAGTGACTTGACTTGGTTGCTTGTCTATCTTTGTATCTTGTTGGATTTGTATCTTGAGAGCGGTTTGGTTGAGCTTGTATACAATGTTTCTGTTACCACTATTACAATCTCCTATCCGAATTGAATACTTGATTGCATATATCCGTGTCCCCTTATCTCATATATAAGTTAGATCATACGATGTGTAGAAGATCACGAAGTCATATGATTGGTCAAGCTTGATGAGATATAAAAAGTTTCACACCGAGACAACTTAAGGACGAGTTGTCGGTTTGAGCCGCATATAGATAAGAAATGACTTGACTTAGTTGCTTGTCTATCTTTGGGCACGTCTCGACGTATTGAAGGATCACGGATAAGATGTGTTCTTCTATCGTCTGTCGTGAAGAACCAAGATCTCGGTGACTTACGATGATCTAAACCTCGATAAGGTATTAGTGAGTATGAGTTCTCGACCATCACTTTGACTTGTTATGGGTGAGGTTATATGTTCTAACCAATTCTCGCATCTTGGGTGGTGGCGATCTTGATGTCACACTAGTTATCATGTCGAGTCACCGTATCCGTTTAGGATGATGGCGTCCCTTAAGGAGCTCAAAGGTTTATTGTACTAAACCCCGCAGGTTGAGTTAGCTCAAGTATAATAATAAGGTTGAGTGGTACTACTTAAGGAAATGAAGTTATTAATCGTTTTAGCGATCAGTTGCTATAAATGATTAATGGACGTTCGATATCTTAAATCTGGGATTCGTAATGTCTAAAGTGCAAGCCCGACTCAACTTCGTAATAAAGGGGTAAGTCGGCATTTATTCTCTAGTGGCATGAATAAATGTTTATAAATTAATTTATGTTACTGGTGAACATAAGATAATTAATTTATTTGAGGCCCATCTTTATTCCTTGCATTTGATCCTCGGCCGGCCCATCCAGTTCGTAGCAAGAGGAAAATCGGCCCCATGATGCTCCATTGGCAAGATTTTATTCTCTTTATCCCACAAGGATATTATTATATTTATGGTATATGCATAGATCCTTTCCATATAAGATTATGGTAATAATCACGAGTATGGAAATAATCCTATGGAAATAATCACGATTATGGTATTTTTCCATATAGGATTATGGTAATTTCCATATAGGATTATGGTAAATTCCATATGGGATTAAGGTAGTGCATTATAAATATAAGGTATGAGATAAAGTCTAGGTTAATGCTCATTAATCGAACACAAAATTTGACCATCTCATAGTGTTTGAGAGAGAATTTTCGTGAGTTTTGTGAGAGAGCATTGGGTGATTTTCGAAGCATTCTCCATAGATCGTCCTCACTCGGCGTTGGAGATTGGGCAATCGGGATACGATCCGGAAGGTCAAAGCACGAGTCCGTTCCGTTCGATCCGCCGTGCCGTTCCATCGACCTCTTCAAATCCAAGGTAAACACGAGAAAACCCCTACGTGTTGCAATTAATTATTTAGACGCATGCTAGGAATATAATCAATGTATGGTGAAATAAATATCCAAGATAGATCCTCGGGCGAGGCTAAACATATGTCATCCCTACACTGGTATCGAGCACGGGATCGAATCTTGGCTCGCTGGATTAATTCACGTTTGATTATTACGTGCGTTTATTAATTGTGGATCCGCTGCTCATCGTGGCTCGTTTATTATTTTGTCGGATTTTGTTGTTTCACCACGAGAAAATCCGTGGTTAGATTAGATTTTATTCTGTAAATCTTATCTGTAAAAGTAGAACGAAGACGAAAGAACGAAGAACGAAACGACGGAAAAAACAGGTCTCTCGGCAGTCCCCTGGACGGTTTCTCACGAGCGAGCCTCGCGGTCGCGAGGGCGATCGCGGCGGCGCGGCGGCGGGCGTGCGTTCGACGAGATCCTGGCGCCCGCGCGGCGGCGAGTGGTCGCGAGATTCGGTCGCGGCAAAGCGGCGAGCGAGCTAGCGGCGACGGGCGCGTTCGTGGCGAAACCCGGCCATGAGCAAACTCACGGTCGCGAAGTTTGGCCGGGCGGCGACATCTCTCGGCGGATGTTCGGCGCTCGGGCGTGGCGCAGCGTGCGCATGCTCGGCGGGTCGCGATCGCGAGGTACACGCGAGCGAACACGCGGCGGCGGCGAAGGGCGGGCGCACGGGTGGGCCTCGCCCTAGCGCGACCCGGCCAGATGTAGACCGACCCGCCCGGATCCGCTTTTTCCAGCCAATCCAGATTTTCCGGTCCGTGCCGTGCACGCGAGGCCCATTGTTGAATCCGTCCGTGCTCGTACGCGATGCCCGTTTGAAGTTTAATTATGTACTTTGTAAATCTATGAAATAGATTAGATATAAATGTGCGTGTTTCACGATTGGGCGCGATGAGCGTTTTTTATTTTATCGTTCATATGCATGTCGTGGATGTTTAAATTATGCAGTAGCATGCTATGTATGTTTATATTATGTTGACAAACCTTTAAGTATTTTACGTAATTGGATGCGCATAGTAAGCATGCTAGGTTTATCGCGTTTATCAAGCATATTTTAGAATTACTGCGAGCATGTTTTACATGTTGAGTTCTATAGAAAAGCATGCTAGGATTACGTGATCTGCATGGACAAACCTTTTGAATAAAAAGACTAAGCATGCAACCCGACAAATTAATTTTTCAAATTAAAATGTCAAGACCTCCACCTTTTGATCTCTAAACAAAGTGAGACGATCTGTGAGTAAACGTCCACCAGCGTGGCTTGCTTGCCTTGCTTATCATAAGTTTGTTAGATGAGATTTCTAAATAAAACTTTTAAATCTATTGAGAAGTGGGAGTTTCATGTGTGGCGTCCACACGCGTGGCTTGCATGTGCGATTTTCATAAGTTCTCTAGAGATAGATATAAAAGAGATAACAAAAGAATTTGAATTGGGCGGTATGGTCCGGAGTGAGTATGCCAATTCTAAGAATTCATTTCTTTATTAAAATTGTGGTCAATGCTTAGACATCACCTCAAGTACAACTTCCCGCCAAGTCCCTTCTTGCGATAGTGATGTGGTCTAGTAAGGTCCAATCGTTAATTTTATTTTTCATAAGGATAAGTTGACATGGATTGAAATTAAGCGACTAAAAGGTATATTTTAGTCCAGTCGAGGGGTTCATGTGTAATGTCCACACGCGTGGCTTGCATGTGGGATTCCTCGGGCGATTGGAGGTTTCAATTAATATTGTTTTATCAAAAGGTTACAATATTATTATTACGAATTATATGCGATCGTATGCTTATGTGTTTTCATTATCGTTCGAGATATGTCTCTTCGCCGATTATCAATATGCTCGCACAAAATCCGTTATCCGGTCCAAATTTTATCGAGTGGAAGCGAAACATGGAATATGTTCTTATCATTTGAAGAACACATGTTTGTTCTCACTACTCCTAAACCCGATGCCCTTATCGACGATCGACTAATGAGCAATGAGAGTCAAGCGGACTTTGGAATAAGTCAAATAATATGGCTAAATGCTATATGATGACTACTATGTCCAAAGGCTTGCACTCTGATATCGATCGATGGTAGACGCGATCGATATTTGGTCAAGTCTCGAGTAAGTTTGGGAAGTCGGATCGGACGATCGACTTCCACACAATGAGAGAAATCTTGGCGTGTAAGATGGAAGAAGGAAGTTCGGTCCATGAACATGTCTCCACATGACTCATCTCATGGATAGTCTTGATCGGTCGGGAGGAGGTATTGACGGCGAAGCCAAGATCGATATCATCCTCAATACACCGCCCAAGTCTTTTGAGAACTTTCGAAATGCGATCATGAGCAAGACCGAGTTTACACTTAGTCGGTTGCTTAATGATCTCGTGGTCATGCGGAAGGAGTTATGGGAAAAGGAGCACATGCTCTTGCTAGCACATCTAAGGTCCCAAAATTTTCGTTGCAAAATGGAAATAGAAAAGGGGTACCAAAGGTGGAAGAAGCGAAGGCAAATAGTGGGAGTAATGGGAACAAGAACATGGTTGCCACCGGAGGCTTGAAGAAGCGAAGGAGAAGGCAAGTGCTTGAAGTGCGGTGGGATCGCATTGGAAGGCAAGTGCCCTATGCTCGAGGCTCAAGTACGCTGTTTGCTTTAGTAACGGAAACATGTTTAGCGACTTGTTCTACCCATTCTTGGGTAGTAGATACTGGCATATCGATCATGTTTGTTACACCTGCGAGGGTTCCCGCGACAAGGGAGTCGTTTGATGGCGAGATAACGATCTCCATGGGCAACGGCGAAAGTCGAGGCCATTGCGGTTGGAGATGTTACTTTATGTTTTGAGAAAACATTTTAGTTTTGAAAGACGTTTTATATGTGCGGATTTTCGTGGAACCTTGTTTCGCTTTGAAATTATTTACTCATGGATATTCTATTATTTTTGATAGTGGTGTTTCTATCATAAGAAATGACAAAGTTATACGTGTTGTACGTTATATAATTAAGCTTTATACTATTTACGCCAAACATAATACCTATAACTATGTTGCATCTTCATCAAACCCTAAAAGAGAAAGTTTTCTTAAGAAGATGACACCACTTTTCTCTCGGCATCTTAGATTAGGTCACATCAATCTAAATAGGATCCAAAGACCGACTAAGAATGGGCGTTAGGTAATCTCACGGTTACTCCGCTCCCGATCTGCGAATCTATATAGAAGGTAAGATGTCGACCGGACCATTCAAAGCGAAGGGTTATAGAGCCAAAGAAATGTTGGAGTTAGTCCATTCGACTGTGTGGACCAATGTCCACACAAGCTCGTGGAGAATGCAGTATTTTGTCACTTTCATTGACGATTACTCAAGGTGCGGATACATATACCTGCTTCACCGCAAGTCTGAATGCTTTGAGAAATTCAAAGAGTTTAAGGCGGATGTGGAGACGAAGCTAGGTAAAAGTATCAAGTCATTGCGTTCTGATCGCGGTGGCGAATACCTCAGTAACGAGTTTATGGACTATCTAGTGAAGTGTGGGATTACATCCCAGCGCACAAGATTTCACCGGGCACACCACAGCAAAATGGTGTGTCAGAGCGAAGAAATAGGACTCTTTTGGAAATGGTTAGATCAATGATGAGTTATGCAACATTGCCTATTTAGCTACGGGGTATACCTTAGAAACAGTGACATACTTGCTAAATCTAGTACCATCCAAGTCATTCGAAAAGACCCTTTCGAGTTGTGGTTTGGGCGAAGCCGGTTTAAGCCACATAAGGATATGGGCGATCCGGCACGCGTCTTTGAACAAGAAGGCGACAAGTTGGAGGCTAGATCCGACGCAAGGTTGTTTATTGGCTATCCTAGAGGAGCGAAGGTGGTTTATTCTATAGTCCTAAGGATCGGAAGGTCATTATTAGCACTAATGCCCGATTCTTAGAAGATGATTATATGAAAATCATAAGTCCAAAGTTGAAATCATTCTTCAAGAATTAGAAGATGATCGTATTCCACCACCGATTAGGCCAAAGGTGCGAGATGTCGAGTCTAGTGGGAGGATCGACACCGATACTTCAAGAAATTGAAGTGGGTCGAGTTCCACTAGAGATACCGACCGCATGTGGTGGTACCTACCCGACAAGTTGTGCAAAATAGAGAACCACAAGTTTACGCACCCACCGTTGCCATTGTGCTGTAGAACCTCGTTGTAGTGGGAGGGTTGTTCATCAACCCGAGCGATTTATGTTCGTGGGTGAATCTTTGTATTTAGTCGAGTGAAACGAACGAGCGATAATCGACCCATGGACATACAAGGAGGCGATACAAGATATTGATGCAAGATCATGGCACACCGCTATGGACTTAGAAATGGAGTCCATAACGGCTATGGATGTATATGAAAGACACCTCTACCGGATGGCAAGGAAGCCGTAGGTAGTAAGTGGATATCTGAGAGGAAGAGAGATTCCGATGGAGAGGTTTGCTTTCAAAGCCGGGCTTGTGACGAAAGTACACTCAGTTGAGGGCATCGATTTCGATGAGACCTTTTCGCTGTGGCAATGCTCAAGTCCATCGTAATTCTTCTAGCCATAGCAGACCACTTGAACCTAGAGGTTTGGCAAATGGATGTTAAAACCGCTTTTCTAAACGGTTACCTTGAGGAAGGTAGAGACATCTATATCACAACACTCAAGGTTATGTGGTAAAGGGTGAAGAGCATCTAGTATGGAAGCTTAAAGTCCATTTATGGACTTAAGCGAACCTCCGATCATGGAACTTACGCTTTGACGAGGTAGTGAAGTCCTATGGATTTACCCAGTTGCCTAGCGAGAGTTGTGTGTATCGGTTAGATATCAACGGTGATGTGGTATTTCTTGCACTTTATGTAGATGACATTCTTCTAGTTGGCAACAACGTGAAGTCATATCGACTTAAAGAGTTGGTTATCCAATCGGTTTCAAATGAAAGACCTAGGAGATGCGTACGTACATTCTTGGGATCGAGGTTTACCGAGATCTCAAGAAGAAAATGTTGAGCTTATCTCGGGCGTCCCACATTGATCTTGTGATTACTCGTTTTAGTATGCGAGACCGCCAAGAAAGGATTGCTACCTTCGGACATGGCGTTCCTTTATCTAAAGACGCACTCACCTATGACCGCAAAGGAGATAGAGGAAATGAGACAAGTTCCTTACGCTTTAGCCGTAGGAAGTCTCATGTACGCAATGCTATGCACGAGGCCCGATATACGCTATCACGGTGGCATAGTAGCTAGATATCGATCTAACCTCGGACAAGCTCATTGACCGTAGTAAAGCATATACTCAAGTACACGAAAGGACTCGAGATTATAGGCTAGTTTACCATGCAGATAGTCTAATGCCTTTGGGTTATCTGCACTCGGTTTCCAAGTGACCGTGATGAGAAAAGTCGACCTCGGACTATGTGTTTACCTTGGGAGGTGGAGCCGTATCTGGCGGAGTGCAAAGCGGCGATGCATTGCGGACTCTACCATGGAAGCCGAATATGTAGCCGCTTGGAGGCTTCTAAGGAGGTCTGTATGGTTCAAGAACTACCTCATGGATCTAGATGTGGTACTGGTTTGCCCAAGAGTATCATAGTTCTTGTGATAACTCGGTGCGATGTGCAAACTCGAAGGAACCACGGACCCACAAGCGACCAAACACATAGAGATAAAGTACCATGTCATACGAGAAATCGTTAGGCGAGGTGACGTCTTGATTGAAAAGATTGATACGATGGAAAATCTAGCGGATCCATTCACGAAGAGCTCCCGCAAAAAGTCTACGATGGACACGTTAGAGGACTTGGATTGCGCTTGATAGCACCCACTTAGAAAGGAAACTTTTGTATAAGTGGGAGAAGCAAAGTGATGGTTGTTTGTAATAGCTAGTAGAGACACATTGTATACTAAAACTTTGCTTTAGTATAAGTGGGAGATTGTTGGATTTGTATCTTGAGAGCGGTTTGGTTGAGCTTGTATACAATGTTTCCTGTTACCACTATTACAATCTCCTATCTGAATTGAATACTTGATTGCATATATCCGAGTCCCTTATCTCATATAAGTTAGATCATACGATTGTGTAGAAGATCACGAGTCTGTATGATTGGTCAAGCTTGATGAGATATAAAAGTTTCACACCGAGACAACTTAAGGACGAGTTGTCGGTTTAGGCAGCGAGATAGATAAGAAATGACTTGACTTAGTTGCTTGTCTATCTTTGTGCGTCTCGACGTATTGAAGGATCACGGTGAGATGTGTTCTTCTATCGACCGTCGTGAAGAACCAAGATCTCGGTGACTTACGATGATCTAAACCTCGATAAGGTATTAGGTGAGTATGAGTTGTCGACCATCACTTTGACTTGTTATGGGTGAGGTTATATGTTCTAACCCAAGATTCTCCGCATCTTGGGTGGTGGCGTGCTTGTATGTCACGCTAGTTATCTCAGTCGAGTCACCGTATCCATTTAGGATGATGACGTCCCTTAAGGAGCTCAAAGGTTTATTGTACTAAACCTGCGCAGTTGAGTTAGCTCAAGTACAATAATAAGGTTGAGTGGTACTACTTAAGGAAATGAAGTTATTAATCGTTTTAAGCGATCATTGCTATAAATGATTAATGGACGCTCGATTTCTTAAATACGGGATTCATAATGTCTAAAGTGCAAGCCCGACTCAACTTCGGTAATAAAGGGTAAGTCGAGATTTATTCTCTAGTGGCATGAATAAATGTTTATAAATTAATTTATGTTCGGGTGAACATAAGATAATTAATTTATTTGAGGCCCATCTTTATTCCTTGCATTTGATCCACAGGTGGCCCATCCAGTTCCCGTAGCAAGAGGAAAATCGGCCCCATGATGCTCCATTGGCAAGATTTTATTCTCTTTATCCCACAAGGATATTATTATATTTTGGTATATGCATAGATCATTTCCATATAAGATTATGGTAATAATCACGAGAGTATGGAAATAATCACGAGTATGGAAATAATCCCGAGATTATGGTATTTTTCCATATAGGATTATGGTAATTTCCATATAGGATTATGGTAAATTCCATATGGGATTAAGGTAGTGCATTATAAATATAAGGTATGAGATAAAGTCTAGGTTAATGCTCATTAATCCAACACAAAATTTCGGCCATCTCATAGTGTTTGAGAGAAATTTTCGTGAGTTTTGTGAGAGAGCATTGGGTGATTTTCGAAGCATTCTTCATAGATCGTCCTCACTCGGCGTTGGAGATTGGGCAATCGGGATACAGTCCAGAAGGTCAAAGCACGAGTTCGTTCCGTTCGATCCGCTCGTGCCGTTCCATCGACCTCTTCAGATCCAAAGGTAAACACGAGAAAACCCCTACGTGTTGCAATTAATTATTTAGACGCATGCTAGGAATATAATCAATGTATGGTGAATTAAATATCCAAGATAGATCCTCGGGGCGAGGGCTAAACATATGTCATCCCTATAGGTACGTCTCTGACGTATTGATGGATCACAGTGAGATGAGTTCTTCTATTTGACCGTCGTGAAGAACCTAGATCTCGGAGACTTACGTTGATCTAAACCTCGATAAGGTATTAGGTGAGTATGAGTTGATGACCATCACTTTGACTTGCTATGGGTGAGGGTTACATGAGATAACCCAAGATTCTATGCATCTTGGGTGGTGGCAGTGCTTGTATGTCATGCTAGTTACCTGTGTCAAGTCACCGTATCCGTTTAGGATGATGACGTCCCCTTAAGGAGCTCAAAAGATTTATTGTACTAAACCCTGCAGGTTGAGTTATCTCAAGTACAATAATAAGGTTTGTTGAGTGGTACTACTTAAGGAATTAAAGATATTAATTATTTTAAGCAGTCAGAACGTTGTAAATAATTAATGGACGTACGGTATCTTAAATACGGGGATTCGTAAAGTCTAAGTGCAAGCCCGACTCAACTTCGGTAATAAAGGGGTAAGTCAGCATTTATTCTCTAGTGGCATGAATAAATGTTTATGAATTAATTTATGTTCTGGGCTGAACATAAGATAATTAATTTATTTGAGGCCCATCTTTATTCCTTGCATTTGATCCCTGGGCTGACCCATCCAGGCCTGGAGCTAAGGTGAAAATCGCCCATCTCTCTCTCAGTCCTACTAGGACTCTAACTTAATCCTCTCTATCCTAAAGGATATTATTATATTTATTAGATATGCATAGATCCTATCTAGATAGGATTTAGGAGTGCATTATAAATATAAGGTGAGAGAGAAAATCAAGGCTAATCCTCAAGCATTATTTTCGAGAATTACTATATACACATAGTGAGAAATTTCGAAAATTAAGTGAGAAGAAAGAGGTGATTTTCTGTAACATTCTCCATAGATTGTCCTCACTCGACATTGGAGTTTAGACAACCGGGATACAGTCCAGAAGATCAAAGCACGAGTCTTGATCTATTCATCCCCGACAGATTCACAGGTAAACACGAGAAAACTCCTACGTGTTGCAATTAATTATATAGGTGCATGCTAGGAATATAATCAATGTATGGTGAATTAAACACCCAAGATAGATCCTCGGGAGAGGGTTAAAATCAAATTTCCCTACAATTGGTATCAGAGCCTGGGATCAGTATCTTGGCTATGTTGGATTAATTCACGTTTGATTATAACGTGCGTAATTAATTAATTGTGAATCTGTCGTTCATCGTGGCTCGTTTTATTTTTTGTCGGATTTTATTTTTCACCACGAGAAAATCCGTGGTTAGATTAGATTTTTTCTTGTAAATCTTATCTATAAAAGAAGAACGAAGATGAAAGCACGAAGAACAAGACGACGGGAGCACGCCGAAAAACGAACGCACGGCCGACGGCATACGGGCGACGGCACACTAAGCGTGCCCGGCGCTCACAGACATGCCACCCAGCGTGTGCACGGTTTCTCAGCAGGCTTCGGCAGACAGGAGTCGGTGGCATCAGTGCGAGACCAGGCGGCATGGCTCGGCAGCCGGGCGTGCGGGATGCGTGCTTCGCGCGTGGATGCCTCGGCACCGCTCGGCGTTGAGCGTGCGCGCTCGGCGGATCTCGGTAAAATACGTCGGGAAACCTCAACGAGGTCTCGGCAGCATCGGGCGACACGGCTTGGCACGCCTCGACGAGTCGGCTCGGCAGCGCTCGGCGGCCTCGCACGTAGAAACCTTAGCGTCCATCGGCAGCGCGAGGCACCAGCGCCAGAGCCTCGGCGAGCCACGCGCGCGCCTCGGCGGTAGCGCCGAGCGCTTCGGCGGCGCGAGAGCAAGCGGCGCGCGGTGCCTCGGCGAGCGCGTGCGTGAGCGGCTCGGCAGCATCGGGCGATGAGGCGCGTGCGATTCTCACGCAAGAAACCTCAACGCCCGGCTTTCGGCGGCGCTGGGCGACAAAGCAGCGTGGCGTCTTGCGACCCTCGGCAAGCAAGTCTCGGCGACGATGTGCGGTGGCTCGGCATCACCAGCGGCGTCGTGCGGGCAGCCCGCGGTGGGGCGACATCGTGCGGCGCGGGTAGGCGGCGGATGGGCTGGCGGCGCGCATGGGGCATGCCCTGCGCGTGGCCCAGCTCATATTGGGCCGACCCGGCCCAAATTCGACCCTGACCCGAATTTTCAGCCCAGATCCAAAATTTTGACCCGGTTCCAAAATTTCAACTCGGTTCGGCCCGTTCCAATGATCCGGCCCATTTTCGTTTTTTTTTTGCCCAAATCCAGTTTTGACGAATCCGGTCTGTGCCTGTGCACGCGAAGCCCATTTTTCGAGTTTGAAGATCTGTACTTTGCAAATTTATGTAATAAATTAGGCAGGGAAGTACAGGATCCTCGAGTGGGCCGTGATGAACGATTTTATTTTATTTTATATCGTTCAAAGCATGTCGTGGATGTTTAAATTATGCAGAAGCATGCTATGTATGCTTAATTACGTAGATAAACATGTTATATGTTTTTGTGATTGGATGCGCATAGTAAGCATGCTAGGTTTATCGCGTTTTTCAAGCATATTTTAGAAATCTATGAGACAAGTTCCTTACGCTTCCGCCGTAGGAAGTCTCATGTACGCAATGCTATGTACGAGGCCCGATATCTGCTATGCGGTAGGCATAGTAGCTAGATATCGATCTAACCTGGACAAGCTCATTGGACTTGATAAAGCATATACTCGAGTACCGAAAGGACTTGAGATTATAAACTGGTTTACCATGCGAGATAGTCTAATGTCTTTGGGTTATCTGACTTCGGTTTCCAAGTCGACCGTGATGAGAAAAGTCTACCTCGGTATGTGTTTACCTTGGGAGGTGGAGCCGTATCTGGCGGAGTGCAAAGCGGCGATGCATGCGGACTCCACCATGGAAGCCGATTATGTAGCCGCCGGAGGTCTAAGGAGGCTGTATGGTTCAAGAACTACCTCATGGATCTAGGTGTGGTACTGGTTTGCCCAAGAGTATCATAGTTTCTTGTGATAATTCAGTCGATGTGAAACTCGAAGGAACCACGGACCCACAAGGCGACCAAACACATAGAGAGAAAGTACCATGTCATACAAGAAATCGTGAGGCGAGGGGCGTCTTGATTGAAAAGATTGATATGACGGATAACCCAGCGGATCCATTCACAAAGAGCTGCACCGCAAAAAGTCTACGAAGTGCACGTTCGAGGACTTGGATTAAACTTGATGGCACCCACTTAGAAAGGAAACTTTTGTATAAGTGGGAGAAGCAAAGTGATGGTTTTGTTTTGTAATAGCTAGTAGAGACACATTGTATACTAAAGTTTGCTTTAGTATAAGTGGGAGATTGTTGGATTTGTATCTTGAAAGCAGTATGGTTGAGCTTGTAGGCAATATTTCCTATTACCACTATTACAATCTCCTATCTGAATTGAATACTTGATTGCATATATCTGAGTCCCCTTATCTCATATATAAGTTAGATCATACAACATGTAGAAGATCACGAAGTCCGTATGATTGGTCAAGCTTAATGAGATATAAAAGGATCACGGTGAGACAACTTGAGGACGAGTTGTCGGTATAGTGCTGTGTAGATAAGAAGTGACTTGACTTGGTTGCTTGTCTGCCTTGATGCGTCTCGACGTATTGATGGATCACGGTGAGATGAGTTCTTCTATCGACCGTCGTGAAGAACCAAGATCTCGGTGACTTACGAAGATCTAAACCTCGATAAGGTATTAGGTGAGTATGAGTGGCTGACCATCACTTTGACTTGTTATGGGTGAGGGTTATATGTTCTAACCCAATATTCTCCGCATCTTGGGTGGTGGCGGTGCTTGTATGTCATGCTAGTTATCCAGACGAGTCACCGTATCCGTTTAGGATGATGACGTCCCATTAAGGAGCTCAAAAGGTTTATTGTACTAAGCCCTGCAGGTTGAGTTAGCTCAAGTACAATAATAAGGTTGAGTGGTACTACTTAAGGAATTAAAGATATTAATTATTTTAAGCGATCGTAATGCTCTAAATAATTAATGGACGTGCGATATCTTAAATACGGGATTCGTAATGTCTAAGTGCAAGCCGACTCACCTTCGGTAATAAAGGGTAAGTCAAGATTTATTCTCTAGTGGCATGAATAAATGTTTATAAATTAATTTATGTTACAGGTGAACATAAGATAATTAATTTATTTGAGGCCCATCTTTATTCCTTGCATTTGATCCCTGGGCTGGCCCATCCAGGCCCGTGGCTTAAGTGAAAATCGGCGCCCCCTCCTATCTCTAAGGCAAGGATTTGATCCTCTTTATCCATAAGGATATTATTATATTTATGGGATATACATGGATCCTTTCCTAATGAGATTATGGTAATGCATTATAAATATAAGGTAAGAGATAAGATCAAGGTTAATCCTCACTTTAGACCTAGCCATATTTTCGAGAATCCCATAAAGCTTGGGAAAGTTTTCAAAATTGTGAGAGAGCTTGAGGGTGGTTTTCCGAAGCATTCTCCATAGATCGTCCTCACTCGATGTTGGAGATTGGGCAACCGGGATACAGTCCAGAAGATCAAAGCACGAGTCTCGATCCGTTCATCCTGTTCATCCCCGACAGATTCAAAGGTAAACATGAGAAAACTCCTACGTGTTGTAATTAATTATATAGGTGCATGCTAGGAATATAATCAATGTATGGTGAATTAAACATCCAGAAGATAGATCCTCGGGAGAGGGTTAAATCAGATTTCCCTACAGTCCCTTCTTGCGATAGTGATGTGGTCTAGTAAGGTCCAATCATTAATTTCATTTGTCATAAGGATAAGTTGACATGGATTGTAATTAAACGACTAAAAGGTATATTTTAGTCTGGTCGAGGGGTTCATGTGTAAACGTCCACACGTGTGGCTTGCATGTGGGATTCCTTGGGCGATTGGAGGTTTCAATTAATATTGTTTTATCAAAAGGTTACAATATTATTGTTACGAATTATGTGCGATCTTATGCTTATGTATTTACATTACTTTTCAGATATGTCTCTTACACCGATTATCAATACGCTCGCACAAAATCCTCTATCCGGTCCAAATTTTATCGAGTGGAAACGAAACATGGAATATGTTCTTATCGCTGAAGAACACATGTTTGTTCTCACTACTCCCAAACCCGATGCCCTTATTGACACATCGACTAATGAGCAGCGAGAGTCAAGCAAACTTTGGCATAAGTCAAACAATATGGCCAAGTGCTATATGATGACTACGATGTCCAAAGGCTTGCAGCTGCAACATCAGTCGATGGTAGACGAGACTGAGATATGGTCAAGTCTCGAGAGTAAGTTTGGACAGTCGGATCGGATAGTCCGCTTCCACACAATGAGAGAAATCTTGGCGTGTAAGATGGAAGAAGGAAGTTCGGTCCATGAACATGTCTCCCACATGACTCATCTCATGGATAGTCTTGATCAGTTGGGAGGAGGTATTGACGGCGAAGCCAAGGTCGTTATCATCCTCAACACACTGCCCAAGTCTTTTGAGAATTTTTGCGTGAATGCGATCATGAGCAAGACCGAGTATACACTTCAGTTGCTTAATGATCTCGTGGCCGCGGAAGGAGTCATGGGAAAAGGAGCACATGCCCTTGTTAGCACATCTAGGGGCCCAAATTTTCCGTTGAAAAATGGAAGAAGAAAAAGGGGCACCAAAGGTGCTAGAGGCAAAGGAAACAGTGGGAGCAAGAACATGTCTGCCACCGGAGGCTTGAAAAAGCCAAAGGAGATGGGCAAGTGCTTCAAGTGCGGCAAGACTGGGCATTGGAAGGCCAGTGCCCTATGCTCAAGGCTCAAGTGCGCTATTTGCTTTAGTAACGAAAACATGTTTAACAACTTGTTCTACTCATTTATGGGTAGTAGATACGGTCTGATGATCATGTTTGTTACACATTGCGGGGGTTCTGCGGACAAGGAGGCGTGTGATGGTGAGATAACGATCTCCATGGGCAACGCGCGAAAGTCGAGGCCGTTGTAGTCGAGATGTTACTTTATGTTTTGATAGAACTGTTTAGTATTGAAAGGCGTTTTATATGTGCGGAGTTTCGTGAAACCTTATTTCAGCTTCAAAACTATTTATTCATGGATATTCGATTGTTTTCGATAGTGGTGTTTCTATCATAAGAAATGACGAAGTTATCGTGGTGGCACTTTATATAATTAAGCTTTATACTATTTACGCGAAACATAATACCTTTAACTATGTTGCATCTACATCAAACCTTAAGAAGAGAAAGTTTTCTTATGCAAGATGACACAATATTTCTCTGGCATCTTAGATTAGGTCACATCAATCTAAATAAGATCCAAAACCGGCTAAGAATGGAGCGTTAGGTGATCTCACGGTTACTCCGTTCTCGATCGCGAATCTGTATAGAAGGAAAGATGTCGACCGGACCTTCAAGGCGAAGGGTTATAGAGCCAAAGAAGTGTTGAGTTAGTCCATTCGACACATGTGGACCTATGTCAACACAAGCTCGTGGAGGTATGAGTATTTTGTCACTTTCATTGATTACTCCTGTGCGGATACATATACCGCTTTCATGCAAGTCAGATGCTTTGAAATTCAAAGAATTTAAGGCGAAAGTGGAGCGAAGCTTGGTAAAGTATCAGTCATCATGATCGATCGCGGTGGCGAATACCTTAGTAACTAGTTTATGGACTATTTAGTGCGGTGTGGGATTACCTCTCACTCACTACACCGGGCACACCACAACAAAATGGTGTGTCAGAGCGAAGAAATAGGACTCTCTTAGAAATGGTTAGATCAATGATGAGTTATGCAACATTGCCTATTTCGTTCTGGGGGTATGCCATAGAAACATCGGCATACTTGCTAAATCTAGTACCATCCAAGTTAGTTGAAAAGACCCCTTCGAGTTGTGGTTTGGTAGCAAGCTGGTTTAGCCACATAAAGATATGGGCGATCCGAAGACATGTCTTTGAACAAGAAGGTCGACAAGTTGGAGTCTAGATATGATGCAAGACTGTTTATTGGCTATCCTAGAGGAGCGAAGGTGGTTATTTATATAGTCTAAGGATCGGAAGGTCATATTAGCACTAATGCCCGATTCTTAGAAGATGATTATATGAAAACCATAAATCCAAAGTTGAAATCATTCTTGAAGAATTAGAAGATGATCGTATTCCACCACCGATTAAGCCAAAGTGCGAGATGTGGGTGTTCAGTGGGAGGAATGGACATCGGATACTTCAAGAAATTGAAGTGGGTCGAGTTCCATCAAGATACCGGCCGTATGGTGGCTCCTATCCGACAAGTTGTGCAAGATAGAGAACCACAAGTTCTCGCACCCACCGTTGCCATTGTGCCGATGGCGCCTCGTCGTAGTGGGAGGGTTGTTCGTCAACCCGAGCGATTTTGTTCGTGGGTGAATCTTGGTTTAGTCCCGGAAGCGGCGAGAAATAATCGACCCATGGTCATACAGTGAGGCGATACAAGACACTGATGCAAGATCATGGCACACCGCTATGGACTTAGAAATTGAGTCCATAACAGCTATGGATGTATACGAAAAGTCACCTCTACCAGATGGCGAGGAAGCCATAGGTAGTAAGTGGGTATCTGAGAGGAAGAGATTCGGATGGAGAGGTTTCGGCTTTTAAAGCCGGGCTTATGGCGAAGGGTACACTCAGATTGAGGGCATCGATTTCGATGAGACCTTTTCACTTTGTAGCAATGCTCAAGTCCATCGAATTCTTACCGCCATAGCAGCCACTTAAACCTTGAGGTTTGGCAAATGGATGTGAAAACCGTTTTTACGAGCGGTTACCTTGAAGAAGGTAGAGACATCTATATGCAACCCGAAGGTTATGTGGTGAAGGGTGAAGAGCATCTAGTATGGAAGCTTAAGAAGTCCATTTATGGACTCAAGCAAGCTTCACGTGTTGGTTTTTATCTTGAAAGCGCTTTGGTTGAGCTTGTATACAATGTTTCTGTTACCACTATTACAATCTCCTATCTGAATTGAATACTTGATTGCATATATCCGGTCCCTTATCTCATATATAAGTTAGATCATACGGTGTGTAGAAGATCACGAAGTCCGTATGATTGGTCGAAGCTTAATGAGATATAAAAGTTTCACACCGAGACAACTTAAGGACGAGTTGTCGGTTTAGGCTGCGATATAGATAAGAAGTGACTTGACTTGGTTGTTTGTCTATGCTGGTGCGTCTCGGCGTATTGAAGGATCACGATGAGATGTGTTCTTCTTCCGACCGTCGTGAAGAACCAAGATCTCGGTGACTTACGATGATCTAAACCTCGATAAGGTATTAGGTGAGTATGAGTTCTTGACCATCACTTTGACTTGTTATGAGTGAGGGTTATATGTTCTAACCCAAGATTCTCCGCGTCTTGGGTGGTGGCGATCTTGTATGTCACACTAGTTATCTCATGTCGAGTCACCGTATCCGTTTAGGATGATGACGCCCCTTAAGGAGCTCAAAAGGTTTATTGTACTAAACCCTGCAGTTGAGTTAGCTCAAGTACAATAATAAGGTTGAGTGGTACTACTTAAGGAAATGAAGTTATTAATCGTTTTAAGCGATCATGATTGCTATAAATGATTAATGGACGTTCGATATCTTAAATACGGGATTCAGAATGTCTAAGTGCAAGCCCGACTCAACTTGGTAATAAAGGGGTAAGTCAGCATTTATTCTCTAGTGGCATGAATAAATGTTTATAAATTAATTTATGTTCTGGGCTGAACATAAGATAATTAATTTATTTGAGGCCCATCTTTATTCCTTGCATTTGATCCCTGGGCTGGCCCATCCAGGCCCGTAGCACTGTGGAAATCGGCGCCCCTATAGCTCTCAAAGGAAAGATTTTATTCTCTTTATCCCACAAGGATATTATTATATTTATGGTATATGCATAGATCCTTTCCATATAAGATTATGGTAATAATCCTAGGAGTATGGTAATAATCCTAGAAGTATGGTAATTTCCATATAGGATTATGGTAATTTCCATATGGGATTAAGGTAGTGCATTATAAATATAAGGTATGAGATAAAGTCTAGGCTAATGCTTCATAAAGAGAGCATAATTTTCGGCCATCATCAATTGATATTCTCGAAAATTGTGAGAGCTCGGGTGATTTTCCGGTGCATTCTCCATAGATCGTCCTCACTCGACGTTGGAGATTGGGTAACCGGGATACAGTCCAGAAGGTTAAAGCACGGGTCAATCATTCTGTTCCGACCGATCCGTTCATCCCGTTCGATCCACCTCAACAGATCCAAAGGTAAACACGAGAAAAACCCCAACGTGTTGCAATTAATTATATAGACGCATGCTAGGAATATAATCAATGTATGGTGAATTAAATATCCAAGATAGATCATCGGGGCGAGGGCTTAACATATGTTTTCCCTACATCACGATCCTGGAACTTACGCTTTGACGAGGTGGTAAAGTCCTATGGATTTACCCAGTTGCTTAGCGAAAGTTGTGTGTATCGTTTAGATGTCAACGGTGATGTGGTATTTCTTGCACTTTACGTAGATGACATCCTTCTACTTAGCAACAAAGTGAAGTTGTTATCAGACGTAAAGAGTTGGTTATCCGATCAGTTTCAAATGAAGACTTAGGAGATGCAGCGTACATTCTTGGGATCAAGGTTTACCGAGATCACAAGAGGAAAATGTTGAGCTTATCTCAGGCGTCTTACATGATACTATGATTACTCGTTTTAGTATGCAGACCGCCAAGAAAGATTGCTACCTTTCAGACATGGCGTTCCTTTATCTAAGGAGCAGTCACCTATGACTGCAAAGGAGATAGAGGAAATGAGATAAGTTCCTACGATTCGCGTAGGAAGTCTCATGTACGCAATGCTATGTCTGAGACCGATATCCGCTGTCACGGTAGGCACGATGGCAGATATCGCCTAACCACGACAAGCTCATTGGATCACGGTAAAGTATATACTCAAGTACCGAAAAGGACTCGAGATTATAGGCTGGTTTACCATGCAGATAGTCTAATGCCTTTGGGTTATTCAGACTCGGATTTCCAAGTTGACCGTGATGATAGTCTATGTGTTTACCTTGGGAGGAGGAGCCGTATCCTGGCGGAGTGCAAAGCCACGATGCATTGCGGACTCCACCATGGAAGCCGAATATGTAGCCGTTTCGGAGGCTGCTAAAGAGGCTGTATGGTTCAAGAACTACCTCATAGATCTAGATGTGGTACCCGGTTTGCCCAAGAGTATCATAGTTTACTGTGATAACTCAGGTGCAGTGGCAAACTCGAAGGAACCACGGACCCACAAGGCAACAAAACACATAGAGAGAAAGTACCATGTCATACGACAAATCGTTAGACGAGGGGATGTGCTAATTGAGAAGATTGGTACTACGGATAACCTAGCTGATCCATTCACGAAGAGCCTGTCGTAAAAAGTCTACGAAGATCATATTCGAGGACTTGGATTGTGCAAGATGGCACCCACTTAGAAAGGAAACTTTTGTATAAGTGGGAGAAGCAAAGTGATGGTGTTTGTAATAGCTAGTAGAGAGACACATTGTATACTAAAAGTTTGCTTTAGTATAAGTGAGAGATTGTTGGATTTATCTACTGAAAGCAGTTTGGTTGAGCTTGTATACAATGTTTCATGTTACCACTATTACAATCTCTTATCTGAATTGTTTACTTGATTGCATATGTATGTCCCTTTATCTCATATATAAGTTAGATCATACAGTGTGTTGTAGATCACAGAAGTCTGTATGATTGGTCAAGCTTAATGAGATATAAAAGTATCACAGCTGAGATAACTTGAGGACGAGTTGTCGGTATAGGATGCGGTGTAGATAAGAAGTGGCTTGACTTGGTTGCTTGTCTATGCTGGTACGTCTCTGACGTATTGATGGATCACAGTGAGATGGGTTCTTCTATCTGACCGTCGTGAAGAACCTAGATCTCGGAGACTTACTTTGATATAAACCTCGATAAGGTATTAGGTGAGTATGAGTTTCTGACCATCACTTTGACTTGCTATGGGTGAGGGTTACATGAGATAACCCAAGATTCTCTGCATCTTGGGTGGTGGCGATCTTTAATGTCATGCTAGTTACGTAATCGAGTCACCGTATCCGTTTAGGATGATGGCGTCCCTTAAGGAGCTAAAAATGTTTATTGTACTAAACCCTGCAGGTTGAGTTATCTCAAGTACAATAATAAGGTTTGTTGAATGGTACTACTTAAGGAATTAAAGATATTAATTATTTTAAGCGATCGAGCAACGTAAATAATTAATGGACGTCTGATATCTTAAATACGGGATTCGTAAAGTCTAAGTGCAAGCCCGACTCAACTTGGTAATAAAGGGGTAAGTCGACATTTATTCTCTAGTGGCATGAATAAAAGTTTATGAATTAATTTATGTTCTGGGCTGAACATAAGATAATTAATTTATTTGAGGCCCATCTTTATTCCTTGCATTTGATCCCTGGGCTGGCCCATCCAGGCCCGGAGCTAAGGTGAAAATCGCCCATCTCTCTCTCAGTCCTACTGGGACCCTAACTTGATCCTCTCTATCCTAAATGATATTATTATATTTATTAGATATGCATAGATCCTATCTAGATAGGATTTAGGAGTGCATTATAAATATAAGGTGAGAGAGAAAATCAAGGCTAATCCTCAAGCATTATTTTCGAAATTACTATATACACATAGTGAGAATTTTTAAAATTAAGTGAGAAGAAAGAGGTGATTTTACATGGCATTCTCCATAGATTGTCCTCACTCGACATTGGAGTTTAGACAACCGGGATACGATCCGAAGATCAAAGCACGAGTCTTGATCTATTCATCCCGACAGTTAGCAGGTAAACTCGAGAAAACTCCTACGTGTTGCAATTAATTATATAGGTGCATGCTAGGAATATAATCAATGTATGGTGAATTAAATATCCAAGATAGATCCTCGGGAGAGGGTTAAAATCAGATTTTCCTACAGGCTGAAGCCCAAGTGAGGTCGCCTTCGCCCCCATCTATGCCACGCCCCATCAAGGAAAGGCGCGTGGTTTCTCCTCCTGCCGGCGATGATGATTGCGAGATCGTCGGCACCCAGGCCGCACGTCGGTTCTTCTCCGAGGTAATGCATTTGTTTTCACGCCACCAAGTTATGTATTGATGTAGTTTGTTGACATGGGTGACTTCTTTACAGGGGACAGAGCACGTGAAGACCGAGCTCGCCAAATATCTGGATGACGCCGTCGTCCGGTTTGACCAGTTGGCTCGGTATTCCGGGGAGCTAGAGAAGGAGAAGACCTTTCTCATCCTAGGGTGTCCGAGGCTGAAGCGAAGGCTCGGCACGCGGCCAAAAGGGAGACCGCGGCTGTGACGGCCGCTAAGGTGGCGAAGGCGGCCGAGACGGCAAGGGCCGAGGAGGCGGTGGCGAGGGCCGAGGCGACGGAGGCCGAAGTCTGTCTGTTGAAGGCCGAGGTTGAGGCAGCCCGACGTCGGGAGGTCGAGGTGGCGGCCCCGCAAGGAGAGCTTCTCCGCGCCTTTGCGGAGAGATTGTTCTTGTCCAGGAGCTTCTCCGGGCTGGCCGGTGATTTGGCGGAGGTCCTGAATACTCGCGTGGCAGCGGCCACCCTCGATGAAGTTGCCGAGGACTACCCGCATTGGATAATTCAAGTATGGGTATGAGGTCATGGTGAATGAAGCCTCGCTGCGGGCATATGCCGAGGTCCTTCTTGGCGGCTGAAGAGCTTGCCTGTCTTTGGAGAGCACATCCGTCCTCTCCGACCTTGCTGATCGGTTCGTGCATGCTGCTCGGTGGACCGGGCATACGATTGAAGCTATAATGGCTGATCGGCTGAGGAGGCGGGGTGGCGGTGGCCGAGGTGGCGGAGGTTAGGGAGGAAGTGGAGGCGCTGCAGTGGAGCTGGCGAGATCGGGAAGATGCCGAGGCTGGGAGCTCGGAAGGAGGCCGAGGCTGCCGAGCTGAGGAGAAGCTTCGGAGGATCGATTGATCCTTTTCATTTTTTTCTTTTCAAATGTATATGTACTCCTGCCAATCTCCTGCCTTAAAGACTTTAATAAAATTCCCCAATTTTATGGAAGAATTCTTGTCTATTGGTTTTGTATCCAGTCTGGTCTTGAACTTGTCGATGTGTCTCCTTGGTTGGACCAAATCAAAATTTTGACTCGAGCTCTCGAAGCTAAAGAGGTCGAGGTCCTTCACTTGGAGGGCAAACTTGGCCATGTGCAGGAAGAGGCCGATGTCAAGTTCAGGGCTTCTCAAGAGAAGTTTGACGAGCTTCAAGCTCGGTTTTTTGAGTTGGAGGAGAAACTCGAGATCACGGAGGATAAAGCCAAATTGGTCGCCGAGGAGCACGCCAAATACGAGGCGGTTATTCGTCGAGATGGTGGAATGACTATCTCCGAGGTCGAAGCCAAAGTTTCAGAGATCGCAGCCCGTTGTTCGAGCTACAGGTATGAGTACGGTCGGGACTCCTGGCAATTTCAGGAGCAGTATGCCGACCTGAAGAAAATAGGTGGCCTATACAAGACCGTCGTAGCTTGTCACCCACAACTCGAGTGGGTGCTTCGTCCGGCAGCCGAGGCTTCTTCTTCTCCCGGGGCTTCTCCTAGGATTGCAGAGAGGTTTTCATCGGAGTTCTATGTCCAAGAGAGACGCGTCCATCGAGCAGTCGGGGTCATGGATCATCGAGCAGCCGAGGTCCTTTGGCGAGGCATAGAGGTCGAGCCGACTGAACTCCTGGCATCGATCGAGGACGAGGTAGTGGTAGGGGTAGGGTTAGCATAGATGAGCTGCTGAACCCTGACTTCTCTAGGGATTGTCTTAGCTTTTCCCAGCCTCCTGGGCCTTCATCATCCTCGTAATGTATGCGTTGTATACTTCGGAAATAAGAACAAATTTTTCTTTGCCTTGTGTTGATTTTTCCTTTTTAAGCAAACGTTGTATACATTTCGTCCTCGTAATCAAACGAAGGTAGGTTGTCCTCGTAATCAAACGAAGGTAGTTCGTCCTCGTATTAAACGAAGGTAATTCATCCTCGAAATAAACGAAGGTAGTTCCTCCTCGTATTAAACGAAGGTAATTCGTCCTCGTATTAAACGAAGGTAATTCATCCTCGAAATAAACGAAGGTAGTTCGTCCTCGTATTAAACAAAGGTAATTCATCCTCGAAATAAATGAAGGTAGTTCGTCCTCGTATTAAACGAAGGTATAAGTTCCTTATTTGTCGAGAAGTGTCGATAGGGTGGTCCTCACGCTGCGTTAGATATCATCCTCTTAGAGGGTATTGTTCATCCTCCTTAGAGGGTATTGTCATCCTCCTTAGAGGGTATTGTATAACAGGGAAGAGGTAGTATGCATAAGTGACAAATGAAATATGCAATAAAAAGATTTTATTAATAAAGTACGACGTAACAACAGAAAAAGACCTAAAGACATGACCGAACAGACTCAACTTTTGACACTTATGCAAAATATCTCTTGAGATGAATGATGTGCCAGGTATTGGGTATTTGCTCACCGGATAAATGGGCGAGCTTATATGACCCTTTTTCGAGGACTTCTTCAACCCGGTATGGTTCTTCCCATGTGGCTTCTAGTTTGTCGAGCTTTGCAGCTTTACTGACTTCGTTATTTCAAAGTACGAGGTCGCCTACTTGGAATTGTCGGGATTTGACACGCTGGTTATAGTACCGAGCTACTTGTTGCTTGTACTGAGCTTCTCTAATGTAGGCGAAGTCTCTCTTTTCTTCTAGAAGATCCAGGTCAGTTCGTAAATTCTTCCCGTTTGCTTCAGCCGAGAAATGAATGGTACGGGGGCTCGACATACCGATTTCTGCCGGGATGAAAGCCTCGGTTCCATACACCAAACTGTAGGGTGTTTCTCCATTCGATGTCCGAGGTGTTGTACGATATGACCATAAGACTTGTGGTAAATTTTTCACTTAGTTGCCTTTTACTCCGTCTAATCTAGCCTCTATTTATACACCATTATTTTGAGATTGACTCTAATACGAGATCTTCTCTCAATAGGATTCTTTTGGATATATCCGAATCTTTTACGTCTCCACTTGTGATTTGAGTTGTAGTTGGTTTAGGAGTCTTCTTGGGCCGAACTTGTTTAGGCCGAGCTTAGTGTCAGGGCCCATTTATATTGAGCCTGATGCTTGGGCCTAGCAGTTGGGCCGTATGCTATCAATGATAAAATAAAATCGTGTCGAGCATAAAATTAGATCTTTAGGCTCAAGACCAAGGCTTGGAATTAATGGAGTTGCTCCACGGTTTTCTTATCCAACATAAAAGCCTTTGATAGTAATCGCTGTTAATGGTGCAGAGGCAAATAAACCGCCGGCGACAATTCCGATTTTCTGTTGACTGCCGGCATAAACCACCGTGTTTGCCGCCCCAGATTTGCGCTTGTAGTGAACAAGCCCAAATGTTTGTACTTAGGGCATGAGGTTATGAATCTGGACTTCCACGGAACCTTCGAGAACAGTGAGAATCTCGGCCGCCTAGGGTGGTAGTATGAATTCGTTTTGCAAGAAATCGAGGCGGGCCATTGTCAGCCCGAGAGTGTTCAGCCCGGCCCGATATGGGTTGCTAGTGTTTCTCGGAAAATGTAGCCCATTGTAGAAGTCGTCGGGTGTAACAGTTCCGGGTTCTTGCATCCTGGACAAATGTTCGATATAGTTAATATTAATTAATAATTTTAAAATTAAATAAAAGTTAAGAAACTCAAATTGAGAGAGTATAAAAAATTTAGTAAATTAAATAGTCATATACAAGTGGGACACTTAAATAATTTTTTAACGAGTATTTAAACTCATAAAGCCGGAAACGGAGTTGCAAAATATGTTGTGAATAACGTAAAATACGATGTTTGATGTATTGTTAATCAGGCTTTTGACATCTAAAACGTAGAAATCTTGCAAGGGAGTAGGATCAAAGGCGAAGACGAAGCAAAAGAAATTGAGGGCTAGAGTGCTGAATAAAACTAGAATTGTAGTAATCTTTTTTCTGATTAAAACTCGGTAATGTCGATCTGATTGATATTAACTGAAAATCGAGTTGAGTTTGATTTTGTTTAAGTGATAAAGCAACCTCTTTATAGGATAATCAAAATGCTGTAATATCGCCCACGTCTTCTCTGAAAATGATAGGAAATTAAGTTTTTATGTACCAATGGTCAGAAATTGAAGATATTGCATCAATAAATTTAGCCATTTGAATTAATTTTGTGTAGTGTCTTTGTATGCAGAATGGATTGCCTGCTAACATACATATCATGTTTATTTGAAGTGCTTATGACAGTTAACATACATTATTTGAAGCGTTGTCTACCTCTTACTCACATATATATCATGTTTATTTGATTTGCTGATATCATACACTAACTAGTATACATATATATAATAATAATCAACTTTGACAAAGTATTTAATCTCTCCATAGCCAGGTCTATCAAGTTTGCAAACATATTTAAACTTTCAGTAAAATTCTGAAGTGCCAGGACGGCTTTTCTGAATATTGATGAACAGAAAATACAAACTATATATAACAGAATTTAATAATGTCTGAAGGGCCTCTATAAATACCTAACCTATAAACTGAAATGAACATCACCACAAAGTTTGAGAATAAATTTAAATATTAGTCTTTCCACTTTTCTTTTTGTCGATTCAAGTTCAATTCCACTTTTTCTCCTTATTCTCAGTCTTAAAATCATGGGAAACAATATTATGTTACTGAGCCTAGTAGCCTTGTCTTTTGGTTTTCTTGCATATGCATTTGAGCCCAGCCCTCTCCAAGATTTCTGTGTAGCTGATACCACCAGCTCAGGTAATATTTAATTTTCTATAGTTGAAATTAGTAAAAATTTTCTAACATGTTTGTAATTTAATCCTATGATATTAGTAGTGATTGAATAAACAAGATATTTCAGCAATTTAATTTGGTTGTAATTTGAAGATTTTCTCCCCTTCTTTGGGTGGCCAAGCCATTATTTTGTTAGATCCGGTCTAACGAAATAATGTTTCATATTGTCTTTTTTCTATTTGAATGATTTATTAATAGGTCGGGGAATCTGCATTGTTCCCTGACCATGCACCCATAATTACAGCTATTCTGTTAAAGATTAAACTTATTTTTTTTGGTTAATTTTCAGCAAGAGTGAATGGGCATGCCTGCAAGAACCCTGGGTCAGTTGGAGCTAACGACTTCTCCTTTAGTGGGCTGCACATGCCCGGAAACACTTCGAACCCTAACGGCTCGAGGGTGACTCCCGTCACTGTAGCCCAGTTGCCGGGGCTCAACACCCTCGGAATCTCTATGGTGCGTATTGACTATGCGCCGTGGGGAATCAACCCTCCCCACACTCACCCTAGAGCCACTGAGGTCCTGACGGTCATTGAGGGCTCGCTTCAAGTTGGGTTCGTGACCTCAAATCCTGACAATGGCCTCATCACGAAAACCCTTCAGAAAGGCGATGTTTTTGTGTTTCCGATTGGGCTTGTTCACTTCCAGCGCAACGTTGGAACGGGAAATGCTGTCGCCATAGCTGGGTTGAGCAGCCAGAATCCTGGAGTGATCACCATTGCTAACGCTGTTTTCGGGTCGAAGCCCGATGTTAGTGGCGATGTTCTTGCCAAGGCCTTCCAGGTCGAGCAGAGCGTTGTGTATCAACTCCAGGCCAAATTCTAGGAACTCAGCAGCCACATTTGATCCAGATTTCGTGCTCTGCTTGGCCATTGATTTGCTTTGCTTGATTTCGGCAAGTAATTTTTATATTGAGTGATGTAATAGTTATTTAGTCCACATTGTAATTGGTTTTGACGTGTTATTTTATTTAAAGAAGCTAATGAAATTCTGTTGTATGCTACTTTCCTATTAAATGTCGGAATATATACAACCATTCGCAAATCTAACAATAGGCCCAATATGAACCTTGGATAGAGATAATGATTTATATTTCTCCTCGTCATAAAAAAGAAAATAGAATAAAGTTGGTTGACCTCAAAAAGCTCGAAAACATTTGATTATATAACTCCATGCATCGACAAAAAATTCATGATCTATTTAGGGATTTTTGCGAGGTATTAGAGATATTGGTGCTAATATTATACTTTTTGATCTATAGTTTTATTGATAAGAGATTTGTTATGTTGAAACATGATGTTTCAGTGATCAACATTACGTTAATAATTAAAATAACTAATTGAATGTTGCACAATCAAAATTATAACCACCTGGTTCAATAAAGAAATTATATCACAATGTGGGCAAAGAAACTACACAAATTCAGCATAAACTAAAAAAATATAAATTCCAAATACTTAATTTAATTTGTTTTCTAAGATCTAGAATCAACTTTGAATCCAAATTCAAAAACCAATCTTAAAAGTTGGACCATAGACCTAAAAAAATCTAAAAAGTGCAAAAATGAGTAACAAATCGTTCAAAATGAGTCTATTATATGTTCAAAACCAATTTTAGCGAGGAAAGAAATAAGAATGAGATATTGGATATAAATATCTAAATTTGATCAATGCGAACATCTTTTTCTTCTCCATTTTTTTGAGGTAAATAGTGGTCAAATAAATAAAATTCATGGGGGGTTTTTTTTCCTTTCAAAGAGTTGTATTTCATTTTTTATTGCACCCATATGACCGTCATATGTCATGGCTAAGATTTGCAAAGTTAGCAACCGGGTATTTCAAACGGTTAAGGGAAAGTGAACATCTTGCCGAGTTTTGCTTGTGGTGTCTTCTATGTTGACATCCGTTCTGATATTTTTTTAGTGTAAATTATATTATTTTTCACTATAAATGACACTTTCAAAAATAAAGGGTAAAAAATAAATGTCACTTTCCTCCAATGTAAATGATATTTTTCTTTAGAATAATTGATAGTTTTGGATGTTCGCAGGGTGTAGATGTCCGCACAAGAATTTTTGTGGTTTTTCTTTTGTAAATAATGGTAATATTTTGTGTCTAAAAAGATTTTACATATCAAATTTAAAAAAATGAAAAAATAAAATAAAATAAATCCCGTCCCTTTTTTCTTATTCGAAGTTATACCGGTTTTCAAATGTTAATCAATTAATGGAATCTTTTAGACGCAAAATCCTACAATTCTTTACATAATCATGCAAATCTCAATATTGACACATGGCATTCCTCCAAGAGCGTAAGAGGGAATTAAGCACAATTTTGAATGATTCAATGATGGACGGAGAGCATATAAAATATGGATTAGCCAGTGTAAATTATAATTACATATATAATTATCAGTTTTGACAATTTTCAAATATTGAATCAGTCATATATCATCCAAACACAGGCCGCCCTCAAATTTACAAATTCTAATTAATATGTTTATGAACATTTCCTGAGTAGGAAGACGGCTTTTCCAAGTGTTTGTTCAAAATAAAGACAACCGTAAGAGAATTGAATATTGTTCGGAAATTCTATAAATTCTGAGCTTCACTAGTTAGCTTTTCACAACTAATTAATTAAACATATCCCATTCTGAAATTTGCTCTACAATTTCAAATAAAAATAATAATAATCTGTGTTTCATTTGTTTTTTCGTAGTTTGATTGATCATGGCGATGAACATCCTTTTGTTGAGCTCGATCGCCTTATCTTTAGCCTTTCTTGCACTCGCCTTCGAGCCAAGCCCATTGCAGGATTTCTGCGTCGCAGATGCCACCAGCTCAGGTGATCATCTGTTCGAAAATGATATTTCATTTTCTATTCATTCTGTTGCATTTATTCCATGTGTATTTCAAAAACTACCATGTTTCTTTAGCTTATTCATAATTTGGTGAAAAATAAGTACTAATATGTGCTCATTTTCAGCAAGAGTGAATGGCCAAGCTTGCAAAAGCCCTGCATCTGTCGGAGCAAACGACTTCTCCTTCAGCGGGCTGCACCTTCCCGGCAACACCTCGAACCCTAACGGCTCGAGGGTGACCGCCGTGACTGCAGCCCAGTTGCCGGGGCTCAACACTCTTGGAATATCCATGGTGCGTATTGACTATGCACCATGGGGAATCAACCCTCCCCACACCCACCCCAGAGCCACTGAGATCTTGACAGTCATTGAGGGCTCCTTCAAGTAGGGTTTGTGACTTCGAATCCCGACAACAGCCTCATCACGAAAACCCTCCAGAAAGGTGACGTTTTCGTGTTCCCCATCGGGCTCGTTCACTTCCAGCGCAATGTTGGCACGGGAAATGCGGTTGCCATAGCTGCATTGAGCAGCCAGAATCCTGGAGTGATCACCATTGCAAACGCTGTTTTCGGGTCGAAGCCTGATATTGGTAGTGATATTCTCGCTAAGGCCTTCCAGGTTGATAAGAGTGTTGTGGAACAGCTTCAGGCAAAATTCTAGGAATCCGCCATCAACCCAAATCAACAAACAAGATTCTCTATTCTAAGATGATATATTTGGTCGGAAATTTATTGTGTGGTTGTTGTTGTAGCTTTCTTAGTTCGCTTTTTCTGCGTGTGTAACACAAGTTTTTATTTTCTTTCTGTTTGATGCTCGAAAAGGAAATTTTTCTTGATTTTGATATGCTATTGATTTTCGCTGTTTTGTTTTGTTCTTTTATTCGGAGAAGCTGATGAATTGTTGGAAAATAACTATAGATAAACTTGTTGGGTCATTACAACTTGAAACAAAAACTGTAGGATATCAAATTATAAAAGAAAATGAAATTACAAGATCTAAACATGCAGTTAAATTGAGGAGTCTTTTCTAAGACGAGATATATCCCGATAATGCAACTATAATTTTGTTATTTGAGGATGTGAGAGCAATAGATTTTTAAATTATTTATTGCAACTATTAAGTTAATTAGGTTAAATTCTATTCTAAGATTATGACTGATATATACATGGAATGAACGTGTAGAAATGAAATAAAAAGAACGCAACAACATTATTCTTCTAATTTGTGTTATTATTACTAATTAATAATGATAATACTAATTATTACTAGTATTATTATTATTATTATTATTGTTGTTGTTGTTGTTATTTTTAGTGTTATATTATTATTATTATTATTATTATTATTATTATTAGAAAACAAAAGATAAAATTTAGATCTAATTACTAATTTCATATTCATGAGATAGACAATATCATGAAGGAGGAGATGAATGAGTGAACCAATCAATATATAATAGGATTAAGGATTTAGTGATTCTCTCCTATATGACATCATACAATCTCTCCATTTCTATTTTTCTCAAATCTCATTTATTCTTAGTATTTACATCTCCTATCCCACATTGATTTGTTATCAAACTCCACCTTAATTTAAACATATATAAATAGTTGTGAGTGGATTTTTCATCCTACAACACACAATTATTTTACATCCACCAATTTTATTTGGCCCATCAATTAATTAGTTGGCCAGATAAATAGTTACTTTTAATTAAAAAATTAATTTAATTAATATTATTTGTAAAGTTTTCATGAAACTTTACCAATTCAAGATATAAATTGAATGATATATTTCTTACGATTTTTTAAACAAATTTTGAATTATACATCGATTTTCATAAACTTCACAAATTGAAAATCTAAATAAAATAATATTTTTTGTACAATTTTTTTAATAAAATTTGAAACTCATATCGATTTTACAGGAAACTTCACAAATTAATAAAAATAAATTTGAAATAAATAATGCACGTAGGAGAGAGATTGTGTTAATCATTAATCCTATTATATATTGATTTTGTAAATCTAAACGAATTCAAATATCAACACATATTACTATACGGGTTTGAGACGATAACAAATATATAATCAAATTTGTGGCAGCAATATTTATATAGATTTTAAATTGGCCCAGACATTGATCGATATGTCTATGTGGGATTTTCTCAATTTTAATATATTGGAATAATATACATTTATTGATTATATGTTTTAACATTTAAATGAATTTTGGTAATTAGCGGATATTACTACACGAGAATAAAACGAGAATATAATTTTCTCTATTTTTAATTCTTTTGCTATTTATACTATTTGGTACGAGAATTACATTCTAGATGAGTACAAACATTTATCGATATACCTATGCGAAATTTTGAAGCTCACATTTTTTTTTGGTGAGCCTTCACAATTACTAAAATGTTTTGAAATAAATAGTAAATTTAAATTTAAATCGAGAGGATAACCAATTATTGGAATAAATATATATTTCATTAATTAGATTTTTTATAAATTTTAAATGAATTTAGATAATTAGTGGATACTGCTATACGAAAATAAGATGAGAATATATAGTAAAATCAATTTTAATCCGATTTGTGACAATTATATATGTATATAAATTCTAACAAGTCAATACATTATAAGACACGTACTATGTGAAATTTGACGAGAATATAATTTTCTCTATCTCTAAGTCTTTTATTATTTATATTATTTGGATACAAGAATTTAAACTCCACCCATCAAATTTATATTATTTATATTATATGGGTACGAGAATTAATATATGTTTTATTAATTAGATATTTTATAATTTAAACAAACTCTCTCTATTTTTTTATCTTTAGTTATTTATTTTATTTATTATTAATGATTACATTATAATTTTTATTTTTATCGAGACGAATAACCAATCATTATAACAAATTATATTTATAAATTTAAACGACTTGGATAATTAATCAATTTAAGATTTAGTATGGGAATATACATTAAAATATATTTTTAATATATTTTTATTTAATATTTATATGATGTTATTTTGATTTAATATTTAAATATTAAATTAAAATAACATCATATAAATATTAAATAAGCCAATAAACTAACTTTAATCGTACAAATTCTAAATATATACTAATGAAAATCACATCAATGAATATAGTTAAAAATAATTATAAGTAACTTTCAAGATCGGTTTGATAAAATATAACGAATCAGCTACTTACGCATGCATAATATTAGTTATCATCCAACTGAATAATTGCTAAAGTAGTCAATAGGATTGCTAATTGATTATACTCGATACAAGACTTTTCTTATCTGTACTAATCATCAATACTGATTGATATTAGTAACACGACATATACTGACTTCAGTAGGACGTCAAGTCGTCTTATTTAAAGAAAAAGTTTTATTTTCCTTAGCTGGTATTTTAAATAGTAAATTTAAATTTAAATCGAGAGGATAATCAATTATTGGAATAAATATATATTTCAATTAGATCTTTTATAAATTTTAAATGAATTTAGATAATTAGTGGATACTGCTATACGAAAATAAGATGAATATATAGTAAAATCAATTTTAATCCGATTTGTGACAATTATATATGTATATAAATTCTAAACAAGTCAATACATTAAACGACACGTACTAATAAGTGAAATTTGACGAGAATATAATTTTCTCTATTTCTAAGTCTTTTATTATTTATATTATTTGGATACAAGAATTTAAACTCCACCCATCAATTTATATTATTTATATTATGTGGTAATAGAATTAATATATATTTTAATTAGATATTTTATAATTTAAACAAACTCTCTCTATTTTTTTTATCTTTAGTTATTTATTCTTTTTATTATTAATGATTAGTTGTAATTTTTATTTTTATCGAGACGAATAACCAATCATTATAACAAATTATATTTATAAATTTAAACGACTTGGATAATTAATCGAATTTAAGAGTATGGGTATATACATTCTAAACAAGAATTATTATCACGTCTAAGAATATTTAATTTTTTAAGTGTAAATTACAATATAAATTGGTTTTTCATTAGAATTCGACGAAATATAACCTATACATATCACATTCAGACATATTATCCTAAGATTTTTCATTTAATATATTAAATTAAGACGTATTGTCTCTGATATAAGATTATTTTATTTAATATGATTATATATATAACATAAAATATTTTCCGTCGAAATTCGACGGGTTACAAACTAGTATATATATATATATATTATTTTTGGTTATTTGGTTATTTGGTAATTCCATTCGATTATCAGTTATACCGATACCCGATATTCTTAAAATTGTTATACCGATAACCGAACCGAATCCAGTAAAAATGTTACCCAATAACCAAATTTTCGGTTCGGTTATCAGATTATCCAATTAACCATATCCAAATACCCACCCCTATTTTTATATGTATTACACCAATATATAATATTATTTATTTAAAAAATATATTTTTAATATATTTTTATTTAATATTTATATGATGTTATTTTGATTTAATATTTAAAATATTAAATCAAAATAACATCATATAAATATTAAATAAGCCAATAAACTAACTTCTTAATCGTACAAATTCTAAATATATACTAATGAAAATCACATCAATGAATATAGTTAAAAATAATTATAAGTAACTTTCAGTATCAGTTTCGATAAAATATAACGTAACCGTCACTTTTGCATGCATAATATTAGTTATCAGTCCAACTGAATAGCTGCTAAAGTAGTCAATAGGATTGCTAATTGATTATACTCGATACAAGACTTTTCTTATCTGAACTAATCATCAATACTGATTGATATTAGTAACACGACATATACTGACTTCAGTAGGACGTCAAGTCGTCTTATTTAAAGAAAAGTTTTATTTTCCTTAGCTGGTGTATTCCTTCTCATACACCACTACGATCCTTTTGAGACCATCACATATATTTAATCCATCAAATACTCAATACTTCAAAATACTAATCATGACAATTAAACGTCCTCTTAGAGGCATTTTCTTTTGAGGATTAACATAGATAGATAAAAATAATATAAGTTAATCTATTATTTACTTTGATGGATTTGAGCCTTGGAATATCTCAAGGCCCTTGATAATTTTTATCATTTGAATTAATTTAGAAGGTGTTTAGCGGGGGTTATAAGCTCTCCAAAATAGCTTATAAACTATTTTTTAAACTTTGTGTGCTATGACAATATTTATCTCTGTTTATATATATATATATATATATATATACTTTGATATAATATACGAAGATACATGACATTTATCTTAATATTCAAACAAAATTTGAAGAATTTATTAAAACATGACAAGTATACAATCCTCCAATTCTCCAGCCGATACACCACACACACTCTCTCTACTGGCGGCAATTGCCGTCTCCAGCACACACACAACACACACCTAAACCTCTCTCTTTGCGCCACCGCATGCTGTCGCTGCAATCTCGCTCTCTTGATCTGCACCTACAACGCCATCCCTGATCTGGCAGTCTCATCCCAGATCCGGTTGCACCCTTTCCGTCCGCACCTGCCACCGTGGATCTCCACCGACCACACACTCTCTCTCTCTCCCCCCATAGCAAACCATCCCACATTCGGCTGCCCCTTTTTCACCCTCCACCGCCTCCGCCACTCCCCCTCTCCACATTTCTCTCATCCGCTCGTCTTTCTCTCTGAAAACATATCCACCTTATTCACAATTTTTGTTCGAAATGATGAAATATTTCATTATCAGTCCAATAATCTGAACTATTACACGATGTCACGATTTGAACCGGTCTTGTAAGTGTGTGTTCTTTTTATATATATATATATATATATATATATATATAATTGTATTTTGTGTTTAAGATTCGTGTTTCTGGGACTGTTGCTGTCGCAGTTCGATTCTAGGGACGACGGGTAGGGGTCAGTATTCAGTTATTCGGTCAGTTTCAGACGAAAAAATTACCGAATCGAGTTAACCGAAATTCTCAAAAAATAACCGAATCGAACCGAATTTTATTCGGTAACCGAACCGAAATATATTCGGTTAAACCGAATTTTTAACAAAAAAATATATTTTTCAAATAAATAATATTACATATTGGTGTAATATATATAAAAATAGGGGTGAGTATTTGGATATGGTTAATTGGATAATCCGATACCGAACCGAAAATTCGGTTATTGGGTAACGTTTTTACTGGATTCGGTTTGGTTATCGGTATAACAATTTTAAGAATATCGGTATCGGTATAACCGATAATCGAATGTGAATTACCACATAACCAAAATTATATATATATATATATATATATATATATATATATATATATATATATATACTAATATGTAACCCGTCGAATTTCGACGGGAAATATTTTATGTTATATTTATAATCATATTAAATAAAATAATCTTATATCAGAGACAATACGTCTGAATTTGATATATTAAATGAAAAATCTTAGGATAATATGTCTGAATGTGATATGTATAGGTTATATTTCGTCGAATTCTAATGAAAAATCAATTTATATTGTAATTTACGCTTAAAAAATTAAATATTCTTAGACGTGTTAATAATTCTTGTTTAGAATGTATATACCCATACTCGTCTTAAATTCGATTAATTATCTGAAGTCGTTTAAATTTATAAATATAATTTGTTATAATGATTGGTTATTCGTCTCGATAAAAATAAAAAATTACAACGTAATCATTAATAATAAATAGAATAAATAACTAAAGATAAAAAAAATAGAGAGAGTTTATTTAAATTATAAAATATCTAATTAATAAAATATATATTAATTTTCGTACCCACATAATATAAATAATATAAATTCGATGGGTGGAGTTTAAATTCTTGTATCCAAATAATATAAATAACAAAAGACTTAGAAATAGAGAAAATTATATTCTCATCAAATTTCACATAGTACGTGTCGTTTAATGTATTGACTTGTTTAGAATTTATATACATATATAATTGTCACAAATCGGATTAAAATTGATTTTACTATATATTCTCATCTTATTTCCGTATAGCAGTATCCACTAATTATCTAAATTCATTTAAAATTTATAAGAGATCTAATTAATGAAATATATATTTATTCCAATAATTGGTTATCCTCTCGATTTAAATTTAAATTTACTATTTATTTCAAAACTTTTTAGTAATTGTGAAGGCTCACCAAAAACAATAATGTGAGCTTCAAAATTTCGCATAGATATATCGATAAATGTTTGTACTCATCTAGAATGTATATTCTCGTACCAAATAGTATAAATAGCAAAAGAATTAAAAATAGAGAAAATTATATTCTCGTTTTATTCTCGTGTAGTAATATCCGCTAATTACCAAAATTCATTTAAATTTTAAAACATATAATCAATAAATGTATATTATTCCAATATATTAAAATTGAGAAAATCCCACATAGACATATCGATCAATGTCTGGGCCAATTTAAAATCTATATAAATATAGCTGCCACAAATTTGATTATATATTTGTTATCGTCTCAAACCCGTATAGTAATATGTGTTGATATTTGAATTCGTTTAGATTTACAAAATCAATATATAATAGGATTAATGATTAACACAATCTCTCTCCTACGTGCATTATTTATTTCAAATTTATTTTTATTAATTTGTGAAGTTTCATGTAAAATCGATATGAGTTTCAAATTTTATTAAAAAAATTGTACAAAAAATATTATTTTATTTAGATTTTCAATTTGTGAAGTTCATGAAAAATCGATGTATAATTCAAAATTTGTTTAAAAAATCGTAAGAAATATATCATTCAATTTATGTCTTGAATTGGTAAAGTTTCATGAAAACTTTACAAATAATATTAATTAAATTAAATTTTTAATTAAAAGTAACTATTTATCTGGCCAACTAATTAATTGATGGGCCAAATAAAATTGGTGGATGTAAAATAATTGTGTGTTGTAGGATAAAAATCAACTCACAACTATTTATATATGTTTAAATTAAGGTGGAGTTTGATAACAAATCAATGTGGGACAGGAGATATAAATACTAAGAATAAATGAGATTTAAGAAAAATAGAAATGGAGAGACTGTATGATGCCATATAGGAGAGAGAATCACTAAATCCTTTATCCTATTATATATTGATAATATTATTTTAACAAATCCTATTGTAGCTTAGTTGGTTTTGATGAAGGTTTTAGGATTCCACCTTACAAGAGGTTCTGTGTTCGATTCTAGTGTAGAATGAAATTTGATATTTTTTTTACTGATAAACGACTAGAATAAATATATTTAAACTGTATAAATTTCAAGTTGCCTCTATAGCTCAGTTGGTTAGGTGTTTTCATTTCTCTACAGAGGTCGTGTGTTCGAATTCTTCATGGCACAAAAATTAGTAATTTTTTTAATTAAAATCAGTTAACCGAATTAACCGATCGGTTCTATTTCGGTATTAGTTTTGCAAAAAAAAAAAAATGTAAATAATATATACTTCTTTCGTCATTCAATTTTATTTTTGAGAATTTCACGAGTTTTAATAAATTGTTAAAGTTTGAGAGATACCAAAAAATATTAATTAGTTTAGCAAGTACATTTTGGTTAGTGGGATTATTATTATTGTTAAAGTTTGATAGAGATACCAAAAAATATTAATTAGTTTAGCAAGTACATTTTGGTTAGTGGGATTACTATTTCCCTATTTTCATAAGGGTGGATAATTTTTTTGTTTTCTAATTCAAAATGGATATATCTGCATTTTCATCTGTAAATATTTAATAGCAATTTTAAATCATACTTCTTATGTTTATTAAATGCGTTCATTTTATTTCGTTTTGATACGTTCATAAAAAATGTTTATATTCTTTTTCTGTAAACATCAACTCCATAATTTTTATGATAAATCTATCAATTTATTTACAAAAAAGTCATCAATGGAGCATATAATTTTTATTCTCAATATCAATTAATATATTAATTTAGTATCTTCATATCCCACCTTTTAATCTCACTATTAATTAATCTATTGATTTACTATCTCCCATCACAAACACAAAGGGAGTAGTAAAAGTTCATGATGCGCAACAAACTGATACTAAATATTTCCAAATTCGATACAAATAGATGCAAAAAGTTTTATTCAAACAGGAATTCATATTGTTCTAGCGTTCAATCACTAGTTGAGAAGTTGAACAATATTATTTATTACACGAACTTATCAACATATATACATAACGACTAAAGCCACGGCTTTGTCTGCAAATACTTGACAGTTTTCTCGTCCAGCTTAAACGCTCCGGCCAGATAAGCACTGTTGATGGTGGGCTTCGCCGCGAAAACATTGTTGGGGATAAAAACAAACCCGGGATTCTGGCTATTGAACGACGCCGTCATCACACTATTTGTGCACGCCACGTTTCGCACGGTGTGCACGAGCCCGAAAGGGATGATGATGACATCACCTTTGTTCAAAACTTTGCTGTAATATTTGTATTCAGGGTACGTGGTTACGAATCCGACCTCCATCATACCTTCCACCACATAGATGACCTCCGACGCCCTAGGGTGGGTGTGCGGCGGGATGAAGCCCTTGGCCGCAAATTCCAAGCGCGCAAATGTCAGACCGAGAGTGTTGAACCCCGGCACCGTGGCTGGGGACAACATGGTGAAGCCAAAGCCGTACGGGTTAGAAGTGTTTGTGGGCCGATCCAAACCGCTGAAGAAGAAGTCGTTCGCAGTAACTGTTATTGGGTCCTTGCATGGTGCTGGAAAATTTATTCTCATATTATGATACTATATATGGTGGGATACGGCCCAACTACTAGGCCCAAGCATCAGGCCCAATATAAATGGGCCCCGACATTAAGCTCGGCCTATGTGAGTTCGATCCAAGAAGACTCCTCGACCAACTACAACTCTAATCGCAATTGGAGACATAGAAGATTCGGATGCATATCTAAAAGAATCCTTATGGAAGAAGACTTTGTATTAGAGTCAAACTCAACTTGAATTAGAGTCAAACTCAATTTGAATTAGAGTCAAACTCTAAATGATGGTATATAAATAGAGGCTAGATTAGAGGGAAGAGGGGGGGGCAACTATTGAGTAATCGAGCTTTTAATACATTCATTGTAATCGCATATAGTGAAAGTATTGATGAATCACTCTCCGTGGACGAGATCTTTCCTCGATCGAATCACGTAAAAGCCTCTTGTGTTCTTTACCGCATTTATTACCCGACGAGATTAAGATTTATCATTGGCGCCGTCTGGGGAACCCGAACAAAAAGCTTCGTTTTCTACGCAAAATCAATGGCAATGACTCATGCAAATCCTAGCGCCGCCGGTAGTGCTGGCAACGGACGGACTGAAGACCCTAACCAGGCTGTGACGCAATACGGGAAAAGAACTTGCCGTTGCCAATAACAACACGACGCCTGAGGGTTACATAGAAGATCTACCTATACACCCTCGTGATCGCCTCCCTACCGAAGAGGAAGAAGCCGACCTCAACGCCGGTGAACAAGTGACCCATCAACTCACGAGGTCCTCGGCAGCCGATCTCGATTCATCAACGCCCATATGGGCCAATTTAAACCTTTCGAGCCAAAGGACGAATGGAGCGGGAACTTCAAGAACCATGAATAGAACGCCCAGATTGGCAATCACAGGCGCCCAAAGTTGCTCACCTCTCCACAATAGCCGAGGACGTTCACCTCGGCAAGATAGCCGAGAACGATCACCTCGGCATGATGTCCGAAGTCGATCACCTCGGCAAGCTGCCCATAACCATTCACCCCGGCATCATCCGCGAAGTCGGTCACCTCGGCACAACTGCAGAAGTCGTTCGCCTAGATACGACCGTGCGGCCGGACGAAATCGAAGAAAGGAAAGACGGAGTCGATCCCCTCATCAGAGAGACGATAGACGTCGCTATCAATCTCCCACTCCTCCTGGGAGGGATGGCAACGAACTCCCGGGATTCGACCGACATGGATGGATCATCTCCCCTTTTTCCAGAGAGATCCTGGATACACCCCTGCCGCAGCGATATCGAGCACCCGACATCGCCGCCTACGATGGTCTGGGAGATCCCTCAGATTTCCTTTTTGCCTATACTACTAACATGGCAAATCAGGGGGTGGAAGATTTTCAAATGTGCAAGATCTTCCCCTAGGTGCTGGTCTCCAACGCCCGACGTTGGTTCACCTCACTTCGCCAAAACAGCATACATAGCTTCAGAGATCTCATGGATCAATTCAAGTGGCGCTTCTATCAAAAGATGCCACCTCAACAACCTTTATCCGACCTACTCACCATCCGCCAAGGACGAGACGAGACGATGTCAAACTTCGTCTCAAGGTTCATCAAGGAATCCCTCAAAATCGATGAGAGCAACGACTCTACATCATCAATGCATTTAAAATGGGATCCGACCGGCGATTAAACAAAGAAATCACCAGGGAGAAACCAAAGACGGCGAGTAGCCTTTGGACCTTGGTAGATAACTATGTTAAAGGGGACGAGTCGGATCGTAAAAAGAGAGAGACATGGGACGAGCAGAAAATCGAGAAGCCGGATGATCGAGGAAGAGGCACCAATCGCCGAAGTGCCTTCGATGTAATCAAAAAGGCCCAATGGAGTCTAGACCGACCTCGGCAAAGGGCCTATAAGCTTGCTTACCTATCGATACACTTATCCCCCAAACCTGGCATATTACTCACATGAGGAGGTGGATTACTTCGTCCCATCTTATATCTATGTGAAAATCCATTCACACCTCGGATGAACACAACTTACCTTCAAAAGGGGGCGCCCTTGCGAAGATAACAAACCTACAAAGTAGGATACTCAAACTAAGCGCTCGCCAGGGTATCACCCCTCTCGATATTTCTCGACAAACAAGGCAAGCACACAGATTACTCATTAATTTGAACATCTACGTTCAAGGCATACAGATTACTCATTAATTTGAACATCTACATGCAAACGACGTCCAAATCGGATCTTGTGCAATTTATACCTCTTCATTGGGAAGATATACACTTCGGTACACAGTCTAAATACATTTACGACTACACAATCTAAATACATTTACGACTAAAAACCAAGTTATATACAAAAGATATACACTTCGGCACACAGTCTAAATACATTTACGACTACACTGTCTAAATACATTTACAACTAAAAACCACGTTATATACAGAAGATATACACTTGATTACACGCCTAAATACATTTACGACTACACGCCTAAATACATTTACGACTAAAACCAAGTTATATACGTAAGATATACACTTGCATTACAGCCTAAATACATTTACGACTACACGCCTAAATACATTTATGACTAAAACCAAGTTATATGGGTTTCGAGCAGCACCGCCAAGACTCGCTAAAGCTACACCGTGTCGACACTGCCTCGCCGCCTCGCCTTCGCCACCTCGGCCTGTCGCCTCCGCCTCGGCCTTCGCCGCCCACCTCGGCCTTCCACAGTCGACACTCGCCTCGCTGCCTCGACCTGCCTCGCCGCCTCCGCCTCCGCCCGCAGCCGACCTCGCCTCGCCGCCCACCGCAGCCTCCGCAGTCGACACTGCTCGCCTGCCTCCGCCTCGGCCTTGCGCAGCCGACCTCGCCCGCCGCCTCCGCCCCGCCTCCACCTCGGCCTTCCGCAGTCGACACTCGGCCTCGCCGCCGCCTCGCTACTGCCCGCCCGCCTCGCCTTCCCGCAGCCGACCTCGGCCTCGCCGCCCACCTCGGCCTTCCGCAGTCGACACCTCGGCCTCGCCGCCCGCCTCGGCCTTCGCAGCCGACCTCGACCTCGCCGCCCACCCGGCCTTCCGCAGTCGACACTCGGCCTCGCCACCTCGGCCGCCGCCTCGACCTCCCGCCGCCCGCCGACCTCAACCTTGCGTAACGCCGGCAGAGCGAAGCCAAGTGACATACGACCGCCAGACTACGGATTTCACGAGGCGATGTCAGAATCACTCTCCCCAATCCAAAATGACCTCTCTTTTACGCCTTTTGGGGAGATATGATAGGATACGGCCCAACTACTAGGCCCAAGCATCAGGCCCAATATAAATGGGCCCCGACATTAAGCTCGGCCTATGTGAGTTCGACCCAAGAAGACTCATCGACCAACTACAACTCTAATCGCAATTGGAGACGTAGAAGATTCGGATGCATATCTAAAAGAATCCTTATAGAAGAAGACATTGTATTAGAGTCAAACTCAATTTGAATTAGAGTCCAACTCAATTTGAATTAGAGTCAAACTCTAAATGATGGTATATAAATAGAGGCTAGATTAGAGGGAAGAGGGGGAGCAACTATTGAGTACTGGAGCTTTTTAATACATTTATTGTAATCGTATATAGTGAAAGTATTGAGGAATCACTCCTCCGTGGACGTAGATATTTTCCTTGATCGAACCACGTAAAAGCCTCTTGTGTTCTTTACTGCATTTATTACCTGACGAGATTATGATTTATCAATATATGTAATAATTTTGTAAAAAATAAAATAAAATAAGAGAGAAATCTGCAGCTGATGACTGATGTATACTCGTAAAATTATGAAACATAAGAATCAATAAGGTTAGTTACCTTTTCCTGTTGGATCTGCAACGCAGAAATCTAGCAGAGGACGAGTGTCGAAGGCGAAGGAGATGCAGTTGAAATTGATGAGGGCGAATGTGATGAATAAGATAGCATTTGAAGCCATTTGGAATTCTGTAATGTTTTTGATCAATCAAGAAAGCTTGTATTAATAGGTTGTAAGAGTGGAAGCAGCCTGTTTTTATAGAGACGTTCCACTAAGATTCGAATGTTGTATTATGGCCTAAATTAATTAATTTCTTATGAAAATGGTAAGAAATGGTGAAAGGTACATTATACTCCCAAATTAGTTATATCCAAAAGCTCAGCTAATTAATTAAATTTGGCAACCCTATTCTTATTAACAAAATGTAGCAATTATTTGTCAATTTTTCTTTTTTGTGCACAGGCTTTTATGAAATTTCAGTTATATATAGCTTAAGTTTACTTTTCAGCAAATTAATGCGCCTAAACCGACTATTAAGCATTAGGAGTATTGTGGCTATTTCAAGCATAAAGGGGCATGAGTTCAGTTAGTAGTGCAAAATTGGGAGGCTAGCACACTGTGAGCATTTTGTCATCCTTTATTTAAAGAATTTAAATTTCACTACAATTATTACATAACTGTATCGCTGACGAAATAGCTGTTACCTTCATAGATATATAATTATAGATAGTATGGTGTATGAATTAGCATCGTAAAAGAAATTTCAAATAGGTCATTTTTACTTTCCAGGAAATTAATGTGCCTAATTGTATATAATTAAGAATTAGGAATGATGAAATTTCATGCAACAAAAAGGACGTGGGATCATTAGTGATGAAATAATTGGGAGGTTTGAAAACATTTAATTGGGAGCATTTTTGTCCTCCTTTATGTAAGAGATTTAGTTTAAATAATTTTTTTTAAGTTGTATAACTTCATCTCACTTCAATTATATATTTTATAGGAGTATTTTTTTTAAGTGTCATTGGCCGTCAAATTACATATACCAAGAAAAATATAAATATTTATCTTTGTAATCTTATTAATTACCATGATAAATGCATTCATATAACTAATTAGCAAATTCCAAGACTATTAAATAAGGGTAAATAAGAAATATGTCATAATTTTACCCTCGAATTGCTAATTGTAATACTTATTGAAAATTAGAAAAAAAAATGCAAATGGATCACTTAAAAAAGAATGGAGGGAGTATATAATGGCTGGTTAGAGATGGAACTACGTATTAGATGACAATTAATAACTCATCTACACCCTTAATAATAGCATACCAGATGACCCATAATTTTTGTTGCACAAAATCAAAAAGTTCCCCTAAAAGTGTTGATTTCATTCGATTAATTAAGTATGGGGTATTAGAGTAAAAGATAAAAAAATCTTACCTTATTCAGAGCCCAAATCACAGATTTCGCCATCCTCAATCACTACACCGAAAATCTCGCTTTAGAACAATTATTTAAGTATTGGTTAGTTTGTTTGCATAAGAAAACTTATTTGTTTGCACAAGAATTTCGTTTGTGTGCACATGGATAATAAATATCTATAGATAATGATTTTTCGTATAATTTTCCTTGCATAATTACATCATTTGTTTGCATAAGAACTTCGTTTGTTTGCATATGGATAATCGATTTTTGTAGATCGCATTGGTCGAGACTTCGAAAATGAAAATACTTCATAGTAAAAAAATTGATTTGCATAAATTAACATGAAGAATAATGGATATGAATAGTGATTATGCTAATAAAAAATATTATAAATAAATTAGAAAATTTCTTAATTATAGATAATAACCGGTTACATATAAAGTCAGTATTACAACAATAGCCTCACGATTAAAAACTATAAAAATAATTCATAATATAACTATATATTATAACCATCAGATCAAGTAAAATTTATGAACAAGATTAGTTCTTATTTCTCAAAAACATATGAGTTCTCATTTGATCTACTCCTGATATATATATATATATATATATATATATATATATATATATATATAGAGAGAGAGAGAGAGAGAGAGAGTGAGTGAGGTTCAAATAAGAACCAATTTTAACGTGAGAACCAAGAACCACGAAAATTCTTTACAAACAAAATGAATTTGTTATGAAAGTTAATGAATCACAAGAAAGTTATCAATCCAAAATTCGAATTTTCACCCGTGGTTCAAATCCATGAGAGGCAAAAATTTCATATTTTTGGATTCAATAACTTTCCTAACGGATTCATCAAGTTTCACACCGAATTCATCATTTTTTGGTTCTCACGTTCTCATGATAAAAATGGTTCTCACGTTAACCCTCCCACATAAATATATATAGGAAATAGTTCAGGTAGGAAATGATAATTTGGTAGGAAATATGAATGGATCGATCTGAGCCTTTGATTTGCTATATCAATGGTTGAGATTTAATTTTTGGGTGTGCTACAGTTTTGTTTTTTGTGTGCTACGAATAGATGAAATATGTGCTAAACTAATATGTGCAATATAGTAATTACGATTGTCTACACAAATATGAAATATGTGCTACCATTCATATTTTCATACATTAAGGAGTTTTCTCACCATAACCAACCCCCCCACACACACACACGTATATATATATATATATATATATATATATATATATATATATATATATATGAAACTACCTCTTAGATAAGAATTAAGAACCAATAATCATCGTTAGATTGAATAAGATTGAACGATTCATAATTATTTAATGATAAAAACAGTCAAATCTCTAAATTTTTGCTATTTGAATCTTTCACATTCTATTCTTTGTTATTCATGTAATTCATGTTGTTGTTCATGTAATCATAGTACTTGTGTATATTATCACATTCCAATTCATTATTATATTCATGTAATTCATGTTATTTTGCATGTAGTCATAGTGATTGTGCATATGAGAACAATTACATAAATAAATATATAAAATCCATTGTTTATAGGGCTAAACGGTTACAATTAAAATTTGAGGATAATATATAATTTATAATTAATCTTTATCGTTAGATTATAAAAAATGAATGAATCATATTAGTTATTAGTTCTAAAAAAGTTGGAATTCTCATTTAATCCACTCCCTATATATATAAATATACTATACATAATCTATGTAGTATAATATATGGAGTTAGTTTACATAAAATTAATCTTCATAAAGTCAACAAAGTGCATTATTTATGAAACTTCTCAGCTAGCATTAATAATGTGCTACAAAGTTATTAGGCGCATCCATGTCCCGTTTCAGCAAATTTATGCGTCTAATTCCACTGGGGGTGAGGAAAATACCCGAAATCCGAATATCCGATCCAAACCAAATCGAAATTTAAAATTCTTTTCGGATTTTTGGTTCGGTTCGGATTGACATTTTTCAAATTTTCGGATAGGATTTTTTTATACGAAAAAATCTGAATTATATATAATTTATATATAATAATAATTATTTAAATATTTTTAAATTTAATATAAATATATATAAGAATTAACAAAAATTGGTTTCGGATTTTCGGATTTTTCGGTTCGGATATTTTTATAAAATTTTTGGATTTTTGGATTTCGGATTTCGGATTTCGAATTTTCGGATATTCGGTTCGGAGCGGATTATTTTTCTGTCAAAATTCGGATATTGGATCGGTTCAGATTAGGTAAAAATCCAAACCGAAATCCGAACGCTCACCTCTAAATTCCACTCAATTAAGCACTAGGATAAAGCAAACTAAAGAGAAAAAATGGTGGAAGTGATTTCGCGGACGTGAATTGTATGTAATGGAAGATAAATTTATTTTGTTAATTGTTAAAAAGAACTTATTTAAATTAACGAAGTTTTAAGTTTGGTTGTTCAAGAGTTGATTTCCGTGCCTAATTAAATACTATAATTTTGTAAGTGTTATACCTATTGATTTTTAAAGATATAATTTTTAATAATCATACTGAAATTCAAATTTTTGAACATGCAACTTCTAAATAAATGATTACAAAATGCTCTCAATAAAATGTTACAAAGCCTCCAAATTTTCACAACTAATTGTTGTCATACCCTTTTATGCTTGAAGTAGCCATCATATACTCGTAATTCTTAATTGAATGGAATTAGACGTATCAATTTCCTGAAAAATAAACTTAAGATGCAACTGAAATTTTATAAAGAAATTGGCAAAAAAGGTGGTTTGAATCCAATGTTAAGATTTTCTGTATCCCACTATCTAAAAGGGTAAATAACACATATTACTTTAACGTTTATGAGTTTTTGTATGTGTCGCCCAATGTAAGTATAATAACACATCAGATCATAATCGTTGCAAATTTTGAACATCCGTGTCCTGATGACCGAATCGGACATGTTTTACCTAGTTGGCAAATAGTTCGGGCCGAATTTGATTGTGTGGCACATTCAAAAAATAAATAAATATATGAATATATACAAATCACAAAAAAATTGTTCTCAAACTACAAATTAGTTTTCAAAACGGCAACCGCAGCTGTGGAGGCGACGTTATCGTCGGAAAAAGGTATCAACTCTAACAATCAATTAGAAACTAATAAATTTAAAATAAAATACAAGAAATTGAAAAAATGAAAAAATGAAAAAATAATCCTAAAAAAATAAAAGTGGTAGACTACAAAAAGTGAGACACTAAATATTCTCAGTTGCAAAAAAGAAAATGTGACAAATAACTGCTACAATTTGTTAATTACTGTGTTGATAAGAAATAATAGAATAGGGTTGGCAAATTCAATTAGCTGAGCTTTCGGGTATAATTAATTTGGGAGTATTCATTTGTTACAATTTTCAGAGAAACTAATTAAGGCCATAATTAGAGCCGGCAAAATGAGTCCGGCCCGAAAAGCCCGCCCGGGGTTTGGGCTTCAAAATTAAAGGCCCGAAAAAAACCGAACCTAAAAAGCCCGCCCGAAAAAAACCTCGGGCCTACCGGGCTTTGGGCCAAAAAAGCCCGGGGTTTTGGGCTAAAAAAGTCCGTCCGATTTTTATTAAATATATATATTTATAATATTATTTAATATACATATCTATATTTTTTTACTAATATTAATTATATTTTATATAATTATTTATTTTTTATAGTAACAATTTTCTTACTAATTCACATACTGGTCAGAAAAATAAATTCTGAAAAAAATAATAACCTCATAAATCATTCAAAAATAATTCATAAGAGAAATGATCTCCAAAAATATATACATTGATGATTAATGATCTTATAGTATGTAAAATCTATTTTGAATCATTGATCTTAAATATATACAGTATAATTAATTTATTTTATTCTATTATTTTATGAGTATAAGTCGGATTGACGTTTAATAATATCATTTATCTTTGATTTGTAATTACTAATTTTTCTCCTTAAATTAAAGAATTAAAATCATACCGCATTACAATATCATCGCATTTAATACATAAATAGATCAAGATATACAAGAAGCATTATCATAAGAATAAGTAAGCTCAAAATATTCTCATCACTGATTCTTTATTTAAGTTAAGGAGTTATGAGATCTTAATTAAATAATTATTTTTTTTAATTTAAAATATTAATTTTATATATTAAAAAAAATTAAAAAATTATCTAAAAAAGCCCGTCCGCCCGAGGTTGGTTTGGGCTTCATATTTTTAGGCCCGAAAAATTTCGGACCCGACCCGAAAAATTTAAAAGCCCGACGAACCCGAGGTCGGGTTGACCCGGCTCGCTACTTTGCCACCTCTAGCCATAATAGAGCATTCGAACACCTTACAACCTAAAACAAGCAAACTTTATCGGTTTGCACATTTAGTAATAAATAAAAAACATTAAGAATTCAAAATCGCTTTAAATCATATTATTGATCATATTAGCCCTCATCAATTTCATTTGCGTCTCCTTCGCCTTCGACCCTCGCCCTCTGCTAGATTTCTGCGTTACAGATTCCACAGGAAAAGGTAACTATATTCTTAATTATTATGTTTAATCATTTTACGTGTATATAGCAGCTGCAGATTCTTCCTTATTTGTTACAAAATTATTACATGCGTATAATTTAACATGTATCAGTAATAAATTGTATTCAATCTCTGTCGTAGTGATTGGATGCTAGAATAATATGTTTGGTTAAAACTTTATTCCTCTATTTCCGTAGTTTTTTTTTTGGAAGGCTATTTGTATCATTTTTGGAAAAAATGTTAGTTGATATTGTAGCGTTAGTGATTGAACGGCAGAATAAGACATTGTAGCTATAGCTCTTGTCAGATTGAAAATCTTTAAGCTGACTACTACTGAGAGACAGCTCTGTCCATATACCAACAGAAGTGATATAAGGACAAGGTGCCCTTGTGATGCTAAACTGAATCAAGATATCTTTAGAGATACTCTTGTGATGCTAAACTGATTCAAGATATCTTTTACTTGGGGATTAATGAATTTCACTTGAGAGTTAAGTAACTTTAGAGATACTCTTGTGATGCTGAATCAAGATATCTTTAGAATATCAATTAAGACTTCAGGGTCAAGATTGTCATCTTGTAACGTTAGCTGATAGAAAGTATCAATTATCTGTGTTAAGACAGACAAACATGAATGAGTCCTAAGTGACAAAAAAAAAAATACTTGAAAGCTCTGGAACACAGAGATACACGACAAGTGTCTTTACTAATACTGATTTAACGCAGAGTGAGAATTCAAAAACAACTTAGTCAGTTTGTCTTATTTGTTTCCCTTATGAAGGAAAAATCAGTTGAGATGACATTGTCGGGTTTTTTCTTATTCAGGATACTTGATGAAAGTATTCTAAAAGAAAATGAGGGTGGTTGATACTGATCACTTGAAAACTTGCAGGATTTTTTAAGTGAAAAGTTTCCCATGAAAGTAAGATAAAACATGTTGTCAAAGGTCTCTTGTCTGAATATCAAATAAAGTGATATCATGACGTCAGTTGAACACCACTCGAATACCAATTGACAGTCTCATGAACCAGGTGTTAGAGGTATATGGGGAAATCCACCTAATTGAAAACCTGTTTAAGTTTTCAGCTATCATAACAAAAGAGCAATTGAATCAGTCACTGATCTTGCTGATGATAGACCTATCAGGCATATCAGGTCAGCAGCTGAAGCTCAAGGCGTGTGTGAAATTGGTGGGGCAGGCAGCCATCTCCTTCGTCAGACACTTTATAGAGACAAAGACAGATCAAACACATAAGATTGAGTTTGTGAGTGAGTCAGTCAGTGAAGCAACATGAGAGTTCTGTGTTCAATGGAGTGTTGTGTTCAGATATTGCAAAGCAAGATAGAAACAACAAAACAGTAAATGACTTGTCAACCAGGTGAATTTCAATGCACATTAGAAATTCATTGTTTTATACTTCCAATGGAAGTGACTTTAGATCTCACGAACTTGAAATCTTCTGTCCCAAGGTTATCAGGTTATGACCTATCTTGTTCTCACTTTTATCCAATTCACATTTGGGTTACTCACCACTATTGCTTTCAGCAGCTACGTACACCTTGCTACTTACTCACAATTTCATCTAAAATCTCCGCCTCACTTGGACTTGATAATAGGCTACAATTTCAACTAAGATTGAGTGTGACTTTACAATGAAGAACAAATATAAAGATATGAAGCACTCATTTAAGCCATACTATAGATTTTACAAAGTAAGAACAATTTAGACATGAGAGATTGGATTTATGTAGATTCATCATAAACGAATCGGTGATCCATTTACATTGGAAGAACAAGTTTCTAACCATGTCTCTTCAGAGTCGGAACTGAAAGTTGGAGCAGAAGCAGCCAAACAACTGTTAGTGCTTTCTTGCATTCTTTTAAGCTCTCTCGTGCTCTTTTCATTCCAACTCGTAAACTCCCATATTTATTGTGGTTTGGATTCAAAGATTCAAACTAGCAGTTGGAAATGAGCTAATTTGAATTTCAAAACTTTATATGATAAATAAGACCATTGGGTATGTTGTTTTCTGCTTTGTTGTTTTATGAGTCAGATAGATGTAATTAACAATCTACCAACTGATCAGATTCTTCTTCACCAGCTTTTGTCTTCAGTCATCAACTGAGTCCACGTCTATCCTTCATTCATTCCTGTTGACTTTTTATGACTTTGATCTTCAGAACTTAATCAGCGACTAGGTTGCGACTGACTTTAGATCCATCCCGAGAGCTTTCTTTGGATCTTGGAGTCATTCAAGGTATGATGGTCTTCTGCCCATCTGATTCAGACTTACTAAGCCATAGTGATCATCAACTTCTCTGAACTCAGTTTTGTTGAGTCCTTCCGCTATACTCGATCTTCTAACTTCTTTCCGACTGATATCTTTTGCTTGTTGTCTGATTTATTCTAGATTTTTCATTGAGCATTGTCTAATGCTTCTGAATTCGTTGATTTCTTCAGAGCTTGAGGCGCATCCTCAGTTAAGTCAACTAGGGTCGTCTAAGTTAATGAATTCCTCCTTATACGTCTTCAGTTTGGTTTCTTCTCAAATTAAGACGTGTCTAAAAAAAAAGTTCAGCTTAAGTAAATCGATTACAAACAACACATCAAATGGTCATCATTGGATAAATAAGACTTTATATACATTTTCAGTTAGTTTTGGGATTTAATCAAAACATTATTTTGATACCAAATTCCCAACATTAACTCAAGCTTAAAATATGAGTGTTTGAAAAGTTTCAGACAAATGTATTTTCCCCTCCTCATCCTTCTCAATAATCCTGTGTACACTCAGTTCGGAACCAATATTTTAGATAAACTCCTTTTATATTTAGATAATTTAATGCGTCTAATTAGTTCTCATAAGAAGGAGTGTATAATAATATGCCATCAACGTTATACAATTATTGATTCCACGTCCTTCAATGCTTGACGAAATAGGCATCATACCTAATGCTTAATTACATGAAATTAGGCGTATTAATTTGCTGAAAAAGTAAAAAATGCATTATGTTGACATGTATAAAACTCCTTTTATGAGGACTAACTGCATGCATTAAGCTATCGATGCATGGTATAGTTGCATACACAAACATAGGAATCACAATTATTTGTTATATTGAAAATTCTAAAAGGACTTATATATTTATGAAAGAAACACAAGTAGTTAAATACTAGAATTCGTAAGTGTTACACCTATCTATTTTTATAAAAATAATCAATAACATAATTTTAAGAAATTTCACAATGATAGTAACTTATATTGCAAATTTAATTTTGAAAATCTACTCCTATATACTCCCATATATGTGTATCTATGGTAATTCTTTTTGTGATTAATATAAGATTAGGACTACTCAATTCTTAATACAACTATTCTCGTCAAATTCTAGTTTAACACTTATTTACTAACAAACTTATTCAAATTTAATCGTACAAGCAATTTTTAAAATATATATTTGAATGTAAATATTCAGTTCTTCTTATATAAATTAACCTTATTTGTTATGTGATTCTAGACGTATCATAAAATCCTCATAATAAGATATTATTCTAATTCTATAATAATAATATAATAATTACTAAATTATTAAATGTACATCGGATTAAATCAAAAATTAAAATATTTGTGGTATGTTTGAAATCCAATCTAAATCTTGTCTTATAATAAGATCAATTATTCCAACTAAAGAATCATTTTTTAAGTATTGGATCAAGTCATAATTTTGATGAAATAACTTTACGCATTGTACGTTGATGTCTAAAAAATATTTAGATCAAGATATGGCTTTATTATTATATATTTAACTAAGAACAATATTGTAATATACTATATTATATTTATAAGTATGAACTCATTAGGAATTAAGTTTATCTTATATACACTACAAGAATAACGCGCGGACAACGATGGAAATACGACGAAAAATTCTCCATCGGCGATCAACGACGGACCAGAAACGGTATTATACTTTAACATATATGTAAGATAGGCCGTCGTTGATTAACGATGGAATGAAGTCCGTCGTTAATCAACGACGGATAAAATCAACTACGGACCAACGACGGAATGTCAACGACGGACAGTATCAACGACGGACCATCAACGTCGGAATAACGACGAACCACTTAAACGACGGATCAACGACGTATAATCAACGATGGAATTACGATGACCGCTTGTCCGTCGTTGATCCGTCGTTGAATTTTAACACAAACACGAGATTCAACCCCTGTTTTTTCATTCACGCGAACACCCCCCAATTGCGAACCTAATCCAGATTTAAGCTTCCCTTCGCCGCCTCCCTCGCCGTCGTCGTCGCCGTCGCCGTCTTCACCGCGCCGCGCCGCCCTTGCCCAAAGCCTCTCCGCCTTCTTCACCGCCTCGCCGTCGTCAACCGCCGCCGCCGCCGTCTTCAACCACCCATCGCCGCCGAGCCTCGCCGCCATCGTCCCAGCCCGCCCATGCGCCGCTGCCCCTCGCCGCCGTCTACACCACGCCATCGCCGCCGCCCGTCTCTCCGCCGTCCCCCTCGCCGCCGCCCACCTCCATCACCCCCCATCACGCTCTTTGTTCGTATTAAGACATCTTGTATTTCTCGATATGTATATGTATATATATATGTATATGTATATGTATGAATGTAGATGTGTAGATGTATTAATTGTGAATTTATGTGATGTATATGTATATATATATATATATATATATATACGTATATGAGCTTGAATTTATCGTATATGTATGATGATATTATGCGATGTGATGAGATTGAACAATATGTGATGAGATTGAGTAATATGTGATTATATTTCGACGCATATGTTTAAAATGTTTTGATTGTTAACTTGTTGAGATGATAAATTCATCGTGGTCAATATGTTATTGATTGTTATTCATCGCCGCATTATCCACTCACTTTAAACTCATTGATTTATTATTATGTAGGCTCGAGCTCATTTTGTAGATGTGATAAGAGTGCGATGAATATTTATGATACCTTAAATAATATTTGCATATAGGTGACATGCAATCTTGCCGATGACATATGCACATTAATTAAAGACATAGGTTAATTGAGTGTAAATTTACCAACTATCAATGATTTTCGGTTTTTATCCTAATTTATAAAAGAATAATGATTTTTTTTACTTTTATAAAAGAATAATGGTTTTTACCAACAATTTATCTACATGCATAATTTGTTGTACACAACTTTTTACTTCTTTTATTCTTTATTATTTCATCTTATCATGTGGAAAGTTTATATATATTTATAATAAATGCTTTTTTAATCTTGGTCAAAATACGAACTATATAATAAATAATTGCTCATCATATAAATATGATAAGCAAATATAGTTCACCTTGTAATTATAGTTCACTCTGAAATTTTGTAGTGCAAAATTGCTCAATTATAAAATGTAATGGAATGTATTGATATTTGTATGAAAGTCAGAATAGTGTCACTCAGTGACAACATTGTTCATTTTTCTAATAATATTATGCTATAGCATAAAAATTATATGATATTAGTGAAATTGAAATTGATAATTCAATCAAAACCACTATAATTGTGAAAATATTATAAGACTTTTACCACATTGTTCAAATATTTCATAACTGTAGTTACTATAAAACCATAAATTAATTATAATAGAATGTATTGAGATATGTAAAATAGTCAGAAGAATGTCACGTGTTGACAATATTGTTCATTTTTTTATAATAGTATACTATACTATAAAAATTATATGATATTAGTGAAATTGAAGTTGATAATTCAAAAATTGATAGAATTAAAAAAAATGAAATTAGAGTTATGAAATTTGAAAGAAACTCATAAACCTTTAAACACCTAAACCCCTTAAACCCACAAAACCCTAAACCCGCAACTTTAAACCCATAAAACCCCCAAGTCGTGCACGAACTTAATAAATTCAATTTGTTTCAATAAATTGATGCGGCTGCCACTCGCCGGACAACGTGGTAAAGGACTAAGGTTTCGAAGTTTATGTCTCACTAATATATGATATTTTTTGTAATAATCAATAGTTTTATGAAATAATCAAAAAATCATGTAACCAATGTATGGCATTATTTGATTATTTTATTGTATTATTTAAATAAAATGCTATAATGAAAAACTTGTAATAAAACATTACAAAGTTGATATTATTCAATGCAATTGACCAATTACTTCATAATTCTATTTTATATTATAAAAAAATTACCACTTATTAGAGAATTAAAAAAATGTAAAGTTATAGATTGAAATCAAAAACTTTGAAAAAAATACTATGTCACTCTAACAAATTATATCTCCATCTCTATAACTATGGCAATATGTCACTCAAATACCAATAATAATAATCTTCACATTCAAATATATCAACTAAAAATTTATTTTAAAATTAGCTAAAATATATTGTATAATTTTACTTAATAATATCATTATATATTCAATTGATTTTGTTGATTAATCATTTTTTATTTGATCAATTCAATATTCAATTATGATAAAGATAATATAATATAAGAGACAAACTTGCGCGAGTGTATAAAATTGATTGTTTTCAATATCCGAATGTAGTTGATGTTGTTAGACAAGTTGGTAAAAGATTAAAATTTGAGAAGCTAGGTCTTGAGGTCAAATCCTCTTGGGAACAAACCTTTTATTTATTTTGAGATTTGAGGATATTATTTCCGAAAATTGTGTGATTTAAACATATCTATTCCCTTAATTATCGGAAGGCTAATGATGTAAAATACAAATTCAATTAAAATATTGTACCTTGAGTAATTTATAGAATTTTCAAGTCAAATACTTACACGTAACTTGCACTTTCTAAAATAATAGCTTCTTCAAGAAATGAGTACTAATCGTGCTTGGATGTATAGGTGGTTTCAACCAGATGGAACTTCCGATCCCGGATTTCTTAGTGGATTTAATGAATTCATGGATTTTGCAATGACTCGAACAATGTTATTGGATGAGGACAAAATTAAGTGTCCGTGTAGAAGATGTGATAATATGTATTATCATGCAAAAGATAGAGTTCAATATCACATTGCAAAAATGGATTCGTGCGAGGCTACGAGCTTTGGAGGTTTCATGAGGAATCTGAAATACCAACGGAAAATTATCATAATTTAGAAGATGTTTAGTACGAACAAAGTAGCTACCATACTATGGTGACGGACGCGTTGCGATGTCTCAGAGAAATTTTCAAGACTTTGAAGAGTTGCCTAATCCGGAAGCACAACAACTGTATGATATGTTGGATGCTGCGGATAAGGAGTTGTGGCCAGGTTGCAAGTCTCATTCACATTTATTGCTTGTGCTCGTCTATTGTCCTTGAAGACTGAGGGTAGCATGTCTGAGAGAAATTTTGATCAATGGCCTGAATTGATCAAGGAAATTGTACCAGAAAATAACTTGGTTCCTAGTAACTTCTATAGTACGAAGAAGTTATTACGTGGCATGGGGCTTCCCGTAGACAAGATTGATTGTTGCCCTAATAATTGCATGATTTATTGGCGCGAGGATTGTGAATTGGTTCAATGTAAATTCTGTAGTACTCCTCGTTACAAAGAAAATAATCGAGGATCGAGGATCAGTGGAAAAACACTGGTAGCAGCAAAGAAGATGTACTATTTTCCTCTTACTCCTCGACTACAGAGATTGTATGCATCTAAAGCTACAGCAGCATACATGCATTGGCATGCTTTGTCAGTAGATGATGGAGTTATGCACCATCCTGCGGACTCACCTGCATGGAAACACTTGAATGAAATTTTTCCTGATTTTGTTGAAGAGGTTCGAAATGTTAGATTAGGGTTATTCACGGATGGTTTTCAACCTTTTGGTCAGTCGGGCCAACAATATTCTTCGTGGCCAATCATCGTTACACCATACAATCTACCACCTTGGATGTGTATGAAGGAACAATACATGTTCCTTACATTCCTAGTCCCCGGCCCACGGAATCCAAAGGAGAAATTAGATGTTTTTTTGTAGCCGCTAATAGCTGAACTGATAGAGTTGTGGAATATAGGTGTTCTTACATACGACGTGTCGGTGAAGCAAAATTTTCAAATACGAGCAGCGTTGATGTGGACAATTAGCGATTTTCCTGCCTACTCTATGTTGTCTGGGTGGAGTACCACCGGAAGACTTGCATGTCCACATTGCATGAATGAAACTGAAGCTTTCACCCTAGCACATAGTGGAAAACAATCATGGTTTGATAACCATCGAAAGTTTTTACCTGAGGACCATCCATTTCGAAGAGATAGAAAAAATTTCCTCAAAAATAAGATTATTACAGTAGAACCTCCACTGGCAAGATCAGGCGGAGATGTATTGGCTGAAATAGAGATGATGGGATTATTAAAAGTTACTGAAGAGAATAGTGATACAATTAATAAGGTTGTAGCTCGTCGTTTTGGCACTGGTGAAAAAAACGTAGTATATTTTGGGATTTGCCTTACTGGTCACACCTTTTAATTCGTCATAACTTGGATGTCATGCATGTTGAGAAGAATGTGTTTGATAATGTGTTCAATATAGTGTTGAACATACCAGGGAAGACAAAAGATACGACCAAATCTAGGGAGGAGCTAAACATGTACTGCCACATGCCATCTTTGAAAAAGAATAATGTGACAAACAAGTATCCAAAAGCTTGTTACACACTTGACATGAACGAGAAGAAAGTCTTGTTTGAATGGTTGAAAACCCTACGATTTCCAGACGGTTATGTATCAAATATGGGAAGATGTCGACATGAGTAAACTTAAGATGTTTGGGATGAAAAGTCATGATCATTATGTGTTCATGCAATGATTCTACTGTTGCTTTTCGTGAATTACTCCCAAAAATGTGTGAAGGCAATCACGAGCTTAGTTTATTTTTCAAAGACTTAACCTCTCGGAATATACAAAGTGAGGACATGTGCGGACTCAATGACAATATCCCTATCACTTTATGCAAGCTTGAGCGCATCTTCCCACCCAACTTTTTGATTCAATGGAGTATCTTCCGGTTCATTTAATGACGAAGCTCGCCTTGCGTGACCTGCTCAATATAGATGGATGTACCCATTTGAAAGTAATCGAAAATAACAAAGTTGCCCTTATATCTTATATGTATATGTAAACTAACTCCATTCATGAATAGGTACCTACAAAGTTGAAAAATAATGTAAGGAACAAGGCTAGAGTGGAAGGTTCTATTTGTAATGCTTACTTAGTGGAAGAAGCATCTACTTTTGCTCTTATTACTTTGAAGAACATGTGAGCACAATACATACGAATGTGCCTCGTAACTTTGATGGTGTAGATGTTTGTTAGATCTGACGAACATCTAGATAGACTATCAATATTCAAACAAAAAGGACATTATTTTGGAAAAATATCGAAGAGATACTTGGATGACAAAGAGTATCATGCAGCTCACACATATGTTCTACTCAACTATGTAGAAGTTACAAAGACATATCTCAAGTGGGTACTATTACTAAATTATACCATTTATTTGTATATAGATTATTATATGTAACATATATATATTGTGTTTAAGGTTATTTGTGGATCAGCTGTGCGCGTACTCTATCTCAGAGCAAGAAATTAACGATCAGATGGAAGCATAATTTGCGTCGTGGTTCCGTTCACTAGTGAGATTATTTAGTCTTTATATAGTAATACTACAATCATGGTTTAAATGTAGATAAGAAGTCTTATTTCCACATTATTTACTATTACAGGTCTTAAATCCAACAAGCAATGTTGAGAATCAATTTTTGATTAGTCTTGCAAAAGGTCCATTAACATTAGTCACGACATACCCAGGATGCTATGTGAATGGATATAAATTTCATACGATGTCTCATGGGTCATCTCGATCCACTATGAACAGTGGTGTCTACATAAAAGGTGATTGTTATGGTTCAGATGATAATGGTGAACTCGATTATTATGGACGTTTGTTGGAGGTGTGTGAGTTAGAGTATCACGGTCTACCTAAAAAGACGACTACATTATTCAAGTGTCAATGGTTTGATCCATCTACGTCTGGGACTTCAGTGCATCCTCAATTCAAACTGGTTTCTATAAATCATACGCGTCGGTATAATAAGTACGAACCATTCGTACTAGCTGACCAAGCTATCCAAGTATATTATTGTACTTATCCGAGTATGAATCAGTCTAAGAAGGATTGGTGGAAAGTTTGTAAGATAAAAGCACGATCCAAAATTGAAGTCCCATTTCAAACATTAACATCTGAAATACCATCAGACCAACCATATCAGGAAAATGACTTAATCATCTCAACTAATCCAGATATAGACGACGACGACACAATAATATAGCATGGTGGTGGCTTGATAGACATAGATGAAAACAATAGTGAAGAAGACGAAGATACATACTTGACGAGTGAGGAAGATAACAATGATGATGGCTATGACGACGATAATGATTAATATAAGGTTTATATGAATCAATTTGATAGAAAAATGTTTCGATAGTATGTTTTCATATGACATATGAATTGTTTTCTTATTCAATTGATCTATTTTGCTAGATGCCTAGAGGACGTGGATCCTTATCAGCTAGAGGACGTGGGTCCTCATCGCCTTTTTCATCGGGATCAAAGAGATGCATCAATGCCTCTGTTGATCGCATCCGACTGGAGGACGAGCATATCCCTGATGCAGCTGAAGCTTCAGCTTCAGCTTCGGGGTCAGGTTCTATCTCAACGAGGACATGACGGACTAGGCTTGCGCTCGATGATATGGGGTATTTGTTATACTTTGAATTACAATATGTATTTTTTATTTTGTTAAACAATGATATTTATGTTTTATGCAGTAACTTAGTCCCATATAATGTGGTTCCTGGCGCCGGCACTCGTATATTCAAGCGGGTCGGGAACCCCTATGGTTTTAGTGAGACCGACGCCACAACGGTGAAGGATGATTATTTCAATGAGTTCAAGGTAACAAAAAAGAATGATATTTATGTTTTATGCAGTAACTTAAATACTTTTTTTTGTGATTGTTAATTAGTTGTTCTAATATTTGTGGGGATTGTTAATTCATCTAGGAACTAGAATTATATTGGTAGTTTTTTTATTTGCTAATTGATGCTCATTCGGTTATTAATTATCAATAAACATATAGTCATAATTTGTTATTGAATTGGAATTTGATTTTCACTTGAAGTAAACGCTTCGTTGGGACAAGGTTATCCAAAATGAGGTCATATATGACCTTTGGCATCCTATTACCGCACGACGCTACAGAGAGTTTGTTTGTGGCATCAAGGCCACAAGGTATGATGAGAGTAGGGCGAGACCTTACATCCACGAGGATGAATGGCCTGCTTGGCTTGTTTATTGGGACACTGAAAAAGTGAAGGGAAGTCAGAGATTGCGAGGCAGTGTCACATGTCAGAGCTCGCAGGACCGTGAATGTAGGTGAAGCACAAGGGAGGCTCTAAACTGATTCTTCAGTATGCTGTTGAGTTGGTAATGTTTATATAGATGTTATGACATTATTTTATTACTAATGTTATATAGATTGTATGATAACATTTTTGTTTGGTTGCAAAAGGCTGCACATAAAGGAGTTTATCCAAGCAGTTGTCTGTACGATGCTTATAACTTTCTTCACGTCAACAAGGATGGATCTTATACTGACGAGACATCTAGATCTATTGGGGTATGTGTTAGTTTAATTGTAATTCACATACTTTATATGAACGTACATCAACTATATAAGTTGTACGTTATAAATGTAGATGAGAGTCCAAGAGCTAGTCACCCAGCGATGCCAGCCTGTAGAAGGTTCGAGTGACTCGCTAGATTTGGACATGAGCCAAATCTATCTGGATGCCGTGGGTGGGCTAGACAAGAAGAAACGAATGTTCGGTGTTGGTGCATTTGCGAAGAGTTTGAGAAGTGAGTCTTCAACTGCCACATCTCAATTCGTGTCCCCAGTATATGACCAGCACTTCTTAGATATGGAGAAGCAGCTGCAGGAGGAACGGGAGGCATGAATGTAGATGGAGGAGCTTCAACGACAGAAAGACGAAGAGCATGAGGCATTGAGGGCACGCTTAGAAGCTCAACAGCGCATACTGGATCAGCTTCTAGCACATAATGGGCTTGCACCACCACCACCTCCTCCTCCTTATTGATCATACTCTGTTTGTATTTGTTTATTTCACACTCTGGACTTGCACACTTTGTTTATATTTGCTTTCTGGATGATGGATTATATTTATATGCTTTCTGTATGGATTGAATGTATTTGAATGGATTATACGATTTAGTTAATTTAGTTATTTTAATGTATTTGTTGAGGTATTATTGAATTGAATGATGAATTGTTGAGTTTGTTGAGGTATGGATAAAACAGGTGACCGTCGAGAACTGGGTACGATAAATGAGAAAAAGGGTCTATTTTTTAAAACATTCACGATGGATCAACGACGGATAGGCCGTCGTTGAGTAACGATGGACTTTGATCCGTCGTTGATCGACGACGGTCGTGCGTACTCAACGGCGACGTCAATATCCGTCGTTGATCCGCCGGTGATTCAACGACGGACTACGAGTCCGTCGTTGATCGGAATAACGATATTTTTGTACCACGGCCTGTTTCCGTCGTTATTTAAGATCACCGACGGACTTATTCGGTATAACGATGAAAAATTCCGTCGTTAATCGCGCAAATTCTTGTAGTGATATATTTTGAATTTATATGTGCTAAATATCCATTATTAACAATATATTTCAAAGTAGTTGAGTATATGAAGTGACATAAGTATTTGACAACTTTCAATATTATTATTTTTGGGAACAAATATTGAAAGTTGTCAAATACGATTGTCAACTTCATACACTCACCTATTCTTGAAATATATTGTTAATGATGGATATTTAGCACATATAATTAATATATATATATATATATATATATATATATATATAAAAGATAAACTTAATTCCTAATGAGTTCAAATAATTCTTATAAATATATTAATATACTAAATAACAATATTGTTCTTAGTTAAATATGTGATAATAAAACCATGTCTTGCAAAATATAAATTGGGATATAATGGACAATCTCTATTTTGGAAACAAGGCTGTTTGAAAAATAACAGAACAACATATAGATTTTTAATGTTGTGATGAAAAAGATAAAATCATATATATCTTTAATCTATATCTAATGAAGTAATATATTTTATAACAAAGAATTTTAATATATATTTAATGAATTAGTATATTACATATTTTAATTTATAGCTAATGAGTTAATATATTCCGCTAAATATATAATATACTATTTTACATAATTTGTAACAGCCCCTAAATCCTAAGTACGATTTAGCAGGGCTAATACTTGGAATAATAATTAAGAAAACTTTATCCAATATATATACAAGACTCATATGTTCAGAAGTATTCAACTAATCAGCATCATAAGATAAATTAATTCAATTGCAGCGGAAAAACGTGTGAATACACATATGGCGATGTGTATTCAAGGTTTCTAATATATTGTATTCAAGAAGGGTTCCGACTGCTCCGACACATCTCCATCCATCATCTGCTCAACCTGCACATTTAAAAACAAACATGCAGGGATTGAGTACACGATTGCACTCAGTGGCTCATGCCAAAATAATTTATCACATTTGAATTACTCTGCCCCATCACAGTAACACACGAGGTTTTAATTTGAAATACTCGTGCTTACTAAATATTTTCTTTCATTTTCCATAAAGATTCGTCTGGCCAGACATTTTCCATGTATGTATGATCCATATCCACCACAATAATTCATTCCACAACAATTCCTTACTGGAGAGGCCTCCTCTCACGACGCCGTGACCGTCGAGCACCCTTTCAAAGACACAAATACAAAATAACGGTGGCACAAAATCCGTGCCATCTCAAAGACAGATACGAATTCTCCATCATCCTTGGGGGTACTTCCAAGAATACGAATTCAAGCATGTCATAAAGTGGGAGCTACCCAACGTTATGCATCAATAATCATAGATTGGATACATACACAAAACATAAATAATTTGGGCAGGTAATTAAATAAATCATTTCATAAATATTTGCTTGCAATAAAGCATCATAAATAAATTATTTGGTAAATTCCACCAGTTTGAGTATAGTAAAGCCCACCTTTACTTTTGAACTTCGATTTTCGATACGTGTGTTCTTCTCTGGTTGCGTGTGAGCCTTCACGTCCCACCTTTACGCAAAAATTTATGTTTAGCACGTTGACACGCTTTTCGAGATTTTAAAAGTTCATTCAACTTTGATAAATAATATAATAATGATTCGAAGTTCTAATAAACTTTATACGTCGTTTCTACGCGTATTTCAATAAAAATAATTCTCGTATATCGAGAGACGTAATATGATCTATGCCTCATTTTAACCTTTTAGGTTAAATAATTAACGTATAATAACATTATTCAATAAAATGATTTCAATTATGAAATCTTTTCTCACCATTGAGATATTCAGATAAAAGTAATACGTTTTTCACGTATTAGCGTATTTAATGAACGCATTTCGTACGTAAATTTCGAAAGTCAACCATTTTGACTTTTCTTTATAAATCTTAAATAAAATACATTTTTAATGTATAAATTCAATATAAATCAATTTTCAATCGATTTCTTTTCAGTTCTCGATTTTTCACGCAAATCGATAAATTTGATTAATATTTTCTTTCAATATTAATCTTTAATACTTTCAAGCATTATTTATGCTTTTAACGTTATTTAATATAACGTTTCATCGTAAACATAATATTCTATGTTTAATAATTCTCGAAAATTCAATTATGTCTAATATAATTTTTAGACATATAATAAATTATTATTCTTGATTTAAAAGGAATTAAAATTCCTTACTTTTATCACATAGCTCACGGCTATTGTGTAAAATTTGCAAACTTGTTCCAAAAATTCCTCTAAATTCATATAGTGTATTATTTCACACTATGATCATTAATATGTATAATATCACTATAGAAAAATTTGGAACACACCTATAATAACTATATAGGCTCACGGTTATTTCAAAATAAATCCAATAATTTTCCAAAAATTCTAATAATTATACACAAGGCTCAAATATTAATATATAACATAATTATAACTAAAGTTTGATAAAATCAAACAAAATACCTAAGAATTGATCAAGGTAGCTTACGGCTACATAGGTATTCAAAATACCAAACAATTTTTTATAACATCCTATAAATTTACACTATGCTTATATGCTACCATATAGCACTAATACATCATAATATCATCTAATAACACAATATAAACCATTAAACCAAGCACTCTAAGTCTCGGCCTTTTTGGATAAAATTAGCTACAAAAGTCCAAAAATTATAATAAATTCCTACATCACCTAATTAATACCCTAGATCAACAATATGCTATTATATCATGCATATAACAATTATACACCAAGGTTCAACCCTATAGCATCCACGGCAGTTTTCAAAAACCAACAAGATGATTTCCAAAAACTTTCAATTTAATACCATGCACTCCTACAACACTATAGATCAACAATCCAACCTTAAATCACACCTAGCAAAAATCGAGCATCATAAAAATAATTTAAAATAAATTTCTTAGCTTAGGAAATAATCATCTATGCACATATTGATATATGTAACATAATTCATAAGCTTATAACATACTAGCATGATTTATTACACAATTAATACATGCTAAAATAATTATTTAAACCGTAGGATTATTGAAAAGATAGGTTTTATCGAAGCTTGTTCGATATCTAACCTCGTTATCGAGTCGATCGGTTGTAGGATGAATCAAACTCAAGCAAAAGGAGATAAAGAAGAAGAAATAGTTTGGTGTTCTTCTTGGAGAGGTTTCGTGAGAGAGGAGTGAAATGAGTTATGTTTATGTTGTGAAGTTTCAATACTAATATACACTTAACAAAATAAAATGAAATGGAAGACTACAATTCACATGTAGCCTCGGCTCTCTCACAAGAAATGAAATAAAATTAGTCAAAGTTGATTAGGTCATGCCTAAATATCTCTTACACCTTCATTTACTCCTTTGTAGCTTTAATAAAGCATTTTTGGGAGAAACAATTCAATTTTGTTTCATGCTCCATGCTAGCCGTCGACTTCTTCAGTACAAATGGGAGAAACAAATTTTCAGATTTTGTTTGATGTAATACTCAATGTATTTATAGCACTCTACCCCAAATATAGTGCTCAAGTGTATTAAAGATCAAGACTTAATTTTGTATAAAATAGTCAACAATTTCGGCTATTTCATAAACTAAAAGCTAGTGTATTTTTCATCTACACAATTTAATAGGTAAGTGTGTATTAATACTACACTTAAGAAATATCACAAATTGGATGATCAAAATAAAATAATCCTATGTTAATACATAGGAGATACTCACGGCACTTTGGCATTTTTAATGCCCAAAAATTTATTTTCATGCTATAAGTAGATATATAGCATAATTTATATCCTAAATGATAATTTATATCATAGTAAAAATCATTAATATGATTTCACGTGCAAAACCTAATTTCAAAATTGGGTTTTCAAAAAGGCTAACTTAATACAATAAATAAATCCTTAATTCTCTAGCATTATTTTAATGCTAAATAATATTCTAATTACATAAAATAATCATAGGAATTTAAATATCATAATTCCTTGATCGTTAGACTTGATTCTCAAGTCATCTCTAACGTTAACGTTTGAAACGTCTCAAAACGTTAAATATCGACTCATCTCAAAATGGTCATAATAAAGTCGTAATCACTTTATTAAATCATTCCAATAATAATGGAATTAAATTCTAAGCTTAAAACTTAGAAAAGATTACGAGATTTCAATTATCGATACGTAATCGACGTTGAAATTATACTGTTAAAATACGTTATATAATCGTATTTATCAATTCACAATCATTTGTGAATAAAAATATAAGAATTTATTATTCCAAAATAATCGAAATCATTATTCGATATTTTATTAATTCGATTATCGAGACGAAACCCTAATTTACAATTTTTATTATCGTAATTGGGCTTTTAAATAAATCGGGGTATTACATTCCACCCCCCTTAAAGAAATTTCATCCCGAAATTTACATACATCAAAAAGTATGGGGCATCTTAGCACCATAACATCTTAAATTTCCACGTAATTTTCATTTGTCCATGGTTTCTCCATTGGACTTTCATCAAAGACCCAATTTAATTCTTAATCATTGATTCATACGATCAAATAGTCGTAGATTTCATCACAACTCATATTTGAGTTAAAGGTCACATCATTTTGATGGATCACGTGGTTTGGGTCATATTCGTATATCTTTAGCTGTGACACGTGGAAAAACATTATGTACATTCCCCAAATTTTTGGTGGAAGTACCAAACTATAGGCTACTAGGCCTTTTATTTCTAGGATCCTCGTAAGGTCCTATAAAAACGTGATCTCAACATTCCTTGTACTTTGAACTTTATAAATTCCTTGATGGAGAAATCTCAAGGAACTTCATTTTCGTATTCAAAATGCGGTTCTGATCTACGCGTACTAGCTTAAGACTTTTGTCTGTACTGAGCTTTTCTCAGTCTTTGCCTTATTTGACAAATATCTTAATCATTTCATTTTCATTTGTATCTCATTAGAGATTATAACATCTTTATAAGGTCATTGATACAATGCATTCACCTCTTATAACCGAGACAATGCTCGTCAATGAGGTTATAGCTCATTTCATTCTTTACTATCTAATTTTTCTCGTAAAACATAATGTACTTTAATGCTGCTTGGGTGGGCGGTATGAGGAATATCATGAGCTTCATTCATGATTTCATTTCTAAGCTTTTTATTGCTTGAAATATATATATATATATATATATATATATATATATATATATATATATAACCTTTCCTTAGACAATATGACATTGTCAGGCGCCTCTTTAAAAACCCTTCAGCCCTTTATAGGTGATAATTTATATCACAACTGGAATCTTTTACTGATTCGAGTCCTCTTTTCTATCTCATTTTAAGTCTCTTGCTCAAAGAAATAATCCAAACTTTTATGGCTTGTGGAGATCTCACAACTTATTCCATATAGGAAGTGTCTCCAAAATTTTGGTACGTACTACTGCTGTTATTTCAAGTCGCGAGTTGGGTAATTCTATTCGTGAGGTCTAAGTCATCGCGGTGCGTTGACTATCATCTTTCTCACTTTAATAAGTGGCCTCACCTCCAATTGTCCATGAAGATTTGATTCTTCCGGAAGACATCGTGTGTCTAAGGAATATTACTTTTTAAGTCGAAATTCATATCGAACTTAGCAAAATTCGCTCGACTCTAAAAGTCCGCAATACTGGTCCTTTGATGTTCTTTATGTTCTTTCTCGTCTTTCATATGGATAAGAACATCATTCATAAGGATTTAGACAAAATTGTCTAAGTACATATGGAACACTCGATTTTTGAGGTTCATGAATAGGGTTGGTGTACTAGCTTGTCCGAATGGCTTGACTATAATCTCATAGTAACCATATCTTATTCGGAACAATTTTGTTTTCGTACATCAGATACCATTTACACATAAGCCACCATTTACATATGAGTCTCACATTATCATAGGACTTTATGTCTCTGAGTGGCCTTCGTCGGAATCGTACCTTTTGCTTAGAAACTTGCCCATTTTCAGGTACGTTTTTACCTCATATATCCGACGATCTTTCTCTTTCAAAGAGCCAGGGGTCACACTGCTCCCTGTTACTTCTTTGATTCCAGAAGTGTGTGTTTCTTTTATCAGAGAGTAAGGTCGATTTAATAACGGTAATTCCCCTAATCCTTGAGGGCGATAAGATCCTGTCCTTTTTGCCATTCTCGTCTCTTTCTGGTATAATAGACGGCACGGGACGTGGGGCGGCATTTGGAACATCAGGGTACAACCATTCCTTTATACCTACTGTATAACTTGCCGGGACCAGGATAAGTACCCGTAGGTGCCGTTCCCTACGCATTATATGTATACTTGAGCCTGTTGACGAATCCTGGTAAGTCTGCCCAAGTCTTGGAATTTTCTACTTGGAGAAGATATTTTCTTGATACTTCTTTTGCAAGATTCTGCCAATCTATTGGCAAACGATGGATAAATTATTGGATGTCATCCTCATCCATCTCTCCATAGTTACGAGCATTCATCCATGATGTAGAAATTCCTCCAAAAACTGTCCTAACCCATGCCCAGTTTATAATAAGAGAGTCGATACTTCTGTGTGAGCTTTATACTTGTAGGCCTTGGGGTTAACTTTCTACTTGTCAGACTATCTTTTCTTACCATCTGTAAACAGATAGTTCTAGATGAGCCAACCTTAAATTAAAACAATTGAGGATCCAAAAATCCCGTTGCATAGAATTTCAAATGGAGAGACTATGTCCGTGCTTTTAATCACGTGAGTGACATCCATTTTTGAAACTTCTATTTCTTGAATTATATCTATGTTCCACATAGATATTATGATCTAACTCATTTGTTAGAACCTTAGGCGATCCTAGGCCCAAATTTAAACTCGAGCAACACCTGCGATGGCCATAATTCTCGTATAGGCGAAGAGATTTTCATTTCTCGATTCGTTTACCCTGAATTGGGTTCTATCGTTTCTACGCATACTTGTGCGATGTTAGAAAACGAAGCACCTATATTGAACAGAAAAATTATAATTATTCTGAGAATTTTTATTTTTTTCATATCTATCAGGCCTTCCTGATTTCTGTTCGTCCTGTTTTCGGTGCGAAGTATAAGCTCTGGTCTACGGTGTTCTCGTCTGTTCAATTAAACATCTATTTCATACATCATTGTCCTTTCCCTTGGGACATTATGCTTTCTTGCTATGGCCTTCTGTTACTTCGTTAATCATATCCTTCTCGGTGTCAGTACTATTATGCCTTTATCAATAGCATTCTGTGGTTAGGTTTATATCAACCTATCCTTGATATTAATATCTCGATAACTTAATCTTATCGTAGGGATCGTGATGTACCTGACACTATCATTCATTTCTGAACCAGTATGAATGATTAAATTCTCCTTTTTACTCTATCAATCTTAGGAATATATCTCTCATATATCCTTACTTTAAACTATTTTCCAGAGAAAGTTCTTGTACTGGCATTTAATGCCATCGTTTGTAGTATCCTTTCAGGATATACGTCATTTCTTCTTAATCTTTATTGATTCATCATGCAATTTTGCATGGGATAAAAATCCTTTGTCCGCTAGGGACGTATTATACTTTTGCCTTGACGTCAAATATCTTTGTCATTTTCTCAACATTCGATGAATGCTTCATTCTCATGTCATAGATACTTAATATCTCACTTGATTGATCGTCACAAAAGTATAAGGGATAAACTTCCCAATTAGATTCATCTTAAGATCCTTCCATGTGAATCTTTTTATCTGTTCTCTTGGATGCATTTCCTTTTTGCAAAATCTAAAGAAGCTATCTTGCTTGTTAATTTTTAAGACACGCAAAACAAGCGTTTTGTGTCAATAGAATTTAGAGCACTAAGATCCATTTCAAATAATGAATCTGCTTCTTACTCTGCTTCTTTATTTCAAAGGAATTACTTTACTTATCGAAGTCATAAAATCGCTGAAACTTATCTCATATTGTGGCTATCTCATAATTGTATAGCTCATAATTTCTTCAGCTATTTTGGACTTTTGTCCCTTTTTCTTGAGCATGGTGTCAGAAAGTAATATTACTTTCATTATACTTCGGTTCTTACTCTCAGGACTAGAACCGTCATTAATGTCATATAGCTTGGTAAGGTAGTACATTTGTACACCATAACTTAGATTCCAAGCATCTCATCACCATGTCTTCATTTTCAAATCTCTCTGCTCGAAAAAGTATTTCAAACTTTTGTGATCGGTAAAGATTTCACATCTTACTCCGTAGAGATGATGTCTCCATATCTTTAGGGCATGTACTACTGCTGCTAGTTCCAGATCATGTGTTGGGTAATTCAATTCATGCGGTCTCAGTTGTCGAGATGGATAGGCTATCACTTTTCCACTTTGCATTAACACACAGCCTAATCCATTTTTGAAAGCATCTGTATAGACCACGTACTCTTTATCTTCGCTCCGAATGTCTGAGGCAGATGAGTTAACTTTTCCTTGAGCGTCTGGAAATTCGCCTCACATTCATCAGTCCAAGTGAATTTAATTCCTTTTCTGAGTAGTTGGGTTATTGGTCTTGCTATCTTTGAGAATCCTTCAATGAATCTCCGATAGTAACCTGCTAATCCCAAGAAACTTCAAATCTCATTTTGTGTCTTTGGCGATTTCCATTCTTGGACTGCTTCTACTTTGGCCGGATCAACTTTAATCCCTTCGGCTGACACAATGTGTCCAAGGAACATTACTTCCTTTAGCCAAAATTCACATTTGCTAAACTTAGCAAAAATTGTTCATCTCTCAAAGTTTGCAGCACTGTCCTGAGGTGTTCCTTGTGTTCGTCTTCATTGTGGAGATATTTCTCCATACTTGATTTACATGCTAGGGCTATCCTAGCTGTTCACACATCTCAATGATTATGATTCCTCAATCTCATTATCATTGGTTTAACCAAGTCTCAATTACTTGGAATTGATTATGCTCAAGCATAATTTCATTGATTGAGGTATAAAACGAGAGATTCGTTATCTGAGATGCTATCGCTTCTTTACATATATGTCCTTTGAAAAGAATATCGTGCATCTCCATTCTTTATACATGTCCAACCTACTAAGGAGGTTTTAAGGACAATCAACTATCTTAAAGATAAGTTGTAATCTCTCTCGTTATGTCATAATAAGGGGAAATTATATCCCAAGGATATCATGCACTTCCCTTTACTTCAACTCTTGCATTCTATGCTAAAGAGTATCTCATTCATAACATTTCATTATCATAACAGTCACATGAAGATATAACTTTACTGTTATCAAAATCTGGTAAGCCCATCAGGGGTCATTGCATCCATGTGCATCATAGGGAAAATATCTCATCTCATCGAGATCTTATTTACATCATATCTTCTTGATGTCTATCACTCTACTGATCTAAAACTTTTAGGTTATCCAAAATAAGTCAACCTACATCGTACCTGATGTTTGTCACTTTACTAATTCAAAACTTAGGCGACAAGATAAGTCAATCTTTATCTTACTTATTGGTCTCCAGGATTGAAGAAATTGCATCATGTCAACTTTCAAAAGATATGGGTTCATGATTCAAGATAACATATTTTACGATTCGAATCCATATATTCTTTGAATTGAATAATTTAGGATCTAGGGTCCGAAGACCAGAATGACGACTACTGAGATTTCTTTGGTCATATGGGCTGGCCAGACCCATCACAAATATTTCTCAGTCACACAAGGATTTGGTTTCAAAGGAACATTTTGTAAATTCTTGGGTTGAAATTTTTTTTCGGAAAAAGTGAGAAACTCATGAGATTTCTCAATTTGAACTAGGTCATAGAGTTAAACTCAATGACAAAAATTTGGATAATGAATAGAATTTAAAACTTTATATACACATTATAGTTCATCATCAAAGGTTCCTCTATATGACATAGCACCTCTTGTACTACTGGGAATACTACTTTCTAGTATCATTCTAAGATTCTAATCGCACTGTAAAATTCCCATTCTATAAAACTATAAACTAACTTCAACTGACTCTCGTCAATTCTGGTGAAGGAATCAGGGCCTTGGTTCTTCATAAGAAGTATATTACTCTGTGATAGGAGTACGTAGGCGAAAACTGTTCGTAAATCGGAGCTCTAACGAAGGAGAACGGGTTAAAACAAAAACATTGCGCAAACAGTTTTGTTGATGCCGAGCTCGGGATACCGAGGTCGTAAGTGATACCGATGTCGAAGTTGTTGCCGAAGTCATTTGCCAATGCCGAGGTCATTGCCGAGGTTATTGACATAATGATGAAGTCATTAAGGCCGACGCCAAAGCCGAAGCCGAAGTCGACAAGGTCGACGCCGAAGTCGAAGTCGAACAGATGCCGAAGTCGAAGTCGAGGTCGAGGTCGAAGACAATGTCGAAGTTATAATTTTAATTGTCAAGGTCGAGGTCGTGCATACCGATACCGAGGTCGTACATGATGCGAAGTCGAAATCGATGTCGTATATGCCGGCGCGAGCCGTGAATCCGACACAAGTCGAAGGTACCGACGTCGAAGCCGGCCGAGGTGGACAACCGAGGTCGCATTTGCCAAGGTCGGACTGAATTCGACCGAAAGTGAAGTCAAATTATACATGCCGGTGCGAAGCGAAGTCGAGTTCAAGGTCGACTAAGCATGATCGTGAGTTCGGTCTTTACGACTCTAACGAATTCTTTGATCACATTTTACTGCCGTTTCCAACGAAGAGTCATAGATGATTTGAGTCCGCCATGCGTGAACTTCCAAATAAAAGATCATTCTTGTGTCACTTATCGCATAGTGACATTCACTATCTTGACATATTTTCCAATTACGAGCTTGAATTTTCTTCTCGCTATCAATTCGAGATTCTCAGGATGGAATAAAATTCTAATAATCCATCGTCCTATGTTCTTCGCAATTGGGATCATGCGTCTTAAACAGTCTACGTTCTTTTGGGATAACATACCCATCATCGTAAACATCCTTGGGAATTGAAATAAAATTTTCAAATATTCATAACAATAAATTTCTATTGATTTACATGAATTCAAACATTTTATCCCCAAAATTTGTCCATACATTCTAGTATGACATTATCATACATTGGTGGCGAGCCAACGACTTTCAATCAATTCTCATAACTTTCATTTGGGATGACATAGTCATTAATCAAAACAATATTGAGAATTGAAGAATAAAATTTCAAATATGACGAACATAGTTCGTTTCAAACATATGCATTTCTTGCGAAAAAAAAATAAATTTCAATCAATAATCCATCAATCAATAAATCATGGTTATTTACAACCTTTTTCATTTCATTTGTCGATAATGTTCTATCGACAACAAATCAAATTCATAAATCATTTGTCGATAATGTTCTATCGACACCAAATCATTTGTCGATAATGTTCTATCGACACCAAATCAAATTCATAAATCTCAATTTTTTTCTTTTCAAAGATGAAAATATATTTTACCTTTTCGATTGAGCTTGATGTGATGGAGTGTCGGGCAGTGTCGGCTGATCCCTAGAAGTCTAGTGACTCAATCTAGGCTTAATTCTGAAATGGGGTTTTGGATTCAAAGAGCGAACGGCTCTGATACCACTTTGTAACAGCCCCTAAATCCTAAGTACGATTTAGCAGGGCTAATACTTGGAATAATAATTAAGGAAACTTTATCCAATATATATACAAGACTCATATGTTCAGAAGTATTCAACTAATCAACATCATAAGATAAATTAATTCAATTGCAGCGGAAAAATGTGTGAATACACATATGACGATGTGTATTCAAGGTTTCTAATATATTGTATTCAAGAAGGGTTCCGACTGCTCCGACACATCTCCATCCATCATCCGCTCAACTGCACATTTAAAACAAACATGCGGTCGAGTACAAAATTGCACTCGATGGCTCATGCCAAATAATTTATCACATTTGAATTACTCGCCCATCACAAGAATAACACACGAGGTTTTAATTTGAAATACTCGTGCTTACTAAATATTTTCTTTCATTTTCCATAAAGATTAAATGCGGCCGGACATTTTCCATGTATGTATGATCCATATCCACCACAATAATTTCCACAACAATTCTTGTTGGAGAGAGGCCTCCTCTCACAGACGTCGTGACCGCCGAGCACCCTTTCAAAGACACAAATCACAAAATAATCGGTGCACAAAATCCGGGCCATCTCGGACAGATACTGAATTCTCCATCATCCTTGGGGTACTTCCAAGAATACGAATTCAAGCATGTCATAAAGTGGGAGCTACCCAACGTTATGCATCAATAATCATGGATTGGATACATACACAAAATATAAATAATTTGGGCGGGTAATTAAATAAATCATTTCATAAATATTTGCTTGCAATAAAGCATCATAAATAAATTATTTGGTAAATTCCACCAGTTTGAGTATAGTAAAGCCCACCTTTACTTTTGAACTTGATTTTCGATCGTGTGTTCTTCTCTCTTGCGTGTGAGCCTTCACGTCCCACCTTTACGCAAAAATTTAAGTTTAGCACGTTGACACGCTTTTCGAGATTTTAAAAGTTCATTCAACTTTGATAAATAATATAATAATGATTCGAAGTTCTAATAAACTTTATACGTCGTTTCTACGCGTATTTCAATAAAAATAATTCTCGTATATCGAGAGAGACGTAATATGATCTACAGTCTCATTTTAACCTTTTAGGTTAAATAATTAACGTATAATAACGTTATTCAATAAAATGATTTCAATTATGAAATCTTTTCTCACCATTGAGATATTCAGATAAAAGTAATACGTTTTTCACGTATTAGCGTATTTAATGAACGATTTAAATGCGTAAATTTCGAAAGTCAACCATTTTGACTTTTCTTTATAAATCTTAAATAAAATACATTTTTAATGTATAAATTCAATATAAATCGATTTTCAATCGATTTCTTTTCAGTTCTCGATTTTTCACGCAAATCGATAAATTTGATTAATATTTTCTTTCAATATTAATCTTTTAATACTTTAAGCATTATTTATGCTTTTAACGTTATTTAATATAACGTTTCATCGTAAACATAATATTCTATGTTTAATAATTCTCGAAAATTCAATTATGTCTAATATAATTTTTAGACATATAATAAATTATTATTCTTGATTAAAAAGGAATTAAAATTCCTTACTTTTATCACATAGCTCACGGCTATTGTGTAAAATTTGCAAACTTGTTCCAAAAATTCCTCTAAATTCATATAGTGTATTATTTCACACTATGATCATTAATATGTATAATATCACTATAGAAAAATTTGGAACACACCTATAATAACTATATAGGCTCACGGTTATTTCAAAATAAATCCAATAATTTTCCAAAAATTCTAATAATTATACACAAGGCTCAAATATTAATATATAACATAATTATAACTAAAGTTTGATAAAATCAAACAAAATACCTAAGAATTGATCAAGGTAGCTTACGGCTACATAGGTATTCAAAATACCAAACAATTTTTTATAACATCCTATAAATTTACACTATGCTTATATGCTACCATATAGCACTAATACATCATAATATCATCTAATAACACAATATAAACCATTAAACCAAGCACTCTAAGTCTCGCCTTTTTGGATAAAATTAGCTACAAAAGTCCAAAAATTATAATAAATTCCTACATCACCTAATTAATACCCTAGATCAACAATATGCTATTATATCATGCATATAACAATTATACACCAAGGTTCAACCCTATAGCATCCACGACAGTTTTCAAAAACCAACAAGATGATTTCCAAAAATTTTCAATTTAATACCATGCACTCCTACAACACTATAGATCAACAATCCAACCTTAAATCACACCTAGCAAAAATCGAGCATCATAAAAATAATTTAAAATAAATTTCTTAGCTTAGGAAATAATCATCTATGCACATATTGATATATGTAACATAATTCCTAAGCTTATAACATACTAGCATGATTTATTACACAATTAATACATGCTAAAAATAATTATTTAAACCGTAGGATTATTGAAAAAGATAGGTTTTATCGAAGCTTGTTCGATATCTAACCTCGTTATCGGAGTCGATCGGTTGTAGGATGAATCAAACTCAAGCAAAAGGAGATAAAAGAAGAAGAAATAGTTTGGTGTTCTTACTGGAGAGGTTTCGGCAGAGAGAGGAGTGAAATGAGTTATGTTTATGTTGTGAAGTTTCAATACTAATATACACTTAACAAAATAAAATGAAATGGAAGACTACAATTCACATGTAGCCTCGGCTCTCACAAACAAATGAAATAAAATTAGTCAAAGTTGATTAGGTCATGCCTAAATATCTCTTACACCTTCATTTACTCCTTTGTAAGCTTTAATAAAGCATTTTTGGGAGAAACAATTCAATTTTGTTTCATGCTCCATTCTAGCCGTCGACTTCTTCAGTACAAATGGGAGAAACAAATTTTCAGATTTTGTTTGATGTAATACTCAATGTATTTATAGCACTCTACCCCAAATATAGTGCTCAAGTGTATTAAAGATCAAGACTTAATTTTGTATAAAATAGTCAACAATTTCGGCTATTTCATAAACTAAAAGCTAGTGTATTTTCATCTACACAATTTAATAGGTAAGTGTGTATTAATACTACACTTAAGAAATATCACAAATTGGATGATCAAAATAAAATAATCCTATGTTAATACATAGGAGATACTCACGGCACTTTGGCATTTTTAATGTCCAAAAATTTATTTTCATGCTATAAGTAGATATATAGCATAATTTATATCCTAAATGATAATTTATATCATAGTAAAAATCATTAATATGATTTCACGTGCCAAAACCTAATTTCAAAATTAGGGTTTTGAAAAAGGCTCACTTAATACAATAAATAAATCCTTAATTCTCTAGCATTATTTTAATGCTAAATAATATTCTAATTACATAAAATAATCATAGGAATTTAAATATCATAATTCCTTGATCGTTAGACTTGATTCTCAAGTCATCTCTAAACGTTAACGTTTGAAACGTCTCAAAACGTTAAATATCGACTCATCTCAAAATGGTCGTAATAAAGTCGTAATCACTTTATTAAATCATTCCAATAATAATGGAATTAAATTCTAAGCTTAAAACTTAGAAAAGATTACGAGATTTGAATTATCGATACGTAATCGACGTTGAAATTATACTGTTAAAATACGTTATATAATCGTATTTATCAATTCACAATCATTTGTGAATAAAAATATAAGAATTTATTATTCCAAAATAATCGAAATCATTATTCGATATTTTATTAATTCGATTATCGAGACGAAACCCTAAGTTACAATTTTTATTATCGTAATTGGGCTTTTAAATAAATCGGGGTATTACATAATTACCCTTAAAATTAACTGTATAATAAAGATATAATAGATAATCTATATTTTATAAGCGATGCACTTTTTATATTAATTAGTATATATGTAAATATATACATATTTCATCAATGATACAATTATGTAATAACTAGAGTAAAATTAATTATTTAAACTAAACTCCTAAAATAAAGGATGACAAAATGCTAGCTATTAAATTGTCAGGCCTCTAAAAGTTTTACCACTAATTGAGCTCATATTCCTAGTGCTTAATTGAATGGAATTAAGTGCATTAATATCTTGAAAACTAACTTGAACTACAACTTAGATTTCTAAAAACTGGTAGGAAAAAAGGAAATTCAATAAATAACTGCTACAGTTTGTTGATTACCGTGTTGATAAGAAATTATAGAATTAGGATTCGCAAATTTAATTAGTCGAGCTTTTGGGTATAATATAATTAATTTGGGATCGGAGTATAATGTAGCCTTCACAATTTTTAACAAATTTAAGAAGAAACTAAGGCAATAATAAACAAGTGGAAATACACTTATATAATATCAGTTAAGGAATGTCAATTATAGCGCGAACATAAAATGTCAATTATAGCCAGGTGTTGGTCCTATTGGGACTATTATCACCCAATAGTACCAATAGGACCAACTATTTTGTTGGTCCCATTGGTACTATTGGGTGATAATAGTCCCATACGAGCCCAACGACTCTGGCTATAATTGACATTTTTATGTTCGTTATAATTGACATTCCTTAACTGGATGACTATAGTATGCACGCTCTAATACAATCTTAGTGGAACACCCTCTATAAAACAGGCTGCTTCCATGCACTCTTACAACCTATTACAAGCTTTATTGAGTTGCATAAATAAAACATTAGAATCCCAAATGGCGTCAAATGCTAATTTATTCATCATATTAGCTCTCATCAATTTCATGTGCATCTCCTTAGCCTTGGTCATCTCCTTCGACATTCCTTCTCTGCAGGATATCTGCGTTGCAGATCCCATTGGAAATGGTAAGTAACCTTCTACGGGTATATAGAGGGAGCATATTTCTCCTCGTTTATTACAAAATTATTGCAAACGGATTAGCAATTTGATAGTATGTTTTCCAGCACTATGCAAGGACCCAAAAACAGTTAGTGCCATCGACTTCTTCCTGGGCAGTCTGGATCAGCCCGGAGCCTTTAACTCGTATGGCGTCGCCATCAAAATCGCGTCACCGGACACGGCGCCGGGCTTCAACACTCAAGGCATGTCATTTTCGCTGGTGAAGTTTGCAGAGAATGGGTACCTCCCGCCGCACACCCACCCTAGTGCGGCGGAGGTCATCTATGTGGTGGTTGGTGCGTGTTAACATAAACGAAAGTATAGAGAGAGAGCAGAGCAGATGAACTGAAATGAGAAATAATGCCAAAAACTGTATTGATCATTATTGTTACATTATTTATAGATCTCACTCCATGCATGCTACGCATGATTGAAGTTACAACTGAAAACTAACAGAATCTAACAACTTTGTAGCTAACCTAACAACTAACAAATTCTGTTTTAGAGCTAAACCTAAACACAGCCATGCACGGCTTTTACAAACATTTAATACAACCCGTACTCAAACGAAATTATCCTTTGTCAATCGGAAAACTTTCAAGTAAGTGACTTAATCGAACCACAGGTAAAGATTTAGTGAACATGTCTGCTATTTGATCATCAGTGGAAACATAGCAAACATCAATCTCTTTCTTCTGCACTTTATCACGAACAAAATGCGTGTCGATTTCAATATGCTTCGTTCTTGCATGAAACACCGGATTAGAAGCTATCGCCGCAGCACTTTTGTTGTCACACCACAAGATCGGTGTGTGGGAAAGCTGCATACCAATTTCCTGAAGCATATTCGGACTCCGTAGAACTCCTTGAGACAACCTTCTGCTTCTTGGAGCTCCAGGAAATTAGATTAGAGCCTAAAAACACACAGAATCCACCGGTGGATTTGCGATCATCAAGCGATCCCGCCCAGTCCGCATCCGAGAAAGCTTTAAGTTGAAGAAGAGCAGACGAGTGGAAAGCAAGATTATAACAAATGGTGCCCTTGAGATATCGAATCAACCTGCGGCAGGCTTTCCACTGAAGTTCAGTGGGGTTATGAAGAAACTGACTGAGTTTGTTGACGATGAACGTGATATCAGGATGCGAAAGAGTGAGGTACTGCAGTGTGCCTATGATACTTCGAAATAGAGTGGGGTTATGAAAAGAGGGCTGTCATTTGTGTGGAGTTTGGTGCCTAAGTCATATGGAGAAGGTTGTGCTTTACAATCTTGAAGACCTATCTTGACGAGAAGTTCACGAATGTATTTGGACTGATTTAGAAAATAGGAATGTGATGTGGTTTTGGTGACTTGGATACCCAAAAAATAGTTGATCGTACCGAGGGTTTTGAGAGCAAAAGTTGAGGACAGACCTTGTATAAGATGAGACACTAGATTCGGGTCTTCCCCAGTAAGTAATATGTCGTCGACATAGACAAGAACAAGTAAGAGCTTTCCATTCTGCCGTGTATAGAAGAAAGAATGATCCGAAGTGGAGTGCTTAAAACCATATTGAAGAAGGTAAGACTTCAGTTTTTCATACCACGCACGTGGCGCTTGTTTGAGCCCATATAACGACTTGCGAAGCCTGCAAACGTGATCTGGAAATTTAGCATCTACAAATCCCTTCGGTTGCTCCATGAACACAGGTCTATCCAAATCACCATTTAAGAACACATTGTTGATGTCAATGTGTTGTATATCCCATTTGAACATGGCTGCTAAAGAGAATATGAGGCCTTACGACAAAGGACCGCTCGACTCACCGGATGAAAGTATCCACAAAATCATGCCTGCCCTTTGCTGAAAACCCTTAGCTAAAAGCCTTGCCTTTAATATGTCAACTGAACCATCGGCATTCGTCTTAACCCGAAATATCCATTTACACTGTATTAAGTTCATATCATCAGTGTAAGGAACTAACTCCCACGCGGTGAGAGATGATAGCTTGAAATTCTTGTTCCATAGCCTTTTGCCATGCAGGTTGAGCAAGAGCTTCAGAGGCGATGTGTTCAATCACTACTACAAAATCGGTATAGACTACGCATTATATGTGTAGTCTATGTGCGTTCGGAGTGTAGAGAAAAGTGGTGTAGAGAAAATAGCGCAAGCATACACTACACGCTTTTTATCGTAGTCTATACCCACTATAGACTACGCCGCACATAGACTACGCTTTTCGTGTAGTCTATACCCACGCAACTCACACAAAATTTCGCACATACACTACGCTTTCGAGCGTAGTCTATACCCACTATAGACTACGCTTTTGCGCACATAGACTACGCTTTTTCTGGCGTAGTCTATACCCCATGCACTACACAAAATTTCGCACATACACTACGGCTTTTTATGCGTAGTCTATACCCACTATAGACTACGCTTTTTCCGTAGTCTATACCACGCATCACTACAAAATTTCGCACATACACTACGCTTTCTAAGCGTAGTCTATATGTATTAACTACGGTTTTTGAGTTTATTTACTACGGTTTTAATGCCAAATTTACTACGCTTTTTCTATTACAACCCGTAGTCAATTTAATAACAACTACGGTTTTTCAATTTCAACCGTAGTTAATTTCTTTATTTAAACCTATACAATTAATAACGCACAAGCAAATGAGATTAAAATATACTTGCGACTACGTTCAAAATCACTATTCAAAAATATACAATCTGCTTTCATTACTGACTACAAAATCACTATACAAAATATACAACTGCTTTCATTCAACTACAAAATCACTATACAAAAACACTATGCACATCACATAACAAAACAATAAGACCGTATCCCCATATCACAAAGACAAAATAATTCAAAGATCAATAACTTACAACTAAAACATCACAAGACTATATGTGAAGAAGCATGAAATTTGTCCATTCAACGCGAACTTCATCAATGTCCTCTTGAGAGTAAGACCGATTTTGAAACTATTAACAATTCAAAAATAGAATATTAGCACTCTTGTATGAAAAAAATGATTATATTAAAGAATAAAATGTTTATCTTACATGTGAACGTAAAGAAATGGCCGAAGATGTGACCACATAGTCTCACCTAATTGGGACAGCCAGAAGACTTTTCACTCCTTTTTGTCCAAGTTCAATGATTGTATCATCTGTGTAGGGTTTCAACCATTCTACAGGTCCAACTCTACTCGTAATGTGATTCGTATAAAAAAATAAAAATAGTGAAGAAATAACTGCACATTGAGATTCTAGAAACCAAGAAAAGAGAATTTTTGAAGACATAACAATGTGGACTTAAAGATATAATGATTAAATCATTAGCATGAAATTCAATTTCTTGCAGTGGAACCACAAGCCAAGGAAAAATTGCAGAAGCATGTGCAACATGAATAAAGACATAAAGGCAGAGAGTAAATGGACTTACGTACAAACTTTTATCTGATGAGATCCGAAATACAAGCTTATTGATTTTACAAAATACAAAGCTAAAAAGTATAATACACGGTAGCAAGGGTATATGCATTATTTACCCTTCTTTTTTCTAGTTCTTCCATGATCAAGTCAACACACCTCCATCTCGCTTTGTACGGATCACCGACTTCCTCTACATATGCAAGTGGTACCCCATGTACGCTAAAGAAAATCATCACCTGTCAAACATTTATTATCAAATGAAGTAGAATGAGCACCAAAACTAATTAATTCTTTTTAATTTTGAGTTTCGATTTAATCATGTAAAGTACTTTGTACAAAACAACTTGAGCAATTCTTTGGAACAAATGGAATGAATCATATGAAACCTCCACCATCATCATTACCTCCTCGGAGCAATCAAAGTTTCCCAACTCCTTTTGAATCAAATCGCCATAGCTTTAATATATCCTTCCACCGGTACTGTGAAGGAATTACAAGATGTTGCATGTTGACTAGATACTCATCCTCCCTAAAGTATTACAAATTATCATGAAACAAAGATTTTCATGGCCATGAAAGACTCCATACATGAATTTTACATACGACATAAGCACTGAATATACTCTCCGTGTCAAGACTCGAACCACTAGTAGAGATTGAGAATTGCGGGTAAAGTGGAAGCACAACAAGTTTTGAGATTCCATCTCGCTTAATCTAGACCAATGAATGTCAAAAAATAATCTTCTCTTGACATCCATATGAAGATTTGACATCAGAAGTAAAATAAGTAGTCACAATTCTTAAAGTTGTTAACTAGCTTACAAGCAAAGAATAGAAATAGTGGGATGTATGAACTACAATAAGAACTTATTTAAAGTAACACACAAGCACAAAGATTGACTGTTGGGATCTTGACGACCGTCTTTTGTATTCTACATTCAAAATTATTGAAACTGCATTCCCCTCTGTCTTTGCTCACCAAGCTTCATGACAAAGGAATCATCTCCCATGCAAAACAAGAATTGAGTGTGAGGCTAGACCTAAGAAATTTATATGTTATTTTGCATTTTAAGAACCAAAGCATACTTCAGCTATGACCAAGCTTAACTAGTGGAAAAGTAATTTTTTATGATAGTAACCTTCCCCTGGTTTATAAACTGACCAGGAGCTAGCTAGCTTTTCAAGAAATAGAATATGCTAAATTCTCAAAGTAGAATAGATATATCTTCACAAGTACACTCGGATCTCGAAATTACCTTGTTCCTAAACATAATACAAGATCGACCATTTTGCGTGCTTTTATGCGGGATCCATCTCCTTAGGCGCAAAGCATCCTTTAAGATAAAATGAAAATCAACTCTAAGATCGTGTATATTTTGAGTTAGAATAGTCAACCGCCCATCATTGTTCATTTTTCCGCATTCTTTTTGACTAAAAGTCGGCATGAGCTACACCATGTTAAGAACTGGTAAGTTCTATAATCTCAATAAGCAAACTTGAAACTGTCAATTTTATCCCACATAATAAAGCTTCCTATGAGTAGAGTTTCTCATATTTAGAGTTTCTTCATGCAACAAGTAGGAAAGCAATTTCTAGAATGATTCACTAGAAATATTGTCTATCCATTTAATTTATATCGAAATTTAAGTTCCTAAGAGAAAAATCACAAAACAAAACAAAAATGCAATGCAGGATATATTCTCCATAGCATTTCAGGATCTTTTTTCTATTCTATTCCATCCAGTTCAAATAGAAGCTCACATACCAGATATCATGTTTCCATAATAGCGGGTTATTTACACAAAGAATTAAAAAATTCACACATCAAAAGGATATATGACAAAACAAAGTTGAGGGCTTATTCAATTAAAGAAATTGCAAACCCATAATCGTTAGTACATTTGTTGTGGCAATTATGCAAAGTCGGAAAAGTAACACTAATGATAATATGTAAACTAAGAAAATAACAATGGCTTGTGATACAATCCTTAATGGTGAATTCGCCTAAAAAATTACGTGTATGTTTAAGTCATCAGATAAACCAGATATGTGAATTTACTATCATTCATAAGGTATGGGTCTTCCCGTTCCGGTGAGAATCTAAACAAAAAAAGAGTAAAAAGAACCCAGTAATCTTGGTGAGGCGCCAAACTAGCTCGTAAGCTTCTTTTTAGGATCAGGTCGCTTTGACACTTAGGTTTTAAGGTCTATTCATTGAATAAAAATGAAATCCGCAATCTGCAGCTAGTATCTAAGATAAACACGTTTCACGAATATACATTGGCAATTGGAAAAACAATTGTATAAGCAATCCAGAAAAAGGAAGAATAAAGAGTTGCGTCTCTAACCATCGTAAGGCTGCTGCTGCCCGATGTTCACCCGAGCGCCTCCACAGATCTGAAGCCCAACCGCCGTCTGAAGGTGAAGGACAGTGTTAGAGAGCCGTCGTCTGGTGGATCGTCAGGCTCCGCTGGTCGTTCGCCGGAACAACAGATCGGTAGCCCAGGGAACCTGCACCAAGAGAACAAGATCAGCCATCAATCGTAAAATAATCCATCCAGGAACCTGAATAGCCCGGATATTTAATGTACATTGGGATAAAGGATGTTACAAATGGTTGTATAAACCAGCACACTCAGTGAGAGATACATCATTTCGTGACTAACCTTGAGATTTGCGGCCTAGCTTGTGATGTTCGCTCGATCGAATCTCGAATCACTTCCACGGGTGGTGAAACATTTGGATCGATAAAGTCGCCAAAATGAAGGCCTCGAAGGAACTGGCGGTCTTACGGTGAAGCTACTAAGCATAAGAACTACGAGATGCCATTGTTGGCCTCATAGCGTGATCTTCCCGAACGCACAACAAACCAATGTGAATGCATCTCAACATGGCACAGAATGAATCGAGCCGTTCCTCGGCATAGGATCTATGTTATCTGCAGTGTCCCTTGCTGCCAGTTTTCCCATGTCGGCGAAATCAACATTTCGATTCATCTATTTAAATATAGAGGCACACTCTGGTGTATTAGTCCTAATTGAATATTAATAAACACGGATTGGGGATTAGTAAATTCTAAGGGAGGTGGATGTATCGTACATCCGGATGCACACAAGTTTTGCCTTAAATATATAAGCAAATGATGCATCTATATAATTTTCCATATCCATATACTTACAAAAGTCGAGAGGTCCTCGGTTTCCCATTTTGAGTAGTACTTTTCTACCGCTCATGATTTCCAAACTAACACTCCAAAGCTAAAGATGTCGGTCTTGACAGATATCCGCCGTGCATTATGTATTCGAAGACATATATCCACCGCAACATACAAATTATCATTAATCTAACCAGCGAGAACACTTTCGGTTGATTTGTTTGTAATGAATAATGATATGTACTACTCACTCGGTTGATATATATATATATATATATATATATATATATATATATATATATATCTTATATCTTTTTCATCAACACTTCATGTAATGCGAATGGTATGGAACATGAAGAAATCAACATCCACCGTAGGTGTCGGTCTCTTTTAACAAATTAGGTGTATGTTCAAAGTCTTGAGATGATAAATGGTTTTACATTTCTTAACCCAATTGTTAAACCAAAATAGTGATCTGCACCTCGGAAAACAAATTGTATATCTTACATCGAGAAAAATAATGCAACAAGCATATGCACTACAAATCAAATCGCTTAAATACAAAGCACCAAGAGAAACAAGAGAGATCTTTATTATCAAAGCCGATGCTCGGACTATATTCAAACAAGTGAAGAATAGTCACATTCAAGCAAAGTACAATATTCATAACCCAATATCAATATGGACTAGAAATTGAGTGAGTTTCTTTTCCTCTTATTCAAACACATCTAATCCCTACAACCAATTTACTCTGAAAAACCATAAAACAAATCCCACAGAAAACCAAAGCACAAACCTTGCAAAGGTTTGCTTTCTATTCAACGTTTTGAAATCAATATGCTTATGCCATGTTACAACTAAAGTAGAAAACAAGAAACATGCTCACTCTATACATATCTCATGAATGCAATAGTTAATCTTCTTCACAACAATCCAAGATAGAAACGAATATAGCATTATACACTTATAATCGAAGTCTTTTGCTATATATCTTGAGGTGTCTGAAAAATAAGCGGTCAAGACAGAAAAATAGGAAATAGATAAGACAAATTACCAGCTTTAAACTTTGAACTTGAACTGTGTTGTCTTTGGAGCTTCCTGATATGAGTGAGGTCGTTTTTGGTGTCTTGTTGCTTCTTGTTGTTGTGTTGTAAATCGAAGAGGGGTATGGGAAAAGGATGTTCTATTGTGCTTGAGTGAGGTGGGTTTGTGTCGTTGGGTTGCGTCGACACCGGGGGAAGACCAAGGACGGAGGTAGGGCGGCGCCGGCGGGCGAGCAATGACAACGCACGACGGAGGCGGGCGATGTCCTGAGACGCGACCATGGGCTAACAAGCAGCGGTTGCTCTGACGATCCTACTAGAGCGGTGGTGACTCTAAGTCCTTTCCTGAGGACTATCCGCAGAGTGAGAGAAACCGAGTTTTGAGGGAGAAAATTTCAGAAATTTGGGGATTTTGAGGATTGGTCCTCTAATTTAGATTCAGCACCACCCCATTATCACTACTACTATTGCAACAATTGTTGCTGCTATTTGCGCTCTGCATGACGCTCGAAGCTCTGAGAATCATGCAACTATCAAGAGTTGAGCCAAATTCAGCCTTCCATTTAAGCAAAACGCCCTCATCAATCCCTAATTCCCCGGTGGGAAGCTCTATCCTGAGCAGCTTGGTTTCGTTGAAATTATTCAACACTGCGTCGGTGAATGGTGAGTGACGATTGCTCTGCCCGCTTCGCAATCAAAATCCACCGAAAGCTTAAGGGGTTACTATCCTCTTAACTGGAGAGATCAAATACAAAAAGTAGTAATTCATGGAGGACTAAAATCTAAAGCTACAGAGGCATGGAACATACTTGAAATGCCAATAATCTTCGTGACCCATTTCCTGATGAATTGTTGCACGTATGCCATTAAAATACAATTTTCCCCTAAAAAATTCAAATGGACCACCTAATTCCAACTGGCAGTACTCTTGAGCAAATTTGCAGAACCCTTGAGCTTCACCTCGATTCTATAACCAACTCAGCTAGTTCTTCAGCTAATCGAAGAGAAAATGGGAGGGAAGGCTGTAACGGACGGCAGCAGCGGCGGGTGGCGTGGCCGTTGCCCGTTCACGGCGGAGAGAGAAAAAAAAATTGGGGGAAGGGGGAGGTTTTTGTTTTGGATCTTATGGGAGTTCTGATTTGGTGGAGGGTGAAGAAGAAAAATGGAAAAAGGGGGGATTGAGAGGACAAACCGAAGAGGAAGAGAGAGATTGTTTTGTTTTATTTTTTATTATTTTCCTTTTTTTTAATTTATGACATAGACTACGCTTTTTTATTAAAAACACGCACATACACTACGCTTTCTAAGCGTAGTCTATACCCACTATAGACTACGCACATACACTACGCTTTTGTTAAGCGTAGTCTATACTTCAAAAAAATTCGCACATAGACTACGGTTTTTAAGAAAAAACGTAGTCTATGAGGTGTAGAGAAAAGGTATATTTGTAGTAGTGAATTACAGTAAACGTTGTAAAACCAGTGGATACATTTTGAGCAAAGAACACTTTGGGTTTGAAAAATTCCACTCTTGGCACGAGTTTGCATATTGTGACTATTTTGGATATGTGGGATAGGAATACGTTGAGTGCGTGAGGGAGGAGTGATGAAGCTAGATGTGGTAGATGTTGAGATTGAGAACTTGGTGGTAGGTGCAGGGAAATATGATTTTAACCCTCTCCCGATGATCTATCTTGGATGTTTAATTCACCATACATTGATTATATGCCTAGCATGCACCTATATAATTAATTGCAACACGTAAGAGTTTTCTCGTGTTTACCTGTGAATCTGTCGGGGAAGAATGGATCAAGACTCGTGCTTTGATCTTCTAGACTGTATCCTGATTGCCTAAACTCCAATGCTGAGTGAGGAAAATCTATGGAGAGTGCTATAGAAATTCGCCTTCTTCCTCCCTAGAGATTTTCGAAAATGCCAACTATGTGAATAGTATATTTCAAATTTTGCTTCTCTTGGATTAAGGTTTGATTTTCTCTCACCTTATATTTATAATGTAATCCTAAATCATATCAAGATAGAATTTATGCATATCTAATAAATATAATAATATCACTTAAGATAGAGAGGATCAATTAGAGTCCCAGGGGGACTCTATAAGGAGGGGGGAGAAAATCATCAAGCTACAGGCCTGGATGGGCCAGCCCAGGGATCAAATGCAAGGAATAAAGATGGGCCTCAAATAAATTAATTATCTTATGTTCAACCCAACACATAAATTAATTCATAAACATTTGTTCATGCCACTAGAGAATAAATGTTGACTTACCCTTTATTTCCGAAGTTGAGTCGGGCTCGCATTTAGACTTCTGAATCCCGTATTTAAGATATCGTCGTCCATTAATTATTTACAACGATCATTGCTTAAAATAATTAATTACTTTAATTCCTAAGTATTACCACTCAACCTTATTATTGTACTTGAGATAACTTAACTGCGGGGTTTAGTACAATAAACCTTTGAGCTCCTTAAGGGGCGTCATCATCCTAGCGGATACGGTAACTCGTCTGTGTAACTAGCATGACATACAAGATTGCCACCACCCAAGATGCGAGAGAATCTTGGGTTATCTCATGTAACCTCACCCATAACAAGTCAAAGTGATGGTCGACAACTCATACTCACCTAATACCTTATCGAGGTTTAGATCAGCGTAAGTCACCGAGATCTAGGTTCTTCACGACGGTCGACTAGAAGAACTCATCTCACTGTGATCCATCAATATGTCAGAGACGTACCAGTATAGACAAGCAACCAAGTCAAGTTACTTCTTATCTATACCGCAGCCTATACCGACAACTCGTCCTCAAGTTTTCTTAGCTGTGATACTTTTTATATCTCATTAAGCTTGATCAATCATACAGACTTCTGTGATCTACAACACACTGTATGATCTAACTTATATATGAGATAAGGGGACATACATATGCAATCAAGTAAACAATTCAAATAGAGGATTGTAATAGAGGTAACAGGAAATATTGTATACAAGCTCAACCAAAACTGCTTCCAGTATACAAATCCAACAATCTCCCACTTATACTAAAGCAAACTTTTAGTATACAATGTGTCTCTCTACTAGCTATTACAAACAACACCATCACTTTGCTTCTCCCACTTATACAAACGTTTCATTTCTAAGTGGGTGCCATCTTGCGCAATCCAAGTCCTCGAACATGCTCTTCGTAGACTTTTTGCGACAGGCTCTTCGTGAATGGGTCAGCTAGGTTATCCGCAGTACCAATCTTTTCAATCAGCACGTCTTCTCGTCTAACTATTTCTCGTATGACATGGTACTTTCTCTCTATGTGTTTGGTTGCCTTGTAGGTCCGTGGTTTCTTCTCGAGTTTGCCACATCAGCACGAGTTATCACGATGAAACTATGATACTCTTGGGCAAACCAGGTACCACATCTAGATCCATGAGGTAGTTCTTGAACCATCTGACCTCTTTAGCGACCTCCGGCGGCTACATATTCGGCTTCCATGGTGGAGTCTGCAATGCATCATTGCTTTGCACTCCGCCAGGATCGGCTCCTCCCCAAGGTAAACACATAGCCCGAGGTGAGCTTCTTCTCATCACGGTCGGCTTGAAAATACGAGTCAGAATAACCCAAAGGCATTAGACTATCTGCATGGTAACTAGCCTATAATCTTGAGTCCTTTTCGGTACTTGAGTATATGCTTTACCGCGATCCAATGAGCTTGTCGAGGTTAGGCGATATCTAGCTACTATGCCTACCGCATAGCGATTATCGAACTCGTGCATAGCATTGCAAACATGAGACTTCCTACGGCGGAAGCATAAAGAACTTGTCTCATTTCCTCTATCTCCTTGCGGTCATAGGTGGCTTGCTCCTTAGATAAAGGAACGCCATGCACGAAGGTAGCAATCCTTTCTTGGCGGTCTCGCATACTAAAACGAGTAATCACGGTATCGATGTAAGGCGCACGAGATAAGCTCAACATTTTCCTCTTGCGATCTCGGTAAACCTTGATCCCAAGAATGTACGCTGCTTCTCCTAAGTGTTTCATTTGAAACTTATCGGATAACCAACTCTTTACGTATGATAACAACTTCACATTGTTGCCAAGTAGAAGGATGTCATCTACGTAAAGTGTAAGAAATACCACATCACCGTTGAAATCTAAATGATACACACAACTTTCGCTAGGCAACTGGGTAAATCCATAGGACTTTACCACCTCGTCAAAGCGTAAGTTCCAGGATCGTGAAGCTTGTTTAAGTCCATAAATGGACTTTAAGCTTCCATACTAGATGCTCTTCACCTTTCACCACATAACCTTCGGGTTCTTGCATATAGATGTCTCTACTTTCTTGAGGTAACCGTTTAAGCGGTTTTCACATCCATTGCCAAACCTCAAGGTTTAAGTGGGTGCTATGGCCGAAGAATTACGATGGACTTGAGCATTGCTACAGCTAAAAGGTCTCATCGAAATCGATGCCCTCAATCTGAGTGTCCCTTTCACCACAAGCACGGCTTTAAAAGCGAAACCTCTCATCTGAATCTCTCTTCCTCTTGTATACCCACTTACTACCTATGGCTTCCTTGCCATCCGGTAGAGTGTATTTTCATATACATCCATAGGTGTTATGGACTCGATTTTTAAGTCCATAGCAGTGTGCCATGATCTTGCATCAGTGTCTTATATCGCCTCACTGTATGTCCATAGGTCGATTATTATCTTTCGTTTCACGGGACTAAATCCGAAGATTCACCCACGAACATAAATCGCTCGGGTTGACGAACAACCCTTCCACTACGACGAGGTGCTATTGGCACAATGGCAGCGGTGGGTGCGGTAACTGCGGTTCTCTATCTTGCACAACTTCTTGGATAGGAGCCACTTGTGCACCGGTATCTCGGTGGAACTCGACCCACTTTAATTTCTTGAAGTATCGGTGTCGATCCTCCCACTGACACGACATCTCGTACCTTTGGCTTAATCGATGGTGAAATCGATCATCTTCTAATTCTTGAAGAATGATTTCAACTTTGGATTTATGATTTTCATATAATCCTCTTCTAAGAATCGGGCATTAGTCTAATAATGACCTTCGATCCTTAGGACTATAGAAATAACCACATTTCGTTCCTCTAGGATAGCCAATAAACGACCTTGCATCGGATCTAGACTCGAACTTGTCGACCTTCTTGTTCGGCACATGTCTTTGGATCGCCCATATCCTTTTTTTTTTTTTTGATATCATGGAAACCATGAGCCGCTACCTTAGGTGCGCCTTGGGTAAACCACGGTCTGTACAATAGCACGCAAACCACACAGATAGGTAAACCACACTTGGAAAACCAGTGTGACAAGCTCAAACCCATAGAGGCGTTTGGTGGGGTTCGAACCTGTGACCTCTCGGCCACAGGAACCCACCTTAACCATTGGGTTGTCCCTATCCTTATGTGGCTTACACTAGGCTTGCGCCCAAACCACAACTCGAAAGGGGTCTTTTCGGTGACTTGGATGGTACTAGATTTAGCAAGTATGCCGCTGTTTCTAAAGCATACCCCCAAAACGAAATAGGCAACGTTGCATAACTCATCATCGATCTAACCATTTCTAAAAGAGTCGTATTTCTTCGCTCGACATACCATTTTGTTGTGGTGTGCCGGTGTAGTGGTGGGAGGTAATCCCACACCGCACCAAATAGTCCATAAACTCGTTCTTGAGGTATTCGCCACCGCGATCGATCGGACATGATAACGATACTTTTACCAAGCTTCGTCTCCACTTCCGCCTTAAATTCTTTGAATTTCTCAAAGCATTCAGACTTGCGGTGAAGCAGGTATATGTATCCGTATCTTGAGTAATCGTCAATGAAAGTGACAAAGTACTCGTACCCTCCACGAGCTTGTGTGGACATAGGTCCACACAGGTCAGAATGGACTAACTCCAACACTTCTTTGGCTCTATAAACCTTCGCTTTGAAGGTCCGGTCAACATCTTTCCTTCTATACGAGGATTCGCGGTGGGAGCAGTAATCGTGAGATCACTCAACGCTCCATTCTTAGCCAGTCTTTGGATCCTATTTAGATTGATGTGACCTAATCTAAGATGCTAGAGAAAAGTGGTATCATCTTGCGAAGAAAACTTTCTCTTTTTAAGGTTTGATGTAGATGCAACATAATTAAAGGTATTATGTTTGGCAGAAATAGTATAAAGCGAATTATATAAAGTGCCACAGAGATAACTTCGTCATTTCTTATGATAGAAACACCACTATCAAAAACAAGCGAATAACCATGAATAACTAGTTTGAAATCGAAATAAGGTTTAAATGAAACTCCGCACATATAAAACGTCTTTCAAAACTAAAATTGTTCTATCAAAACATAAAGTAACATCTCCCACTTAACGGCCTCGACTTTCACCGCGTTGCCCATGAAGATCGTTATCTCGCCATCCACAGCTCACTTGTCGCGAGGAACCCACGCAGGTGTAACAAACATGATCGATCGTGCCGTATCTACTACCCATGAATGAGTATAACAAGTCGCTAAACATGTTTCCGTTACTAAAACAAATGAGCGTACCTTGGGCCTTGAGCATAGGGCACTTGGCCTTCCAATGCCCGTCTTGCCGCGCTGAAGCACTTGCTCCTCTCCTTGGCTTTTCAAGCCTCCGTTGCGAACATGTTCTTGCTCCCATTACTCCCACTAGTTCCTTTGCTCTACAACATTTGGTGCCCTTTTCTTCTTCCATTTTCAACGGAAAATTTGGGCCCTAGATGTGCTAGCAAGAACACGTCTTCCTTACCCATGACTCGCTTCCGGTGACCACGAGATCATTAAGCAACCGACTAAGTGTATATTGGTCTTGCTCATTATCGCGTTCACGCGAAAGTTCTCAAAAGACTTGGGCGGTGTGTTGAGGATGATATCGACCTTGCTTCACCGCCGTCGATACCTCATCCCAACCGATCAAGACTATCCATGAGATGAGTCATGTGGGAGACATGTTCATGGACGAACTTCCTTCTTCCATCTTACACGCCAATATTTCTCTCATTGTGTGGAAGCGGATGTCGATCCGACTGCCCAAACTTACTCTCGAGACTTGACCATATTTCAGTCGCGTCTACCATCGATTGATGCTGCAGCTGCAAGCCTTTGGACATTGTATTCATCATATAGCACTTGGCCATATTGTTTGACTTATGCCAAAATCGCTTGACTCTCGCCGCTCGTTAGTCGATGTGTCGATGGGGCATCGGGTTTGGGAGTAGTGAGAACAAACATGTGTTCTTGATGATAAGAACATATTCCATGTTTCGTTTCCACTCGATAAAATTTGGACGGATCTGAGGATTTTGTGCGAGCATATTGATAATCGGTGTAAAAACATATCCGAAAAGTCATGTAAACACATAAGCATACTATCGCACATAATTAGTAACAATAATATTGTAACCTTTTGATAAAACAATATTAATTGAAACCTCCAATCACCCAAGGAATCCCATGCAAGCCACGCGTGTGGGCGTTTACATGAACCCCTCGACCGGACTAAAATATATCTTTTAGTCGTTTAATTTCAATCCATGTCAACTTATCCTTATGACAAATGAAATTAATGATTGGACCTTACTAGACCACATCACTATCACAAGAAGGGACTTCGCGGAAGTTGTACTTGAGGTGATGTCTAAGCATTGACCACAATTTTAACAGCTGAAAATGAATTCTTAGAATTGGCATACTCACTATGACCATACCGCTTCCAATCCAAATTCCTTTGTTATCTCATTTTAAATCTATCTCTAGAGAACTTATGAAAAATCGCATATGCAAGCCACGCGTGTGGGCGTTTACACATGAAACTCCCACTTCCGATAGATTAAAATGTTTTATTTAGAAATCTCATCTAACAAACTTATGAAAAATAGTGCAAGCAAGCCACGCGTGTGGACGTTTACTCACAGTGCGTATCACTTTGTTTACAGATCAAAAAGTGGAGGTCTTGACATTTTAATTTTAAAATTAATATGTCGGGTTTCTTGCTTAGTTTTTGTTTCAAAAGGTTTGTCCATGCGAGATCACGTAATCTAGCATGCTTTTCTATAGAACTCAACATGTAAAACATGCTCGCGAAATTCTAAAATATGCTTGAAAAACGCGATAAACCTAGCATGCTTACTATGCGCATCCAATCACGAAACCATATTACATGTTTATCTACGTAATTAAATATACATAGTATGCTTCTGCATAATTTAAACATCCACGGCATACTTTGATCGATAAAAATAAAATAAAATCGTTCATCGCGGCCCACTCGTAGATCATGTACTTCCCTGCCTAATTTATTACATAAATTTGCAAAGTACTGATCTTCAAAACAAAGACCTCGCGTACGTGCACGGACGGATTCGTCAAAACTGGATTTGGGCCAAAAAATCGAAAACGGGTAGGAACAGTGAAACGGGTCGGATCGGGTTCAAAAATCTGGAACCGGGTAAAAAATTCGGATCTGGACCAAAAATCGGGTCAGGGCCGAAATTGGGCCGGGTCGGCCCAAAATGGGAGCTGGGCGGTCGGCATAAAGAGGCGGGCAGCGGCTGAGGCATGACCCATGCATGCGCCCGACCTCATGCCGCCACCCCACCACAGCATCTCCTGCCGAGAAGACGTCGCCGAGTCACCGAGGGACACTGTCGGAAGCCCCTGTCGAGACACGTCCTGCCTGGCCGAGAGCTCCGCACGTCGTCGCTTGGACGCTGTCGAGAATTGCGCGCAGTTCTGCGCGCATCGAGCGCGCCACACCGCGCGTTATCTCACCCAGGCCCTGCCGAGACCCATCGCCGAGCGCTGCCGGGGCGTCTGCGTGAGAATCGTGCACCCCGCGTCGCCCATCCCTCGACCACTTTGAGGTTTCCTGTGCGAGAATCGTGCCGAGACCGCCGAGTGATGCCGAGGCCTCGCACGAGAATCGTGCACCCCCACATCACCCGTGTCTGCCGAGCCGTGCCGAGACCTCACTGAGGTTTCCCGGCGTGATCTGTCGAGAGATCCGTCGAGCGTTGCCGATGCTTTCGCACGAGAAACTCGCGCGCCTCATCGTGTCGCCCGACGGCCTACCAGGGTCGCCCGACCCCTGTCTCCGAGCGATGCCGACGACTCCCGCCCGATGCCGCTGAGCGATGTCGATCCTATCTGCCTGTGCCGCCAAGAGCGCCCGCATGACGCCGAGCGTTGAGCTCGCACCGTGCGTTCGATTTTTCCGGTGTACTCCCATCATCTCGTTCTTCGTGCTTTTTCGTCTTCGTTCTTCTTTTACATATAAGATTTACAAGAAAAAATCTAATCTAACCACGGATTTTCTCGTGGTGAAAAACAAAATCCGATAAAAATAAAACGAGCCACGATGAATGACAAATTCACAATTAATTAATTGCGCATGTTATAATCAAACGTGAATTAATCCAACAGAGCGAATCTCGATCCTGGCTCGATACCAATTGCATGGAAATCGATTTTAACCTCTCCGATGATCTATCTTGGATGTTTAATTCACCATACATTGATTATATGCCTAGCATGCACCTATATAATTAATTGCAACACGTAGGAGTTTTCTCGTGTTTACCTGCGAATCTGTCGGGGAAGAATGGATCAAGACTCGTGCTTTGATCTTCTGGACTGTATCCCGATTGCCTAAACTCCAATGCCGAGTGAGGAAAATCTATGGAGAGTGCTATAGAAATTCGCCTTCTTCCTCCCTAGAGATTTTCGAAAATTCCAACTATGTGACTAGTATATTTCGAAATTTGCTTCTCTTGGATTAAGGTTTGATTTTCTCTCACCTTATATTTATAATACAATCCTAAATCCTATCAAGATAGAATTTATGCATATCTAATAAATATAATAATATCACTTAAGATAGAGATGATCAATTAGAGTCCCAGAGGGACTCTATAAGGAGGGGGCGAAAATCATCAAGCTACAGGCTTGGATGGGCCAGCCCAGGGATCAAATGCAAGGAATAAAGATGGGCCTCAAATAAATTAATTATCTTATGTTCAGCCCAGAACATAAATTAATTCATAAACATTTATTTATGCCACTAGAGAATAAATGCTGACTTATCCCTTTATTTCCGAAGTTAAGTCGGGCTCATATTTAGACTTCTGAATCCTCGTATTTAAGATATCGTGCGTCCATTAATTATTTACAACGATCATTGCTTAAAATAATTAATTACTTTAATTCCTTAAGTAGTACCACTCGACTTTATTATTGTACTTGAGATAACTCAACTGCGGGGTTTAGTACAATAAACCTTTGAGCTCCTTAAGGGGCGTCATCATCCTAAGCGGATACGGTGACTCAATCAGTAACTAGCATGACATACAAGACCGCCACCACCCAAGATGCAGAGAATCTTGGGTTATCTCATGTAACCCTCACCCATAACAAGTCAAAGTGATGGTCGAACTCATACTCACCTAATACTTTATCGATGTTTAGATCAACGTAACTCACGAGATCTAGGTTCTTCACGGCGGTCGGATAGAAGAACTCATCTCACCGTGATCCATCAATATGTCGAGACGTGCAAGATAGACAAACAACCAAGTCAAGTTACTTATCTATACATGACTATACCGACAACTCATCCTCAAGTTGTCTCGGTGTGATACTTTTATATCTCATTAAGGTTGACCAATCATACGAGACTTACGTGATCTACAACACAAAAGGGGACATACATATGCAATCAAGTAAACAATTCAGATAGAAGATTGTAATAGTGGTAACAGGAAACATTGTATACAAGCTCAACCAAAACTGCTTCCAGTATACAAATCCAACAGTAGGGAATGTGAGGAATTTGGAGACGCAGCTGGGTGAGGAACATCTGTAGTTGGAGTAAAAACATTTGGTGATGGAGTTGGAGAATGACTAACAGGAAGTGGTCTTTGTATGACTTCTATAAGTAGAGGGAGTGAAACACTATTTGAGTTAGGAGTGATGTTATTCGCAGAGATGGTGGAGTCTACAAATAGAGATGGGTAAGGAAATTCTTCCTCATTGAAAACCACTGTTCGAGCTACATAAAATCTGCCTGATGGATGCAAACAATTGTACCCTTTGTGAGATGGACTATATCCCACGAAAATGCACTTGGAGGATCTAAACTGAAGCTTGGAGTTGTTGTAAGGTGCGAGGCAGTGTAATCGCACCGAAAGCACGAAGCATAGAGTAGTCAGGTGAGGATTTGTACAGGCACTAGAAAGGAGACAAGTTGTGAAGTGAGGGAGATGGAAAACGATTTATGAGATGTACTGCTGTAGAGAAACCTTCCCAACAGTATTTTAAAGGAAGTTGAGATGAGGCGAGAAGTGTGTTGTGTAGAAATGTATGCAACACAATTAAATGTACGCAAGTGCACGTAATCAACAAGTAATATACGGAAATATTCCGAGATCGAACCCACAGGGAACGCACTTTTGAAACCACGTCGAAGATAATTTGTTTGTGATTATGAGAGAGAAACAATTTAAGAGAAATATAACACCGAGATGAGGTGGACTTTTAGACAAATTATGATTAACAAACTGCTATTAAGAGGGAAAATAGACTTGACCACTTGATTCCACCCATGCTCCGTACTCGCCACGCTTCAACATTATCTTTGCCTCGTTATTATGACATGAAATCTTCCAACTCTTAGTATTTTTCCAAATCTAAGATTATACCCTCTAAGCTCGTCAATATATTCCTATACCGAAGTGCTTTAAGAGTATCTCTACTATTCCATTCATTTATGTCACGCAAGGCAAACACATATTCCTATGCTATTCACACACATAATACTTAAATCATGTTCTTGCGTCACTTTCTTGTTTTCCACTCTATGAGAGCTTCCCAGAAATCATAGAGCTAAAATCTCACCCATGGTGATCAATCACAAGCAAGATAAATAATCTCCAAGCGATAATAACTTAACAAGATAAGCAGAAAACGGAGCTCGTCACACGAGCATGGGTTTCATCAAAAGATCAAGTCCTACAAATTTAGCTCATAGCGAGCTGTGCAACAGAATTCAAATACACAAATGCCATAGCAAAGTAAAAAGAATTCGAGATTCAAAGTTAACACTGTCATCGGAATCACGTGCTCCTCCTTGGATCGTCGCCTCTTCCGATAGCTTCTTATGCAAGGTGTTGCCCTTCTGATTCTTTCTTCCAGATACTGAACAATGAATGAATCTCCTGATTGTCGCCGTCTCTTTTAATAACTAACTCTGACACTTTTTAGGTGTACAGACTAGGCACCTGCAAACCCTTCATCCTCTGATCCTTTCTTTTTCCGTTGGCTCGGTAAACGTCGTCCTTTATCTTTGTCGTGGCCACCGCCACGTGGTCGTGGTCCCGCAAATCTCTTCTTCGTTTCTTTCATGTCGCGGCCTCATACGCTGTCTGAGCTCCTCTACTCGATGAAGACCTCGCGTCGAACTCAACCCTTACAAACTCGACCTCACTTAAAGGTCCGTCCTCACGTCTGAGCTCGGCGTCGTGACATCGCCTGCTTTTCTTTCCTTTCTTCCGAGCTCGACCTTTGAACGGGCCTGACCTCGTTCATGAATCCGATCTCAGATGCGGTCATCATTCTCGAGTTCGGCTTAGATTGCGAGCTCACTTGTAAGTCCGGCCTTGCTTGTAAGTTCGGCCTCGCTTGCAAGTCCGGCCTCGCTTGTAAGTCCGGCCTCGCTTATACGTTCGGCCTCGTTTATACGTTTTAGTATCGAGGTCGTCTTCATACTTGCGAACTTTTCATTTGAGCTCGGCTTAGGTTGCGAGCTCGGCTCTGTTCTCTTTCTTTCCTGAGTTCGGTTCTGCTCATGAGCTCGGAAGTCTTGAGCTCGGTAGTCTTGAGCTCGGCTTCCAGACTTCGCTCCAGTCTCTTCGGTTTTCACTTTTCCTGAGCTTTGACTTAGTCTTTGTAGTTCGACTCTGCTCCCGTATTTTTCCAGCATTATCCGTTCAATCCTTCCTCGTACATCGAAGTCAGGCTCGCTCACGAGTTCGGCCTTTCTTGCGCGTTCAACTTGGAGCTTGACTTTGACTCAGCGGACTTGACCTCTTCTTCTTCCGCCGTTCTTCCCGCTTCATACCATAACTAATAAAGCATAAATGCCATTAAAACCCTTTAAATTCACGACTCAATCCTTCACACATACACACGCAAACATAACATAAACATATAACATAACAGCAAACTAACGAACAGAACCCGTTAAACTCAAGGATATTATCATCAAAAAGGTCATATAATAACTCTTTTATAAGAGTTATCAAAGTGTCAGACCCATGTCGGTTATGTGTTGGTGTTTTCTTTCAGCACGGCCATTTTGTTGGTGAGTGTGCGGGCAAGGGTGTCTAAAGTGAATTCCTAATTTTGTAAGGAGTGGTTTGAGACTACGGTATTCACCCCCCCCAATCGGTTTGAAGTGTGAGAATTTTAGTGTTAAATTGACGTTGATATAAGTGTTAAAGATGACAAAAGTGTTATAGACTTCAGATTTGGTATGTAATGGGAATATCCATGTAAAACGACTGAAATCATCTATAAAGTGTACATAGTATTTGAACCGAGCTATGGATATGGTCGAGCTGGGTCCCCAAAGGTCTGAATGTACAGCTTGAAAAGGTGAGGTGGTTCTTACGATCTGAGAAGGAAAATTGAAGTGCATTTGCCCGTGGCGCAAGCTTCACAAAAGTTATTTTGTGTCTTTAATTTTCAGATTTTCTTGTAAAGCGGATCGAGAACTTGAGTACAGATGTCCTAGTCTACGGTGCCATAGCTGAAACAACGATGTTGAAGCGACATGAAGAAGCTCACTGGAGTGGATGGTGAGGACGGACTTTGAGCTTGGGAAGTATTGCAAGAAGACACATTTGCCTTGTATTGATGTCGATCAACTCTCGGTGTGGGGATAGAGTGAGGTGATATAGTCCATCTCTAAGAGTGCCCTCCAGGAGGATTCGGTTGGAAGTTTTGTCCTTGACCACGACAAAAGTGGAATGAAACTCAAGATGAGACATCATTATCACATGTGAATTTTGATATGCTCAGAAGATTTTTAGTTATGTGTGGAACAAATAAGATATTCTTTGAGGAAAAGAGGTTTTGAAGTGGAGCTTATCAACGAGGTAGAACCAACATGTGTGATTGAAAGTTGGGAGCCATTACCTACAGTTAACTTCTCATTTTCATGATATGGTTGTTGAATTTGGAGGTTCGCCATATCAGCCGTAACATGAGCTGATGCTCTAGTATCCAAGCACCATCCTGATGTATCTTGAGATGATGGGGAATTTTGGACTTGTGAATTTTGGACATGTGACACATTTTGAACAGATGGTGGGTACGGCTGAGAGATATAGTGAGGGAGAGTAGGTGTGGTGTGGTCATGATTTTGTGAAGGTGTGGTGAAGTGAACTTGATGATTTGAAGATGCAGAATCAAAACCACTAAATTGTGCATCATACCTTTAAAATATTTAAGAGCAATATGTAGGGCAGAGCATCGGTCGGTTTCGGTTAAAAACCGAACCGAACCGATCTAACCGATCGACCGAATAAAAATAAAATTTGGACCGAACCGAACCGTATAAGGTATACTAACCGCACGAAACCGACCGAAACCGAAAGGTTTCGGTCCGGTCGGTTTCGGTGAAACCGAATGTGCAAGACGGTATTAGTTGCCTGAAAACTGAGAGAGAGAGAGAGAGAGAGAGAGAGGAGAGAGATTTGTGTGTGCACTGGCCGAGAGTGATACAAATGGAGGCAACAACAGCAGCATAGCTGTAACAACACACAATCCCGGCGGTGACGGTGGTCTATGGAGACGTTTTCCGTGCCAATAACTGTTTGTGGCTCATCAATGGGGCGCCAACCCACTTGGAAGGAGAGGGAGAAGCGCCAGTCTACTTAATACTTTGATAAAGTAAAAGAGAGAGAAGATGTGTGGGGGAGTGAAATTTAAATTCTTGCGTAGACAGAGAAGTGGGTTGCAGCAAGTTTTCAAAACAAAACAAAAATATAATACAAATAGGTGAAAGGACCATAATAATCTAAAAGTAATAAAGCAAATGGGTCAGAAAAGCTTTGACAATTGACAACTGTACCTGCACTTTTAATGACAACTGTACCTGCATATTTTAGAAAGGTGAGAGAGACGCTGGAGGTTGTGTGGCTCGAGGTGTTGTCAATTGTGTATAACAAATACATTGAATAATTTATATTTTCGGTCGGTTCGGTTCTTGACCGATTTTTTTATAGAAAACCGAACCGACCGATTATCATTTTCGGTTTTTCATTAATTAACCGAACCGAAACCGAATGCACCGTATAACCGAACCGAATCGACCGAAAATCAACGGTTCGGTTCGGTTTTTCGGTTGCGGTTCGGTTTTGCACACCCCTAGCAATATGATTCATCTTACCACAGATTTGGAAAATCACTTTGTTATTGTTCCCATATTGATACCTGCCACTGCCTCGTCCTCTATTGCTCGATCCACGATAGTTGTGTCTTTCATTTCCCCTGAAGCTTGAGTTGTGATTGTAGGCTATGTTTGCGTGTATGGCAGATGAAGGAGCTGTTGCAGTCTGGCTTTGAAGTCTGATTTCATGCGTCTGCAACGCATATTGCACATCATCTAATGTGAGTTCCTCATTTTTTGCCTGAAGAAATATACAGATATTCTCGAATTCTGGACCTAATCCACCAAGCACAAACTTGATTAGATCTGAATCTGTGAGTTGTTGCCCAATGCTGAAGACTTGATCAGCTATGCCTCTGAATTTTAGGATATATTCATCCACTGAGAGATCTCCTTTTTTCATGGTTTGTAACCGAAACCAAAGTTGAGCTGAGCGTGCTCGAGACTGAGATTGAAACAGCTTCTCAAAAACATTCCACAGTTGATTTGCTGAAGAACACCGGCCAACATAGCCGATCATAGAAGATGAAATAGTTGTGAGGAACCAGCTGAATATGAACTGGTCGCGTCGAAGCCATACTGAGAATATCTTTGGTTTGGAGTGGTTTCATGAATAAAGCTGCTCTGGTGTAGATGAAGAGAGAGTACATCCTCAAAGCCGTGAGGCCTTGGTCAGTAACAAGCACCATGTTTTCGGAAGCTATAATTGGGCGATCAAGTTTTAGGCGATGGGATGAATTGATGGTAGATTTTGTGGAGTGAGGTTTTGATGATCCATGGAGAATAATAGAAAGAAGGAGAGGAGAGTTTACACAGGCTCTGATACCATGTTAACATAAACGAAAGTATAGAGAGAGAGCAGAGCAGATGAACTGAAATGAGAAATAATGCCAAAAACTGTATTGATCATTATTGTTACATTATTTATAGATCTCACTCCATGCATGCTACGCATGATTTAATTTACAACTTAAAACTAACAGAATCTAACAGCTTTGTAACTAACCTAACAACTAACAAATTCTGTTCTAGAGCTAAACCTAAACACAGCCATGCACGGCTTTTACAAACATTTAATAGTGCGATAGAGGTCGGATTCGTAACCTCGTAGCCAACATACATATATTACAGAAAAACTCTCTACAGAGGTGATGTCTTCCTCTTCCTTTCGGGTTGATGCACACCGTGCGACCCGTGGCCAGAGGAACCAGTGTTATGACGGCGTCGTACAACAGCGGAAACCCTGGATTTGTTTTTATCCCCGACAATATTATTGCGGCGAGGCCCGCCATCAATAGCAGTTATCTGGCCAGAGCGTTTAAACTGGACGGGAATCCTGTGAGAGGTTTGCAGACAAGGACGTACTTTTAATATCCTTTATGCATGCATTTTTTAAACAGTAAATTGTGTTCAATCTCTGACGTAGTGATTGGATTCTAGAATAATATGTTTTGTCAAAACTTTATTCCTCTATTTACGTAGTTTTTTTTTGGAAGGCTATTTGTATCATTTTGGGAAAATGTTAGTTGATATTGTGGCGTTAGTGATTGAACGGTAGAATAATATGTGTGATTAAAACTTATTCATCTATTTGTATCGTTTTTTTTTGGGAAGACTACTTTTTGGAGAAATAATGCAAAGCAACCTTTTTAATAGAGGTGTTCGACTAAGATTGATATCTTTATAAATTTCTTTTTGGGAAGCTTTTCCAAATCCTTGCAAGTGCATTTGCAAACAGTGCATGAACTTTAGATTAATCAATTATTAGAGAATGGTAAGAAATTTCACTACATATAGTAATTAATATTGAGAAATTTGAAAAATTATTCTTTTCGTGGTTCTATAAAACCACAGATAAATATTTAATGTAGCCATGAAAGATAAAATTATATTATTTTTAAATGTATATCTAATTAATTATAATATTCTTGTAGTATCTTTGGGATCTAATTCTTCTTCTTTTAGTAGGAAGGTAAAGCATAACCATGAAATCTGATATATTGTATATCTAATAAATTAAATATATAATAGAGATATAGTTTACAATTTACATTTTGTAAACTAAGCACTCTTGATATTGGTACAGATAGATGCTTCATCGACCCTTCAAGTTTTATATGTTTCAATAAGTTATAGCTATATATAAAAATTGGTATTTAGGAATCTTTCAGAACAAAAATTAACAAACATATCCTTTTATTTGTGGGTATTTGATTTCTTCAATTGGCGCGTAACCAGCCTTTGACCATTTCTTAGCAAAATATTTAATCAGCAATTATCCAAAACATTCAAATTAATGATTAAAATTTTCCATGAACGTCTTCCAAGTGCCATGCAAGGACGGGTTTTCCTAGTACTAATAAAAAGAAAAGACAAGAAGCAAAAGACAATCGAATATTATTGTCTAATTAAACAGACCTCTATAAATACTAAAATTGCTACCTAGAAAATGTACTTCATCATTAAGATTGAGCAACATATATTGAGTTCTTTTATCTCCCTCTATTATATCAATCTTTCATCGAGCTTCTGAATTTAGTCTGCATCGATCATGGCTAACAACGTTGTCTTATTAAGCCTGGTAGCCTTGTCTCTTGGCTTCCTCGCATCTGCCTTTGAACCTAGTCCTTTGCAAGATTTTTGTGTAGCTGATGCCACCACCTCAGGTGAAACCCCACAGCCACGGCTATGGATGTTTTAGCTTAATACTAGTAGTTCATAATTATATATGCTCACAAACTCGTATAATCTTAAATTTTCAGCAAGAGTGAATGGTCAAGCATGCAAAAACGCTGCATTAGTCGGAGCTGACGACTTCTCCTTTAGCGGGCTCCACATGCCTGGAAACACCTCGAACCCTAATGGCTCGAGGGTGACTCCAGTCACTGTAGCCCAGTTGCCAGGGCTCAACACCCTCGGAATCTCCATGGTGCGTATTGACTATGCGCCATGGGGAATCAACCCTCCCCACACTCACCCCAGAGCCACTGAGGTCTTGACAGTCATCGAGGGTTCCCTTCAGGTCGGGTTCGTGACATCAAATCCCGACAATGGCCTCATCATGAAAACCCTTCAAAAAGGCGATGTTTTTGTGTTCCCAGTCGGGCTCATTCACTTCCAGCGCAATGTGGGGACTAAAAACGCCATTGCTATAGCTGCACTGAGCAGCCAGAACCCTGGCGTCATCACCATTGCTAATGCAGTTTTCGGATCGAAGCCCGCAATTAGTAGTGATGTTCTCGCTAAGGCCTTCCAGGTTGAGTTGAGTGTTGTGCAAAAGTTGCAGGCTAGATTTTAATGCGTGATTTGTTTGGCCGTTTGAAGATTGTTTTATTGATTTGATTTGATTTGATTTAAGTTTTTGTTGCATTGTAGTTTTATTGAGTGATGTAATAGCAATTCTTCATTGTAATTGGCTTTTATTTGTTGTGGAGCTATTGAAATTATGTTGCGAGGAAAAAGTAGCAGTTGCCCTGTTAGGGAGGTCTAATAGGTTGAGTGAACGTCTCGAGAGAAAAAAATCGACAAAATTTAACATAGCAGGAAAGACAACAAACACAGAAACTAACACGACCTTCTATTGCACAAGTATGGCAGATATGTTTGTAGAATGATAATGAACTGCAGAAACAAACTTGAGGATGTTTGTGAATCTACACTGACTAGGACAATAACAATCCCAACCACAGAAATCACAGTAAACTAAGGTTAACTTGCGCCTCTAATTATATGTTTTTAACCAGCTATAAAATCTGATGTCCGGATACAACAGAAAAGACGCCTACGTGCCTTGACATGAAGCTGCTTCGTGTTATCTCCAAACTTTCACTTAAAGAGCTACCAGACCTGTAAACATACGTGAAGGTTGGTTGATCTTTTGAGTCAATGAGAAGAAGGTTGGTTGGTGATAGGTGGAATATAAAAAAAAAATATTAGAATCCCGCATTTTTTGTATGTCCTATAAAGGAACGAACCATCCTAAACGAGCTAGAATAGGGAGTCGACTAGATAATGACAGATAAAACAAGCAGAAGAGGAAACTGGGAGTAATTTGAAAACTATGAATGCATTCAAGGTATCTGGTTCTTTGGCCGTTTCCTCCCTCTAACTAGTTGGTGAAACTATGAATAATAGATCAAGTAATATCATCATTACCATTTCATTTCTGTATAACCAGATTCCAGAGTAACAACTGCTGTAATTTGTAAAGATAGTTCGATACACCATAGCTCCCACTTAAGAATCAAACTGAGACCCGAAACTGAGAGCATGGCATTCGAGATTCCTCAAGTTCAACTGCACGAGCAAAAGATTTACTTTTAGTAACAACAGCCAACTGAAACATACGTTGGCTTCATTACATTTGAAGATTAACATATTTGGACACAAACTTCCTAAATAGAATCATTGTAGTTTGTGGTAACATTTTTCAGTAACTTACCATCACAGCTGTCCCTGTTTCAGCAAATCTAGGAATGCAAACGAGTTTTACCACTTGCCCATCAGATCCTGCAGTTTTAGGGCAGACAATTATATTCCTCCAAACTAGATAGAAAAACAGCAATAGTTGAAAAGAAAATAATACTGTGAAACATTACCGTTGATTACGCTAGCGTCAAATTTGTCTTGATTACCAACAAAGTAGACATGAGGACACATCTCGATGAAAAATGGATCTTTATCAGTAAAAGGATAGCACCCTGCAGTAAGAGAAATGGTGCTTCGTTGGACAAACTGCAGAAACATATGCACTTGTGGAATAAAAATATGAAACCCAGTTCACTTGGCTATAGTTAAATTTCTGAAATATGACATCTGTATGCCAAACCCTCTATTAACCAGCCATTCATATAAAGGAACTCATAGAATAAACATCACAAATTGCATATAGTTAGGCAAATATTGCATGAAGAAGCCCTAACCTAGAGTATTTGGGGCTGTCGGTGCAATGTGTCTCCATCTTAGTGTCCTTTCCAAAAACTTAAGTTTACTCGTCGCATCAGAATATTTTGCAAGATTGTCAATGTTCTGACCCGATGTCCCAAGAAACCTGAAGAAAACACAAGACTGTGAAATTATCTACTTATAATGAAAATAGCCTAAATAATAATTCCTACCTCACATTGTCGAGCTCAAAGGAATGAGGGTTAGTGCAGGATCTGAAAGTGTTAAACGCTGCTGATCCAGGAAAAAGGCATCGGTGCAAAGGCTTACAAACAAACAGGAGAAAAAGCTTACAGTTAATAATAACAGTCTACATAATTGAAGTGGATCCACCAAAACGTGATTAGCATAACAGACACCTGCTGAGGCAACGCGAAATTTGCAGGGTCAGCTTCTCCCGGCATAATATCCACGGGTATACCTGCAGCAATCTGCATGTAGCATGAGATATTAAAAATTGTAGTTAGCCAAAAAATTGTTTGAGAAGTAAAAAAAATTACCTGAGTCAGTAGGATATCGAGCTCTTTTATGGGCTCTGACAGTTTTGACTGATCCCTGGAACCCAAGTTCTACCAACCAAAATTTTTAGATAAATTAAATAGTAAACTTCAAACGATAAATCATCTAGACAGTGGTGTTTTGGAAAGAGCATCTTACAGTAGAGTCATTAGCATAGAGATTACCTGACCATTAAGAAGCCCACGAGCAAATTCAACAGAATTCCCAGCAATAACAACTTGAACAATCTGAGCTGCCATTCCTTGTTCCTGATACAAAAGCAAATTATAGGCTTGTGAAAACCGGACGGATTACCATTCAGTTAAGGATTCCCAGATAGGCAAGACTAGCAGATAAAAAATATGCTACCTTTTCATCTCCTAGATGTCCAGTTATATGGTCTACAAAGAGCTGAAAATGGAGAGGATTTGCTGAGCTGCTCCCAACACTTAATCCCGATACAAAAACAACAAATTTATCTTCGCCTGTACCATTTAATTCTATATAAGTAAGTCGCATAGACTCATCCACGTATAAACCAATTTGTGGTGTTCCAGAAAAGAACAATATATATCATGAAAAAATCAAGCCCTTAAAAAATAAGTGGTAAATTTATCTTGACTTGGTTGTATCATTATGTAATGCATTGCTTCACCCAGCCACTCATCAGAAGCAATAAAAAACTGACTGTCAATGCAGTTTAGACAAGTATGATGGTCATGAACCAGAGTAACATCTAGTGGTGTGGCTTCTACCAGAATTAAGTGGACGATCTATCTGGTGAGGGAGACCAGCTTCTAGGACATCTTCAACCTCAAAATCTCCGGCCCCTGTTTCTTTTCCATGCAGTGCAACCACAATCCCTACAGAGATTTCAAATAACAAAGATTAAAATTCTTTTACAAACAAAATTACTCTCACTTCCCTCTAACCAGCAAGTATCTGACCCTAGAATTTACACTCACTTCCCACCTACAAGCAATTATATAGGCTGAAAAGTGCAGACTATGTAAAATTTACACTAACTGCCCACCTACAAAGCACATTACCAGACTGCCTATTCTGAAATTCACGGGAGCTATTCTTACCTGTTACATATACAGAAGGCGAAAGAAGGGCCCCACGAAGTTTAACTCTTCCACTCTCGTCTTCAAGAACTAGATAGTCATCCGAGTGAACAAAATTGTGAGGTTGTACAAGTGGGCTTGCTGATCTCTGAGTGTCATACATTTACAGAAACAAAATCAAGATGGAGAATGAGGAATACATATGCAGGCGCACATTCAATTGATAATGATCCCAAGTACCTCCTTGGAATACTCATCGAGGATTGAAGGTTTTAGCTTCATGTGCTTATACAGTGTTCCAACTATAATGCACTCCTTTCCTTGCTCCAGTCCTAGCACAGTACAACCTGCAGCAAATAAAAGTGAAGTATATTTCAATCCATGAAAGCTCGACAGTTAGCCAAACGCTTCTATATATGAAGGCTTAACCATACTTCTTAACATGTGAGCTCAGATTTCCATGCTCAGATAAAATACATAGACTAACATATATGTCAGCAAAGATATAGAAGCATTGAACAATTTATGCTAAAATCTAAGGCAAATCAATTAGCTGCCCCAAAATGAACTGTATATATTAGGTTATGAAATCTCTTTAGTCCTCCAAAGCCTAATAACCGAGAATTGAGAAAACGAAAACATGGTTGATGCCAAATACAGCAATAAATCGCTTCTACGAGCGTTTCACCTATTTTACACAACATATTAATTTCTCTAAAGATGAAAATGCCCAAAAGCCCCACTTAAGCAAAAACAAGCGAATTTGCGGAAAATAAAAGCTGAAACTCAATAAAATCGGGAACTTTACTAAAAGAATCAGATAAAATTCATACTTGGCAAATGGGGTTTCCAGGTGGGTAAAAGAGAGTAAAGCATAGTTCTCATAAGGTGAAGCCTTGCAAAGTAAATTTGACTGTATTGTTGCCCTCTGTAAGTCTCCTTCTCTATCAGAAAGGTCTCGTCCTGCAAAATGTAGCCCCAAAAAATCCCCTAATTGTAAGTTAAACAGTACCAAAAACAAAAGAAGGAACAAAACAGCGTTGATTTCATAGACATCAGAGGAAATTGAGCCAGTTTCAGGAAGAAAACTGGCAAACATGCCACGAAAAAGAGAAAGAAAGGATTTTTCTTATCGGATTTACGAGAGATTTGTATGTAGATTGTTTCCTCTGCAGCAACCTATTTTCGGAGTCCACTTCCATGGCGGGAAAATAGTCTGCGTAAGAGAAAAGGCCCTAGCTTATAAGGAGAATAGGGCTGGGGAGGAAACTGTGAAAAACAAAAAACAATTGATCAATCTGTAAATAACATATTCTTGAGTGGTCAAACGGTGAAACTTTAAATTTGGGGAGTCAACTGTTATTTTTGCCCCAAATCGTGGTTTATTCCGTTCACTTTGACTGGGGAGAAACCTCTGCAGCTCCAAATTTTCAAGTGTTTTGTGCGCGTATATCACAGTATATGTATGTATATTTTGTTTGTTGTTTGTGTGATTTACAATTTTTAATTGCAGTGAAGTTCGAGTTTTTTTCTTTCGTTTGCTATTAGAATGGATAATCATTCGCGTCTTCCGCAAACGAAGTACCAACACGCGGTGTTCGACTACAGCAAGCTCGCCGATTCGCCGAGATCGTACACCGGCGATTTCAGTTTCGGAGAGAGCGCCGATCGCCGATTCGCGTACTCCCGGCAAGCGTCGCTACGTCAGAACGCCGCCGTTGAGCCCCACGCGCCGCAGCATGAGCTGACGCGCAGCGTTTCGAGCATTGATATTCCGCCGGGCAGTTATTTTCACGATTATAGGTCTCCGAATTCGAAGGAAACCGGTGATAGAGTCTCAGCGTTTTCGTTTGTATCGTTGATTGTTGGAGGATTGAGGTCTGGAAACAAGCAGATGAGGCGGTTGTTCGTGCTGATTTCGCTTAATGTCGCGTATTCTACTACTGAGTTGTTCGTCGGCCTCTTCTCCGGGCGTATCGGTATGGAAGTTTGGGTTTAGTCGATTATTTTGTTATGAAGAATGTTGAATGAGCTGACTTTTTTTTGCTGTTACTAATGATTGATTTGTGTTAGAGATGGCAACAATTGGATGTGTTGAAGCAACGATGCAGTTTTGATTGAGTTTCGAATCTTCTCCTCTTGCTTGGTTTTGAGAAGGATATAGTATTTGAGAATTTGAGTTCTGAATTTTGTGGCTTCTAATTGAATTGTATGAATGACATTAAGCATTTGCAACTTATCTACTTTGGTATTGGCTGACTGTGTTTCTTGATGCATATTTCTGCCACATTACTATTGAAGAACTCGTAAATGAGTTTATAGTGTGTGTGTTATATAGTCAGCAATGAGTTTATATGTGTGTTATGTATGAGATGACGCTTTGTGGAGCTTAATTGGCAGGATACTTGTTGTTCATTGATAAGCTTCAATAGTGATTTGTGTTCTATGTGTGGTTTCAGGCTTGGTATCTGATGCATTTCATTTAACTTTTGGCTGTGGCCTGTTGTCATTTTCATTGTTTGCAATGGCTGCTTCTCGACAAAATCCTGATCACACTTATACATACGGGTATGAGTTGTAATATTTATGTTTTAGGATTCTCGTGACCGGGAAATCCCTATACTATGTATGGATTGCTTCAGTCCTGCATGACTCAGATGCTTTACTCATCCTAGTATTCAATATTCTAATTATGTTCAATATGTGAAATTTACGGACAAATCCTGCAGGTACAAAAGGCTAGAAGTTTTATCTGCTTTTACCAATGCTGTAAGTGCCTTATTTGATTCTTGATTGTTGAATTTTCTGGTGTTGTGTGGCGTGAAATCATGAATATCATCTGCAATAATTTTCTCAATCTTGTGTGTGCATTTCAGTATCGTTATTTTTCCTTTCTGAATATTCTTTCTGCCTCCCTCTCGCTTTCTCTCACCCTCACTCACTCGCTTGCATGTTGCTTGTTTAGACAGCTATTTCTTTTATTTATGGCATTCTCCTTGGCCGTGGAAGCACTTCACGCATTCATACAAGATGAGTCTGAGCACAAGTAAGTGCATTTCATCATATTTCTGATATCTAAGGTTCTTCATTTTATAGTAAACTTCATGCAGCTCATTTTGTTCTATGAAATTATAATATTTATATCACCAAATCATGCAAATGAACACTTGAGCCTACCTACCTAGTGCTTACCTCATCATTCTCCTAAATGTAAATTTACTTTTAGGTGAGAATTTCTCCGACATCAATGTCTTGTGACCTTTATATTTTCACCATCTGCATGTTTCTGTATTAATATATTTTTGTTGGGTTATAGGTTAATAATCCGCTGATCTGTATCATTTTCAGGCATTACTTGGTCATCTCAGCTGTTGCTAATTTGCTGGTAAATCTTATTGGTGTTTGGTTCTTCAGGAATTATGCCCGAATCAGTATTGGTGCGCTTCTCGACGTGATTGATAGAATTATAATAAAAAGTCTACAGTCACCAGTCATCCCTCCAATATAGATTCATTTACATTTTCTAACATTTCTATTTATTTTTGCAGGTTACAGAAAAGCTGAAGATATGAACTATCACTCCGTTTGCTTGCATGTACTGGCTGATTCCATTCGCAGGTATGAGAAACCAATGCATCTTTTCCTTTTCTGGAAATAATTCTTTTTTGGAATTATGTTTATTAAGCTTCCATACTTCTTTTTTTTCTCAGTGCAGGGTTGATCCTAGCTTCCTGGATGCTTAGTCTTGGGTAAACTTCATGCTGTTTGCAGAAAAAACAGTTTACTCAAGTTCCATTCTTGCTAGATTACTCATTTATACTTGAAACTTTTCTTGTAGGGTTGCCAATGCTGAAGTCTTGTGTTTGGGACTAGTTTCAGTGACAGTTTTTATGCTCGTCATGCCACTTTTCAAAGCCACAGGCGGCGTCCTGCTACAAATGGCACCACCTAGCATCCCCCTTTCAGCTTTGAGCAAATGCTGGAGACAGGTAAAACTCCAATCATCATCATATCGACATCCTCTTGAATAGTTATCCCAAATCGTGCTCATCATGCAAACATTTCTCTTGATATTTTTATTAGGTTAGTTCACGTGAAGACATTACAGAGGTTTCTGAGGCTCGTTTCTGGGAGTTGGTGCCAGGGCACGTCGTTGGATCCATTTCACTACAGGTATTTTCTCTATCCATCTGCCTCGTACGACTGATCGTACTGAATTTTTGGGCTCAAGTTTGCTTTTTGTCAATTCTCTCAATGCTCAACTCTGCACAGGTGAAGGAAGGAGTGGATGATCGCCCTATACTCCAATATGTCCACAGCTTGTACCATGAGCTTGGTGTGCAGGATTTGACAGTACAAACAGAGTATGCTTGACTCACATTTTTGTACGCTGATAATCACCTGAGACGTGCTTGGCACCGATGATTTACAGTTGAAAAACAGTTTTTGTTATGCAGATGTGAGGCATTTGATAGAACTGTAAAGAACTATTCGGCTTATTTAATGGTAGGAGCTACCACACTAGATTCTCAATTTCTTCTTTTTTTCATGTTGGCTTGTACTTATGTGGAAATTTTGTAGATTTCACAATATACATACATACATGGGGCCTTTTACCGAACAAATTTAAATTTGTTTCATCAATTGGCGTTGTATCTGCCATTTGCATTGCGTTAGGACTTGCTTATCCCCTTCAGTAAAGCTCGATCTACAATAGAGAATCGTTCAAAACTAATAATAGTACGCACGATACTTGTAAAAGTTACGAATTTTAAAGTATTTATATGTCCCGTTATACATATCTTAACATTTTGAAGAATTTAAGATACAAAATGGTTATTATCTTATATCGAAATAAATAAAACATGGCTATGTGAAACTAGTAAGCTATTCTTAAAGATTAGGTTAAAATAAGGATACCATAAGTATTATCAAAATTTGCAAGGAAAACACGCTTTTATAACGAAAAACTGCATTACCAAGGACTAAACAAGAAGAAATGCAAAGGAAAAAGTTCATTTTTCTCCTCCTCGTCGTCATCAACATCATTGAGTAATCTGGAATTAAGCAATATACTTGCTAAAATACTTTTCAATTCCAGTTATTTCGCCATGCTATGAACAAGACAACAGTATTTCTTATGTGTGTTGAGTCCCAGAAATTCCTCCAGCTTGCAAGCCATTTACAATAACTTCTGCTCACTAAAATTTATTAAGAACAGCCAAACCAGATCTTTGGTTCATCTCTTCACGCATCAAAATAACATGTACATATTGTGACAGTGGTATTATGCTATTTTTTCCCAAGCTGACTGTTTAGGAACTCCAGCACTGAAAGGCGCTGCAAGCAACAAGGGCTCAATAATCAAATTTAAGTAGTGAGAACTAAAAATACTAAAACGACATTCCAGTGGAGGATTTTGTACCCGTTTCTCGAGGCCAACTTCTCCAGAATTGACTTTTAATGATTCTAACAGTTTAATGGCTTCCTGGAAACCTGCAATTGCTGTGTCTTCATCGCCCAGATTTCTATCTACATCAGCAACTTTAGCAAGGGATACAGCTATGTCTATGACCTGATTTAAGAGAAATGTTAATCGAGAAGTAGATGCATTGCAAGAGGTCTTCCATAGGTAGTCGGAAGATAGAAAATGATTTAGAAAAAAATCATACCACGACTTATCATCCTACTAATGCTGAGTTAGTTTGTATGAAAGAAGGTATACCAGTAGTTATAGAAACAAGCATCAATAATAAGACAACCCCAAACCAATTAAGCAATAAGACTCTCTTGATAGTCATCTGCTCTTTCCTACAGACTTTTCATAAGTCCAACTTCACAAGTCTATAATAGTATTACTAATAATAAGTGAACACAAAGCTAAAGGAAGTGAAGTTATAATATTTAGCACCAAAGCTCAAGCACTTTATGATTATAAGAAATTGTCAGGTCCATATATTGTACTCCCTCCGTCCAGGAAAAGTATCGCACAATTTCTATATTAGGCATCCACAAAAAGTATCTCACTTTCTATTTTAGTACTTCATTCTACTTTATCTCCTATTTTACCCTTAAAGTTCCCACTTTATCCACTCAAAAAGCATCTACCAACTATTTTCTTAAAACATGTGCCGGTCAAACATATGATACATTTTGTGGACATAGCGAGTAGCTTGTTTAATCAACTTCAAATTGCTTCAACTTTATTTTAACTTCTATTATAACTTAAATAGCTAAACCTCTGCCCTGCTATTCATCATTGAAAGAACAGTTAATCAGAGATTCAGAGGAAATGGAAGCAGTTGTTGTACATTGGCCCACCTGAGAAGGAACAGTTGAATTATTCTTGATAGCACTGCGGCGAACATCCAAAGCCTGAAAATAGTAGGACCTTGTAGCTTGTAAATCCCCTTCATAGTATTTCAGATCTCCAATTTTATTTAGAGAGACAGAAAGTGTATGTATTATCTGCACAAATGCCCAAAAAAAAGGTACAAGTTACATTAAGCTGTAGTTTGAGGAAAATACATTTTCAACTTCCAGGTTGAATTAATTGTCTACCTCCAAATCATCCTTCGGCACTTTCATAAGGAAATTCACACTCTCCTCAAAGTAAGAAACTGCAGAACTAGCATCACCAGTAGTTCGACTGAAATAGACAGTGTCGTTCACAGACATGGATATGTTATACACACATTTGAAGCAAATTCCCAAATAAAAAAGATAGTCCTATCTAGACCTAAGGAAATTTTTAATAGGGAGGACATACCAGCAATCACCGAGCATACCCAACACAGCACCCAGCTGAGAGCATAACTCGGGAGTATTTCCGCTCTTGTGTAGTTGCTCTCTAACATCTTCAGCACATACACCAAGCCTTGATTTTGCACTTTCTAAATTATTGGCATGAAGAGCCTACACATATGAAAGACATCACGTAAGAACTGAAATAGACAAAAGTAACAATATCAACCACACATGGCAAAGGAACTCAAAAGCTCACCCTCATGGCCTGTTGCATCAGAAAATCGCCTCGTTCAAATGAGACGTCCTCATATATTACTGTTTTAGAACCAGCTTCTCTTTCCTCCTTGTCAGTGTCAATCTGAGACCTCTTGATCCTAGCATGACCCTCGATGAAACGATCCACGGTCTTCTGAAGATCCAGGTCATCCTCGATCTTCTCAATGTCAGCACCACATAGAGGACAATCACTGAACCTTGATATGCATACTCTGGTTATCATAAAAAGAACCCATCAACTTTTTTTCCTAAAAAGCAAAACCGAACACCACTGTCGAAAGACAATTAAACAGGAAGTGCTTGTCTATATAGTGCTTACTTGCAGAACACATGGGAACATGGCATACATTTGCTGCATTGAAAAAGAAGTGCTTGGCAAACCATGCAGCTGAGAGGACCCAACTTAAATGTCTGAGAATCATAACCAAATGGGCATTTTGGAGAAATCACTGCATCTTGCTGAGACTTGTTATCACTGGCCGCCTGCTGTTTGCTCTGGCTTTCGCTAGTTTTCTTTCCAGATGCATCATCAGGCCGAGAAGCCTTGTTAAAAGGGCATACAGGCGTCATAGCAATCTGCAACCAGGAAATGATCAAAATATTCAGAATTACAATCTGAATCTCCAAATTCTAAACCTGAAACACTGCAATAACAACAATTCATAACCCAATATATACTCCGAGAACTTTTCCTCAGTATTTTGGGTTTCCATTGTTAGGTCCATCACTACAATTTCTTTCACATTGTATCATGACTTCAAAGTGACAACAGTGTAGGTATACATCACCCAAAAATTACCACATTTTCCGAATGACTGAATTACAGCATCCCAATAGTACACGTGCTAAAGGTCCCTAGTCCGACTAAAAAGGAATGCTATTACATTCAAGATTCTGAACTGGAAACAAAGAATAAGCTTTCTTGATTACGAATAACAGGAAAAGTAAAGGGAAAGCATAAATGCGTAAGGCATCACCAACAGCTAAATCGAGAACTACCCAAATCTTGATACGCGTAGCAAGAAATTAGGTCAAATCGAATACAAAAGCAAACGGATTCCGAAATTATGTAAGAAGTACAGTTAGGTATAGGCTTCAATTAATTCAGCGCAGAAGAGGCAAATCGCCACGCACCTGAATTCTTCAATTTTACTAGAATTTCCCCCCTTTTCCAGATTTTTCTTTGCTTCTTTAATATCAGATAGGTATACCAGTATATTCTCTGAACCAAAATGCAGAAACACTCGTTTATCAGAATCTAAAAAGGAAAAATGAAAGGGAATTTTCTAGGATGAGGAAAATTCATGCCAAAAAGAAAATTTATTTTTCCTGTTATATACCTCGTCGATTTGAAAGTCTACTAAATAATTGTTACTTTTCTGGGTGTAACAAATTCAAGAGAATTATTGAGCTTATCCGTCCAAATTTGGGTTTATTGGGCTTATTATTCAGGCCCACATTATCCACTGTGCCAAAATTTGGCCCCATTCTATAATAATTAATTAATTAATTAATACCATTTTGGTGAGGATCGACTTTCGCATGTTTTCGACTTGAAAAATAAATTGATAACAATGAATAGCATACTAACGAACTACAGAGAGGTGGGTGTTCAAATTTTATGTCTAGGAAGGAAATCTCTCTCCTCTCTCTCTTTTGCAGTTGTTAGTGTAAAAAATTGAAAGTTTTAACAGGTTAATTGTTAGGAAATAAGACAAGAAAATATTGCAAAATGGAAATAGAACTCACAGATGGTTATTTAGTTCGTCATCTGACTATATCTAGTAGTGCTATCAAACTAGAGATTTTTCATTAAAGATCTTATACAAATATTATGCATACTACAACAATGAAGGAGCTATTTATAATAAAGGAAAAACTCAATATCTAGAATCATAATCTAATTATAATTTTCCAAACTAATGGACCTAATTCTAATATTATCAGGCTCTATAACCCAATAATCTCTCATCCGAATATTGATATCATATCTAACCATAACTTCTTAATCTCTTTTCCATATCCACACAATAACCCTAAACCTCCAACTTCAAATTCCAAGGCCAATTCAAGTTATGCATAACTTCAATTTCTCTAAGATTACAATCTTAGTAAAAATGAATGTTAGAGAACTCATCTCGTCCATTGCAAGGTTCAAGTTCCACTGACTTCTATTTAGCACTTGTCTCGTCTGTTATCTGACTTGCCTCAGTGGTGGTGGTATGTATCGTTCTTCAGTAATGATGTGTTGAATCTGAGCTCCATTGCTTCTATCTAGGGGTGAGCATTCAAAATTTCTATTCAAAAATTTTCATAACTGATCCGAAAATCCAAATTTTGAAAGAAAAAAAATGAATCGAATTGATTTATCCGAAAAATTGAATCTAAAAATTTTAAATTTTTATAACAAAATACAAACTGCATCGAAAAATCCAAAAATCTGAAACTATATGTATTTATATTAGGGTTAGAAATATTTAACTAAAATAATTTATAATATAAATTATATATAATTCGGATTTTTGAATTTTTTTTCAGATTTAAAAATTTCAATATGATATGAACCTAAAATCCAAATTTTGGTGATAAAAAGATCTGATCTTATTAAAAAAATCCAAACCAAATTTAAGATTTTGGTCTGGTGTCGATTCAATTATTTGAATTTTGAATATTTTGCTCACCCTTACTCCTATCTAGGGGTGATAGTATTTGGTTATTCGGTCGGTTTTGGACAAAAAATAATCGAACCGAATTAATCGAATTTTTCAAAAAAATAACCGAACTGTATCGAATTTTATTCTGTAACCAAACCAGTTAAACCGATTTTTCAAACAAAAAAATTTATATTTTTAAAAAATAAATAAATAATATTATATATTGATATAATATATAGAAAAATATGTTTATATGTTATATATACAAAATATTCTGCAAAAAAATAATTAATAGTATTATATAACAAATAAATAATATTATATTTTACAAATATTATATATTGATATAAAAGGGACGAGAGAGAAATGAATAGAATATTGATATATTAAAACTATAATTCTAAATAAATGTGTATATATATATATATATATATATATAATTCGATTTTCGGTTATTCGGTTAATTTTTTTCGAACCGACCAAAACCGAATTACCAAATTTTAAAATGGTTTTAACCGAATTAACCAAACCAAATTTGAATTTTCAGTTCTGTTCGGTTATTCGGTTTTCGGTTTTTTTGCTCACCCCTACTCCTATCCGAGTCAAAAATATCTAACTCAATAATTTGGCTATGTGCACTATAAGAATACTGGACACCAGATTCATGTTGCTTCAAGGTTATGCCATCTTTCAAAAAACACATTGATAAATCTAGAATATGTAGATGTACGAGATTTATGTAAAGCAGTAAAGAACATCAAGGCTTTTACGTGGTTCGATCGTTAATGAGATCTACGTCCACGGAGGAGTGATTCCTCAATACTTTCACTATGTTTCTGGTTACAGTGAGTATATCTAAAAGCTCTTAGTATTCAAGAAGTTGCTAACCCCTCTACCTTCAATCTAACTCCTATTTATACATGTCCGGGGCTCTGGGCGTGCCCATTCCTCATTGGCGGGACTCTTCCACGGCGTGTAGGGACTCTTCCTCTTACATCGGGGGACCTTCCTCTCTCGTGCGCCCACGTGTGGGGTTTTGGGGTTGGTGGGCGACGCTGATTAGGGTTTAGAGGATGGGGTCTTGGCTTAACCGCATGGGCCGTCCATAATGCTAGGCCCAGGTCGTTTGGGCCTGCTAATGGGCCTGGGCGGTTGGGCCATATCCCATCATAGCCCCCCTCCCCCGAACAGTCGAGGAACAAACGTGCCGAGGTGAAGCGAAGAATGCGCTTTGCCGAGGTGAGGTGTTGCTCAAGTTGAGAGTTGTTGAAGGTGTTGTCTTTTGACGTGAGGGTTTATTGGCGATCCGTTCCTAATCGGGTTGGGTGATGCAGTGGTTACGGGCATGCACCGCTTGTCGAAGACCGAAGTGAGTTATCTGTCGTTGGATAAAGATGTGCTACAAAAGGAAGTCGAAGTCCGACCTGGATAACGACCCCCTGCGTAGGTTACGCCGAGGTCCGATCTGGAGCGGCACTGCTCTTGTGGAGGATGCCGATGTCCGACACGAGGCGGATCTGGATGGAGAAGTCATCTTTGGATGGTGTCGAGGTTCGTCCCGGTGACCGCCTTCTAGGGATGCCGGGGTGTGGCATGGCGGCACCGAATTTGGGGCCGGGCGCCGGGTCCGATCTGGATGGAGATATTCTCGTAGGGGGTGAAGTCCGTTGGTAGGACGCCGAGGTCCGATCTGGATGCCCCCGCCATTTGGGGGAAGGCCGAGGTACGTGTGATGATTGTAAGGTCAGACTGGCGGTTTGTCTTACCCTGGCGTACATCATACGCGCCAGGCGGTAGTTGGGCACTCGAACCGCGTGCGCACATCGATTCCACATCCAATAGCAGGTAGGCACGTGTGAAAGTTGAAACGGCAGTTTTTTTGGGCGCCATTTGTCCTATAAATAGGCCCAAATGAGGCAACTGTTCACTTTCCCTTTCGACGCCTTGTTTTCAGATAATTCATTCGCAAAAATTTCCTAGTTTTCTTTCAAACTTGTTGAGGAAGTCCGATATCTCGCCCAAAAAAAGTAAGTATGTATTCTTCATCTTCTCCTTCTCGTTCTGAAAACTCTGGCTCCACTTCGGTTTCTGGCCGTTTGCCCTCCGATGTAAAGGAGTATATGTGCTATAACCGGTTGGGTAGGTCCGTAGGATTGTGTGCTAGGGTCCCGCCGGTATCATCGGTATGGGACGGACTTAGGGTTGGCGTGGCGAGGTCGAGGTCGAGGTTGACATTGGAGGAGCTTTTTGAAATAACGAGAGAATACCGTATTCCGAAGGAGGCGTGGTGCTGCCATGGCGGATGATGAGGCGATGGCCTCAGGAGGATTTATCACCGTATATGTAGATAGCTTAATAGCTGGCCTTAGGTTTCCTTTGGCCCCAATTTTCCTTAGCCTTGAAGAATACTTCCATATCCCCGTATGTCAACTGACCTCGAATTCCATTAAGTCTGTGGTGGTGCTAGGGCTGGCCTGCCACGATGTTGGCGAGAAGGTGTCCTTCGAGGTCTTGATGCGTTTTTAGCGTCAAGATTATAGGCGGGGTGTATTATCTGTCTCATCGGCTGAAATTTAAGATCGCGGCTCCCTCGAAGGTGTCCCATTGGAATAATAGGTATTTTTTTCTGCGGGCTGAGGGGCACCCGAGGTATGAGTGGGGCCTTGGTGCGCTGAAGGACATGAAAATCAAGCCCCTGGGCCACATGGAGGAGTTGCTGAACGACCTCGGTGAGGTTTTGTCCATTGATTTCACCGAGGACGACCTCAATAATACCGGCCGAGCGATAGGTCGAGGCATCGGGAGTCGGGTCTCGATCGGGTGAGGGCATCCCAGTATATATATATATATATATATATATATATTTGTATATGTTGCTGGCATATCCGACCTCGTTGTGCTGAGCAAGTATTTCTCTTTGTTGTAGTGAGGCTGGAGGAGCAGGAGGGAGGCTCACGATCACCGGTGAAGCCGCCTCCGAAGGAAAAGGCGAGGCGAGATGGACCTACGAAGCTCGGACCTGCCAAGCCCCCGAAGAAGGTTGACGACATAAGTCAGCTGATGAAGGGCCCCTGCCGGTCGGGCCCTGCCGGGCCTTGCAGACTCAAGGCCGCCTCGAGTACGGGGTGCCGCCTTCAAGCTCCGTCGCACCCCTCCCCAAGGTATAAAGTTGTTCCTCATGTGGCCATATCCGCTCTGCGATCTGTATTAACTTGTGTCGCTTGCCCCTTTTTTTTTTTTTTTAGGATGCGAGCTCGATGATGGAGGTCCTGCAGCATGCGGTTGGGGACCTGCAAGTTGTCTCCGGGCTGATCACTGAGAGCTCAGCCCGGTATGAAGTGCTGGAGCGGGAGCTCGCTGCGGCCCGGGCGGATGTCGATGCCGCCGTGGCCGCTGCGAAGGCGGAAGCCGAGGTCGCGAGGGCCGCTGAGGCCGCGATGTAGGGAAAATTAGGTTTAGCCCTCGCCTCGAGGATCTATCTTGGATATTTAATTCACCATACATTGATTATATTCCTAGCATGCATCTATTTAATTAATTGCAACACGTAGGGGTTTTCGTGTTTACCTTTGGATCCGCGGGGTCGAGCGGAATGAGCGGATCGAGACTCGTGCTTTGATCTTCTGGACTGTATCCCGGTTGCCCAATCTCCAACGTCGAGTGAGGACGATCTATGGAGAATGCTTCGGAAAATCACCCAATGCTCACACAAGACTCTCGAAAATTCCTCACAAAAAGGGCTTGTGATTCTCGAAAATAATGATGTAATTATTAGCATTAACCTAGACTTTATCTCTTACCTTATATTTATAATGCATTACCATAATCCCATAAGGAAAGGATCTATGCATATCCCATAAATATAATTATATCCTTGTAGGATAAAGAGAATAAAATCTTGCCATAGTGAGCTATAGGGCGCTTTATTTCAAGAGCTTACGGGCTGGATGGGCCACCAGGGATCAAATGCAAGGAATAAAGATGGGCCTCAAATAAATTAATTATCTTATGTTCACTCGAAACATAAATTAATTTATAAACATTTATTCATGCCACTAGAGAATAAATGCTTGACTTACCCTTTATTACCGAAGTTGAGTCGGGCTTGCACTCGGACATTACTGAATCCTCAGTATTTAAGATATCGACGTCCATTAATTATTTATAGCATTCTCGATTGCTTAAAATAATTAATAACTTCATTTCTTAAGTAGTACCACTCAACCTTATTATTGTACTGAGCTAACTCAACTGCGGGGTTTAGTACAATAAACCTTTTGAGCTCTTAAGGGGGCGTCCATCATCCTAAACGGATACGGTGACTCGTCTGAGATAACTAGTGTGACATACAAGACTTCCACCACCCAAGATGCGGAGAATCTTGGGTTGAACATATAACCTCACCCATAACAAGTCAAAGTGATGGTCAAGAACTCGTACTCACCTAATACCTTATCGAGGTTTAGATCATCGTAAGTCACCGAGATCTTGGTTCTTCACGACGGTCGAGATGAAGAACACATCTCACCGTGATCCTTCAATACGTCGAGAGCGCACCGGCATAGACAAGCAACTAAGTCAAGTCACTTCTTATCTATACTGCAGCTAAACCGATAACTCGTCCTTAAGTTGTCTCGGTGTGAAACTTTTTATATCTCATTAAGCTTGACCAATCATACAGACTTATGTGATCTTCTACACACTGTATGATCTAACTTATATATGAGATAAGGGGACACGGATATACGCAATCAAGTATTCAATTCGGATAGGAGATTGTAATAGTGGTAACGAGAAACATTGTATACAAGCTCAACCAAACTGCTTTCGATACATTTCAACAATCTCCCACTTATACTAAAACAAACTTTTAGTATACAATGTGTCTCTACTAGCTATTACAAACAACCATCACTTTGCTTCTCCCACTTATACAAAAGTTTCATTTCTAAGTGGGTGCCATCTAGCGCAATTCAAGTCCTCTAACGTACAAGACGTAGACTTATTGCGGCAGGCTTTTGTGAATGGATCCACTAGGTTATCCGTCGTATCAATCTTTGTAATCAAGACGTCCCTCGCCTAACGATTTCTCGTATGACATGGTACTTTCTCTATGTGTTTGGTTACCTTGTGGATCCGTGGTTCCTTCCGAGTTTGCCATCGCACCTGAGTTATCACAGTAAACTATGATACTCTAGTGCAAACTAGGTACCACATCTAGATCCATGAGGTAGTTCTTGAACCATACAGCCTTCTTAGTTGTAGGGAAAACGTATGTTAACCCTCGCCCCGAGGATCCATCTTGGGTGTTTAATTCACCATACATTGATTATAAACCTAGCATCGCCTATATAATTAATAGCAACACGTTGGGGTTTTCTCGTGTTTACCTTTGGATCCGCCGAGGTGGAGCGAGCGGGATGAACCGATTGAGCGGTCGAGACTGGTGCTTTGACCTTCCGGGTCAGATCCGGATACCCAAACTCCAACGTCGAGTGAGGACGAGCTATGGAGAATACACCTAAAATCACCCTTTCTCTCATTAAACTCACGAAATTTTCTCTCTCAATGTGATGAGAATACCGAAAATTGTCTTGTTAATATGTGAGCATTAGCTCAGACATTATCTCATACCTTATATTTATAATGCACTACCTTAATCCTATATGGAATATTACCATAATCCTATATGGAATATTACCATAATCCTATATGGAATATTACCATACTCTTAGGATTATTTCCATACTCTTAGGATTATTTCCATACTCTTAAGATTATTACCATAATCTTATATGGAAAGGATCTATGCATATACCATAAATATAATTATATCCTTGTGGATAAAGAGAATAAAATCTTGCCTTTGAGAGCTATAGGCGCCGATTTCCCAAAGGTTACGGGCTGGATGGGCCGACCAGGATCAAATGCAAGGAATAAAGATGGGCCTCAAATAAATTAATTATCTTATGTTCACCAGAACATAAATTAATTCATAAACATTCGATCATGCCACTAGAGAAAGAATGTTGACTTACCCTTTATTACCAAGTTGAGTCGGGCTTGCACTTAGACATTACGAATCCCGTATTTAAGATATCGAACGTCCATTAATCATTTCTAGCAATCATTGCTAAACGATTAATATCCTTATTTCCTTAAGTAATACCACTCAACCTTATTATTGTACTTGAGCTAACTCAACTGCGGGGTTTAGTACAATAAACCTTTGAGCTCCTTAAGGGACGTCATCATCCTAAACGGATACGGTGACTCGTCTGAGATAACTAGCGTGACATACTAAGATCGCCACCACCCAAGATACGGAGAATCTTGGGTTAGAACATATAACCTCACTCATAACAAGTCAAAGTGATGGTCAAGAACTCATACTCACCTAATACCTTATCGAGGTTTAGATTATCGTAAGTCACCGAGATCTTGGTTCTTCACGACGGTCGGAAAGAAGAACTCATCTCACCGTGATCCTTCAATACGCCGTAGACGTACCAGCATAGACAAGCAACTAAGTCAAGTCACTTCTTATCTAAATCTGCACTTAAACCGACAACTCGTCCTTAAGTCGTCTCTCACCAGTGAAACTTTTATATCTCATTAAGCTTGACCAATCATACGGACTTACGTGATCTTCTACACATCGTATGATCTAACTTATATATGAGATAAGGGGACATGATATATGCAATCAAGTATTCAATCGGATAGGAGATTGTAATAGTGGTAACAGAAACATTGTATACAAGCTCAACCAAACCGCTTTGATATACAAATCCAACATTAGTAGCCTCAAACGGCTACATTTTGCTTTCATGGTGGAGTCCGCAATGCATTGCTGTTTTGCACTCCGCCAGGATACGGTTCCACCTCCCAAGGTAAACACATAGCTTGAGGTAGACTTTTTCTCATCACGGTCAGCTTGGAAATCCGATTCTGTATAACCCAATAGGTATTAGACTATCTGCATGGTAAACTCGCCTATAACCTCGAGTCCTTTTCAGGTACTTGAGTATATGCTTTACCGCAGTCCAATGTGCTTGTCCAGGGTTAGACTGATATCTAGCTGATATGTCTACCGCATAGCAGATATCGGGCCTCGTGCATAGCATTGCGTACATGAGACTTCCTACGGCGGAATCGTAAGGAACTTGTCTCATTTCCTCTATCCCCTTTGCAGTCATAGGTGACTGCTCCTTTGATAAAGGAACGCCATGTCCGAAGGTAGCAATCCTTTCTTGGCGGTGCGCATACTAAAACGAGTAAACACAAGATCAATGTAAGACGCCGAGATAAGCTCAACATTTTCCTCTTGCGATCTCGGTAAACCTTGATCCCAAGAATGTGCGCTTCATCTCCTAAGTCTTTCATTTGAAACTGATCGGATAACCAACTCTTTACGTCGATAACAACTTCACATTGTTGCCAAATAGAAGAATGTTATCTACATAAAATACAAGAAATATCACATCACCGTTGACATTTAACCGATACACACAACTCTCGCTAGGCAACTGGTAAATCCATGGGACTTTACCACCTCGTCCAAACGTAAGTTCCATGATCTTGCATCATTGTCTTGTGTCGCCTCATTGTATGTCCATGGGTCGATTATTGCACATTCTTTTCTCGGGTCTAAATCAAGATTCACCCACGAACATAAATCGCTCGGGTTGACAAACAACCTCCCACTACGACGAGTGCTATGACACAATGGCAACGATGGGTGCAGAACGTGGTTCTCTATCTTGCACAACTTCTTTGGGTATGTACCACTTGACGGTCGGTATCTCTAGTGGAACTCGACCCACTTCAATTTCTTGAAGTTTACGGTGTCGATCCTCCCACTGAACCTACATCTCGTACCTTTGGTCTAATCGGTCGTGGAATACAATCATCTTCTAATTCTTGAGAATGATTTCAACTTTGTATTTATGATTTTTCATATAGTCCTTTTCTAAGAATCGGGTATTAGTGCTAATAATGACCTTCTGATCCTTAGGACAATAGAATAAACCATTTTCCGTTCCTCTAGGATGGCCAATAAACAGCCTTGCTGCATATCGAGCCTCCAACTTGTCAGTTTTCTTGTTCAGCACGTGTGCTGGACTTCCCCATATCCTTATGTGGCTTAAACTGGGCTTGCGCCCAAACCACAACTCGAAAGGGGTCTTTTCGACTGACTTGGATGGTACTAGATTTAGCAAGTATGCCGCCGTTTCTAAGGCATACCCCCAGAACGAAATAGGCACTGTTGCGTAACTCATCATTGATCTAACCATTTCCAAAAGAGTCCTATTTCTTCGCTCTGACACACCATTTTGTTGTGGTGTGCCTTTGAAGTCTTGTTGGGAGTAATCCCACTTCACTAGATAGTCCATGAACTTGTTATCGAGGTATTTGCCACCGCGATCGGATCATGATGACTTGATACTCTTACCAAGCTTCGTCTCCACTTCCGCCTTGAACTCTTTGAATTTCTCAAAGCATTCGGACTTGTGGTGAAGGTATACGTATCCGTACCTTGAGTAATCGTCGATGAAATTGACAAAATACTGCATTCTCCATGAGCTTGTGTAGACATCGGTCCACACAGTCGAATGGACTAGCTCCAACACTTCTTTGGCTCTATAACCCTTCGCTTTGAATGGTGCGGTCAACATCTTTCATTCTATACAGATTCGCGGACCGGAGCGAGATGGCGTGAGATTACCCAACTCTCCATTCTTAGCCGGTCTTTGGATCCTATTTAGATTGATGTGACCTAATCTAAGATGCAATAGAAATGTGCAATCATCTTGCGAAGAAAACTTCATTTTTAGGGTTTGATGAAGATGCAACATTGTTATAGGTATTATGTTTTGCGAAATAGTATAAAGCGAATTATATAATGTGCCAACACGTATAACCGTCATTTCTTATGATAGAAACTCACTATCAAAAATAACGAATATCCATGAGTAAATAATTTGAAAATGTATCAAGGTTCCACGAAAATCCGCACATATAAAACGTCTTTCAAAACTAAAACTGTTGTCCCAAAACATAAAGTAACATCTCGACCGCAACGGCCTCGACTTTCGCTTGGCGTTGCCCATGGAGATCGTTATCTCGCCATCACTCGACTCCCTTGTCCATAGGAACCCACGAAGGTGTAACAAACATGGTCGATCAGACCGTATCTACTACCCAAGAATGGGTAGAACAAGTCGCTAAACATGTTTACATTACTAAAGCAAATAAATACTTGAGCCTCGAGCTTGGGGCACTTAGCCTTCCAATGCCCGTCTCACCGCACTTGAAGCACTCGCCTTCTCCTTTGGCTTTTCAAACCACGGTAGAGCCTTTTGTATTCTCCCTCTTTTCTTTAGCCTTAGCATCCTTGAATTCCACTTTCCTTTTCATCTTCGATAAAGCGGTGGTTTTCTTTGAGGTGCGTGCTAAAGGCTGTGCTTTATCCATTTCGTTCTTCCGTTACTAGATCCTCTTGCAATGAATCTAGAGTATAACTCTTATCATAAAGGACTGTTCTATAACGGAAGTCATCAAAAGACTTGGGCAAAGTGTTGAGGATCATATCGATTCGACTACGTCGTCAATATATCCTCCAACCAACTCGAGCTCTCAGAGATTGATCATTTGCTACTACATGGTCATGCACCGATTCACTTTCCTTCATTGAACTTGACATTATTGATTTTGTCAATTATGACAAGCGATTCGTCCGACTCATACGATTTCCTAAGATTTAGCCATATCGTGGTCGCGTCTTCCATCTCTTGATCTTTGGAGCTACAGAGACTAGCATGGTGACCAAAAGGCACTTTGCCATTCTGCTTGATTTGTCCATTTCTCGTGCTCCTTGCGCCCTCATCGCAGAGATAAATCGCTCAGAGGCTTGGGACGGTGTGTAGAGAGTACAAATAAATTATCTTGCAGTAAGAACATTCTCAATGTTTCGTTTCCACTCGATAAAAATTGGACCGGATAAGGGATTTTGTGCGAGCATATTGATAATCGGTGTAAGAGACATATCTCAAAACGATAATGAAAAAACACATAAGCATACGATCGCATAATTAGTAATAATAATATTGTAACCTTTTGATAAAACAATATTAATTGAAACCTCCAATCGCCCAAGGAATCCCACATGCAAGCCACGCGTGTGGGCGTTTACACATGAACCCCGACTGGACTAAAATATACCTTTTAGTCGTTTAATTTCAATCCATGTCAACTTAACCTTATGACAAATGAAATTAACGATTGGACCTTACTAGACCACATCACTATCGCAAGAAGGGACTTGGCGGAAGTTGTACTCGGGTGATGTCTAAGCAATGACCACATTTTTAACAGACAGAAAATGAATTCTTAGAATTGACATACTCACTAGACCATACCGCCCAATTCAAATTCTTTTGTTATCTTATTTTATATCTATCTCTAGAGAACTTATGAAAATCGCACATACGAGCCATGCGTGTGGGCGCCATACATGAAACTCCCACTCTCAATAGATTTAAAATATTTTATTTAGAAATCTCATCTAACAAACTTATGATAAGCAAAGGCAAGCAAGCCAACGCGGGTGAGCGTTTACTCACAAGGCAAGCAAGCCACGCGGGTGAGCGTTTATTCGTAAATCTCATCTAACAAACTTATTTAGAAATCTCATCTAACAAACTTATTTAGAAATCTCATCTAACAAACTTATGATAAATAAAGGTGAAAGCAAGCCATGCGGGTGAGCGTTTATTCGAACCCACATTATCCATTGTGCGAAATTTGGCCCCATTCTATAATAATTAATTAATTAATTAATACCATTTTGGTGAGGATCGACTTTCGCATGTTTTCGACTTGAAAATAAATTGATAACAATGAATAGCATACTAACGAACTACGAGAGGTGGGTGTTCAAATTTTATGTCTAGGAGGAAATCTCTTCTCTCTCTCTTTGCGATTGTTAGTGTAAAAATTGAAAGTTTTAATAAAGTTAATTGTTAGGAAATAAGACAAGAAAATAATGCAAATGGAAATAGAACTCACGGATGGTTATTTAGTTCATCATCTAACTATATCTAGTAGTGCTATCAAACTAGAGATTTTTCATTAAAGATCTTATACAAATATTATGCATACTACAATTACAATGAAGGAGCTATTTATAATAAAGGAAAAACTCAATATCTAGAATCATAATCTAATTATAATTTTCCAAACTAATGGACCTAATTCTAATATTATCGTGCTCTATAACCCAATAATCTCTCATCCTAATATTGATATCATATCTAACCATAACTTAATCTCTTTCCATATCCACGCAATAACCCTAAACCTCCAACTTCAAATTCCAAGGCCAATTCAAGTTATGCATAACTTCATTTCTCTAAGATTACAATCTTAGTAAAATGAATGTTAGAGAACTCATCTCGTCCATTGCAAGGTTCGGTTCCATCGACTTATTTAGCACTTGTCTCGTCTCATTATCCGACTTGCCGATGGTGGTGGTATGTATCGTTCTTGATAATGATGTGTTGAATCGAGCTCCATTCTTCTATCTAGGGGTGAGCATTCAAAATTTCTATTCAAAATTTTCATAACGATCCAAAATCCAAATTTTGAAAGAAAAAAATGAATCGAACGGTTTATCCGAAAAATTGAATCTAAAAATTTTAAATTTTATAACAAAATCTGACGCATCGAAAAATCCAAAATCGAAACTATATGTATTTATATTAGGGTTAGAAATATTTAACTAAAATAATTTATAATATAAATTATATATAATTCGGATTTTTGAATTTTTTTTCAGATTTAAAAATTTCAATATGATATGAACCTAAAATCCAAATTTTGGTGATAAAAAGATCTGATCTTATTAAAAAAATCCAAACCAAATTTAAGATTTTGGTCTGGTGTCGATTCAATTATTTGAATTTTGAATATTTTGCTCACCCTTACTCCTATCTAGGGGTGATAGTATTTGGTTATTCGGTCGGTTTTGGACAAAAAATAATCGAATCAATTAATCGAATTTTTCAAAAAATAACCGAATCAGATCAATTTTATTACAGAATCGAACCAGCTTAAACCGATTTTTCAAACAAAAAATTTATATTTTAAAAAATAAATAAATAATATTATATATTGATATAATATATAGAAAAATATGTTTATATGTTATATATACAAAATATTACAAAAAAATAATTAATAGTATTATATAACAAATAAATAATATTATATTTACAAATATTATATATTGATATAAAAGGACGAGAGAAATGAATAGAATATTGATATATTAAAACTATAATTCTAAATAAATGTGTAAATATATATATAATTAGGTTTTCATTATTCGGTTAATTTTTTTCGAACCGAACGAAAACCGAATTACCAAATTTTAAAATGGTTTTAACCGAATTAACCAAACCAAATTTGAATTTTCGAGTTACTGCTCGGTTATTCGTTTTCGGTTTTTTGCTCACCCCTACTCCTGTCAAGTCAAAAATATCTAACTTCAATAATTTGGCTATGTGCACTATAAGAATCTTGGACACCGATTCATGTTGCTTCAAGGTTATGCCATCTTCAAAAACACATTGATAAATCTAGAATATGTAGATGTACGAGATTTATGTAAAGCGATAAGAACATCGAGGCTTTTACGTGGTTCGATCGTTAATGAGATCTACGTCCACTGGAGAGTGATTCCTCGATACTTTCACTATGTTTCAAGTTACGTGAGTATATCTAAAAGCTCTTAGTATTGAAAGTTGCTAACCCTCTACCTTCAATCTAACTCCTATTTATACATGTCCGAGGGCTCAAAGGCGTGCCCATTCCTCCATCGTCGGGACTCTTCCTGGTGTAGGACTCTTCCTCTTGCATGCGAGGACCGCTCTCTACGCGCCACGTGTGTAGGGTTTTGGGGTTGGTGGGCGGCCGATTAGGGGTTTAGAGGATGGGGTCTTGGCTTAACCGCACGGGCCGTCCATAATTCTAGGCCGGTCGTTTGGGCTCGCTAATGGGCACAGGCGGTTGGGCCGTATCCCATCATACCTCCCTCCCGAGCAATCGAGGAACAAATGTGCCGAGCGGAAGCGAAGAATGCGCTTTGCCGAAAGGAGGTGTTGCTCGGCTAAAGTTGTTGTCGAAGGTGTTGTCTTTTTTGATACGAGGGTTTATTTGGCGTCCGTTCCTAATCGAGTGGGTGGTCTGTCGTTCGGGCATGCACCGCTTGTCGAGACCGAAGTGAGTTGTCATCCGTTGGATAAATGTGCTACAAAGGAAGTCAAGTCCGACACGGATAACGACCACTGCGTAGGTTACGCCGAGGTCCGATCCGGGCGGCACCGCTGCTGTGGAGGATGCCGATGTCCGGGCCCGGAGGCGGATCCGGATGGAGAGTCATCTTTGGATGGTGTCGAGGTTCGCCACGGTGACCGCCCTTCTAGGGATACCGAGGTGTGGCTGGAGCGGCACCGATTTGGGGTTTGGCGCCGAGGTCCGATCTGGATGGAGATATTCTCGTGGGGGTGAAGTCCGTTGGTAGGGCCGAGGTCCGATCTGGATGCCCGCCATTTGGGAAGGCCGAGTACGTGTGATGATTGTAAGGTCGATGGCGGTTTGTCTTACCTCGGCGTACATCATCGCGCGGTGATGATTGGGCACTCGAACGGCATGCGCGATCGATTCCACATCCATAGCGGTGGCGCGTGTGAAAGTTGAAGCGGCGGTTTTTGGGCGCCATTTGTCCTATAAATAGGCCCAAATGAGGCAACTGCTCACTTTCCTTCGGCCTTGTTTTCGTGAGAATTCATTCGCAAAAATTTCCTAGTTTTCTTTCAAACTTGTTGAGGAAGTCCGATATCTCGCCCAAAAAAGTAAGTATGTATTCTTCATCTTCCTTCTCGCTCAAAACTCGGCTCCACTTTGGTTTCGCCGTTTGCCTCGATGTAAAGGAGTATATGTGCTATAACCGCCGGGTAGGTCCGTAGGATTGTGTGCTAGGGTCCGCTTGATCATCGGTATGGGACGGACTTAGGGTTGGCGTGGCGGTCGAGGTCGAGGTTGACATTGGAGGAGCTTTTGAAATAACGAGAGAATACCGTATTCTCGGGAGGCGTGGTGGTGCACGCCATGCCGGATGATAGGCGATGGCCCTCGGAGGATTTATCACCGTATATGTAGATAGCTTAATAGCTGGCCTTAGGTTTCTTTGGCCCCAATTTTCCTTAGCCTTGAAGAATACTTCCATATCCCCGTATGTCAACCGACCTCAATTCCATTAGGTGCGTGGTGGTGCTAGGCCCCGCCACGATGTTGGCGGTAGGTGTCCTTGAGGTCTTGATCGCTTTTTAGCGTCAAGATTATAAGCGGGTGTATTATCCGTCTCATCGGCCGAAATTTAAGATCGCGACTCCTCGAAGGTGTCCCATTGGAATAATAGGTATTTTTTCGGGTGAGGGCACCCGAGGTACGAGTGGGGCACGGTGCGTTGAAGGACATGAAAATCAAGCCCACAGGCCACATGGAGGAGTTCTTTGAGCGACCTCGGTGAGGTTTTGTCCATTGATTTCACCGAGGACGACTGAATAATACCGGTGGCGTATATAGGTCGGAGGCATCGGGGCGGGGTCCGATCGGGGTGAGGGCATCCCGTATATATATATATATATATATATATATATATATATATATATATATATATATATATATATATATATATATATTGTATATGTTGCCGGCATATCCGACCTCGTTGTCTTGAGCAAGTATTTCTCTTTGTTGTAGTGAGGCTGGAGGAGGCGGGAGGGGCTCACGATCACCGTGAAGCCGCCCCAGAAGGAAAAGCGGCGAGATGGACCTGGCCCTGACCGCCAAGCCCCGAAGAAGGTTGACGACATAAGTCGGTGATGACGGGGCCCTCGCCATCGGGCCTGCCGGCCTTGAACTGAGGCGCAGACTCTCGGTCGCCGAGTGCAGCCTCAAGCTCCGCCGCACCCTCCCAAGGTACAAAGTTGTTCCTCATGTGGCCATATCCGCTCTGCGATCTGTATTAACTTGTGCTTGCCCCTTTTTTTTTTTTAGGATGCGAGCTCGATGATGGAGGTCTGCGGCATGCGGTTGGGGACACAAGTTGTCTCCGGCTGATCGTGGCTCGGCCCGTATGAAGTCACTGGGCGGGGCTCGCGCGGCCCAGGCGGATGTCGATGCCGCCGTGGCGGCTAGGCGAGCCGAGGTCACGAGGTCACCGAGGCCGCGATGTAGGGAACATTAGGTTTAGCCCTCGCCCGAGGATCTATCTTGGATATTTAATTCACCATACATTGATTATATTCCTAGCATCGTCTATTTAATTAATTGCAACACGTAGGGGTTTTCGTGTTTAACCTTGGATCCGTCGGGGTCGAGCGGAATGAGCGGATCGAGACTCGTGCTTTGATCTTCCGGGTCGTATCCCGTTGCCCAATCTCCAACGCCGAGTGAGGACGATCTATGGAGAATGCTTGGAAAATCACCCAATGCTCACACAAGACTCTCGAAAATTCCTCACAAAAGGGCTTGTGATTCTAAAATAATGATGTAATTATTAGCATTAACCTAGACTTTATCTCTTACCTTATATTTATAATGCATTACCATAATCCCATAAGGAAAGGATCTATGCATATCCCATAAATATAATTATATCCTTGTAGGATAAAGAGAATAAAATCTTGCCATAGTGAGCTATAGGCGCCGATTTCCAGAGCTTACGGGCTGGATGGGCCGACCTGTGGATCAAATACAAAGGAATAAAGATGGGCCTCAAATAAATTAATTATCTTATGTTCGACCCGAACATAAATTAATTTATAAACATTTATTCATGCCACTAGAGAATAAATCTTGACTTACCCCTTTATTACAGAAGTTGAGTCGGGCTTGCACTCGGACATTCTGAATCCCGTATTTAAGATATCGAGCGTCCATTAATTATTTATAGCATTACATTGCTTAAAATAATTAATAACTTCATTTCTTAAGTAGTACCATTCAACCTTATTATTGTACTTGAGCTAACTCAACTGCGGGGTTTAGTACAATAAACCTTTTGAGCTCCTTAAGGGGCGTCATCATCCTAGCGGATACGGTAACTTCGACTGGATAACTAGTGTGACATACAAGACCGCCACCACCCAAGATGTGGAGAATCTTGGGTTAGAACATATAACACTCACCCATAACAAGTCAAAGTGATGGTCGACAACTCATACTCACCTAATACCTTATCGAGGTTTAGATCATCGTAAGTCACCGAGATCTTGGTTCTTCACGACGGTCGGATAGAAGAACACATCTCACTGTGATCCTTCAATACGTCGTAGGCGTACCAAAGATAAGGCAAGCAACTAAGTCAAGTCACTTCTTATCTATCTCGCGGCTAAACCGACAACTCGTCCTTAAGTTGTCTCGGTTGTGAAACTTTTATATCTCATTAAGCTTGACCAATCATACGGACTTACGTGATCTTCTACACCTTTGTATGATCTAACATATATGAGATAAGGGGACCTGAGATATCACGAATCAAGTATTCAATTCGGATAGGAGATTGTAATAGTGGTAACGAGAAACATTGTATACAAGCTCAACCAAACCTTTGAAGATACATTTCCGACAATCTCCCACTTATACTAAAGCAAACTTTTAGTATACAATGTGTCTCTCTACTAGCTATTACAAACAACCATCACTTTGCTTCTCCCACTTATACAAAGTTTCATTTCTAAGTGGGTGCAATCTAGCGCAATTCAAGTCCTCTAACGTCAAAGGCGTAGACTTATTGCGGCGAGCTTTGTGAATGGATCCACTAGGTTATCCGTCGTATCAATCTTTGCAATCAGCACGTCCCCTTATCTAACGATTTCTCGTATGACATGGTACTTTCTCTCTATGTGTTTGGTTGCGCTTGTGGAGCCGTGGTTCCTTCGAGTTTGCCACCGCACTGAGTTATCACGATGAAACTATGATACTCTAGTGCAAACTAGGTACCACGTCTAGATCCACGAGGTAGTTCTTGAACCATACTGACCTTCTTAGTAGCCTCCAAACGGCTACATTTTCGGCTTTCATGGTGGAGTCCGCAATGCATTGCTGCTTTGCACTCCGCCAGGATACGGTTCCACCTCCCAAGGTAAACACATAGCTTGAGGTAGACTTTTTCTCATCACGGTCACTTGGAACCGATTACAGATAACCCAATAGGTATTAGACTATCTGCATGGTAAACTCGCCTATAACCTCGAGTCCTTTTCAGGTACTTGAGTATATGCTTTACTACAGTCCAATGTGCTTGTCGAGGGGTTAGGCGATATCTAGGCGATATGTTCACCATAGCAGATATCGGGCCTCGTGCATAGCATTGCGTACATGAGACTTCCTACGGCGGAATCGTAAGGAACTTGTCTCATTTCCTCTATCCCCTTTGCAGTCATAGGTGACTGCTCCTTTGATAAAGGAACGATGTGCGAAAAGTAGCAATCCTTTCTTGGTACATGCGTACTAAAGCGAGTAAACACAGTGTCAATGTAAGGCGCTTGAGATAAGCTCAACATTTTCCTCTTGTGATCTCGGTAAACCTTGATCCCAAGAATGTACGCCATCTCCTAAGTCTTTCATTTGAAACTGATCGGATAACCAACTCTTTACGTCTGATAACAACTTCACATTGTTGCCAAATAGAAGAATGTTATCTACATAAAATGCAAGAAATACCACATCACCGTTGACATTTAACCGATACACACAACTCTCGCTAGGCAACTGGGTAAATCCATAGGACTTTACCACCTCGTCCAAACGTAAGTTCCATGATCTTGCATCATTGTCTTGTATCGCCTCGCTGTATGTCCATGGGTCGATTATTGCCTGTTCTTTTTCTCGGGTCTAAATCCGAAGATTCACCCACGAACATAAATCGCTCGGGTTGACAAACAACCTCCCACTCTGACGGTGCTATAGACACAATGGCAGCGATGGGTGCGATAACTTGTGGTTCTCTATCTTGCACAACTTGCTGGGTAGGTACCACTTCATGCGGTCGGTATCTCTAGTGGAACTCGACCCACTTCAATTTCTTGAAGTTTCTGGTGTCGATCCCTCCCACTAGACACGACATCTCGTACCTTTGTTGTGGTGTGCCCGGTGAAGTGCGCTGGGAAGTAATCCCACACTTCACTAGATAGTCCATGAACTTGTTACTGAGGTATTTGCCACCGCGATCAGACCGCAGTGACTTGATACTCTTACCAAGCTTCGTCTCCACTTCCGCCTTGAACTCTTTGAATTTCTCAAAGCATTCAGACTTGTGGTGAAGCAGGTATACGTATCCGTACCTTGAGTAATCGTCAATGAAATTGACAAAATACTCGTACCCTCCATGAGCTTGTGTAGACATCGGTCCACACAGGTCAGAATGGACTAGCTCCAACACTTCTTTGGCTCTATAACCCTTCGCTTTGAATGGTCTGGTCGACATCTTTCATTCTATACAGGATTCGCAGACTGGGAACGGAGTAACTGTGAGATTACCCAACTCTCCATTCTTAGCCAGTCTTTGGATCCTATTTAGATTGATGTGACCTAATCTAAGATGCAATAGAAATGTGCAGTCATCTTGCGAAGAAAACTTCATTTTTTTTAGGGTTTGATGAAGATGCAACATTGTTATAGGTATTATGTTTTGCAGAAATAGTATAAAGCGAATTATATAATGTGCCAACACAGATAACTTCGTCATTTCTTATGATAGAAACTCCACTATCAAAAATAACAGAATATCCATGAGTAAATAATTTCGAAAACAGAACAAGGTTCTGCCGAAAATCCGGCACATATAAAACGTCTTTCAAAACTAAAACTGTTGTCCCAAAACATAAAGTAACATCTCTGACTGCAACGGCCTCGACTTTCGCCGCGTTGCCCATGGAGATCGTTATCTCGCCATCACTCAGCCTCCTTGTCCATAGGAACCCACGCAGGTGTAACAAACATGGTCGATCGCGCTTATCTACTACCCAAGAATGGGTAGAACAAGTCGCTAAACATGTTTACATTAAAAGCAAATGGCGTGCTGAGCGCGAGCTTGGGGCACTTAGCCTTCAATGCCCGTCACCGCACTTGAAGCACTTGCCTTCTCCTTCGCTTTTTCAAACCACTGGTAGAGCCTTTTGTATTACTCCCTCTTTCTTTAGCCTTAGCATCCTTGAATTCCACTTTCCCTTTTCATCTTTCGATAAAGCAGTGGTTTTCTTTGAGGTGCGTGCTAAAGACTGTGCACCTTTATCCATTTTACGTTCTTCCGTTACTAGATCCTCTTGCAATGAATCTAGAGTATAACTCTTATCATAAAGGACTGTTCTATAACGGAAGTCATCAAAAGACTTGGGCAAAGTGTTGAGGATCATATCGATTCGACTCGTCATCAATATATCCTCCAACCAACTCGAGCTCTCAAGAGATTGATCATTTGCTCTACATGGTCATGCACCGATTCACTTTCCTTCATTGAACTTGACATTATTGATTTTGTCAAATTATGACAAGCGATTCTCGTCCGACTCTCATACGATTTCCTAAGATTTAGCCATATCGTGTCGCATCTTCCATCTCTTGATCTTTGAGCTACAGAGACTCGCACATGGTGACCAAAAGAAGGCACTTTGCCATTCTGTTTGATTTGTCCCATTTCTCGTGCTCCTCATGCGCTCCTCATCGATGATAAATCGTCTAGAGGCTTGGGACGGGGTGTAGAGAGTACAAATAAATTATCTTGGCGAAGAACATTCTCAATGTTTCGTTTCCACTCGATAAAAATTGGACGGATAAAGGATTTTGTGCGAGCATATTGATAATCGGTGTAAGAGACATATCCGAAGCGATAATGAAAAACACATAAGCATACGATCGCACATAATTCGTAACAATAATATTGTAACCTTTTGATAAAACAATATTAATTGAAACCTCCAATCGCCCAAGGAATCCCACATGCGAGCCACGTGTGGGCGTTTACATGAACCCCCGACGGACTAAAATATACCTTTAGTCGTTTAATTTCAATCCATGTCAACTTAACCTTATGACAAATGAAATTAACGATTGGACCTTACTAGACCACATCACTATCGCAAGAAGGACTTGGCGGAAGTTGTACTGAGGTGATGTCTAGCAATGACCACATTTTAACAAGCAGAAATGAATTCTTAGAATTGACATACTCACTTTAGGACCATACACCCAATTCAAATTCTTTTGTTATCTTATTTTATATCTATCTCTAGAGAACTTATGAAAATCGCACATGCAAGCCATGCGTGTGGGCGTTTACATGAAACTCCCACTTCTCAATAGATTTAAAATATTTTATTTAGAAATCTCATCTAACAAACTTATGATAAGCAAAGGCAAGCAAGCCACGCGGGTGAGCGTTTACTCACAGATCAAAACAAGCCATTTTGTTTAGAGATCAAAGGTGGAGGTCTTGACATTTTAATTTGAAAAATTAATTTGTCGGGTTGCTTGCTTAGTCTTTTTGTTCAAAAGGTTTGTCCATGCAGATCACGTAATCCTAGCATGCTTGTCTATAGAACTCAACATGTAAAATATGCTTGAAAACGCGATAAACCTAGCTTGCTTACTATGCGCACTTAAATATGTAAAACACTAAAAGGTTTGTCAACGTAATTTAAACATACATAGCATGCTACTGCATAATTTAAACATCCACGACATGCAATGAACGATAAAAATAAAATAAAAACGTTCATCGTGGCCCACTCGTGGAACCCGCACTTTCTTGTCTAATCTATTACATAGAATTGCAAAGTGCGAATAAAACTCAAAAGAGCCTCGCGTGCACGGCACGCACGGATTCGTCAAACCGGATTTGGGCGGATCGGTGGAGCAGGCGGATCGGGCTAAAATATAGAATCGGGCCGAAAACGGGTTCGGTCGAAAAATTGAAATTTGGGCGCGCTGAGGCACGGCCATGCGCGCCAAGCACCCGCCGCCGCCGCCGCGCGTGCGTGCTGGCGTGCTGCGTCTCGAGCTGCCTCGCGATCGCGTGGACAACCGTGACCGCCGAGCTCACCCGCGCCACGGCGAACGTCGTCGAGCGCGTGTCGGCGGCCGGGGGCATCCGCGTGAAATCGCGACGCCCGCATCGCCCGGCGCCGCGAGACCTCGGCGAGGTTTTCTCGCGCGCTGCGGCGTGCCGTGGTCGAGTCTGCCGAGAAAATCGCGCTCGAGAGGTTTCCGCGTCTGATTCGTGTCGAGCCCGCCGTAGCGGACGAGCGCCGAGGTTTCCAGCGATAAATGCACGCGCGCGCCGCCGCCGCTGCTCGCGCTACCAGCCGCGGCGCGTCTGGCGCCGAAGGCTGCCGCCCGCATCCGGCCGAACTCGCCGCCACGCCGCCTGTCCGTCCGCCGCCCGAAAAACACGCGCACGCTGGGTGGCGTGATCGCGAGCGCCCGCGTCGTGAGGCGTGCCGTCGCCCGCCGTCGTCCGCCAGACGCCCGGGTTTCTCGGCGTCGCCGTTGTCTCGATCTTCGTGCTTTCATCTTCGTTCTTTACGGATAAGATTTACGTAAAAATAAATCTAATCTAACCACGGATTTTCTCGTGGTGAATAACAAAACCCAACAAAAACAAAGCGAGCCACGATGAATAGCGGATCCAACAATTAATTAAGCGCGCGTAATAATCAAGCGTGAATTAATCCAGCAGAGTCGAGATTCGATCCCGAGGCTCGATACCAATTGTAGGAAAACTAGGTTTAGCCTCGCCCGAGGATCTATCTTGGATATTTAATTCACCATACATTGATTATATTCCTAGCATCGTCTATTTAATTAATTGCAACACGTGGGGGTTTTCTCGTGTTTACCTTTGGATCCGCTTTGGGTCGAGCGGAATGAGCGGATCGAGACTCGTGCTTTGATCTTCCTGACCGTATCCGGTTGCCCAATCTCCAACGTCGGTGAGGGCGATCTATGGAGAATGCTTGGAAAATCACCCAATGCTCACACAAGACTCTCGAAAATTCCTCACAAAAAGGGCTTGTGATTCTCGAAAATAATGATGTAATTATTAGCATTAACCTATACTTTATCTCTTACCTTATATTTATAATGCATTACCATAATCCCATAAGGAAAGGATCTATGCATATCCTATAAATATAATTATATCCTTGTAGGATAAAGAGAATAAAATCTTGCCATAGTGAGCTATAGGAGCCGATTTCCAAGAGCTTACGGGCCTGGATGGGCGACCAGAGGATCAAATGCAAGGAATAAAGATGGGCCTCAAATAAATTAATTATCTTATGTTCACCTAACATAAATTAATTTATAAACATTTATTCATGCCACTAGAGAATAAATCTGACTTACCCTTTATTACCAAGTTGAGTCGGCTTGCACTCGCATATTCTGAATCCCGTATTTAAGATATCGAGCGTCCATTAATTATTTATAGCATTACATCGCTTAAATAATTAATAACTTCATTCTTAAGTAGTACCACTCAACCTTATTATTGTACTTGAGCTAACTCAACTGCGAGTTTAGTACAATAAACCTTTTGAGCTCCTTGCGGGCGTCATCATCCTAAACGGATACGGTGACTCGTCTGAGATAACTAGCGTGACATACAAGATCGCCACCACCCAAGATCGCGGAGAATCTTGGGTTAGAACATATAACCCTCACCCATAACAAGTCAAAGTGATGGTCGACAACTCATACTCACCTAATACCTTATCGAGGTTTAGATTATCGTAAGTCACCGAGATCTTGGTTCTTCACGACTCGGATAGAAGAACACATCTCACCGTGATCCTTCAATACGTCGAGACGCATCAAAGCATAGACAAGCAACTAAGTCAAGTCACTTCTTATCTATCTCGCAGCCTAAACCGACAACTCGTCCTTAAGTTGTCTCATTGTGAAACTTTTATATCTCATTAAGCTTGACCAATCATACGGACTTCGTGATCTTCACACCTGTATGATCTAACTTATATATGAGATAAGGGGACACGATATCGCAATCAAGTATTCATTCGGATAGGAGATTGTAATAGTGGTAACGAGAAACATTGTATACAAGCTCAACCAAACCGCTTTCAAGTATACATTTCCAACACGTGAGGGCTACCGCCGGGCCGCGAGGGCATTGCCGAGGTCGCCACGAAGAAGGGGCAGGCAGGAGGCCGCCTGGGAGCTCGAAGAGGCTCGCGAGGAGGCGGCCGGGTGAGGAGCTCGGGGACGAGAGGGGCTAGGGCGTGGCCACCGAGGGCCAATCTTGAGGGCCTTTGCCCGGCAAGCTCATCGAGTCGGAGAGCTTCTCGGCCCATTACCGACCGCCGCCGTCTTTGAAGCCCGAGATTGTGTCAGCACACGGAGGGTTGGCGGCATGCCCGACTTTGACAAGGTCAAGCATGGTTGGGTCGAGGTCGCCACTCACGAGATGAACAAGGCGTCACGCCCGGTGGTCTCAGAGGTCGGGTCCTTCCCCGTGTTGGAGGCTTTGGCGTCAGCCTCCCCTTCGGCGGTGGGCCGTCGTCCGGTCTGAGGAGGGCGAAGATCACGAACTCCGTGAGCTTCTTGCCGAGTGCGAGTTGAAGCGAAGGAGGAGGATGAGGCGGCGGACACCGAGCTTTCTTCGAAGGCCAAACTCGGGGCGGCGGGGAGGCGGTCGTCGACTCGAGCAAAGCCGGCGGTCACGACCGAATGTAATAGTTAATTTTCGGGGTCGATAAGACCCTTAGCCTATAAACATTTCAACTTTTGAGTAATAAAATTTATGACTTTACGAAATGTGTGTTGTTTCTTTATTTATAGCATTCCGCGATCTCAATACCTTGGACTTGATCATGAATTGTCGCTGAGCTAAAAGAGGTCAGGGTGCCTTGGTGAGAAGGACGAGGAGGTGCTATTTTGGAGGAGTCGATCGTCCGGCTGACTCGAGTTTTGGCGAGAATGGATGTTAGCTCGGCATCACCGTCGACCAATAAGAAGATCAAGAGGCCGATAGAAGTGGCCCGCGTCTCACGGGCCGAAAACGCAGGCGTTATGCTAAAGATCACACAACTCGAGTCTAGGGGCGATTTATCTGCTGTGGTCCAAGGCGGCCGATGCAATGCGAGGAGCGGCTCGGTGACAACGGAAGAGCTAGCTCGGATCTCGAAGAGCATGCAGAGTACGAGAAGGTAATCCACGGACCGGTGGAACTACCATATCTGAAGCCGACGATCGAGTTCGAGCTTCTTTGGAGGGCATGGTCTTTGAGGATGAGGAGGGGCTAATAGTAAGTTTAAAGACGCCTCGACTCCATCATGAAGTACATGAAGATGTATGAGGTCGTTAGAACGACGCATGCCCCAGACCCATGAGCGAGTCTGGCTGGCGCCGGGTCCAATAATTGAAGAACACAAGAGGGGGGCGGATCGGCGATCACGCCGAGTGCTCCGTCTAATGGGTCCAACCGAGAGAGGAGCATTTGAGGCGGCCTCGGCGGTCGGGGCGGGCGTGGGAGGCGGTCGGTGTGGAGGCGGTTGGTCGGGGTGAGGTGTGGTCTGGCCCGGCGTCGCTCGAGGGCCGAGGTGTGACATCGGGTATAGGAATGCCTTTCTCGGTGGAACCGTCGCATGCCGCTCGGGCTGCACTGGCGCAGTGGGGTGGTGCCGACCGCATTGATTGGGTGGAGGCACCGAGTTCATTCCGGTATTCATCGGCGACCCGAGATTTTGTTCGAGCTGTGCGGCTTGGTGAGTCCCAATGAGGCGGGCCCTAAGCCCGAATGAGTTTGTATATAGCGTAGAACTTTGTATGTAGTCGTAAATGAATTTAGACTCGTTTGAAGTGTACATTTTCCCCTTGAGAGGTACAAACATAGCTTAGGACTTCGTTTTGGTCGTAAATGTATTTAGGCGTATCTGATGTATATTTTCCCAAATAAAGGGTCATAATTTGGCGAGATCCGATCTGTATGTCTTGCATGTAGATATTCCAACTTAATGGGTAATCAGATGCGTGCATGTAGGCGTTCAATTCAATGAGTAGTCGTATGCCTTGCACCGAGATGTTCAATTTAATGAGTAATCTGCGAGTGCGGTAGCGCTTAGTGAGTACCCTACTTAGTGGGTTTTTCATCTTCGTGAGGCGTCCCTCAGTGAATGCTTAAATGTGGTATATCGAATAGATGTTCACATAGATATGAGACTTAAGTGAAATATTCATTAGGAAAACAAATGTTTTATTGAATATGTAATCAACATCGTATTTTGGCAAAACAATAAAGGACTAACATGATGCCGATCTGAAATCGAAGCTATGTAAAGTCTCTTAAATGAGTGATATGCCGTGTTCGGGGATAAGTGCGGATAGGTGAGCTAGCTTGTAAACCCCTTGCCGATGTCCTTGTGAGCGCTGTATGGGCCTTCCCATGTCGATCCGACATTAAGACGCTCAACTCTCGGCTTCATTATTTCGTGGGACGAGGTCGCCTACTTGGGCCCCGGAGGCTTTGACCCTTTTGTTGTAGTGCCGTGCGACCGGCCTCAGACTTGGCTTCGATTATGAAGGCGAGCTCGCGTCTCTCCTCGAGAGCATCAAGGTTGTACGTGGGTCTTCCTCGTTCCCACTGGTCGGTGGAGAGTGCGAGGGCTTGTCTTGCCGATCTCGGTAGATGATGGCCTCGGTTCCGTAGACCAAACCGAAAGGGGTTTCTCGTGCGAAGTCCGATGTGTCGCTCAGGACCCGAGAGGACTTGGGAGATTTTCAGCCCAATCGCCCTTGGCTCGGTCTAGCCTCTTCTTCAATCCTTGTGCAATCGTGCGGTTCGTCACCTCGATCGGCCATTCGCTTGCGGGTGTGCGATCGAGGGCGTTGTCGATCTGGAGCTCTTCACACCATTCCTTAAAATTTATGTCCACGAACCGGGTGCCGTTGTCCGAGATCGATGCGCGGTATGCGGCGGCGACTATGTTCTTCCACACGAATGTCTGAATCCTCCGGCTCGTGAGGCTCGAAGTGGCTCGGCCTCGACCCATTTTGTGAAGTAATCTCGGCCGGCGACTAAGTATCGAAGGCGACACGGTGCTCGGTCGAGCAGACGGCGATGTCGATCCCCATGCATGAAAGGCCACGGGCTTCGCAGTTGCTCGGATCGATGCAGGGTAGCTTTTGGTGGAGTCTGCACCTGCGCCGGACATTTTGACGAGCTGGTGAATCTTGGGCGGTGGGCACTAATATCCCGACCTCAACGCCTTCTTTGAGAGAGCTCGCGACCCGATGTGACTTCCACAAGACCCCGTGAATCTCATTGAGCACGTGGTAAACTTTTTTGGCGAGGCATCTCGGGAGGGTTGAAGGTAGGATTTCACGAGAGGCGCCCTCATGTACGAGTACCTTTGGGACTTCGCCATCATCTTTTCGCTTCGAGCGATCTTGGGACAAAGCGCCATCTTCCAGTTGGCCTTTATGGGAGACATCGATTCGGTTCTATCTCGTGATGATGCTTGGCGTGGGCCTCAAGCGATGCTCTGGCATGAACCTCCTCCACCGGTGGACTTGTTGACGACGCAGCTAACTTCGAGGATATCATTTCGCATATTTCCCCTCGTGGGATACGATGAATCTTGAAGCACTGAATGAGGTCAAGATCTCCTGGCCTTCTCGGTATTGCTTCATTCGGTCCTCCTTAGCCTCGTATTTTCCTAACACCCGTTCACCACGACACAGGAATCTCCAAGATTTGGATCTTGTCCACCTTTAATTCCTTTATGCGGTGAGTCCGAGATCGGCCTTCTTACTCCACCTCGTTGTTTGTGGTCGGAAGGTAAACCGGGCGTGGGTCACCTCCTTTTGTGCAGGCGAGGAGGAGGATGCTGCTCATTGCCGTCTTGCATGAAGCTCCGTCCACGTACATCCGCCGCCATCCATCGGTGGTGCGAGACAGATTCTCATTGTGGGGGGCGGGCGTTGGGCGACCTGAGGTTGGTGAGCTCGGTGGTTGACCTCCACCGTAAAGTCAACGAGGGCTTGCCCTTTATGGCCGGGCCTGGGAGTCGAAATGTCGTGCTCGCGAGCTCTAGTACCCACTTGGCTATACGTCCAGGATGACTCTGGTTTTGATAAGATTTGTCTCGAGGTAAGTCGGTCGGTGCACGGATGGAATGGGCTTGGAAGTAGGGTCGGGCGTCGCTTAGCATTCACTAGGGCAGTGCTACCTTTTGAGGTGGTATACCTTGTCTCGGCCCTTTGAGAGCTCGGTGATGAAGTAGATGGGAGTTGTCGTCAGACCTCATCCGGACCAATCTGGCTGATTGCCTCGTCCGAGGCGGCCAAGTACAAAGAGAGGAGCTCGCCTCTTTCGGGCGGTCGGTGGGCGGTCGGCGAGATACTCTTTAGCTGCATGAAGGCGACACAGTGTTCCTCCGGCCGGCGAATCCGGAGCTCTCCTCAAGATCTTGAAGAAGGCTAACTCTCGGCCCGAGATAGGAATCTGGCGAGGCGGCTAGACACCCAGTGAGTTTATGGATCTCCGGATGGTCTGGCACTTACATGTCGACACCGTTTTCACCTTAGTGGGATTTGCCTTGGACCCTCTTGAGACCCAAAGATCCCGTGAATTTTCCCGTCTTCACCATGAATACACTTGAGGATTGAGTTTGAGGTTGGCCGACACGAGGAGTTGGAGAATAGTTACGAGGTCGTCGGTGCGGCTCTCGGTCTTTGACTCTTGACCACGATTTCGTCGGCGTGACCTCGACGATCCGCGATGTGATCCTTGAATATGGTGTCCACCATTCTTTGATAGGTAGCCCAGCGTTTTCGAGCGAATGATATCTTTGATGCGAAAAGACACCAAGTCGGTGATGAATCTTGTCTTTAGGGCGTCCTCCCGCTCATTAGGACTTGGTGGTACCCTTTGTATAGATCCGGGGAGTTCGAAGGTCTCATGGCCCACCAAAGCTTTCACCTTCTTGTCGATGTCGGGAGGGTGGCGATCCTTGAGCGGTGTTTGTTGAGGTCGGTGTAATCGACACATGCACCATCCCTCCGGCTTTCGAACCACTATCGGATTAGCCATCCGGTGGGTATTGACTTGAACAAGATCCGGCCTTACGGAGTTGAGTCACCTCGTCTCTTATGACACAGGTTGCGCTACGCCACGAACACCCTCTTCTTTGTCGAGCGGTTTTGTAGCGGGTCGATGTTGAAGCGATGAGTTATGAGCTCGGGTGACACTTGATCATGTCGAGTGGGGACCATGTGAACACGTCCTGCATTCCTTCAGCGCATGGCGCCTGCCGAATGTCGGTTGGGCCTGGGCGTCGACCTTGATAACTTTGGAGGGTGGTCGTCGTATATACCGGAGGTCTTGATCGGTTCGTCCGAGGTGGCAGCCTCGAGGATTCTCTGTAATTGCTATGCACGCAAGGCTACATCTTGGGTTGAGACTCGTAGCACTTTAGGCATCGTTTGGTCGACCTCGGATGTTTAGCACTCCCACCGGGTGGGTATCTTGATGGTGGTGGTATCACCGAGCAGACGGCCTGGTGACATAGAGCCGTCTCCCGGTGATGATGTTGTGCGGGGGCGGAGCTCGGACGAGGAAAAATTGAATGACCTTGGTGGCCGAGCTGGAGCTCGTCCTACGGTAAGGAAGGGTAATGATACCCTCGGGTTGAACCGCCTCCCAGTGAAGCTCCCAACCGCGGGAGGGCGGGATGTACAATTTCTCCGACCTCAAGTTTATCGAGACAGCTACGGAAGATATCTTGTGGAGGCACGATGTCGATGTGACCCGATGAGCGTTCTTGTTGCCCACCACGGCTTGTATCGTGATGGCGTCTTGGTGGGGCATGATTACGGGCACCGGTCGTCTTTGGAGAACATGATGTCTTCACCAGCTCGGGTCGCTTGTTCTTGGCTCCTCGGGGCGGTCTCCGAGCCGCTTTCAGCGACGACCTCGTCGTCCTACGAGGGAGCCCGTAATGGCATAGACACTGCTCCATTGCGTTGGGACCTTCTTCCTCGTCATCTTGAGGTGGGTGTCGGTCAGGTCGGCCCAGCTTGATTATACCACCGTTATTTCTCCCCTAGCCGCCTCGCTTCGGCCATTTCGGTAAGGTATTTTTGAGGCTCACTCTTCGACGAGCTCGTCAATCGTGAGCCAGGTTCTGCAATCCTCGATGTCATGGCCGTACCCCGGTGATAGTCGCAATACTCCTCAGTGGACCTCTTCTTGGATCCTCCTTTCACGGAGGGGCTTGAGAAGAGTTCGGTGGAGCTCGAATATCTCGCCCTTGATTTGGCGGGGAGGCGCCTGCTGCGGGGTTGGGCCGAGGTCGAGCACGGATTCGATAACCCTCTTGATTACTGTCGAAGGCACTTGCGATCAGTATCCTCGACTTGGTCGTCCGGCTTCTTTCTCTCGATACGCTTTCGTCCAGATCTCCTCTTCTTCCGATCCGACTCGCCTCCTTTGATGAAGTTGTCTACCAGTTCCAAAGTTTACTCACTGTCTTTGGTTTCTCACGGTGATTTCTTTGTGTTGGTTGTACACTTGGCGGTTTGGTTGAGCTTGTATACAATGTTTCTGTTACCACTATTACAATCTCTATCTCAAATGAATACTTGATTGCATATATCATGTCCCTTATCTCATATATAAGTTAGATCATACAGTGTGTAGAAGATCACGTAAGTCTGTATGATTGGTCGAGCTTAATGAGATATAAAAGTTTCACGGTGAGGCGACTTAAGGCGAGTTGTCGGTTTAGGCTGCGATATAGATAAGTGACTTGACTTAGTTGCTTGTCTATCTTGATGCGTCTCGGCGTATTGAAGGATCACGATGAGATGAGTTCTTCTTCGTGACCGTCGTGAAGAACCAAGATCTCGGTGACTTACGATGATCTAAACCTCGATAAGGTATTAGGTGAGTATGAGTTCTTTGTCCATCACTTTGACTTGTTATGGGTGAGGTTATATGTTCTAACCCAAGATTCTCCGCATCTTGGGTGGTGGCGATCTTGTATGTCACGCTAGTTATCTCAGTCAGTCACCGTATCCGTTAAGGATGATGGCGTCCCTTAAGGAGCTCAAAGGTTTATTGTACTAAACCCCGGTTGAGTTAGCTCAAGTACAATAATAAGGTTGAGTGGTACTACTTATGAAATAAGGATATTAATCGTTTAAGCAGTCAGATTGCTAGAAATGATTAATGGACGTTCGATATCTTAAATACGGGGATTCGTAATGTCTAAGTGCAAGCCCGACTCAACTTCGGTAATAAAGGGGTAAGTCAACATTCTTTCTCTAGTGGCATGATCGAATGTTTATAAATTAATTTATGTTCTGGGTGAACATAAGATAATTAATTTATTCGAGGCCCATCTTTATTCCTCAGCATTTGATCCACGGCTGGCCCATCAAGGCCCGTAGCCAAGGAAAATCGGCGCCCCTCATGCTCTCAATTGGCAAGATTTTATTCTCTTTATCCACATGGATATAATTATATTTATGGTATATGCATAGATCCTTTCCATATAAGATTATGGTAATAATCTTGAGAGTATGGAAATAATCCTAAGAGTATGGAAATAATCCTAAGAGTATGGTAATATTCCATATAGGATTATGGTAATATTCCATATAGGATTAAGGTAGTGCATTATAAATATAAGGTATGAGATAATGTCTAGGCTAATGCTCGTATATTGAAAGCAAGAATTTTGGTCATCTCGTGGTGTGTGAGAGAAAAATTTTGAGAGCTTTATGTGAAGAGCATTGGGTGATTTTCGAAGCATTCTCCATAGATCGTCCTCACTCGGCGTTGGAGATTGGGCAATCGGGATACAGTCCGAAGGTCAAAGCACGAGTCCGATCCGATCGATCCGTTCATCCGTTCGATCCACCCGGCGGATCGAAAGGTAAACACGTGAAAACCCCAACGTGTTGCGATTTAATTATATAGCGCATGCTGGGTTTATAATCAATGTATGGTGAATTAAACACCCAAGATGGATCCTCGGGCGAGGGTTAACATACGTTTTCCTACACTTTGTTCGTGGCGGGGTCGGATCCGTTCTTGAGCAGCGTTGATGATGTAGAGATCGTTCATCGTCATCAATTTTGGCGATTCTTTGATGAACCTCGAGGCAGTTCGACATCGTCGCGTCGCCCTGCGGATTGTGAGCGGTCGGAGGAGGCTGCCGGGTGGCATCTTTGATAAAGCGCCATTTGAGCGGTCCATGAGTCTTGGAAGCGGTGTATCTTTGTTCGTGGGCGAGGTGAACCGCGTCGGGCGTTAGAGGCGAGCACCTCGGAAAGATTTTGCACATGTGAAAATCTTCCATTCCTTGATTCTCCATGTTGGTGGTGTGGCGAAAAGGAAGTCGAGAGGGTCCCGAGGCCATCGTGGGCAACAATATTGGGTGCCTGCACCGTTAGAACAGGCGTGTCGAATCTCTACGGAGAAAGGAGATGATTCTCCCATACGGTCGAACCCGGAGGTCGTTGCCATCTCTCGGGGAGTGGGATATCGGTGGCGTCGCCTATCGTCCTCGAGGAGTTCGGCCGTCTCTCCTCCTTTCTTTCCCGCCTCCGGCGTGAGTGTTGTGCGGTGGTGGTGGCGGCTCCACGGATCGCGCGGGTGAGTGGTCGCGATGGTTTGTCGCGGCGATAGGCTTCGATCGTCGGGGTGACCTCGGCTATCTTCTTAGAGGTGAGCGTTGATTGTCTCGGAGGCGACCTCGGGTGCCGTGGTACCAGTCAGGGGACTCGAGGGCTCGCTCCATTTTCCTCCGGTCGAGAAGCTTTGAAATTGGCCACGGTTGGCGTTGAGAATTCGGTCACGGCTCGGCCAGGGCCTCGTGGACGAACAAACTGTTTGTTCGTCCTCGTTGAGGTCGGCATCTCCCTACGTTGGGAGGCGGTCCCGAGGTGTATGGAAACGTTTTCCATGTTTCCCTCGTGTGTGTGGCCAGCTTATAGCGTCTGCGATCTCCTTCCGTGGCGGTGAGTGACCACCGTTGTCTCGGTAGCGGTTGTTGCCAGGCGTCGGCGGCGGTTGTGCGTGTTCTTGCCATTGAGTTGTAGAGGAAAACAAGCTTTCTTGTTGAGTTTCCCACAGACGCGCCAATAATAAATCTAGAATATGTAGATGTGCGAGATTTATGTAAAGCAATAAAGAACACGAAGGCTTTTCGTGGTTCGATCGTTAATGAGATCTACGTCCACGGAGGTGATTCCTCAATACTTTCACTATGTTTACGTTACGGTGAGTATATCTAAAAGCTCTTAGTATTCAAGTTGTTAACCCTCTACCTTCAATCTAACTCCTGTTTATACATGTCCGAGGGCTCAAAAGCGTGCCCATTCCTCCATTGGCGGGACTCTTCCAGGCGTGTAGGGACTCTTCCTCTTGCATGCGGGGACTCTTGCTCTTACATGCACCACGTGTAGGGTTTTGGGGTTGGTGGGCGGCCTTTGATTAGGGTTTAGAGGATGGGGTCTTGGCTTAACCGCATGGGCGTCCATAATGCTAGGCCCAGTCGTTTGGGCTGCTGCTAATGGGCTTGGGCGGTTGGGCCATATCCCATCACACATCATCCTTTGTTTCTCAAAAACATAGTCCTCATATTGACCAATATCAATTGACATGAGGTATGATAGCTCTTCCTTGGACCATGACCTCTCATTCCCTTCTCACTGACGTGGTCAATTCGAAAATGCCACAAATTCACATCACACTTTGTCATGCACTAACAATGCAATCTTTTATGTTAGTAGTCGTATAAAATGTAACCCCCTTTTTACCTCTAGCTACTATCATAGCTCCTTCGGTAATTTTTCAATTGTTGTAGTCAAAAGCAATAACATATCCTTCAGCATCCAACTACCCCATGGACAATAGATTTCTTCTCAAACTCAAAATGTGTCTGACCCCGTGCAACTACAATACAGATCCATTCAACGCTGAGATCCGAACATCTTCTTTACCACGATTTTAAGAGCTTCATCATCACCAAGATCGACCTCTTCGAAGTCACTAGATTCATAATGTTTCATTAACTCATTGCTACTGCAAGAATGAAACAATGCTCCTGAATCCATCACCCATGATTTCAATGGACTAATCATGCTCGGGACCAAAGCGTATGAGATCTCATCAGCTGATGCATTTGTTGATCTCTGCTCATTTTGATCATTCTTCGATGTTGATGACTTCTCGCAAATCTCTGACAATATCTTTATCATCTCCTTCTTGGTCTTGACTTTGGTCGTCTGGGGCGTGATGTTCCTAGATAGCAACAAATACACCACACTCATCACTTTCCCGTCCAGTAACTTCTAGTCTTGCTCCTTCATAACCTTTGGTTCCATATCCAAAATTTGTTCTATCAAACTTTTTAATTGCTATCTTTTGTCACCCCTTTTGAACCCGAAGCTCTTAATACCAGTTGTTTAGAAATAAGACAGAAAAATATTGAAAAATGGAAACATAACTCACGGATTATTTATCCAATTCGTCATAACGTGTCTACATTTGTGGGCTCTAGGAATCTTCCACTAGCAATCGTCTTATGAAGATATTATCCACACTACAATTATAATGATGGGTTATTTATAATAAGGGAAAAATCCTAATAAGTAAAATCATAATCTCACTATAATTTCTCCAAACTCGTGACTTTAATTCTAATCTTGTCATTCACAATAACCTAACATCAATAACTTGAACATATCCAAATTTACTTTCTATCTTTGCAAGTTGTATAGTTGTTATACTAAAAATGGTGTTTATCTCCCCCTAAAAAATGGAGTTTAATTGTTATAATTTATAAATTATAACAGCTAGAAACAGTCTTCATAACGGTTCTAAATTGATGAGAAAATGCATTTGTAGAGAAAGTACAGGAGTATATTAGAAAGAGATTTCCCAAATCAAAATAAATAAACATCAAGATTAATTTATGTTCTTCATCAATGAATCAACTCAGGCAAACAACAACAAACTGGCCTTCATCTGAAGTGAAAATTTTGCTTCAGTTGATTTTTGCACTCGTGTGTTTGATTCAGATGTAGAAGACCACCGGAGCCTGGACCTGCTCCGGTGCATCATCCTGATACAAGCCCGGTTTAACCTCAGCAGTCGCGCAGAAGGTGTGTACCCGAAAAGTGCACTCTCCCTTATCACAAACGTAGGACCAATGCTTAGAGCTCAGCTCTCTTGTGCAAATCTTGCAGTATTGATTTGAGGGTTCCTTCTCATGTGTTGTTTGAAAACTGATGCATATCTCGTGCTGGTGGCTCTGGTGCTTCACTTTTGGCGGCAGATACGCGCATGGCACATGCAGATCGACCTCACACAGCGCGCAGCAGTAGGAGAAGGTGCTGCCCGCCACGCCACAGCCGTTGCACAGGAAGGAGCTGCTGCAGTAGGTGGGATTAGGCATGAGGATGAGAGGATGCTGCTTATGGGAAGGGTGATTCACGAATCTGTTTGCATTGCCGCAGTGCTCGTGTAGGAAGAATTTGCAGCTCCAGCAGGCGAAGATCGAGTCGTGGCAGAGGAGGTGGCAGCCGTGGCAGTGGAGCTGCTGCCCGGGTTGGACTTTGTAGAGGGTCAAGGTGTGCTGGTGGCTGAAATGCTTGTACTCCATTTTGCTTCTATCTCTGTCTCTCTCTCTCTCTCTACAGTTTATATAACCAGTTCAGGAGTTGAATAAGTCAAGGTTTGAGGCAGATATATTAAAGATTGGAGTGACAGCTTGATTGATCATGGGCCTAGCTGTTTATACATAACAAAATCTTATTGCAGAATTTTGGCATTGACTTGAAGAAAAATTTCACAAAACTACGTCCCAACATGTGTAGTTAGTTGACTTTGATCTTGGAATGTTACACTAGGCATCATGATCAACCATCTCTTGTTTTGCTTGCTTGCTATTACATGAATCAGATTTTGTCAACTTATTCAGATTATGTCATTTATCATTTCCAATCTCTTTTCCCTTCCTATTTCTTCCCCTTATCCCTTGCTTGATGTATTAATATTATACCAAATCATCAATTCTGGCAAGTGGGATAGTCATGTAGTAAATCAAGAGGAAAAAAAATTGGATTTTCAAGAATTAAGTTTCTCACGCATGAGTTGACTTTTAAACTTCAAATTGCTATCAGAAATCCAAGTCAACCATCAAGATTGTCAATTAATCTGAATTCTTGGGGGAGGGGAGGGGTGGGGACATGCTACTTAGAAAAAATATATCTTAGTTACTATCATGGATTAATAGAAGCATATTAGAAAAACTGGAGCCCGTTATGCCATCGTATCCAACAAAAAGATCGGTCTTTCCTCATTCGCCGTCTTACTTGCTTAGCTAGGAAGATGATCTTGTACAAGAATCTATGTCGGCCTAGACACATTGGCCAGCAGAAGCTACAACCCTAAAAAACTAAACATATTTTATGTTGGCCTGCCTGAAATCAAGACTTTGGTTGTTGCTTGTTTGGGAGTCTCTTGATTCCATCGATATAGTCTTGCCAAATGGTTGTTTCACTGACACTATGATCATAACTTAATCCTTCCATATTTAGACGAAAACATATATAAAACTTAAAAACTACTTGTGCTTCATAGCAACCTTTTCTCATTTCAGTTCTTGCAAGATTGAGGTTCAAACTCAAAACAAACATGGAACAACCATCAACGTTGTTGAAACATTTCAGCCACGAACATCCACTAGAATACGTTGGGTCGATCTTTGATGGAGATTGCGTCTGCTCAGCCTGCAAACTTGCTATAATGCCAAGAAATTTCTTCTACCAGTGCAAACTCTGCAGTTTCTTCCTTCACAAGATCTGCTACAGCATGCCTAAAAAGGTCATGCACCCAGCTGATCCGAACCACTGCCTCAAGCTCTCGACCTCGTCTATTGTCGCAGACGAATGTGAGGCATGTGGGAGGCGCATTGCTGGATTCTACTATAGCTGCACCAAATGTTCCCTTTACTACCACATGCTGTGTGTGGCAATGCCTCTCTCAGTCAAAATTACGTTGTCCCACCCTCATATACTCAAGCTAGAGCTAAAACCTCTCTATGATTTCAAGTGTGATGTATGTAAGAGGCCTTGCTACAATGGATGGCATTACCATTGTAGATTGTGTAAGTTCGATGCACATGTTTCGTGTGTTCTTAAAGGGATTCAGCCACTATTGAAGGATGATGGAATGAATGAGTCCAAATCCCACCAACACGAACTGATGGAGCTTCTCTCGGAAGGGATGAATCGCATTGAGGTGAAGAATGCAAACAATCTTGATCTTGATCATGACCTCCGGCCTCTAGATCAGTCGACTGCAGTTTCTGAAGTTTTCACTTTGCCTAGTTGTCAGTTTAGTGATGCTTGTTTCTCCCTTGATATCACAAATTCTATTCCTAGTGAAAGAAGCAGAAATGAGGCTGGCATAGAAACACACTGGAGTGAGTGTGATTCTAAGCAAAATAGTGAAAAACTTCAACTTATCAAAAGGCAGAGTTTCAGTTTTGGTGTGAAGGACTTCAAGGGAGAGGTGACTCTAGCGCCCTCCACCGGCATCTGTACTCCTGTTTGGGAGGAATTGGAACGAGAAAATGGAAACAGAAACGCGAATGCAACAAATGAGAGAATGCTGTTTAAGGATCGAGTTACAGAAACAGATACTGTAAGAACTCTTTACCTTTCTTTATTTGGCTACACTGTTTGGTTATGTATACACAGAAATGCTGATCTTTTTTTTTCTAGGTGAATCCGAGACGTCCATTTTGGTCGAAACTTCTCACATGTTTCTGATGCATTCAGAGGTTGGAAGATCCTGCAATCTTGACATATGTGAGATATGATACAGAAATGAGGAGACAAACTTTTAGTCCAAAAGTAGTAGGAAATCATTGTAATATGAAATTCTAATGTATTTTGTTTAAACTTGCTGTGTAATGTAAGTTCATTTTTTTATGGATTGAGAAATTTTCTTCACGAGAAGTAAAAGGCTTTCATGTGTGAACATAACACACAAACCTCACAGAGCTTCAGTGTTGACTTTCATCTAGTACAAGGACAAAAGAAACCATGCCATATATCTTAACAGAGATTCAGTGGGGGTCTCGAACCATGACTTGTTCAACGCAAAATAATGTAGCCAGGATCATCAGGCCTGCAGTTTTGATGGTCTTGTGATTTTATTTTATTATATTCTAAATCTTCTACTTTCAGAAGCATGAGCAGTAATTAAATATTATTAACTAACTCTTGAATCATCACATTGAATCCTCAGATTGATCTTGACATCAACAGAAACTATTTTATAGGCTAATAAGCTAAACAAGTGATTTTCTATGGCCAGCTGATGTGAGAGGATCAGAGATGAGTCCATATTCTGTCAATCCGGCCCTGAATATAAGTTTCACAGACACTCTTGTGCATCAATTGTTGATACCAAGACGACAAAAGATGGACATAATTGAGTGCAACCAGGCCACCATTTCAGCCACCAATACTCTCTCAAACTGATTTCTCACAAAAACTCGAACACAGAAAAAATCTCATGTTCTCCATGTACGAAGTAAGTCAAAGGATGGAGTTACATCTGTGATAGCTGCAACTATTGTCTCCACAAAGCTTGCTCGAATCTGCCACAGAAACTGTATCATGGCACTGACAGAAAGCACGCGGTGATTCTGCTTGCCTCACCTGCCTGTGGAGATGGAATGTGATGACTGCCAGCTAGATTTTCACCCCGTCTATGCCTTCACGTATCCATCCTTGCTCTCTAAGGCTCGTGACCACGCCCTCGATCTCTGCTATGAGCCTCCTCATGAGAACAATGTTTTCAAGTGTGATGTCTATAAAAAGCCGGGTTCAGATCATTGGCTCTACCGTTGTGGACAGGGTGCATTTGATGTTCATTTGAAAAATGCGCAAAAGCCACTCAAGAGCATTCTTCTATGTAAAATTATCATAGAACAAAGAAGTCACAGCAGCCAAAAAATAAAAAAATGGGCAAGATTGATGTATGTGGTGCATCGCTTTAGATACAAAGAACTTGCCTTATCGAAGACGCGACCCAATCTATTCATATAAATACACTTCTTTAAAAGAATTAATATAACCAAACTCAAAAACAAAACAAAAACGCCTTAATTGTCCAAATCTGTAGAAGATCACGTAATTTCTGGACATCAACATCTCTTTAGGCCCTATATTCAGCACATTAGAATTGCTGTGGTTCTCTTTGAAACTGACTGACTGACTGACTGATGTGTTCCTTTTCAAATGCTTAAGGACAACCCCTTTCGGGAGAGGTAATGCAGACCTTGAAAGCGAGAAGCAATGGATCAAGCATCATGGCTTCGGTTATGAATCTTCTAGAAAATGAATAAGATACATTTTAACACTTCTTTATTTTGATATGATGCTAATTCTAGTTTACATTTACCTCCAACTATAGTTTCTTGACGACAAAGTCTACTGTGTCACCATACTTGATCATAAATTTTTTCAACTTAATTTACCATGTCATTGACACATACATCTCAAACAATTTATATAAACCGAACAGCTGTATGCTTCACGTACAAGCCCTATGACGAAATTGATAATCTCGAAATAAAGAGTAATCCATCCGTCATCATTTTCGTTTTATTGATTTTGACGGCACGATTTTAATAAATTATAATGAGTATAAAGTAAGTGTGGATAAAAATAAATAGATTAATAGATAGTATGATTAAAAAGTGTGTCATAAGGATAATAAATAAATATATTAATAGATAATTGTTGTAAAAATTAAGGTTTGGTCATGAATGATTTTTTATAAATAAGTGGATAGCTTCGGGTTAAAAATGTAAAGTTAATGTATTCTAAAAAAGTAAAGTGTACATTTTTTATGGATAAATCAAAATGAAATTAAACGAACGAATATATTGGATGGATAAAGTATTAGATATCTCCATTCCTATTTTCGGGCCAATTATCAACTCAAATAACATTTAGAATAACTAGAATCATAAAATATCTACAACTATGGAGCCAGGAATATTTCTTTGGAGGCAATTAATTACAAATTTAAAAAATAATAAAACGTATAAAGTTAAAATAAATTAATTTATAAACTAACAACAATATTATAATAATAATAATAAAATTATTATTATTATTATTATTATTATTTGAGTTACGTAACAATTTTGAAAAAAATTATAATTATGATCACCTCATAAACTAATGAAACCTCCACAATATAAGATATTTTCATATATAAAAAATACTACTAATTAAACGTAATCAAAATAATAAACAATGCCTAGTTCAAGCTTGCAATTCTACAAGAACTACATATATTTTTATAATCAGCTATCAAGATATCCTAATAACTTTTGTACAAATAAACAAGATTATTCATAACTAAATTTATTTCCTTTATATGCCTTATTATTCGTATACCTTGCAAACTGAAACAAATTTAATTTACTGATACATGACTAATCAATATAATTCAACATAATAATTAAATTATAATGGTCAATTATGTAAAGATATTGCCTTACAAAACTTAAATCTTAATTTTCTTGTACTCATCACAGATCCACAATGAATCTCAAATCTAAATTCAACCATAGGATGAGAGAGAAATTATAAACTTAGAAGAAGAAGAAACAATACATTTGGAATTTTTAAATTATACTCTCTCCATCCACGAAATGTATCATACGTTTGACGACACACGTATTAAGAAAATAATTGGTAGATGTTTTTTCAGTGGATAAAGTGAAGACTTTAAGTGGAAAATAGAAGGAGATAAAGTAGAATGATGTATTAAAATAAAAAGTGTAATACTTTTTATAGACGCCCAAAATAGAAATTGTATGATACTTTTCGTGGACGGAGGGAGTATCAATTATGGTAAAAAGAAGAGGAAAAAAAAAAAAGAAAATTACCGCTTAGAATTAAAATTGTCCCATAGAGCTTGTGTTTTATATTGTGGTTCACCCTCACAACATAACTGGTTTATATATATATATATAGAGAGAGAGTTTGATTATAGAGGAAACTATCTCTTAGATAAGAACTAAGAACCAATAACCATCGTTAAATTTAATAAGATCGGACGACTTATAATTATTTAATGATAACAATAGTCAAATCCCTAAATTTTCGCAATTTGGATCTTTCACATTCTATTATTCAGTATTCGTGTAATTCATGTTGTTGTTCATTTAATCGTAAGTTCTTGTGCATGCTATCACATTCTAATTAATGTTATGTTCATGTAATTTATGTTGTTGTGCATATGTGAACTGTTGCCGTAAATGAATATATAAAATCTCTCGGTTACCATTAAAATCTGAAGATAATAAATGATCTATAATTAATCTTGATCGTTAGATTATAAAAAATTGATGGATCACATTAATTCTTAGTTCTAAAAAAAGTTAGAGTTCTCATTTGATCCACTCCATATATATATATGAGATGGATCGTGTAAGAATGCAAATATTGATAAGAAATAAGAATACAACATGCAACGTATAAAGTTGTTGCACTAAATGTATAAATTTGTTACACCATATATATATTTACCTATATACAACTAGAGGGTGTTTACTTTATTTTTCATGATAAGATAGATCGATAAAATGTAGAATTGATTATTTGAAGGATAGGATAGTCAAACAAGTTCAAAATTGATCTATCATAATCCATCAAAGTAAACGGTGGATTAGCTTGGATTATTTTTAGCAATTCATGTTATCATGAAAAGTAAATGTCCCTTGAATTTATAAAAAAAATTGTTAGGGGCGGAGGAGGTGGCTCCGCCACTGAACGGAGCACCTGCACAGTTGTTCTTGTTCTCGTTCTCGTTCTCATATGTCTCGAAAGAAATCCACATCTGCAATTTGTTCTCCACATTATTCAAATCTTTGGCTCTAGAAATATTATCTTAAATCTTAACGTTTCATGCACGTTGAAGGCAGACAGACAATGAAACCGATGAATGACGGCCATATGTGTCTGTAGCCAAAAATAAACTTTAAAATACTCACAGATCATATCAATATCTCTTTCAATCATGGAAAACTCAGTTACCTAAAACGTTGCTTTCATATCAAAAGATCCATCCATAAACGACAAGTGTCTTTACGCGTAATTTTGAGTATCCAAAGCAAGCCAGCACTTCATATATGCGATCATCATCATAAGCAACACCAAACACAACTAACATCAAGATTAAAAAATGGGTAAGTTGGAAGCTGAACCTCATATCACTCACTTCAGCCACCCTCATCCCTTGGCCCTAAAATCCATCAACTTCTCGGATCCAAACACAGCCAACTGCTCGGCCTGCCAGAAACGGGCCTCGGGCCTTGTGTACAGTTGTGATCCGTGCAGCTACAACCTCCACAAAATCTGCTCGGAGATGCCCGAGAAACTCGACCACAAGGCCGACCGGAAGCACGCCCTGACTCTGCTTCCGGCCCCTGCCTACTCGACGGGGTCCTTCCACTGCAACGCGTGTGGCGTGGTGGGCACGAGCTTCTGCTACCACTGCGGAGAATGCGAGCTCGACTTGCATCCAGCTTGTGCCTTCGCGCGCTCGGCTGTGAAGGGCGGCGCCCACGATCACCCACTCCAGCTCTGCTTCGAGCCGCCCTATGCAGACAGGGCCTTCGTCTGTGACGTCTGCGGCCTATCGGGGTCGGACCACTGGCTTTACCGGTGCGAGGCGTGTGGATTCGACGCGCACCTCAAGTGTGGGAAATCGGATAAGGTTCGACGCCAACAATCTAAGACGGGTCAAGGACCACAATATTCTAGTTCAAGAAGTGTGAACAGCAGCCAACAGTCTCAGATTTCTAGGTCTCAAAGTGCTGGTGTTCCAAGTCCAACAACTATGTATCAGCACCAACCGTGGCATCAACTGCCGAGATATGACACTGCACCGGTGGTCTATGGAGCACCGAGCTGCGTGCAGCCACCGACGAGAAATGACGCTGTGCAGAATGTTGTCAACAATGTGATTGAAGGTTTAATCGAAGGAGCGGCTAATCAATTAGGCCAAGCTTTCATGCAAGGTGCATTAGGGAATTGATTACTCTATATATTAATGTGGCTTGTTTATAGTGTTGTTTGGTTCTTGTTGGCAAGCAAATGGAGCACAAATATTAAAACAGATTTTGATGAATTCAAAGTTGTCATGTAGTGGAAAGAAAAGTCGCGAATTGACTCTGTCGTCTTTCTTTTCCGGCGACAAAAAATTATTTGTTTCTCGAATACTTACTTCAGTTCCACCATTTCGCAATTCATCATCAAAAGTAGAAATTGAAGTTTTCATCCCCTGCAGCTGTAGCCATAGCCATGTTTACAGCCGTTTCCATTCCATGTTGGTCTTCCTCACCTTCGTCCCTGCAACATTCCCACTATCCTTCGACATGTCTCCGATCGGACAATCAGACAGCGGCCGCTTCAACTACAACGGCGACGCTTACGTCAATGGCGATGGCATTCTAGTCACAACCAATGATCGAGCGAAGCGCGCCAGCAGAGAGCCGGCCGCGCCGCATACGGCGAGCTGCTGCATTTGTGGGACAAAGCTTCATAAAATCAGGCTGATTTCTCCACTACTCACTCCTTCGTGATAGACTCATCCGGCAGCAACAACTTCGGCGACGGCCTCGCCTTTTTCTTGGCCCCAAACGGCTCTACCTTCAAACCATAGTCATACTGCCGCGGCCTCAGCCTCGGCAATGCTTCTCCGCCGGCAGACTCATCGACAGACATTCGTCGACGTGGAGTTCGATACGTTTCCCAATCGCGTCATTGACCACCTAACAACGGCGTGCCGCACGTTGGCAGTGATCTCAACAACGTGAGCTCTGTAGCAACGAAGACATGGTACAACAATATCTTTGCAGGCTGGCAAAATGATGCTTGGATTAGTTGCAATTGTATTGTAGCACCAAGATCTTAAAAACGATAATGGTTATTTTGGTAATTATATATTTTTTAATGTTTTTTAAAAATAAGTAAAATATTATTTGATAGATTGAGAATTCGGAAGTCCGTAAAATCCCTAAACTATTAAACCTTGATCCCTTTCTTCACTTCTCCAAATAGCTTATGCAAGTTTTCATAGCTTCCCTATAATTATTAATATAATTATTATGAGGAACATATCATTGAAAATTCTAGGAAAAAATTATTAGATCATTTGCACCTCATGTAAATTAGCTCTCTATTCAATCATTATAAAAAGGAATATAATTGTGAATGCATGTTATAATGTATTTAACTATATGGTTATGCCTAAGTTAGCTTATTGCTTAGCATTATAAATGGATTTGGATGCATAACACCTTATGCCACCATAATTGTTTGAGTAGAATATGATTATTCATTTCTTAACAAAGGCATTGCAACGAACAACACCTAATAATACTGAGATAATTATTACTCTCCCCTATATTCATCAATACTTTCATTAAATTTTGTTTTGGTTCGTCCATAAAAAACATTCATTTTTCTTTTTGGAAACATCAACTTTATAATCTTTATCATACATTTACTCACTTATTTACAAAAAATACTCATAGCCCATCTTTTCCCTCTCACTATCCATTAATAATATTCATTTATTATCTATATGCTCACCTTTTAATCTTACTACCCATTACTCTATTTATTTATTATCTTCACTCACTTTGCACTCATTATAATTTATTAAAATTCATGCCACCAAAATCAAAGAACGTGAATGAAGTATTATATTTCGCCAACTTTGATTTCTATATTAGTTTGAAATTAACTTATTTAACTTATCAAAGTTGGATTGGACCACCAATTTTACACATTATGGAATTATTGTAGTATACTATGTGATAACTATTTCTCATGTTTTAATATAATCAAAAACTAATTTTCAAATTTATTATTTAAAAAAAATCATTCTTTTGCATATTAATGGAACACTTTGAGAAGAAAATTTCTCATGTTGTGGAGTTTCACCTTTCGTCTATTTATTAGTTTATAAGCTCTTGAGAGGTGTTTGCTTTCTAACACTTATAAGCCGTAAAAATAAGTTTCAACAGTTTATAAGCTTCCCATAAAAATAAGTTCTTTAATCCCAATTTATTTTTCATAAACTTATAAAAACAATAAATTTATCAAAATAACCTTACTATGGTTCATTATTTCCAATATATACCCTCAACCTCACTACTCTCAATTGTTCTCTAACACACGATTTCTCGTTAGCATAGAAGTTCAAATATCCAAATATTTAAACAACTTATAAATTTTGAGACATTACATCTTATAAGCTCTATAAAATAAGCTTAGCCAAACACCTTCTCAATGGACTTATGAGGCGATCTTGACTTTTATATTTTTAATATTATAATGTAATTTAAATGATTATGTTTGTATTAAAATTATTATTTGTTTCTAGTCTTTCAAAAGATTATTTGAGCCCCGAGATAAAATGTCTAGCTCGTGGCTACGAGGTTGATCTTAGACACTACTTGCCTGAATATGTTACTGTCCGATTTTCACCTTCCACTGGATTGTTGTTTCAGAAAAGTACTGTTAAATCTTGCAGTAATAAAGGACTCATTTTTTGATTGAGTGGTGCTGGCATATCACTACATATTCTTGCATCAGCTTTTATAAACTGTTTCTTATTAAAGAAAAAAGGAGAAGGACAAGAGTATGAGGGGTTAGAAAAAGATCAGTTGTCCGATTATGCAATGGATAATGAGTTTGAAAAGGGCAACGAACCTAAAAGGTTTTCCTACAATGAATTGGTTCTTGCAACCAATGATTTTGCAGCGGAGCAGAACCTCGGAGAAGGGGGCTTTGGAAGCGTCTAAAAGGCTTCTTGAAAGCAACAAACACCTTCGTTGCGGTAAAGAAGGTGTCGAAGGGATCCAAACAAGGCCGAAAAAAATATGAGGCTGAAGTCAAAATTATCGGCCAGTCGAGGCACATAAACTTGGTGGAACTCAGAGCTTCTACTAATCTACCAGTTCATGCTTAATGGGAGTTTAGATTCTCATCTCTTCAAACTAAAGTCATTGTTGACATGGGAAATCTGATACAGAATTTCACAAGGGCTAGCTTCAGCTCTATTTTATCTGCACGAAAGGTTGAGACAGTATGTAGTGCATAAGGATATAAAATCGAGCACTGTGATGCTTGATAACAACTTCAATGCTAAGCTCGGTGATTTCAGATTGGCCCCGACTCATAGATAAAGATCTGCATCCAACCATTCCTATAGGGACCATAAGCTACATGGCCCCTGAGTATCTGGCCGAGTGGTGGGCTAGCAAGGAGACTGACATCTACAACTTCGACATTTTTTTGCAGGAGTTTCTTGTGGAAGAAGACCTGTTGATCATAGGTATCCCAAAGCCAGATTGTGTCGGAGTGTGTGTGGAACTTCAACAGAGCCGGACATGTGCTTGGTGCAGCTGATCCGAAACTGGACTCATCAGAATACGATGTGCATAAACTAGAGCATCTGATGGTTGTTGGGTTGTGGTGCGTTCATCCAGATAGTGGCCAGCGCCCATCAATAAGGCAGGTTATGCAAGTTCTGATATTTGAAGATGGCCTGCCCGACCTGCCTCTATCAATGCCAAAGGTCATGTATAATAATGCACCTTGAGTAGCGTCTGCAAGGATCATTAGTTCGAGCACATACTCTGGTGGTGCACTTAGTACTGATTCTGGAGTATATGGTCAAGACAGTAGTTTGTCGAATTTACCCACATCTTCTGTTGGTTTTGTTGGAAATTTTGGGGTTGAAACAATGTTTTGATTAGATTTCAAAATCAACTGAAAAGATATGTAAGATATATTTTCCCGACGATTGTCGTTGATGCACTGTTTGTTAGTCACCTCATCTGTTGAGTAGCTGGATTTAGGTTAGACGGATCTTTTGTATGAAAAGGAACCAAGCTGAAATCGTTTGTTCAGTCATGAGCCAAGTCAGATGAGAACCAATTGACTCGAGAGAGGATAAACCTCAAACTCTGAATGAGAAAGATCGAGTTAGCAAAGCTAGAAGCAACATACTCCTACAGCTCGGCCTCACTGTTACGATACCACTATAAATCACCACCTCCTCCTAAGCATGTAGAGTATCTAGAATACACCTAAAAGTCCTCACCTCTGCTACCAAAGAAGTGCTCCTACAACTCATGTCCATCGCCATCATACCACTACAAATCACCACTACCTCTGAAACATGTAAAGCATCCAATACACCTACAAATCTCCATCTCCACCACCAAAGAAGTACTCTTACAGCTTGCCCCCACCGCCAGCATATCGCTATAAATCACCACCTCCTCCTCAGCATGTAGAGCATCCAAGTTATGCCTATATATCCCCTCCACCACCATCAAAGTTACTCATACAACTCATCTCCGCCACCATCATACCTCTATAAATCACCACCACATCCAAAACATGCAGAGTATCCTAAATACACCTACAAATCTCCATCTCCACCACAAAATAAGTACTCCTACAACTCGCCTCCACTACCAGCATACCTCTACAAATAACCACCACCTCCAAAGCACATATAACATCTCGAATACATCTACAAATATCCACCTCCACTACCAATGAAATACTCCTACAGTTAGGGGTGAACAAAATATCAAAAACCGAATAATCGAATAGAACTAAATCGAAAAATCAAATTTGGTTCGGTTAATTCGGTAATTCAGTTTTCAGTCGGTTCGGATTTTTTAATCGAAAACCGAATATTATATATATATATATATATATATATATATATATTTAGAATTATAATTTTAATATATCAATATCCTTAATCATATTCATTTCTCTCTCTCTCTCCTTATTATATCAATATATAATATTTGCAAAATTTAATATTATTTATTATATGATACTATTAATTATTTTTGTAGAATATTTTTATATATAACATATAAAATGTATTTATATATATTATATAAATATATAATATTATTTATTTATTTATTTAAAAAATATTTTTTTGTTTAAAAATTCGGTTTAACCGAAATAATTGAAATATATTTCGGTTATTTCGGTTCGGTTACCGAATAAAATTCGATTCCGTTCGTTTATTTTTTTAAAATTCGATTAATTTGATTCGATTATTTTTTCGTCCGAAACCGACCGAATAATTGAATATTTACCCCTACCTACAGTTCGCTCCCTCCGCCACCATATCACTAGAAATTACCACCTCCTCATCAACATGTAGAGCATTCAGAACATACCTATATATCTCCACCTCCACCATCAAAGAAGTACTCTTATAGCTCGCCTCCACTAGGGGTGATCAAAAATCCGAAAATCGAATATCCGATCCGAACTAAACCGAAATTTAAAATTCGATTCGGATTTTTCGGATTTTCGGATCGGATCGGATTGAAATTTTTCAAAATTTCAGATTTTCGAATCGGATTTTTTTAATCCGAAAAAATTCAAAAATCCGAATTATATATAATTTATATATAAAAAATAATATTTTATTTAAATATTTTTAAATCTAATATATAAATACATATAAGAATTAATAAAAATTGGTTTCAATTTTCGGTTTTTTCATAATTTCAAATTTTTCGGCTCGGTTTGATTTTCGGATCGGTTCGAATTAGGCAAAAATCCGAACCGAAATCCGAATGCTTACCCTAGCCTCCACTGCCATTATATTTGTATAAATCACCACCTCATCCTCCTCAGTACGTAGATCATTTAGAATACACATACAAATCCCCACTTCCAGCTTCTCCTTCTCATCCGCCACCGTATTACTATACATCTCCCCCACCTCCATCACCGTCTCCATTTTTTAGAGGTGTTTTTGAGAGGGTAAGCTCAAAAAGAGCTTTATATTTTTAAGCTTAAAAGCAATTTGTTTTTTGGGAGCTTATAAGCTCAACCAAATTCGTCTTGATACTACAATTCACCACCTCCTTCTAAGGAGTAATAATGAAGTACCTGACTGAAATTTCATATTTGTGCCATGAAAGTTGAGTTCTGCGGATTTGATAGTTGTTTGTTTATACATAGAAATTGATCCATATGTCAATGATGAAGTGGCTGAGTGAATTTTTTTATTTATGTACCGTTAATTCGGTAATTTTAGTTACTAATGAAAATTCATTTTCTGATTTTTGAATTACATGTAACCATATGATCGGAAGGATTTCTTTGTTCCACTACTAAAATACACATTCCGGTATTGATTAACGTTGCCTTACAATCTAATGAAGTTGACTAAATTGATAAAAAAAAAAAAAACTGCTATAAAAAACCTTCAACTCTGTGCAAAGAAAAAAATCAACTCTTATTTCATTGATTTGATTAAATTTGATAAATAAAAGGTAATGCTATTATGAATATTAATGATTTTGGACTCGATCATCCATTTTTCCCATCACCATTCTCACTATTCAAAATATATATTTACCATATGAGCTCCTACAGCTCTAGTCACTTACATTTATAAAAGCGATGAATATTACCAAGATAGAGAATGGTTTTATGAATGGTTTAAATAATAACAGAGAATGACACGTCATCTTTTTTTCCTGAAAAAAAATAAAAGAGAATGATATAAATGAAATTCTATTTATAATATGTAATTGGCCTTTGTGATTAGAGGTGGGTCAGTACAATATGCCAAAAAAAATTATCGTACCTTATATTGTACAAAAAATTACGATATGAAAATTTTTATATCCATATCGTACCGATTTTACAGTATACCGTACCAAAATTTGGTATACCTGTCACAGCCCGATATCCCTAAGAACAGCTTAGCCGGAGCTGTGACTCGAGATGAGAATTAAGAAGCGGGGATAGAAAGGGGTGTTGTACAGTGGTGACATACATTCAAATAACATTGACATTTAAGTAGACATCACATTATAACTTAAAATCTGCAGCAAAAGTACATATATGGAGATGTGCACTCGAGGTTTATACTATATTAGTGACACAAGGGATCCACTGCTTGACACTTCTTCATTCCATCACTTGCTCAACCTTTATATCAAAATGAATATGCTGGATTGAATAAAAAAATACTCAATGGATACATGCCAAATATGTTATCATTTGAATTGTATTGTCCGAACAGTAATGTACAAGATTTTTACTTGAAAGACTCGTGTTTACTAAAAATTTTATGTCGTTTTCATAAGATTGTTCGGGTGGACTATTTTATGTATATATGATCCATATCTACAACATTCACGCGCCGTAGAAGGTGGATACCTTCCACGAACGTTATGACCGACCAAGAAAACCTTTTAGCACACGGTCATCTTAACTGGCTAAGCAAATATTTCAGCACAGTTACTTTCAGTATACACGTTAATCCTTACTAGGAATTTCTCACCTAACTTAGGATCTAAATTTGATTAACATTCACGTTGGCGAACCAACACAGATAGGATATATATATAAAACTTAAATATTTTGGGAAACATTAATAGTAAATATTTCATCACCATCTCATTTCAAAGAAAGCATCGTAAATAAAATATTTGTCATTTTATTTTATTCTTGAGGAGAAAAGCCACCTAATACATTATTTTTTAATAACACGATGTAATTTTTCTTTTTTTTCCTCTTTCATTACCTTTGTGCTTCACCTTTACGTAAAACAGAAGTTTAGTACTTTATTCGAATTTTTTGGATAACGTTGATTATTGACAACAGACTATCAACTTTTAACATTCTAGAATTTTGTATCATCAATAAATTATAAGAGATATAAAATATCTTGATTTGATTTTGTATGGTCATAGCGAAGCTACTGTTTTTGGTTCTTATCGTATTTCTTATTATCTTAAACTTCTTATATATTCTCCAGCTTAAGGATAGGCACACTCATTATGGTCGTTCATCAATGTCGAATCAAATTAAAATTTTAAAACTCTCGTTTCAAAAATTCATTTCATTTCTTATCTCTCATGTCTCATTTCCACTATTCAGAGAAACTCATATTTAACTAGGCGTAAAGCATAAATTTTGTGCGATAAGCATAACTCTACACATGTACATGTTCAAATATTAGTAATAAACTATTCTCTGTTTTTCATTCCTAAATAAACAAACATCAGCCACTTTATTCCAAACTTCAATCATTTACATATAGTATATCATCTAACTCATACGTCATAAAATCATAATGCAAAAAGTATGACTTTATGGATCAATTCTGAAATAACGATAACATGGAGAGTTAGTTGTTCTTGTGAACAACCTGCTTTGATACTAATTGATAGGTCTCACTGGGTACGTTCTGGTGTATCAAATGGCGAAATACACCAAGTAGGTAAATTGAAACTTTTTCTGTTAACAAGACTAACTGTATGCTGAGATCAGCTAGTTGGTTATCTGGCAGTCTAGTTCTGGTATTAGTACTTCTGGTCAGTTCAAATAATGGTTATCTTGTACTGAGTGATATCAATTAGCAAACCGACGACTGCTAAGGTACCAAGTCAGTTGGACTAATAACTTATGTGAGTGTGGAATATGGTGGTTACCGATTTACCTTATGTAAAACTGATACCGAGGCTTAAACACTTAGTCAAGTATTGATTAGTCAGTATTCAATTTATGACTACTCAGTATATGGAAATTGATAGAGGGTTTCAAAACAATGTTATGATGTCGTGTATTGGTGATGACAGTTCAATAGCAGGTAATATAAAGGCAGTACTGAAAGTAAATAACACGTTGATTTTTACATGGTTCGGAGATATCAACTCCTACGTCCACGATTGATTGCTCAGTCAATCCACTAGCTAGGGATTGGGTCTTGTTTACAGGTACAAGAGTAAACCTAAATACTGATGTCACTTTACAGTATATCGCGGAACTTGGCGTTCTTCCTACGCTTGCTGGTACTAGGAAACCCTAACTGCTTTCAGGAAGTAGTTGATTTAACCTCTAACTTGTGGGTCCTAGAAATCAAGCTTTCAGCAACTAACACTTTGTTGCTTACTTACACAAACTTTTACTAAACCGATAGGGGTTTTGTAGAGGGAGTTTCCAACTTAGGATATGAGTTATCACATACGATAAACTCATGATTTCTAGGCTTAAGATATATAAGGTAAATATTCTATACATAAGGAAGTGTGTACGAAATCTCGAACGGATGAGTATATTTGAGCTCTAGAGATTTGTTGATACTTTGAAGAACTTCCTTCTTCGAAATCGTTGTTTGATTGTCTTGAGCTTTAGCTTGATAGCTTTTGGAAATTCAATTGTGCAACATTTCGGTAACCTTTGAATGTTGGATTCTGCACACATATATATGGAGAGATTGTAGGGAAATCTGATTTTAACCATCTTCCAATGATCTATCTTGGATGTTTAATTCATCATACATTGATTATATTCCTAGCATGCACCTATATAATTAATTACAACATGTTGTTGTTTTCTCGTGTTTACCTGCGAATTTGTCGGATAAAGAATATGATCAAGACTTGTGCTTTGATCTTCTGGATTGTATCCCGTTTTCCCTAACTCCAATGCTGAGTGAGAGCAACTATGGAGAGTACTTCAAAAATTCGCCTTCTTCCACACTGTGAAAATCTCAACTATATGAATAGTATATTTTCGAAAACTTCTTCACTCGAAAATAACTTCTTCACTTAGGATTAGTGTTCTACTGATTTTCTCTCACCTTATATTTATAATGCAACCCTAGAAACCTATATAGATAGGATCTCTGCATATCTAATAAATATAATCATATCTTTTCAGATAGAGAGGATCAAAATAGTGTCTTGTTTCGTCTTGCTGTATGTCCATAGATCGATTACAGCCTGCTCGTTTCCTGGGACTAAATTCGAAGATTCACCCGTGAACATAAATCGCTCAAGTTGACGAACAACCATCCCACTACGACGAGACACTACTGGCACAATGGCAACAGTGGGTGCAGTAACCTGTGGTTCTCTATCTTGCACAACTTACTGGATATGTACCACTTGTACGGTCGGTATCTCCAGTGGAACTCGACCCACTTCAATTTCTAGAAGTATCTGGTATCGATCACTCCCACTAGACATGATATCTCGTACATTTGGCCTAATCGGTGGCGGAATACGATCATCTTCTGATTCTTGAAGTATAATTTCAACTTTGGATTTGTGGTTTTTCATGTAGTCCTCTTCTAAGAATCGGGCACTAGTGCTAATAACGACCTTCTGATCCTTGGGACTATAGAAATAACCAACTTTTATTCCTCTAGGATAACCAATAAACAGCCTTGATTCAGATCTAGCCTCCAACTTGTTAGCTTTCTTGTTCAGCACATGTGTTGGACTGCCCCATATACTTATATGGCTTAAACTAGGCTTGCGCCCAAACCATAACTCGAAAGAGGTTCTATCAACTGACTTGGACGGTACTAGATTGAGCAAATATGTCGTTGTTTCTAAGGCATACCCCCAGAACGAAATAAGCAATGTTGCATAACTCATCATTGATCTAACCATCTCTAATAGAGTCTTATTTCTTCGCTCTAACATATCATTTTGCTGTGGTGTGCCCGGTGTAGTAAGCTGGGAGGTAATCCCACACTACACCAAATAGTCCATGAACTCGTTACTGAGGTATTCGCCATCGCGATCAGACTGCAGTGACTTGATACTCTTACCTAGCTTCGTCTCCATTTCCACCTTAAATTCTTTGAATTTCTCAAAGCATTCAGACTTATGGTGAAGCAGGTATACGTATCCGTACATTGAGTAATCGTCAATGAAAGTGACAAAATACACGTACCCTCCATGAGCTTGTGTGGACATTGGTCCACACAGGTCAGAATGGACTAGCTCCAACACTTCTTTGGCTCTATACCCCTTCGTTTTGAAGGGTCTGGTCGACATCTTTCCTTCTATGCAGGATTCACAGACTGAGAACGGAGTAACTGTAATTTCACCCAACGCTCCATTATTAGCCAGTCTTTAGATCCTATTTAGATTGATGTGACCTAATCTAAGATGCCAAAGAAATGTGGTGTCATCTAGCGAAGAAAACTTCATCTTCTTAAGGTTTGATATGGATGCAACATAATTAAAGGTATTATGCTTTCCAGAAATAGTATAAAGCGAATTATATAAAGTGACACCGCAGATAACTTTATCATTTCTTATGATAGAAACGCACTATCAAAAACAACAGAATATCCATGTATAAATAGTTTGGAAACTGAAATAAGGTTTCGCCGAAAGTCCGACACATATAAAACGTCTTTCAATACTAAAACTGTCCTATCAAAGCATAAAGAAACATCTCCGACTGCAACGGCCTCGACTTTCGCCGCGTTGCACATGGAGATCGTTATCTCGTCATCAAATAGCTCCCTTGTCCGCAAGAACCCCTACAAGGTGTAACAAACATGATCAGTCACACCCATATCTACTACCCATGAATGAGTAGAACAAGTAGCTAAACATGTTTCCGTAACTAAAGCAAATGATGTACCTTGAGCCTTACTACCCATGAACGAGTAGAACAAGTAGCTAAACATGTTTCCGTAACTAAAGCAAATGATGTACCTTGAGCCTTCAGCATGGGACATTTAGCCTTCCAATGCCCAGTCTTGCCGCACTTGAAGCATCTGTCCCTCTCCTTTGGCTTTTTCAAGCCTCCGGTGGCCACCATGTTCTTGCTTCCACTGTTCCCACTAGCTTCCTTGCCTCTACCACCTTTGGCACCCTTTTTTCTTCTTCCACTTTTCAATGGAAAATTGGGGCCCTTACATGTGCTAGCAAGGGCATTTGCTCCTTTTCCCATGACACATTCCGCGGTCACGAGATCATTTAGCAACTGTGACTAAGTGTATACTCGATCTTGCTCATGATCGCGTTCACGTAAAAATTCGCAAAAGACTTGGGCAATGTGTTAAGGATGATATCGATCTTGGCTTCGCCGTCAATACCTCCTCCCAACTGATCAAGACTATCCATGAGATGAGTCATGTGGGAGACATGTTCATGGACTAAACTTTCTTTTTTCATCCTACATACCAAGATTTCTCTCATTGTGTGGAAGCGGACTATCCGATCCGACTGCCCAAACTTACTCTCGAGACTTGTCCATATTTCAGTCGCGTCTACCATCGACTGATGATGCAGCTGCAAGTCTTTGGACATAGTAGTCATCATATAGCATTTGACCATATTGTTTGACTTATGCCAAAGCCTGCTTGACTCTCGCTACTCATTCGTCGATGCGTCAATAAGGGCATCGGGTTTGGGAGTAGTGAGAACAAACATGTGTTCTTCTACGATAAGAACATATTCCATGTTTCATTTCCACTCGATAAAATTTGGACCGGATAAAGGATTTTGTGCGAGCATATTGATAATCGGTGTAAGAGACATATCTGAAAAGTAATGTAAACACATAAGCATACGATCGCACATAATTCGTAACAATAATATTGTAACCTTTTGATAAAACAATATTAATTGAAACCTCCAATCGCCCAAGGAATCTCACATGCAAGCCACGCGTGTGGAATTTTATACATGAACCCCTCGACCAGACTAAAAATGACCTTTTAGTCGTTTAATTTCAATCCATGTCAACTTATCCTTATGACAAATGAAATTAATGATTGGACCTTACTTAGACCACATCAATATCGCAAGAAGGGACTTCGCGGGAAGTTGTACTTGAGGTGATGCCTAAACAATGACCACAATTTTGACAGCAGAAAATGAATTCTTAGAATTGGCATACTTACTCGGACCATACCGCTTCCAATTCAAATTCTTTTGTCATCTCATTTTAAATCTATCTCTAGAGAACTTATGAAAATCACATATGCAAGCCACGCTTGTGGATAGGGATGGCAATGGACTGAATTTGGACCGGATCTGATTAGATCCAGATCCAAATCCGATTTTTTTTGCTTGGATCCAGATCCGATCCAGATCCATTGGATCTAAAAAAATGAGAGCGAGACCCAGATCCATTGGATCCACAGGGTCCGTGGTCTGAACCGTATCCATATGTTTTTCTTCTAATATAAATCTTAAATTAACCAATCTATAATCGAGATTCCTCAAATATTCGATAAATTCTTGGTGATTCGATATCAATCATGTTTGGTTGATTGTAGGATTTCTCCCATCATTTCTAAGTTTTCCAAATGAAATTATACCTCATGTCTTCATAATCAAATAGAAATCAATATTAGAAGTATAAAATCAAATTATATCACAAAAGATTAACAAAACGCAAACATACCATTCACACAAACAATGTTCAAATTTGAGGATTTGTTCTTTGTTTATTCTTGAAAGTTTTATGATATGAGAAATCAAGAGTGTTGTCCCAAATTTTTGATTAAATCATAAATGAATAAAATAAAATAGAGAGGTGGAATCGAAGTAAAATGAAGTGAATGAAAGTAGATTTTTGGAAGAAGTTACGTCGAAGTAAAATGGAGAAGAACAAATGTTTGGAATTGGAAGAAGACTAAGAAAAAAAATACTAGAATTAGATATATGGTTAACTAATATCTAATTAAAATAAAAATAAAATATATATTATATTAATCGGATCTACGGGTCGGTTTGGACCGGATCCGGATCTCAAAATTAAAATCCGATCCGTAACCGAGATTTTAAGCGTGTGGGCGTTTACATATGAAACTCCCACTTCCAATAGATTAAAATGTTTTATTTAAAAATTCCATCTAACAAACTTATGATAAACAGTGCAAGCAAGCCACACGTGTGGGCGTTTAATCACAGTGCGTACCACTTTGTTTAGAGATTAAAAAGTGGAGGTCTTGACATCTTTAATTTTAAAAATTAATATGTCGGGTTTCTTTCTTAGTCTTTTGTTTCAAAAGGTTTGTCCATGCAAATCACGTAATCCTAACATGCTTTCTATAGAACTCAACATGTAAAACATGCTCGCAGAATTCTACAACATGCTTAAAAACGCGATAAACCTAGCATGCTTGTTATACGCATCCAATCACGAAAACATGTTACATGTTTATCTACGTAATTAAACATACATAGCATGCTCCTGCATAATTTAAACATCCACGATATGCTTTGAATGATAAAAATAAAATAAATTCGTTCATCGTGGCCCACTCGTGGATCCTGTACTTTCCTGCCAAATTTATTACATAAATTTACAAAGTACAGATCTTTAATAAAATCTCCAAACGGGCCTCGCGTGCACGGGCACGGACCGAACTCGTCAAAACTACGATTTGGGCCGAAAATCGAAAAATGGGTCGGAATAGTGAATTTGGGTCGGGTCGGGTCAAAAACTGAACTCGGGCCGAAAAACAGGGTTGGGTCGAAAATAATCGGTGCAGGCGAAGCGGGCGGTTGGCCCAAGATGGTGAAATTTGGGCCACGACTGAAGCACAACCCACGCGGCGACCAAAGACACCTCCATTGCCCACATTCTCGTGCCGAGACCCACATCTCGCCTCGTCGCGTCGCGAACTACCGAGAATCGTTGTCGACTTTTGTGCGTAGCTGTCGGAAGCTACCAAGAAAAACCTTTGTGCGACTTCTGGCGGGCTGCCGTGCGTCGTCGCAATGCCAATGCCGCCGAGACAAGTCGAGCGCTGCCGAGCTTTGCCTATCAATGTCTGCGAGCAACCTGCCAAGGCGTGCCGAGGCATCCGCTCGATAAGCATGCATCCCGCATGCCCAGATGCCGAAGACATCCGATCGTGCGCTGATGCTACCGAGCATCGCTGCACGCCTGCGTCTAGCGCTGAGACGTGCCGAGGCATCCGCACGAGCGCACCCTGCATGCATGACCGAGACTGCCGAGGGCTGCCGAGGCTCCCGCACGTTCGCCTGCCCTGTTCGCCCGCACGTTCGGCACGGTCGTGCGCCTTATCGTGCGATGTGCTGCCGGTGTGCCTCCCGTCGCACCGTGCGACGGGACTCCATCGTCTCGGTCTTCGTATTCTTCGTCTTCGTTCTCCTTTTACAGATTAGATTTACAAAAAAATCCTAATCTAACCACGGATTTTCTCGTGGTGAAAAACGAAATCCGATAAAAAAAACCAAAAAATAAAAACGAGTCATGATGAATGACAGATCCATAATTAATTAATTGCGCAAGTAATAATCAAACGTGAATTAATCCAACAGAGTCAAGATACTGATCCCAGGCTGTGATACCAATTGTAGGGAAATCTGATTTTAACCTTCTCCCGATGATCTATCTTGGATGTTTAATTCATCATACATTGATTATATTTCTAGCATGCACCTATATAATTAATTGCAACACGTTGGTGTTTTCTCGTGTTTACCTGTGAATTTGTCGGATAAAGAATAGGATCAAGACTCGTGCTTTGATCTTCTGGACTATATCTCATTTGTCAAAACTCTAATGCTGAGTGAGAGTAATATATGGAGAGTACTGTAAAAATTCGCCTTCTTCCACACTGTGAAAATCTCGAAATCTCAACTATATGAATAGTATATTTTCGAAAACTTCTTTACTTAGGATTAGTGTTCTACTGATTTTCTCTCACCTTATATTTATAATGCAACCCTAGAAACCTATATAGATAGGATCCCTACATATCTAATAAATATAATCATATCTTTTCAGATAGAGAGGATCAGAACAGAGTTCCAGTGGGGCTCTTCTATGTGGTGGACGATTTTTAGTAGCTCCAGATCTTGATGGGCCAGCCTAAGGATCAAATGCAAGGAATAAAGATGGGCCTCAAATAAATTAATTATCTTATATTCAGTTCAGAACATAAATTAATTCATAAATATTTATTCATGCCATTAGAGAATAAATGTTGACTTACCCCTTTATTTTCGAAGTTGAGTCGGGCTTGCACTTAGACTTCATGAATCCTCGTATTTAAGATATCGCACGTCCATTAATTATTTATAGCGTTCTGACTGATTAAAATAATTGATCTCTTTAATTCCTTAAGTAGTACCACTCAATCTTATTATTGTACTTCAGATAACTCAACTGTAGGGTTTAGTACAATAAACCTTTTGAGCTCCTTAAGGGGACGTCATCATCGTAAACGGATACGGTGACTCGATACAGCTAACTAGCATGACATACAAGCACTGCCACCACCCAAGATATGGAGAATATTGGGTTATCTCATGTAACCCTCACTCATAACAAGTCAAAGTGATGGTCTGCAACTCATACTCACTCAAAACCTTATCGAGGTTTAGATCAACGTAAATTCACCGAGATTTAGGTTCTTCACGACGTTCAGATAGAAGAATTCATCTCATTGTGATCCATCAATACGTCAGAGATGTACCAGTATAGACAATCAACCAAGTCAAGTCACTTCTTATCTATACCGCAGCCTATACCTACAACTCGTCCTAAAGTTGTCTCAGCTGTGATGTTTTTTATATTTTATTAAGCTTGACCAATCATACAGACTTATGTGATCTTCTACACACTGTATGATCTAACTTATATATGAGATAAAGGGACATACATATGCAATCAATTAAATAATTCAGGTAGAAGATTGTAATAGTGGTAACAGGAATCATTGTGTACAAGCTCAACCAAAACTACTTTCAGTATACAAATCCAACAGAGATAAGAATAGAGCCGTTGGATGGACCACTATTCATATTCTTCCATTTTTTCGTTTGAATTCTTCCCGTTGAGAATCATCGTATGTCTGTTGACAAAGATCGCATCATCGTACACTATAGATCTGCAACTCTGAAAAGACGGTATGGCGTGTCAGGATCTTCTGCAGATACGCTACCACACGTGTCGAGTCAAACACCCAAGGCATAAAATATTTCATGTTTCTTCAGTTGAGTAGACTCCGTGTTTCTTCAGCATGTACTTCAGGTTTGGTCAGTCGAGTCTGCTAAGCATATTCTCTATAGTCTGAACTCCGTTTTGTGTTAGCTTTGAACAACCTGAGTCAGTATAACGCTTTTGAGTCAGACGTAGATATATAATCAGTTTTGACATTTCATCTATCCAATTTTAACTTTGTATTGAGAGATTGATTATTAGTCACCAGTTTTGACTATCGGCTGACAGCTTTGACTCATTGACATCGACTTTATCTCCTAGTAGTCAACTTCGGCTGCTGGTATCCAGCTTTGACTTCTGGTACTCAGCTTTGACTTTCACAAAGTCTGTTGGCTGCCTGATATGGCAATTAGACATATCCTGACTATTTCTCGATCCGTCAGCATAGTCTTCAGTCTTCGATCTTCAGGTTCAATCATCCAACGTCGGTCTTCAGTCTTCCACTTTACTCTATCAGTCATTCTCTTCAGTTTCGCTTGCACTTTAGTCTTCAGATTTTCGTTGGCCTTCCTTCATTCTTCAGTATTCAATACGCGAACATTCAATCGAACTGTTCATCAGTTGTATTGATATTGATACTCCTATCAGTAGATTGGCTTTGTACTATTTGAACTTCTTCAGTTTTGGGCATGTCCAAGCTGTTAGTTCCACTGCTGAAAACTTGTGACAATAATGACTAACTCCAAAATAAGTCAGTAGCATTAATTACTTTAGCAAGACAGTCATTAGAGATTTTCGGATCTATTCAAACACATAGTTAAGATAGATATAATTCCTGATACTTATGAATTTTTCCAACAAATTTCATGTAACGTTTACGGTATTCTCAAATGACCGACTTCAAGTATAGGTCTGCTTTTAGAAAAATACCTAACATGTTCAAAAATTGTGATAAATTTATATATCATTCTAGGTATATTCCAGAAATAGATATGTGATAACATTTGACAAGAAAAAATCGAATAATTCAAACGTGGAATTGTAAATTTTCAGCCAAATGGGTTTCTTGCCCTAATGTGCACGAAAGATTCCCAATTTGTTTCTATATGCTCATTTGCGATCATAGAAAATAAACATGAAGTTATTTCATTCAATAAAAATCGAACATAGCTCGACTTTAAAATCAAGCAAAAATCTAATTTTAATTACTTTTAACCATATTTATAATCCTAACATATATTGATTACATGAATAATATTAGTTTTCGACTTTTAGCATTCGACGTTATTTCTTTATTTTTAATAAATTTCAAAATAAATACACAAATACAAAACATGCTCCAAATTTAAATTTTAAACCATAAGAACGTAGATAAAGGTGAGACTAACCTTTGTATCGATTTAAATTTGTCAAAAAATCAATAACGAATAGAAAAATCTAGAGAGAAAGGTTTAGAATATGAGTTATTTCATATTATCCATACTTCACGGATAGAACAATAAATGAAATGGAAAGTTGGATTAAGGGGATGATTGGCTAAGCTTATTTTAGAGAGCTTATAAGCTCCAAGAGCTTATAAGATATTTCAAGAGCTTATAAGAGGTAATGTCTCAAGTTCTTGTAAGTTGTTAAAGTGTTTGGATAATTGATCATATAAGCTAGAGAAAGAATCGTGAGTTAGAGAGATAAAATCATAGTTAGAGAGATAAAATTGACGAGAGGTAAAGTTGATAGTGTATGTGTAGGAAATAACGAACTATAATAAGGTTATTTTGGTAAATTTATTGCTTATAAGTTTATGAAAAAATAAGTTAAGGTTGACCAACTTAATTTTAGATGAGCTTATAAGCTGTTGGAACTTATTTTCACAGCTTATAAGCTGTTTAGGAGCTTATTTTACCAAACACTTTGCTACAGCTTATACGCTCCTAAACAACTTAGAAGTTGTTTTAAAGAGCTTATAAGCTCAGCCAAACACCCTCTAACTTTGATCCAATTCTATTGCTTTTGCTTTTTGTTTTAATTATTTTTTATGTGAACACATGTACACACGCAGAATAAATACACGTGACATACTTATATATATATATATATATATATATATATATATATATATAAGAATGCGGCATTTAACGATTGTTCATGTTGCAGAATGAAAATAAGTGTAAAAATAAGAATAAATCTAAATCATTGATTTTAGTAAATAAATTGACATAATTTATTTTCGTTATAAATAAATTGACTAATTTATTTTGAATAATAACTATATGTGCTATAAATTTTTACTTATATTTTCAGTCAATGTTATATAAGTAATTTAATTTTATAAGAATCAGTTTTTCCCCTTAATTTAAGGTAAGACATGATTTTATCCTTATTTTTAGGGATTTTTTGTAATCTATCATTTAATTTATTATATACAACATTATTTCATTTTCAATATTTAATATATGCAAATTTATTTGTGATTCAAGCTACCAAATCTATGGAAAACTCAAGTAAAATAATCTATATATTGATTCATACGTGTGATTCAGACTATAGCACTGGTTTAATATTTTTGTAGTATTTTTTTACTTATTTGTTGCACATACTACTAAAATTTCGAAAATGATTATCAGTTCATTTTATATGTTATTCAGTACATATGTAATATTATTGATGTATATGTACTACAGAACATATATATATATATACAAAAAAATACTCAAACGTAACAAAAAACAAATAAATACAATATATGTATAGAATAATAAATAAATTATTTGACAATAATTTATAAAATTTTAGTATATGTGCACAAGGAATAAACTAAATATGCTATGAAAATGTTCCACCAGTGCAATAAGAATTGAAAAGCAGGTATAAATGAATGCATAAATACTTTTACTTGCGTATGTGCAAAATGAATACACTAAAAATGCTACAAAAGTGTTTCACAAGTGCAATAACTGAAAACATGTATGCATCAATAATTTTTCTTAATATGCGTTTTTCATGATTTTGTAGCTTTGATCACAAATAAATTTTAACTATTAAATATAGAAATTGAAATAATCTATATAAAATAATAAGTTAAAGGGTAAATAATAAGAAATTCCTTAAAAATAGGCTAAAATCGTGTGTTACCTATATTTAAGGGAAAACAATGTTTTTAATAATAATAAATTACTGATTTAACCTTGAAAAATATCCTGCGAAAAAATTGTAGCACATATAGCTACAATTTGTAGCACAACGAAAAATAAATCTTGTCCATTGATTTATTAAAATCAATGGTTTAGATTTATTCTTATTTCTTACAAAAAATATCATTCATACCTGATCCATCCTATATATATATATATATATATATATATAGGGGTTATTATAGAGAACCACCTCTTAGATAAGAACTAAGAACCAATAACTACTGTTAGATTAAGTAAGATCGGACGACACATAATTATTTAATGATAAAATAGCCAAATCCTAAATTTTCGTTATTTGGATATTCCACATTCTATTTTTCGTTGTTCATATAATTCATGTTGTTATGCATATAATCATAGTTCTTGTGCATGCTATTCATTCCAATTCATTGTTATGTTCATGTAATTCATGGTGTTATGCATATAATAGTAGTAATTATGCATACGAGAATAATTACAAAATCAATATACAAATCCCTTGATTTTAGGGCTAAGCGGTTATCATTAAATTATGGGGATAATTAACTATTTATAATTAATCTTGACCATTAGATTATAAAAATGAATGGATCACATTAGTTCTTAGTTCTCAAAAAGTTGGAGTTCTCATTTGATCCACTCCTATATATATATATATATATATATATATATATATATATATATATATATATATATATATATATATATATGATTCATCCCCTATATATATATGATTGTGTTTTCGTAGTATCCGATCCTGAAATAGTATATAATACTCAATTTAGATCATGCATTGTGGCTATGTGGATAGCCTAGACAAGTGACACATGACACAACATTTTTTTTCACTAAGAGGCAACACAATAGTTCTTCTTCTTCTTCTTCTTCTTCTTCTTCTTCTTCTTCTTCTTCTTCTTCTTCTTCTTCTCTACTATAGTTATTGTTCACTGGAGAAGAATAGGAAGCCGATAGCAACGATAACACAGTGGAGGCGGTCGCGGTAGCAGCTGCCATGACGATGACTGTCGCGGTGGTTGAACACTGCTTGAAATTACAGAAAAATCACTAATTAGTTGCCTGAAATTGAAGAAAAATAAAGAGAATAATGAGGTATCGAGAGAGAATGGCTATGATGGTGTTTACGAAAAAAATTCGTCGGAAACTGAAGTTGGAGACTGTGGTTTACGGTGGAGTTTGCTGGAAATCGGAGAAGTATGTGAATTGAAGAAGAATGTGACGAGATGATGCCAACTGTGAAGAATATACATATTAATATACTTAAACCCGCATAACAATACGCATAAACCCGCATATGCATATTAGGGCTTGTTTGGTATGGAAAACAAGATAAATGCAGATAGCTTAGACATAAGATATGTATTCTAGATTTTTGTTATCACATGGTGTTTGGTAGACAATATATATAATATAGATAACTTAAAAACTTGTTTGGTAGCTTAGTTTAAAATCTAGATTAGTCAACAAATTACACTTATAACCTTATTACTATTTGAAAAGGACAAATATATTCTCTACTTCTCTCTTCCTCCGGATGCTAATTCTTCTCCCCTATCAAATCCGACGACACCAAAAAGAAATCGGCGACAGCCACACATCCCCTACAGCTCTGCTCCTGCTGCCTCTATTTGTATCACTCTCGACTATGGAGATTTATGTGCATACGCACACTAATTCTCTCTTTCCCCTCTCTCTTCTCCCTCTCAAATTTCAAGCGACGACCACTTGTTTCCGACAAAGACTAACCGATAAGAAAATGTCAAAATCTTGAAATCAATCGAAAGACCTCCAAAATATTGCAGATTGTCTAAATCAACAATAAAATAACACCAGAAATGATAATCAATAATCCAATAAATTTTGAAGTTCATACTTTGCTAAATTGCTCAACAATCAAGCAATAATTTAAAGGTGTATTGATTTAGAGAAGCATCCTTTTTAAGCATTTCGTCGAACAGATGAAGGGCGAGAGAGTACTTCCCCATCTTCACCACATCACTCAATAATTTCGTGAACAAAATGACAGAAGGGCGCAGCCGCGTTCTCACCATTTCCTTAAACAGATCAATGGCATCGTCGGTGTAATACCCCGCAGAATTAGATGCATAATTACGGTATTTAAAAACCGTAAATCAAAGCTTTCGCTGAGATATTCAATCAGAGTGATATCGAATAATGACTTCGATTAATTACGAAGGAACGAAATCCTATTTATATTCACTGAGAATTGTGAATTAAGGAATAAAAGTATATGAAGTATATCGGCAGTATTATTTTAACGTCGATCATGTATCGATAGTTAAAATTCATGATATTTTCTAAGCAATTACGCTTAGAATTAAATTCCATTATTAATGGAATAATTTAATAAAGTGATGACGACCATTTTGAGATGAGTCGATAATGAACGTTTTGCAACCTTTTCAAACGTTAACGTTTTGAGATGAAACGAAAAGCGTTTTAATCGATCAAGAAATTATAGGAATTAATTTCCTATGATTAGTATATGTAATTATAGTATTATTTAGCATTAAATCAATTCTAGATCATTAAGATTTGATAGTGACCAATTTTTCAAACGTTTGAAAACCCTAATTTTCGAACTCGGTTTTTATCGCATAAAATAATGCCATTAATTTATCCTATGATATTATCTATCATCTAAACTATATGTTATAACATATATCAATGTTTGGCATGGAAAATAAAAATTAGACCCATTGGCATAGTGTAATAGCCGAAAACTATACACTTATGTGTACAAGTTTATCTTGTTGATTTTTCCTATTACATGTATCTAAGTGACATTGGATTAATTATATCCTAACTACACTATTAAAATCTGATATATATACATATATATGTGTATATTTTCGTGCATGTGTGTGTAGGTGTCAACTTGCATGTGTAAGGGTGACAATTGTCACCCATAAGCACCCCACACACATCCCATACCTCACCCTCCCCCCCCCACACTTCAGCCATTTCCCACTCACCCCCACCGATGATCTCCCTCTCTCTTTCCCCCATTTCTCTTCTCTCTCTCTTCTTGCTGCCATGGCAGCCCCTATGTTCTCTCCATCAAGAGAAATCAAGCTCCTAGCTCTTGTGATACCAATTGATGCACCTCGAAGCCATGAGCTCCGTCGCCTCTCCATCTCTCTCGTCTTCTTCCAATTTCGTGGCTGAGGTAACTACATCCTATGATTCTTGGACATGGCTAGATCATACATGCATGTGTATAGGTGGGTAATTCAATAGTATCGAACACATATATGTGATTGCATGTTGAACTATAATCTTGTCTGCAAAACTGGAAGTTATCTCACGAAATCAGTAACTTCATAAATTTATTTGACTAAGTTACAGTGGTCCGATGATTGTGAAATTTTAATATGTTGAATTTATATGTGTCTAGTATGCCTCTGTAAAGTTTCAAGTCAATCCAACTTGATTTACTATTTTAATTATATTTTGTCAAAAACACTGCACAAACTGGGAAATTGCCGTGTTCATCACCCACGGTCCGTGGCCTTCGTTTTGAGTTTGGCTAATGTTAAAACTCTAAAATTTGTCATGAAAATAATTTAGCATGTCTAGAAGACTCATGTTAAATTTCAGAATTTTCTAAATATATTTACTATTTATTCCAGATTTTACAAATTAACTGCACAAAACTGTCACGGGAGTGATAGCTTGTGGTAAAATATTTTTATCTCCCAATATATTTTGAATCATTGAGTGAGGCTTTATCTGGATTAAACTAGACTTAAGTGGCTTTTCAATATGATTGGTTGCATTCCCAGATTCCTTATAATGAACTCTCGGTGAATTTTTAAAGTTGACGCATTGCAATAAGCCTTTTGGACAAACTGCCTTAGTAAATTTCTATGTTAAATAAGCTGTTCGAGTATGACTTTTACGTGAGATGTTCAAGCTATTTGTAGTCCGATTTGGACTTGGGTTTCTTCATAAGAAATGTTCCTTACCATGTCTAGTTGTGATCTGGAAAGTTTCATCCCAAACCAACTCTTATAGGTATACCTTTCACTGACCCAAAGTCACCTACTTGAATGTTGTCCATTCCAACTAGTCAACTTTGGGCTTATTTATTTCTCGATGCGTCAGATATTTTCCAATATGGTCTTCATGAAATATGTATTTCTTGTTACAAGGCTTCGAAATTAGTATCCTGCAGTCATTTTGGCATTGTGAGTCAAAAGTTACGAGCCTTGCAAAACCCCTCGTCGTTAAGCTAAAACTGAAAATTCTGGAAATATTTTCTAAGTATAGAAGTCAGTTTGAGTTGCTCACTTTGAGACCCTATATCTCCAAAACCACGACTCTTTTGGATTTAATTCCTTCTTATAACTTGTAGTACATGTTTAGAGGTTTCCAGAATGTATCTTTGTGCGACCATACGTATTCTGAATCGAGATTTATGAATCGTCAAAGTACGTCACTTGGGTTAATTTTAAGCTGTTTTGCTGATTTTCAAACACTTAAAATTTGACTAAGTGTAGAACTCCCCTATGTGAAATAGGCCTTATGTGACTAACATGCTAGTAATTGATGCATTCATTATGTTATGTCGCAAGGTACGTTAGAACATTATAAGAGGTACGAATTATGATAAAACATCATGATACGATATTTTCACGAAAGCATACCTTAACGTGAGATATTTGACTAGGTGCTACTACATGCTCAATTGAGTGTATATCATACCATGATATACACTAAAGTAGAAATATGGGTTCTAAGACCCGATGGATATTTCAACCCCAAAACCTCAAGGCCAGGAATAGATAGGCAAAGCTGTGGCTTGCCTTCAATCGTTTAAGACAATCAACATCCGGTGGGCTTTACTCTACTCATAAATAAAATGCTTCAAATATTTATTTACGATGCTTATTTCAACTGTTGATAAAATGTTTACAAGATTACCGCGAAAATGTTTATGTTTTGTGTATGTATCCTATCCATGATATGTTATGTGATGTTATGAAATGTTATGAATGTTGTTGGGTCGCTCCCAACTTATGTATGAAATCGATATCGGATCCTATCTTGGGAAGGACAATACAGCTAGGATTAACGTGTACACCTAAGGTATTTGTCTTGTTGTAAGGACAATTCACGGCCGGTCGCGGCGTCGTGAGGAGGCCTCCTTCACGACGTTCGACTATGATGTTATGATAAAAGGATGTTAAGGGATATGGATCATACACACCAGAAAAACGCCTGGCCAGACGATGATTTTGAGAAATGATGAAAATATTTTAGTAAGAATAAGGCATTTCAACTAAAACCCTTGTGTCTTACCATGATGTGGCGATGTAATCTACAAATGATAAAATGTTTTGGCATGAGTCCACCGCATTCTTGTTCTCGACCACCGCATGTTTGTTTTAAATGTGCGAGTTGAGCGGATGATGGATGGAGCGGTGTTGAGCAATAGGAATATTGTCATTGAAATGTTTATACCTTGATAGTACATCTTCATATGTACATATCACATGTTTTCCATGCAAGAACCTAAATTTATGTACTAAAGTCCAAGAATATACTTGACATATGTTTCTGATTTATTGTTAAAAGAATCTCCTGTATAATTATCCTGTTTAGAGTTACAATCCTTTTAAATCGTACTTAGGATTTAGGGGTTTGACGATCGGGCTCACGATACACCCAAAATTAAAGTTGGGTCCGGTGAAAAGTGTCTCATTTGGTGGGTGGCTTTAAGAAAATAATCATAATGTAGGGATATAAATGAACAATTTGATGAAATCTTCCAATAATCATGGCTGGCTTGAAAGACATGATTAGATTGTCGCTCTGAAATCTTGGGTGAAAGTGGTGTCTTTTTTTATCTTTCCACTTGAATTCGTAGATGAATTTGGGGGGTTTTCTCTCACTCACTTGAATCGCTTTATGTGCTTGTATTTAAGAATGAAGTCAGTAGTTTCAATCCAAGCAAAGCCTTTCGACCCACAGTGCCCCATCGCAGCCGACACATCTCTAGCAAAAAGAACAGTGGAGGGTACAATAGTCATTCCTTGTAGCTAGGGTTCAGATAGATAAGATAACTGGCAATTGGCGAGAGATGGGTATGGTCAGCGAAACATTGATTTACCAATGGGCCATGGAATAAATGCGGGCTCCCAAGAAACTTATCTGTTGTACCAAACAAGCTGCTAAGCCAAGATACGTACGCAATCAATGGTTTATCTGTTGTACCAAACAAGCACTTAATATATAAACATGCATATTAAAAATAGAAACATGCATGCAACTAAACATAAACATGCATAGAACAAAAAACTATCATGCATGTTTTAAAACATAAATTCAAAGGTTTCTCATTCTTGATGTCTCTTTTTCTCTTTTCTCCAATATATACAAACACATTTCTTATTGATCATTTGCTTTCTTTCTTGTTGATAATTTATTTTCATTCGAATTATTAAGCTAGAAGTAATGGATCTAAACTAGAGAAGATTATGGATACATCAATCTCATATGCATTTTTTTGTTTAACATTATGCAATTTTTTGTTCAAGCATATGCAGTTTTTTATTTTAAGACATGCATGATTCATTTTTATGTATCACATAACAAATCAAATTGTGTAGTTTTGTATTCAACCGTATAAAATTTTATGTATAATAATATGTATTTTTATGTTCAATTATATGCAGTTTTCTGTTTAACTACATGCATGGTTTGATTTTTTGTATCACATAACAAATCAAATTACTAATATACCCTTACTGCAGCAAATCAGAGATTAGGCTTAAAGACCGAAAAAATCTCCACTATAGGATCTATGAGATAAGTGGGTGATATTGAGTACTACATACTACCTTAGACTCGGATACTATTTGATCCCTCATCTCTCTCTCTCTCTCTCTCTCTCTCTCTATATATATATATATATAGGGAGTTGATCAAATGAGTACTCCAACTTTTTTTAGAACTAAGAACTAATGTGGTCCATTCATTTTTATAATCTAATGGTCAAGATTAATTATAAATAGTTAATTATCCTCATAATTTAATGATAACCGTTTAGCCCTAAAATCAAGGAATTTGTATATTGATTTTCGTAATTATTCTCGTATGCATAATTACTACTATTATATGCATAACACGATGAATTACATGAACATAACAATGAATTGGAATAAATAGCATGCACAAGAACTATGATTATATGCATAAAAACATGAATTATATGAACAACGAAAATAGAATGTGGAATATCCAAATAACGAAAATTTAGGGATTTAGCTATTTTTATCATTAAATAATTATGTGTCGTCCGATTTTACTTAATCTAACGGTAGTTATTAGTTCTTAGTTCTTATCTAAGAGGTGGTTATCTCTATAACCAACCCCTATATATATATATATATATATATATATATATATATATATAGGGTTAAGTTATAATAAAAATCTTTTTTCAGTAAAACATAAAAATCAATGCATTTTACATATAAAGTTAATGCACTTTATGTATAAAACTAATGCACCCTTGAGTTATGGTAAAAGATCACACTATTCATCAATATTTCATAGTACAGTAACTTTATACATAAAGTGCATTAACTTTGTACTTAAAATGCATTGATTTTTAAGTTTTTACTGAAAAATAGGTTTTATTTAAACTCATCCCTATATATATATATATATATATATATATATATATATATAATTGGTATCAATTTCAATTCATGGAAATTCCCCATTTTTTATTATATATGCAATAGATCATGTAGGAATTCAAATATTGGTAAAAAATAGAAATGTTGCATTAAACATATAAATTTGTTGTTCCAAATTCAATATATAAAATGTAGCACTGAACATAAAGTTGTTGCACTAAATTAAGTCTAATAAATTTATACATTTAGTACAACAAGTTTATACGTTCAGTATATTTTCTTATTTTTACCAATATTTGCATTCCTACGTGAACCACCTCATATATTATTTTATTTTTTATTTTACTATACTTATTATTCATTTTGTTTTATTTTCGAGTCATGTAACCTTACAATTTATTTTACCTTATCTCATTTTTAATAAATTTGAATCAAAAATCAATAATTAAATGAAGGTTGGCCCAATAAACTAACGTTTGGCGAAGAATTAATAATATAACTTTAGGAAATTTGGGATTCTCGTTGATCCATTACTCAATTTCCCATCATAATTTACAACCTCACATATTGCATCCATCTCGTAAGTTTAGGATATATTCAAAATCGAGCACGGACTGCAAAGTCTCAGCTCATAGATAGTGTTTCCCCGACCTTCCTTTCACATAAAGACGAATTTAATAAAATCTCTTCATTGGTTCGTATCATAAAAATAGTAAATGGAAATGATCGTGTTGACTCCATATATATTTTCTAATTCAGAGTCTTGGTGAATAATCCTAATATGAAAATTAGTCACTGGTTACCGAACTTTTGAACTTTTCAAATCCTGATTCGTTTTCAATTCCATTTCTTATAGTTTATTATTATTCATTAGAGATTCAAAGTCCTAATTTTAATATTTAATTATTCATAAAGTGGGTTTAGACGATCAGTGTATTACAATACCAGAATTTCTGGTATACCTTTCATGCCTAAATTACTGAAATTTTATGGTATACATTATATCTGTGAATACCGAAATTACATCAAATAAATATAAATAACATCCTAACAATTAACATATAGTCAAACTTAATTATTTTGATATTCTTTAATTTGTGTTCTTAAAATTTTTATTTTGTTGACATGTTACATTCTACTATTTATGCGAGATCATAATTTGACTATTAGCCAATGACTTCCATGTTTTGTTAATTATATTTGGACTTTTGCTGAAAAAATTATTTAAAAATAAATAGAATTAAATAGAAAACAAAATAATGAAACTAACAAAAAAATGTGACTAAAACGTTGGCATACGTAATAATGTTAATAACTAGTAATGATACGAGTCCGATGCCTCCCGTGTGTAGTCACTAGGGTTTCAGATTAATATCTAAATAGTCATTATATGAGTCCTACGTGCAGAATCTAGGGTTTCAAATTAATTTTTAGTATTTAGCATTTAGAAATAGAAAGAAATTAATTATTTGATATTAGTTTTATTTGTATTAAAAATAACATCATTTTATTTTTGCTCCAACTATACCCTTGCCACAAACATTTATTTTCTATGCAATATATAAGTTAAAATGTATATTTAATATCATTCGATTATATTTAGTTTTAAAATATGTATATGAATCATAATTATCCTTATCTCATAGTTAATAACTTATAACATAAAATAGACATAAGTTGTTGGTATAGAATTATATATAATTATAGATATATTAATATAATTATGTAACTCATACTTGTATACTTATATATTATGATTACCTATATTGATTTTTTAATTTAAGAAATAACTTAGTAGATCATGTAATTATTATTTAGTTTTATAACTAATTATATGAATATTATAAAGTCATAATGTAGTCTCATTATAATTAACTATATTGATATTATAATATACATGAAAATATACATTAGGATTTGATTAACATAAAAAAACACATATATAGTTATTGAAAGTTTAAAGTGTATGTCGAACATAAGTATATTTCATTATGTACTAACAATAGAAATTATACAATATATAAATTGAATATTCTATTTAATATTATTTGATTATATTTACCCCATTTGTTTATTTTTCAAAGTCTACTTATGAATTATAATTATTTTATGTCATTGTGAATTAACTATATCATATATGAGTTGGATGTAACTTATTTTACAATTATAATCATAGTTATATATAATATAACTATACAACTCATATATATTTTTATAATTCACTACATTGATACTCTACTTTAAAGAAATAACTTAGTAAATTATGCAATCATTTTGAGTTTAACAAATCAATATCTCATTGAGATCATTTTATGATTTTATATTATAATATATATTAAAATATATATTAAAATATATATTAAAATTTGAAGATATTATATTAAAATATATATTAAAATTTGAAGAAAATAAAAAATACATGTAAAGTTACTAGAAGTTTAAATAGTATGTCAAACATAAGTATTTTTCATTGTGTATTAGTAATATAGACATTAGTCAATATACTACAACACTACAAAAAAACACGCGAACAGCGACGGAAAAATCCGTCGCTAAACATCAAAAATCCATCGTAAAAACAGAACTGCGACGGATCAGAGACGGATTTATTCCGTCTCTAAAAGCCTCGTTGTTACGAAGACAACGACGGTAACCATTCCGTCGCAAAATTTTGAAACGGACTTGCGACGGAAAACTCCATCGTTGAAAGATAGTCGTTTGACTCGTCGTTTATTACGTCGAATTAACGACGGAAACGTGCGTCGTTAATTACGACGGAATAGTTTCCGTCGCTAAATTTTTTGGGCAATTCCGTCGTAGATCCGTCGCAAATAACGACGGACTTTTTACGTCGCTATATATTTTAAATAATTGAGTCTCGGATCGTCGCTAAATCTATTAAACTTGTCCGTCAGATCCGTCGCAACTAACGACGGAATTTTTTCGTCGCTAAAAATTTCATCGTAGATCCGTCGTTGATACACCACGACAAATTAGGTTGTGTTCCGTCTCAGAACCGTCGCAGTTCCGACTTAATTCCGTCACTATTCCGTCGTTATGCTTAAAATTATTCAACACCGGTTTGATTAGGTTTTACCGTGTTTTTACATTCAATACATCCACAATCATCACAAATCCATCCACAATCATCCACAATCATCACAAATCATCACAATCATCACAAATCATCACAATACATCCACAATTATTCAATACATCCACAATCATCACTATTCTATAATTCACAACAACTATTCGATACGGAGTTATAAATCCAATCCAATTCAACAATCCAAATCCAACAACAACAATTCAACATATCCATAAATGAAGTAAAAGCGTAAAGATAAGAATCAAGATGGTGGAGGGTGGTGAGGGTCGATCTGCTACTCGAGCCCGATAGGAATCATTGGAATGCCTCTGTTGAGCTTCTAGCGAGCTTGAAGTGTTGAAGCATCCGTGCATGCTCACTCTGTTGTGCTTGAATCTCGACTCGATCGCTCACGCCTCTCTTTCTCCAAACGTGAGTTGCTCGTCCATTTGCTCTCTCTCTAACCGCATCCGCTCCTCCATCTCCGTCGATCTGCTCGATATCCGGGAGACTCCATACGAGATGTCATTGCAGAGCTAGAACTAGAGTCGCTCTCCATGAATGTGCGTGAGAGAACTAGCACCAAACAATCTCTTTTCTTGATGCGGCGCCTCAGGGGATACCGCCGAGGATCCGAGTCCTATCTACTTCTAGGCTCTCATCTGCTACGGCTTGAGTCAAATCTGAACTTGGTCCTCCACCGCTCCTGTATTTGCGGTAAAATCGTTTAAGTTTCCAAATAGAAGTTATTTTACATCATTACCATATTTAATATTTAATCTACTTACCGCGATGCTACGAGCCTTCCCATCGTATAACTTCCATCGAGGCGACATGATATTTACGAAAAACATCCCATTGGACCTCGAAATATGGACTCCACGTTCTCGGCCTATTCATTCATTCAAACATTATTAATGTACACGTAGGTAAATGATAATAAGTATTTGTGTGCATATAATGAAGTCATTGCTACTTAAAAATAAGAAAATTAAACAAGCTTCATTAATGATGTTTTAATCCAATTAGTTTGTGGCGTCTAATAACTTAGCAATTAATAGATTATGATATATGTGAGGCGGAAAGAAGAACAACATTAAAACCTAAATTGAATTCCGAAAAAATAAATACTTACAATGCTGGTAGCATAATCTAAAGCACATCTGGAGCCACCCATGTGCTTGACGATCCCGGTCCCCTCACCATCTGGCTCTGTCATCCTACTCCTTCTAGCTTTTTCCGCCTTAGTCTGCACCTCAGGCTGATTCCAATAATCACGCCACGCGGGACAATCCGATCCGGAATGAATAGAGGTGGCGCGTCGTCGACTCTGTGCCTCTTGATCTTATGAATCGATCCTTATATCTCACTTGCCGCCTTTTGGCACCATGCACGATGAACTACTTGATGAACAAAGCGACCGCGTCCCAATGAAATAATTAAAGCATAAATTTGAAAATGATACATTTGAAATGCATATAATGCACATTCGAAAATAATACATTTGTTGGGATCGAAAATAACGTGAAAGTAAGGTCTTATATGGGATCTTATAGGCTACTTTTTATAATAAAATTGTAGAATTCATTTGTCACTTGAGGCAAAACTAATTCATTTCTCCAAATCTACTAATTCCTAACCAATTGAATTAAGTTTATAGGACATGAAAAACTAACTCCTTTTATAGGTTTCGATGACTAATCGAGTATTATAGAAGTATATTTTCAATATTAAAGCCTTATTAAAGATGGATTTTGAATTATTAAAATGACATTAATAACTAGCTCAACCTTCGAATTTATGTCATTAACTTTCCTAAACAATGTACGTCGAAACCAACAATTCTTTTATTAAATAGTGACATACATTCAATTTTTTAAATGAAATTTACCTTAGATGATCTAAATACCCGTTATAAAACTTTGAAATATAAGAAGAAATAATTTTGAATATACATGATAAGGTGGTGAGGGACAGAAAGAGGAGGAACAAAAGTCGTATTCGTATTTGTCTTCTTAAGTTGTGAATTTTGCATGAAAACCCGAACACATTTATATGATGTTCCCTGTGACTTGCTGATACGTATGGTTCACTATATTATCATTGTTATCGATAGAAGAATAGTTAATAAATAATTGTTTCTAACGACTCTTGTGATGTTCATGGAGTGCGTAATTGAGTTTGAACCCACCGAGCGCGCGTCTAGATTTTCCTAAATTTATAAATATCAAGTTGTATTCTTAGTTTTGAGCCATCAATAAAAATATAATAAGATTTTTCTAGAAAATAGAGGAAAGAGTAGGCATAAGATCGAAGTTATGTGACGATGTGGTTCTCTAATCAGGATCGTATCACTTACTGTGGACGAGCTTTGCCAATTAATTTAGAGAGAGACAATCTTTCTTGTATTCGTTGTTAAATAAACTCACTCACCTTGTACCTTAGGCAGTACTATTTTCCTTTCATGGTGTTTTTCCTTTAGGTTTTCTTTGAAATTTTTTAATGAGGCTCACCTCTGAATCTATCTCTTGTGTTTTCCATGGATGTTAGGTTTTTTGCGTTCTTTCATTTATATTTCTATTTCATCATATTTGTTGTTCAATAAATTAACTCTAAATGGGAAAGAAAGCAAACAAATCTTCTTCTTCTTCTACTCTCCTCCGATTTTCTTCTTCTTTGATTTTTTTTTTTTTACAACGGCGGTGACAACACTAGCGGACAACAATGGCTATGTACACGAATAACAACAAACAACAGATTTTGAGAGAAAAAAAATGAGAACAAAATTGATGGATTTTAGAAAAAAAAATAGAAGATGAATTTGAGAGAAGATTGAGGAATCGAGAGATGGTGGTATGGTGATGGTTTATGATAAAATTCGCCAGTAATCAGAGAATGAGAAGGTGGAATTCATGGAGAATGATGAATGAGAGATTTGTTGTCAAAAACCATAGTCATGCATATAACAAAACATAAAACTGCATGTTGGTACGAAACACAAACATGCATGTAACAAAACATAAAACTGCATATTGGCACAAAACACAAACATGAATATAACAAAACATAAAACTGCATATTGGCCCGAAACATCTATGCATATAACAAAACATAAACATGTATGTTATCCACGATAGACAAATATATAGACAAAACACACTCATGCATATAACAAAACATAAACTTGCATGTTAGCCACAAAACACAAACATGCAGATAAAATACATTCATGCATATAATAAAATATATTCATGCATATAATAAAAGACAAACATATATGTTGGCCAACAAACAATAAGGGACACCATTTTTATGAGATGAATTGATGTATTGAGTACTACATACTGCCTAAGACTTTGATATTATATGATCTCATATATATATATAAAAGAGGGGGCCATTTTTATAAACGAAAAAGAAAAAATATAGATACGGCCAAAGTCCTAGCCATTAAGCAATTTAATATTTTCTGTATTTAAACAAATAATATATGTATATAAACATTATAGACTTATAGACCTCCTGTTTTCTCATACGTTTTCTTTTTTCTTTTTATTAAATGTTATAGTTCAAAATTTAAGTGTAAAATTATGACATTCTTCCTATTTTATCTTTATTTAATATTCTTAGATTATGAAAATTAATTATATATATGTATTTATTATAATAGTTAATAAAATTACAAAGATAAGCTTTTCTATTTCTTACATATTTATAATTTGACGGATACTTATAAAAATTTGGATAGAATATATATTAGATAGGCCCCAATTTTTCATAAGCAAAAAGAGTGGCACTGTTGGGAATCAAACCTGGGTCACCTAAATAATAGAGGTGAATAATTAATCATTATTCTGCACCGACTATATTGTTATATTTTCTTAATAAATATATAAAGATAGTTTCTTAAATTTTTGGACATTTCAAATTTTGGGGTCCTTGATCGTCACCCAAGCTCGCTCAGGACCGCCCTATACATAAATGGACAAAAATGATATTAAATGTTAATTTTGTGGAAGACTCAAAAATAAAATCACTGCCATCGAGTGAAATACGGTTTTATCTTATGAAAAACTTATACATCAATTCAAAATGTACCAGACTCAAATATAATGTCTAATGCAAAAAAACTTGAAAAGTATTGTTCATCTTTAATTTGGCGTGTGGATAAATTTCAACGTGAAAACATATATTTTTAATTGAATAAGGCTATGATTTGTTGGGTGTGATTGGGGCTTTGGATTCAATGTCCCATAATTAGTGTTTCGTTTTTATTATTTTTACTTTTCTTCATATTTTTTTCTTCAATTTTAATTTCATATGCTTTGACTTAATTCTGTAATTAACAAATTATTGTGTAGGATTTATTCTATCCGATTAGGGTTCGTATTATTTTTATTATTTAATTTTAATTTTATTAGTTAATAATCCATTATTAGAGTTGATAAAATTCAAAGTTATGATACATAATTAATTAAAATTTTAACTTTTTAAATAAAAATTAAATATGATTCATGATATTATAATAAATCTTATTTTTATAAAAAATATTATTAAAAATAATAAATATGATATGATATGATGATAAATAAAGAATGTGAATCACTGGATCTCTTCAAGGTTGATTGGAGGGCTCGCCGGATGCAGACATAACAAAATTGGGACAAAGATCTGTCTCCTCCAGTCTGATACTTGATGAAGTGGGGACTCTCTCGTTGACTTGAGCAGTCAGCCATTGACTCCGTCGTCGAGTCTTCCTTTCGTCTTCTACGCTCACAAAAACTAATTTATTTATTCTTTCACAAAACAAATCATCATTCATGACAATCGAACCCACAATCACAACCACATGGTTAAAAATCACACATTTGTTAGCGTGGGTACGTAGAAATGCAATGATAAAGAAATAATATAGGATAAAAATGAAAAAAGAGTTAGACTCTTCATCCGTAAGATAAATTTGTTCTATTATAGTACATGCGGTTCTACAACATTTGTCTCTAAGATACAACAACTTACTAAGTACGAGTAGTTGTACTAATAGGCGTATTCCGACGAACTACAAGATACTCGAGGCTGAGAGACTTTTGAAAGATGCATGAAGTAGTATTGTTATCTTCGAACTGGTGTGTTCAAATCGTCTTCTGTATGGTCCTTTTATAAGTCAAGGTGTATGTTCACGATATGGTGTGAAGGTCCAACTGTAAACCCGAATCGGTGCGTCGATCCATGACCAATAGGCTGATCCGAACTAACACGATGGTTCGCCCATGCACGAGTCAGCCGAGTCCAACCGCTCCACCACATGGTTCACCCGAGCCATCTCCAGGTGCCATGTTGGCAAAACTTTTGATTCCTCGAGACGATGTGCGAAGTGTGCCTCTAAAACGCCCAATGCGACAAGTGTGACTTACACGTGTTCGGACTCGGTTGGTGCGAAGCAATTGGATTAGTTATAAAATAGCTAGTTAAAAATCTGATAAGATGCACCATAATTGGGACAGACTTGATTACTCCTTGTTGGTGTGAACTCATATATATATAACTTAGAACTTCAATATTTTTCCATGTGTGATACATTAAATTCCTAATCATTAAGAAGTTAACTTTGTGCATTAATTATTCATTCATCCTATATCAGATTTAAACACATAGATACACTAAATTGATTTATACTAAATATAGATTTCAAATCCAAGCTTATATACATTTCTAACAACATTTTTTCAATTCACAATCCATCATCATTCATGATAATGGAACCCACAAGCACAACCATATGTTAAAGATAGACATTGTACCAATTCACAATCCATCATCATAAGTAGAATCTTCTTGTAAAATAAGTGCAGGCATAGCCATGTCTACATCCTTTTCCATCTCCATCTTCATCTTCCTCACCTTCTTCATCCATGCAACATTCTCACTATCCTTTGACATGAACCCGATTAGCCAAGCAGACAGCGGCCGCCTCAACCTCGCCGGCGCCTATATCAGCGACGACGAAAACATTCAAGTCACACCCAACGAGCGAGACAAAGCGCTCACCGGCAGAGCCGGCCGCGCCACCTACGGCGAGCTGCTGCATTTGTGGGACAAAGCTTCACAAAATCTCGCCGATTTCTCCACTCACTTCTCCTTCGTGATAGACTCATACCAGAACAATTTGTTCGGCGACGGCCTCACCTTTTTCTTGGCTCCTAAGGGTTCTACCATCAAACCATGGTCCTACGGCAGCGGCCTCGGCCTCCGCAACAAAACTTCGCCGGCAGACTCTTCCTCGTTGGACAGGTTCGTCGCAGTGGAGTTCGACACGTATACAAATCCTGACACCGATCCAAGTTACGTCGTCGACGGCCGCACCGTGCCGCACGTGGCATCGATCTCAACAACGTGAGCTCTGTAATAACTAAGGCATGGTACAACAATATCTCTGCAGGCGGGCAAACTGTTGCGTGGATTAGGTACAATTCTAGCACCATGATGTTGAGCGTGGATTTCACGGCTAACTGGAGCGGAGAAACTACGCGAGATAGCCTCAGCCACGAGGTTGATCTCAGAGATTACTTGCCGGAGTATGTTACTGTCGGATTCTCGGCTGCCACCGGATCCTTGTTCGAGAAAAACACCGTTATATCATGGAATTTCTCTTCGACCGATGTGGGCTCATCTGAAGAACCAAGTCCCAGCCCACAACCTCAAGTTGTCAACAGTGGCGGAAAGGATTCCAAACCTCTAGTTATCAACAATGGTGGAAAGAAGAAAAGTCTTATTTTTGGGTTGGGTGGTGCTGCCATATTACTAGTCATTCTTGCATCCACTTTTGCATTCTGTTTCTTATCAAGAAAAAAGAACAAAAACAACAAGAAGAAGCAGTACGAGGGGTTAGAGGAAGAACAGTTGTCCGATTCTGCAATGGATAATGAATTCGAAAAGGGCAACGGCCCTAAAAAGTTCTCTTACAACGAACTGGTTCTAGCAACGCATGATTTTGCAGAGAAGCTCGGAGAAGGAGGCTTTGGCAGCGTCTACAAAGGCTTCTTGAAAGCCACAAACACATTTGTCGCAGTGAAGAAGGTGTCGGAGGGATCCAAACAAGGCCGAAAAGAATATGAGGCTGAAGTCAAAATTATCAGCCAACTGAGGCATAAAAACTTGGTAGAACTCATTGGTTGGTGCCATCGGAAAGCAGAGCTTTTACTAGCCTACGAGTTCATGCCTAAAGGGAGCTTAGATTCTCATCTTTTTACAGTAAATTCAGTCTTAACATGAGAAATGAGATACAGAATTGCAGAAGGGATAGCTTCAGCTCTGCTGTATTTGCACGAAGATCAGTGGAGAAAATATGTGGTGCATAGAGATATCAAAGCAAGCAATGTGATGCTTGATAGCAACTTCAATGCTAAACTTGGCGATTTTGGATTAGCCCGGCTCGTTGATCACGATAAAGATCTGCATTCAACCATTCCTGCAGGTACCATGGGGTACCTAGCTCCGGAGTATTCAGTCACCGGGAGGGCTAGCAAGGAGACTGACATCTATAGTTTCGGCATTGTTTTACTGGAAATAGCTTCTGGGAGAAGGCCTATTGATCACAGGTTTCCCAAGGAACAAGTAGTGCTGGTGGAGTGGGTGTGGAACCTCTACGGATGCGGACAGCTTCTCGATGCAGCTGATGCGAAGCTCGACTCCTCAGGGTTAGAGGCGCGCAAGATAGAGCGTCTGATGGTTGTGGGGTTGTGGTGTGTGCATCCGGATAGCGGCCAGCGGCCGTCGATAAGGCAGGTTGTGCGGGTTCTGACATCTGAAGATCCCTTACCCGGTCTGCCTCCCTCAATGCCAAAGGCCGTGTACGATGCGGGCAGCACCAGTTTCAGTATTGATTCTGGGATCAGTGGCCAGGGCAGCGCTTCTTCGAATTTAACCGCATCTTCTGCAGGTTCAGTTTGAGCTTGAATTGCACTGCCGTAGTTTGCTGCAGAGTTTCTCCACACAGAAGGCACAAGTAAGGTTCCTAAGGTGGCATCTCTGTGTTTTGCATTTTGCAATAAATAGGTGCTGGACTTATAGTTGAGCTATATGCATAACCGAATCAAAGTATGCCATTTCTAAAACTAGTTCAATTGCTTCAGACTGCTTGCCATCACGATATGGACATGCCACTTTATTCAGCGCTTGTTCATTCTTGTTTCTCTTAGAGATTAGGCCCTGCAAATAATTCTTAATTTTCCCATTATCCTCGATTCATATTTTATTTTTGTTCTCTAATGATTCTGTTGATGATGACCCCAATAACAGATGTATACATTCGGAGTCGATTAGCCAATCAGCCTTCACGATCATCCATTGTTCTCATCCATCCACCATATGAACTTGACGGATTTACTTCTGGTGCACGGACGATGGTCATATCATAGAATATGCAAGGTCTGTTCTTCTAGAGTTTTATAAATAATAGATATAAAAAGATGAACTATAGATGGTGTTTTCATGTTCAAGAACAACTTGTTTCGACTCTGCAGTATGTTGTCCTCTGCATTCTGCATGGTTTTGAGATGAAAAACGGGATGTAGAATGGCTGAAATATGTGTTAAACCTACTCCATCTCGTATTTTCCTCCATTTGAACAAGAACATAGGCTGCCTTCAATTCAAATATGTGATGCTTTTGTGTTATTTTTCTGATCAATTTATCACTCAACAATCTCAAAACTTCTCATTGCAGCAGGTATGTATTTTAATTGACGCGATTTCAGATGTTATTTGTTTGTTTCCTTGCATTTCTTTTGGGTTTGGCTGCATTTTTTGTTGGTTGGTTCCAAGGTAAATGCATCACATCCTTCTAATTTAAAGCAATAGCTGATCTGCTTAAATAATTTATTTCCTTTTATATCAATGTGAGAATACTACATGTCATTCTGCAAATTGAAAAAGCTAGAATGTAGAACCATGATCTAGGTGATGTGATTTTTTATTTTTATTTTTGTTAATTTGTTGTCAAAACATGTTTTCTTGCATCGGTTTATTCTGCAAATTAACATGCCAGAAATAGTTAAGCATTCAGGAATGAGGACAGATGAGATGAGAGAAATACTGTTCTTGCAGGTTGGTTCAGCAGAACTATTTTCGACCGAATCAAAGTCTCTGCAACGGTAGGGACAAGCCCCCCGACGGGATTCATGTTTGAGAAGCAGCATATGCATGGGCTGTATTTCAACCAATCTCCTTCGGAGGTAGATTTTGTGTCGAATTAGCTGCTCGATTTAACAGCTTTGGATTGGTATCGAGTTATGTAGAAGCATTCATTCTATATTGAGACATCCATCTTTTGAAATATAGAGAGCCTCTTCACCTTTGTTTGATCACCAAGAATCATTAGTGTCTCCATATATTGCTCTCTCTCTCTCTCTCACACACACACACAACACATTTTCATATAAGTTGCATAAAGATAGAGAATCTTGGTGAGTTGAGACCAATGCATATTACTCTATTCCTTGTTTTTTTGCTTTGATCCACATGGCTTTTGCTCTCTCTCTCACACACTCACACACACTCACACACATTGATTGATAACGAGATGCAATGCAGTGCAGGTGCAATGCAGGATGTTGCTCTAGCTATGGTTTCCATGAGACCGGTCCCTCTTGGTCCAGTGGTGGAGGCATTGTCCCAATCGGACAAATATGGAACCGGCCGTCGTTTGGACGCACGTTCAAGAAAAGCTGGTGAGGGAAAATCCACCTGAAGGAGTCTTCAAGATTAAGGGCAGTAACCATTGCCCGTTCTTCTCAAAGCCTCACTCTTTGTATAAAATTTTGATTGAGATCGCCCAAATTTCATAGCAAAATATAATTTCAGGGGATTTTCTGTTTAGTTGGGGTATATATATATTTATTGGGTAACTCAATATATAATCTAATATAATGCTTCAAGCAATTTATTGACGACTTCTTTTGCTCTTCTCTTTCCTCCCAATTTCTTATTTTAAAATCGTTTGAACGACAATATATTTTTGGTTTTTCAAAAGCCCAATTAACATCATCAGTTCCGCAAATAATAATTTTTGGATGATTGTATACATAGCCCCCAGTTTTCGGGGAAATCTGCAGCTAAAATATTTGCACCTTATTCAATTTACAAGGGTAAAGCTGCATTATCTGCTGATCCTCTTCTCCCCAAGTTTACTAAATTGGAAGTATGATATTAGATAACAAAGTTTAGTTATTTTTATGATTATGTATTCCCATTTTTTCTCTATGAAGCTATAAGTTGGATCCCTTATTTGTAGTCTGGGATTACCGATTTGAACGTCGTGGTGTCATCATGTTGACATTCGGCCTGCTATTGGTGAGCGCAAATATGATTGGGAGAAAAGGCAGGTAATTTGGTCACCGCTTATCTATATGTTGACATTCGACATTCTTTAACGTCCTTCTGCTGGATTGATCTGGCTCATCTGTACGTTGTTGTTTATACTACATAAATTTGCTCGTCCGCAATGTGTTGGATCCTGATCAATTTGGGTCCCAAAGATTCGTGTGAATTCTTCCATGACCCATCAATGCTATCAAGGTTGTTTTTCTATTTGGGTTAATTTGTTTGTTTGCATTTGAATCTATTGTTCCCAATTTTTTCATCTTTGGTTAGTTTAGTTTTGAAATTAACTGCAATTTAATTCACATAATTCTTAGTAATGCAGGTCAAGTTAGAAAGAGTCTATCAGTTAAAGCACATGCTGATGGCAGTGGTTACTTTGTTTCTCTGATCAGTAAGTAGTCCTTTTATTTGTGAAGTTGTGCAAATGAATAGTGAAGTTGATGACCATAGCCAAATGGAGTGACTTAGTGTTATAGTGATGAGTACCTTAGTTGGTAGTTCTACCATTGTACTCGTTTGATCTTTAATTTTGAACAAAATGCAATAGGAATACCTAACTTAGTGAATAGATTGATGTTGCTTTGTAGGTGTTGTCAGCAATGTCCTCAGCAGTATAAAGAAATTTTATAGCCACATGCACTATTTTTTCTCTTCAATTTCTCTAGCATCAATCTATTTTTTTATTTCAGTTTTACCTAATGTTATTGTCTGAGCATCAAATTCAATTTTCGTATTGTGTTTCAGAAATGGTATTTCTGCTTCATCCCTTCCATACAATAGAACTTCGAATTTAAGTTTTCTAGATTTATAATACAAGGTGCCTATAAGAGCCTTAATATGCTAATTTGGAGGCACAAATCTTTTAATACTACATAAAAGTGACCCTAATTTATATGAAAGCTCAAATAAGTGTCTAATGCATTAACCTAAAGACAAATATAAGTGTCTCGAATGTTACTTTATCGACATATGAGGTTTTATATTACACATTATGTGCATCAAATTTAAAATGAATGTTGATGCTACACATTTTGTGTCTTTAAATTTATGTTTTATAGACACAAATAAGTGCTCCCATAAATTTATCAACATAAATTTTAAATTATTTAGGCACCTATATGTGCCTCGAAAAATCAATCTTGGGACATATTAAAGTGATTGAAAAGTTATTGATTTAGAGACACTTAAAAAGTGTCGTAACTCTTTTGGGACACGATACTTGGAGGCATATATGATAGGTGCCCCGAAAATCATAAGTGTCCCAAAAGGGTATATATTGAGGCACTTTTCGGTGTCCGAAAATCACTTTTTTGTTGTAGTGGTTCCTCCGATTTGCTGCCCAAATGAAACTGTTTTTTGAATTTTTTGCATAAATGTGTGTTTTTGTTTTTATTTTTATTTTTATTTTTGTCTTCGTTCCTGCAAAAATTTGTGTAACTGTTGTGTGACTAATAAAGTTGTGTTGATTTTTCAATTTTCTAGAGTATAATCAGTATATTAGCAGTTAGCATGCATGTATATGAAACTTTATAAATACCCAAAAAAAGTATAGTGTAAGTTTTAGAGTTTAGTTCATAAAATCTAGAGCTATATATATACGAACAAAGTCATTTCGTGACTTGACTCGAGAAAATATCATTCGAAGTTTGTTCTTTCCATGAACGAACTGAACTCGAGCTTAGGGATGTTCAGCCGGCTCGTAAGCTCGTGAACATGTTTGGTTCGAACATAAACGAGCATGTTCGTGAATCTTAATACGAAGACGTTCGCGAATCTTAAAACGAATATATAAAATAATAAAGTATTTATATATTTATTTTATAAATAATACTCCATCCGTCTACCAAAAACTTGCATTTAATTACTTTTTGAGACATCCAATAAAAGCTTGTATTTTTTATTTTTGAAAATATCAACTACCCCCAATCTACCATTTATTTACAAAAACACCACACATGACCCACCTTTTTACTTCCACTACTCATTAATATATTCATTTATTATCTTCACTCACTTTACACTCATTATAATTTATTAAAATTTGTGCCACCAAATGCAATGCAAGCTTTTGGTTTTGGTGTACGGGGGAGTAACTTGCAAATTTGCATGTGTTATTGATAATTAATAAAAATTAATAATAGTAATAATAATGACATAAATTTTGTCCAACTTATATAACTAATTAATTATGAGATTAATACAATTATAACTTATAACTCATAAATAGATTTTGAAAAAAAAATGTAATCGAATGATATTGAATATTATATTCATTTTATATATTGTATACTCTATATTATTAGTTCATAATACCAAATACTTGTGATTCACGTATACTTTAAACTTTTGACAATTATAAATATAGTTTTTATTTAATCAAACCTTAATATATATTTTCATATGTATTATAAAGTAAAATCATTAAATAAAAAATTAATTAATGCAATGACTGTTGAGTTGGAAAATAAAAATAATAATAACATGATCTACTAAGCTATCTTATGAATAAAATATCGAATATCGATAAGTATAATGTATAAGTATGGCATGAGTACATTGTTATATTTATATATCTATAGTTGTAATTTCTAAAATAAATTACATATACCTTATATAACTAATTAACTATGAGATAAATAGAATCATACTTCGTAAGCCAATGAATGAAGTAGATATAATTCAATGATACTCCCTCCGTCCATCAAAATCGTTCCTTGATTTTCGTGACATGAGTTTTAATAAATTGTAATGAGTGTAAAGTAAGTGGGTGTAGAAATGTGAACCACGAGTGACTTTTTTTATAAATAAGTGGATAGGTTTAAGGTAAAAATGTTAAGTTGGTGTTTCCAAAAAAAGAAAGTAAATTTTTTTTGTGGACGGACCAAAATAGAATTAAATGAACGTATTTGGTGGATGGAGGGAGTATTAAATAATGTATTTTTTATATATTGTATAGTTTATATCATTAGTGCATAATGAAAATATTATATAACACATACACTTTAACTTTTGTTAATATATATATATATCATAAATATCACCTTAATATATATTTTCTTGTATATTACTCCCTCGTCCCCCAATTTTCTTTCTAGTTTTCCTTTTTGGTACGTCCCGTAAACTTCTTCATATTCCATTTATGGAAACGATCTCACAAAATCCCCCTATTTATTACTCTCAACATCCTTTATTTACATATTTTATCACCCATTGTCCAACACTATCCATTCTTCTTACCCTTAAAAACACCACTTATTTACATATGTTATCATCTATGGTCCACTATTAATTAATTTAACACTACACAAATGTGAGACTCTTACTCTACTCACAATACACTCAATAACTTTTGTTAAAACTCGTGCCGAAGATTTTCAAAAAAATTGGGGAACGGATGTAGTGTTTCATAAAATTGTAAGATGAACAATTTATTCAATGGGACTTTGAGTTGGAAAACTGAAAATATAATGACATGATCTACTAAGTTAATAAGAATATCAATATATATAGGTAACTATATTTATATCTATGACTATAATTATTATAATTCTAAACTAAGTTATATCTAACATATGTAATTAATTAACTATGAGATAAAGATAATTGTTCATAAATAAATGGATAGACTAACTATAATCGAATACTATTAAGTATTATTAATTTCATACATTGGGTAAATATAATTTTATGTGCTCCCGAGGATCTATCTTAGCTATTTAATTCACCACACATTAATTATATTCCTAGCATGCTCCTATACAATTAATTGCAATACATAGAGGGTTTCTCACATTTACCTATAAATTTCTAGCACCGTTGATCGATGGCTAACTCTAACTTTGATCTTATGAACTATGCCCTGGTTACCTGATCTCCAATGCTGAGTGAGAACAATTTATGGAAAACACCAAATTTTCTCTCCCCTATGAGGTTTTGAAATTCACTATTGGGGATGGGATGATACTGGCTTTCTCATATCGTGTATTTTTAATCATCGAGATCAAGGTTCTTCATCACGGTCAGATAAAACAACTTGTCTCACTATGATCCACTAGTATGTCAAGACTGTCATATCCCGATTGCATGATCTCCAATGCTGAGTGAGAGCAATCTATAAAAACACCAAATTTTCTCTCTCCTATGAGGTTTTTGAAATTCACTATTGTGGATGGGATGATACTAGCTTTCTCATATCTTGTATTTATAGTCATCGAGATCAGGTTCTTCATGACGGTTAGATAGAAAAACTCATCTCACTATGATCCATCAATATGTCAAGATTGTCATATCCCAAATCCCGAGGGATAGCACGAATGTCAGGGTGTGGCAAGTGATTGGAAATAAGATGCGAGGAAGAAAGAGGAAACCATACATACATTTAAGGTTCACTTGCTTGACAAAAATTAGGCAGCATCTCCTCTATAACAAGATAATCCAAAAAGAAAGAGAAACTGAAAACAAGCAAATAAACACATCTACACAATATTGGTGTTGGAAAGCTCGGCACGCCACGTTGGTCGTATACAACCGACTAAAATCACGGGGTGATACGATCCTCGCCAATCAGTTAGAAATTGATGCGAATACATAGCCCAGATTCAGACACGGAAACGAACGACGAAAAGATAGGATGGATACTACAATACCCTTGAAGTCGACCCTCTAAGAACCGCAGGCAATACTTGACACCTACGATACAAAGAAAACTAACCCAAAAAAATGACGACGAAATTCCCCGAATTTTTTTTTACTTTTTCTGAACCTCTCTAGGGACCTCTGGTAACACGGATATCAAAATTAGAAATAACGAAATTGCAAATTTTTTCGCCAATTTACTCTTTTTTTTTCGACTCTAATGGATCACTACTTCACAACGACTAGAAAATTAGGACTTGGGATGATCAGGATAACTTTTGATCTCAAACAAATAAAGTGCATGTAAATTTTCGATCCCTAATGAGGTGTATATGATGGATCTATTTGGGATGATCTAACAAGGATAAAATCTATGATGATTAGAATATATATGATGATCACCGACTCAACACGGTGGATAGGACTCAACACGAAGAAGACACAGACAGAAAAATGAATAACCTAACACGGAAGACACGACCTAGCTCGGGGAAAGGCTCTAATACCAAATGATACGATCCTCGCCAATCAGTTGGAAATTGATACGAATCGTAGTCGAGTCGACGCGAAGCGAGCGACGAACGATAGGATGGATACTCGATACCGCGAAGTCGACCTCTAAGAACCACAGGCAATACTTTACCCTCGACCCAAGAACAACTCGCATCAACAACACGTGAACGATGAAAGATGCCACAAACAGGGTGGATATCCGCTTGATAAGTCGATAATGAATTACTTGGCAAAACACAAGAAATTCGAAGAGCTTTTGATTTCAATAAAAATATATTGGTGAGTTTTATTCTCTCTTCAAGAGCTCTTCAAATTTCTTGTGTTTTGCCAAGTAATTCATTATCGACTTATCAAGCAGATATCCACCCCGTTTGTGGCATCTTTCATCGCTCCCGTGTTGTTGAGGCGAGTTACTCTTTGGGTCGTAGGGGTCAAGTATTGCATGCGGTTCTTAGAGGGTCGACTTCAAGGGTATTGGAGTAACAATCCTATTTGTTCATTGTACGTTTCCGCGTATGATTCTGGGCTACGTATTCGCATCAATTCCAACTGAGTGGCGAGGATCGTATCACGAGGGCTGAAAAATCGGACAACCAATAACAACTATTGAGGAATGAGAGTCCTACTACATCTCAAGTCAAGTAAATGATGGGGTATCAGAGAGCCTAGCTCGCCAAAAGGACTTAGCCGACCAGCTCCACTCATGAGGTTGTTATTGTCTCGACTACTACGTGAGGGCTTTGGCCAAACATCCAAAAGGGACTGATTACTCGCACTCTCCATCAAGAAGCAGTACAGAAAATGGTAGATAATCACAACATAAACCAATTGAATTTAAAATACTTCAAATATAATAGTCATAGAACTCAACCGAGTTTCTAGATGATAGCAATAAAACATACACACTTAAGAGCGTACATCGAAACGTAGCACACTTAAAACAAAAATAGAGAACAACCAACAAGCCTCAACCGTTCATCATGTTCGCCTGCTTAGTGACCTGACATCATTTGAAAAGATATTATGCTGAGTACTAGCGCACTCAATAGGTCATGCATTTTCACAAACGGTTCATAAAAACAAAACGAAGAAAGTTCATGTCATATGTTAAATATATAAGGTTTTAAAACATAAATCCTCTTCCATGAAACCAAAATATTTTACTTGGGGCCCTTAGCGCATTTAATTGTTACTCTAAGCTATCTAATCTCGGGGATGAACCACACTTCGAGATCATGTTAAACATAACCGAGGTGAGACTCCCGGACGAACCACATTTCAAGATTAAGGGTTAAGCAATGGGCAGAATCCAGAAGCCACACCATATGTCGGTATGCCAGTGGAGATCAATCCACGATAGTACAAACTCATGTACACAATCCTTGTTAAGCATGTTAGATCCTCTAAGAGCCATAATTGCTTTAAAAAGAGCATTAAACATATAAAGATTCATAAAAATATTTTCATGGACATTCAACATTTTCTTTTGAAATATCAGAGCTTAATAACTCAAAATATAACCCGCCTTAACCTTCGACTGATCTTTGTACTCAGCATGTGTATCTTCGTAATCTTCCAACCTTAGATCTTACTTCACAAGGTTCATACATTACAACTTTTAAGCTTAGATTTTGTTCCAAAACTCTAGGGATCCGTAAATCATGCAAAACGTAAAAACTAGGGTTTTCTTTCTCTTCAAACTAAAAACTATGACATCCGAATTTTCAAAAAAATATAATGCAGAAGGAAACTTGTTCAGAATAACCATCCCTACAAACCATTGCATTTTAAAAATACATGCATGGGATTCATGGATATCGCATGCAATAATCATGATAAAAGTTCATGCTTATCCTATTTTTTCTGGTAGATCCATAAATTCATCAACTATGAAACTTGACTCAATAAATAGCATTCTCAAAGTACAACATGTATGCATAATTTTTGCAAACATCGAATTGTCCATGCCATTTTAAAATATTTAAAAATAATAAAAATCGTGATCCGGCAACCTTAAACATGCATAAAATGAAAAATATATTTCGATCAATTTATAGATCCGATAATCCAGAATACAAAATCCTTAAGGGACGAAGCCAAAAGATGGCTCGTTGGGCGACTGTGGCGGCATGGTTGTTGCACATGCGGTTTGACAACCAACAGATGCCTCGTTGCTGCCCGGGCTTAAGGGCATTGTGTTCTACGCTATCAACTCTATAAGATAGATGGATTATAAATAAAGAATGAGAAAAAAAATAAACATTGAGCTTGTCGGGCAAACGGTAAGTAGCGGTGGCTAGGCACCCCAATAGGGCCCACCCCCTCTTAGCCGTCCCTTGTCTCGTCGAGATCGCTACCGCATACCTTAGGCGCCTCGCTCACCTTTCGTCTCTTCCTCAATATGAAAGACCCGTTGAAAAGAACGAGGAAAAATGAAGGACCTAGGCTCATATTTGTAGTTTTTCAGAAGCTCGCTTGTACAAGCGCGTGTGCAAGGCTAATGCAAATAAGAGTGTGCTTGCGCAATCACTGGCAAAGTGCTAATCGGAAAACACTTTAAAATCATAATTTGATCGTTTGAAATATATTTTCAAAAATTCAAGAGCCTACATGCTCCCTTTTAGAAACCCTTCGCAAAGACTATTCATTTGCAAAATTTGAAAATCATATGAATTTAATGCATATGAGAAACATATTTAATTTGAACATCGGATCCCAATCTAGGTCCAAACAAAGTCTAACTTCTTCCAAACTTCACCGAAAAGTCTAATGAATATTTTAGTAATATTCTACAAAGAAACAGGTTGTTATATTCTTATAAAAATTTTGTCGTCAAAATTTACATACCTAGGTCTTTTAACTCGAGATACTGGGCTAACATCGTATTCCTAACATCTTATTCTCCAGTTCACGTAGCGTTATCCTCATCATGGTTATTCCACATTACTTTCACAAGGTGAACTTTCTATTTCTCAAAACTTGAACTTTTCGATCAAAGATCTTTACTAGTCTTTTTTCATAATTCATATTCTGAACTAGCACAACCTCATCATAACATGTTTATTAAGACCAAATAGTGGTCATATCCCATAATGAACAATGTTCATGTGCACCATCAACTTTCGAGAGAATCACAAATTCCTACATTCACATAACAATTCACAATTCTATTTCCATTCTCATTACACATGTATCAACTTTGTGCGTTAATATATAGCTTTAAATCACATAACTTTTTCTTTTGTATATTCAATGCAATCTCTCATCAAAAACATTCTTTCAAACTTAGCCATATGATTTCAATAGTCCCAAACATGACAACAGTTCAAAATTTAATCATATTGGTTCATACTCCTAATATGACAATGTTAAAAATTCTTGTCATATGGTGTCATACATCCAACATAACATAATATTTGAAAAATACTCTGAATACTTGTATGAACCTTGAAATGAAACTTATTAAAAATTGTGTACCTTACTTTATTGATGGCGGTGTGATAGCGAGTTGGGGGTTGTTGTATACAAGACTAACCACGTAATTTAACTAAGAGCATCAGGTTTATCAAGACCATAGCTCTGATACCATTCTATCACGTCTCAAATCTCGAGTGATGGCACTGATGATAGGGTGTAGTAAGGGGTTGGAAATAAGAAGCATGAAAGAAAGGGAAAATCATATATAAATATGAGGTTCACCTGCTTGCCAATTGGGCAACATCAGCTCTATCATAAGATAAATTAATTCAAAAAGAAAGAGAAACTAAAAACAAGCAAATAGACACATCTACACAATATTGATGTCGAAAAACATGGCACGCCACGCTGCAACGGACTACAATCACAGGGCAGAACAATTGGACAAACAATAACAACTATTGGAGTATGAGTCCTACTACACCTCAACTCAAGTAAATGATGGGGTATCAGAGATCTTAACTCATCAAAAGGAGTTGGCTGACCAACTTCACTCATAAAATCGTTCTTGTCTCGACTACTACATGAGGGCTTTGGCTAATTATCCAAAATGAGCTTACTACTCGCATTCTCCATCAAGAAGCAATAAAAAAGGTAGATAATCATAACATAAACCAACTGAACTTAAAATACTTCAAATATAGTAGTCATAGAACTCAATTAAGTTTCTAGACGATAGTAATAAAACATACACACTTAAAAGATTATAGTGGAACGTAGAGTACTTAAAACAAAAATATTGAACAACCACCTCGCCTCAGCCGCTCATCATATCCGCCCGCTTAGCGACCTTAAATCATTTGAAAAGATTTTGGGTTGATTACAAATGCACTCAATAGTTCATGCATTTTCACAAACGGTTCATAGAAACAAAAGGCAGAAAGTCCGTGTTATACGGTAAACACAGAAGGTTTTAAAACATAAATCAACTTTCATGAAATCAAAACCATTTACTTGGGGCTTATTAGTGTGTTCCATCGTTACTCTAAGTTATTTGATCTTTGGGACGAACCACACTTCACATTTAACCCGAATGATCAAACCACACTTCGGGATCACGTTTAACATAGCTCAGGTGAGACTCTCGGATGAACCACACTTCGAGATCAACCACCGGGTTGGGCAACGGACATAACCTAGAAGCCATATCACATGTCGGTATGCCAGTGGAGATCAATCCACAGCAATATGAACTTGTGTACACAACCATTAAGGGCATTGTGTTATACATGATAAATTCAATAAGATAGACATAATATAAATAAAGAAGGAGAAAAAAAATAAAAATCAAGCTTACCGATGAGAGGGTAGGTTGAGGTGGCTAGGCACCCTAATGGGGCCCACCCCCTCTTAGCCATCCCTTGGCTTGTCGGCATCGCTACCGCGTACCTTAGATGCCTCGCTTGCCGCTCGTCTCTTCGTCAATACGAAAGAGTCGTTACAAGAAAAACTGAAGGCTCTAGGCCATTATTTATAGTTTTTCAGAAGCTCACTTGTGTAAGCGTGTGTGCAACGATGATGCAATTAAAAGTGTGTTTGTGCAATTATTGACACAAGCGCTGATCGGAAAACACTTTAAAAATCATAACTTGATCGTTTGAAATTTGCTTTCCAAAATTCAATAGTTTACATGCTCACTTTTAAAAACTCTTCACAAAGAGTATTCATTTACAAAATTTAGAAATCATGTTAATTTAATGAATATGAAAAAAAGATTTAATTCGGACATCAGATCCACCGTTCTAGATCCAAACAAAGTACAACTTCTTCCAAACTTCACCGAAAAATCTAAAGAATATTTATAATATTCTACGAGGAAATGGGTAGTTACAAAGACGTACCAACATAGACAAGAAACTAAGTCACTTTACTTCTTATCTATATTGCAACTTATACAACAACTCATCATGAAGTTGTCTCAGTTGTGATCCAAGTTTATATCTCAACAAGTTCAACCAATCATACGGACTTTTGTGATCTCCTACAACTGTAAAATCTAACTTTTGTGTAAGATAAATAGAGAACTTATGCAATCAGTAAACAATATTAAGATAGAAAATCAAAATAGTGATAACAGGAAATATTTTATACAAGCTCAATAAATTTATTTTTAGTCTACAAATCCAACATTCTATATCTTTAGACTTTAGTACATAATAAAAAATATTTATGTACCACATATATTTAAACTTTTGATAACTATATATGGATTTTTCTAATAAAATCGTAATATACATCTTCAACAATTATAATGTATAACCATATATAATCAATTTTTTGTGTCCATCGATTTTTTTCTTGTGCACTAATTGCTTTTTGCCCTAGCTATGTTAGATAAAATTTATATTCTCATTTTGAATAAATCAATATAAAAATAATAATGAAATTAAATGAATAATTCACATTGAATATAATAATATCAAGCTCATAATTAGATCAAATGGAACTAATAACACAAACTCAATAATACTAAATCAATAGACCAAAGTTTATAAAATTAACTAAATTAAAGAAATAAAAAGTAAAATTTATAAAATATGTAATAGGGAAAAGAATCCCTAGTTTTATACTTCTATTTCCTTCCTCCGCCGCTATCTTCTTCTTCAACAAATCCAAACTCTACCACCCGCTTGCCATTATCACCATCCTCTGCTCCTTCTCCTACTTCTTCGGCGCCTGGCAGCACGGCTATGGTGCCACAACCTCATCTGCGAACTCAGTCATCCTCGCCACCACCTTTCGCCATACAACGTCAAATACAAAGTGCAACTGCCCGGAGAAAAAGGACCTACCCAAGTGGCCGCTCAAATAACAAATTCAGAATCTTTGGCATGTAGCAAAGTTCGAGCTCGAGCTCGAGCTCGAATATGCCATACACGAGCAATTATAGAACCCAACTCGAGCTCAATTTATAAATGTTGAGCCAAGTCTGAGCTCAAATTAAAGCTCGAATTCGAGCTCGAGTCGAACTCGAGTCTGCTGGTATTCGACTTGGCTTAGCTCAGCTCGTGTACATCCCTAATAAATCATGAATTTTGTAACAGTTTCTTATTAAAAAGACAAACATACTCCAATTAGTCTTCCCACCAACTTATTCAAAATTTCTTAAAACTTGGGCACATACTCCAATTAGTCTTCACACCAACTTATTCAAAATTTCTTAAAACTTGGGCATCCTTATCTTACTCAATATATGTTTTTCATTTATTCAAAGAGATCATTTTCTCATTCTCTTTCTCTCTCACACAAAAAATTGGATGTAAATTTCTTGAATTTTTTAAAAATCTACCGTGTATAACGAAACCGTGTAGATAGACATTGAGTACACTGTGTTGCAAAGAATGAGTTACTATGGTACTGAATCGGACCTTCTTTGTTGGATATTTTAGTATAATTGGATTGACTTGTTTGATCAGTGTCGTCATAATAATACTTTATATAATTTGGGTGGTGCGGTGCACGCTTATATGAATTTATTATGTCGGTGGGGTTCGGGGCAACGCCCGAAAGGTCAGGCGGCGGCCGCTTCTGAGAATCGATGGGCGCGCCTGGCTGAGTCGAGCTTGGAAATTTTATTTCGGTCGATTACTTTACGTAAATTTCATCGAAACTTAATTTACGAAATTTCGAGGGACTATTTTGCAATTATAAAAATTGCAAACCGCTTATTCAAAAGCGTTTATCGTCGGTTTGAGATAGAATCTTGCTGATCAAAATTCAAAACTCAAAGAACATACAAAACGTTCAAACTCGAATTGTATCCTATCGAATAATTCGATAGTACCTTCGACTGATTTGATCCGAAAGTGTTTACACGACTTTCGAGTATCAGTTGTTCGATTTTCTATTTCGTATATTTTCTACAAAGATCAAATCAATTCGAAGGTGGCGACAGGGGAATCTATGAAGGACATGACAAGGAATTTCGAGAAGTTGGACAAGTTTGTTTGGGTGATTTGATGACCGGCGTAAGAAGATGCACTTTATGTTGTGAATCTCACGGTTGTGTCGTTACGAGTACTCCCATGCCCGAGGTTGTGGAAGGCGAAACCCTAGAGCAAACGAGAGGCGCTGAAGTGGGAGAACGATGACTACATATGTCGTGGCCACATCTTGAGCGGTATGTCGATTCCTCTTGATGTGTATCAAAATGTAGAGTCCAAAAGGAATTATGGATTCACTCGAAGCGAATACATGGCGAAGATGCCTCAAGCAAGAAGTTTCTTGTTGGTAATTTTATAAATTATAAAATGGTAGATTCGAGGGCTGTCATGGAGCGAAGATAATGAATTGCTTAGGATATTGGGACAATTAAGCCCAATATGAGATGGATTCAATAAGACAAAGTAAAACTTTGAGATTGGTGATTTACCACCGGTGTATACCATTGGGTTGTAAATGGATCTTCATAAGAAAGATGAAGATAGATGGAAGCATAGACGGTATAAAGCTAGATTGATTATCGAGGCTTTAGATAAAGGAAGGTATTGATTTCTTTGATACCTATGCTCACGTGGCTCAGTTTCCACCATTAGATTATTGTTAGCGATTGCGACTATACATAATCTAATAATTCACCAAATGGATGTTAAGGCGGCATTCTTGAATGGTGAATTGGATGAAGAGATTTACATGAAACAACGAGAAGGTTTTGTCATTCTGGTAGTGAACATAAAGTTTACAAGTTGGAGAAATCTCTTTACTGGACTAAAGCAAGCCCTAAGCAATGGCATCGAAATTTGATGAGGTTGTGTTGTCTAATGGTTTTGTATTTAACCAAGCGGACAAGTGTGTATATAGCAAGTTTGATGCTTACGGTAAAGGAGTAATCATTTGCTTATATGTGATGACATGTTGATCTTTGGTCTTGACCAAGATCAAGTTGATAAAACAAAGGAATTCTTGTCATCTAAGTTTGAAATGAAAGATATGGGGAGGCGATGTGATACTTGGAATTAAGATCATACGTGGAGAACATGGTATTTCTATTTCTCAATCCCATTATATTGAGAAGGTGTTGGAAAAGTTTAATTTCAAAGATTGTTCTCCAACGGAACTCCTTTTGATCTAGTGTGAAACTCGTGCCTAATAAAGGAGTTCTTGTGAATCGACAGAATATTCAAAGGCTATTGGTTCCCTCATGTATGCTATGATTAGCACCGGACGATATAGCCTTTCTTTGTAGGAAGCGAGTAGATACACTCATAATCCAAGTTTAATTCATTGGCAAGCAATTAATCGAGTATTTAAATACTTGAAAGGAACTATGGATTATGGTTTGACTTATTCGGATTTCTTTCATTATTGAAGGTTATTACGATGCAAGTTGGATTACCAATTTAGAAGATCATTCTTCTACAAGTGGTTGGACATTCCTTCTTGGAGGTGGTGCTATATGTTGGGCATCAAAGAAACAAACATGTATCACTCATTCAACAATGGAATCTGAGTTTGTGGCTTTAGCGGTGGTGGTAAAGAGGTGAATGGCTAAGAAATTTGATTTATGAAATTCCATTGTGGCGAAACCGTTATCACCAATATCTATCGATGTGATAGTTCAGCTACCTTGGCTATGGCATATAGTCAAGTGTCTGATGGAAGTCTAGACACTTAGGTGTTAGACATAGCATGATCGGGAACTTATTACAAATGGTGTGATATCTGTGGAGTTTGTGAGAACTCAACACAATTTAGCCGATCATTTAACCAAAGGGTTAAGTAGAGATCTTGTCGCAAGTCGGCTATAGGGATGGGTTTAAAGTCCACTAAAATCTCGATATTAAGATACCCAATTCCCGTCTAGTATGATGCTAGGTGCTGAATTCAATGTGGAAAGCTTAATATCTAGAGATTGGAACACATTAAAGAATTATCCCAGGTATGTGTTTGGACACGCAAGTTAAGGAGGTTGAATGTTTACATTCTTAATAGTTTCTTTGACAAATTGCATATGCAGGTGCAAGAATAAAGAGCTACCTATGTGAGCATGAAGTTTAGTTGCTTGAAGTTGGGACTTGGCTTTGACATGCTTATGAAGGATAAGGACCGAGTAGTAAAATATAGTGTCAGATAGAACAAATATGTATGTAAACATATGTGTACATTATCTTCGTGTATTGATATGAATTCACGTGGTTCAATCTTAGAGATACCTGTTATTGAATATATGGAATAGTAGTGTACTATGGTGACTTTATCGAGTATTTCATTTATGCATATGTTTGATACTTTGAGATGTATTGTTTTGTTAATCAATTACACTAAAATAGGGAGGATTGTTGGATATTTTAGTGTAATTGGATTGACTTGTTTGATCGACTACTAATACTTTATATAAGTTGGGTGGTGCGGTGCGCTTATATATAATTTATTATGTCGGTGGGGTTGAGGGCAACGCAGCAATCAGGCGACCCTTTGTTGGGTCAGGCGCCACAGGTGGGGTCGAGCTTGGAAATTTTTATTTCGGTTTACTTCTGAAATTTCATCGAAATTTAATTTACAAATTTCGAGGAAGCAATTATAAAATTTGCAAAGCGCTTCAAAAACGGATTATCGTCGGTTTGAGATAGGAGTCAAAAAATTGAAAAAAGAACATCAATCAAACTACGAATCTCGAATAATTCGATAGATAATTTGACCAAAGTGTTACACTTTCGACGATTTTCTATTTACTATTTTCTACATTCTTTACTAGCGGATGAGGAGAAAAGAAGGAAAGAGCGAGAGGAAAAGATGAAATATGAGGCGTAGGACCCGGTAAATTATTTATCACGCCACATATCACATAACTAATCTTAACTGTAATCCTTTATCTTGACTATGGGACTTTAGAGTTCATTTAGTGACTAAAACGTGCAATTTAAACTAACTAAAACGAGTAGAAATAACGAGAATTTAAACAAATGAAAGAATATCTTAGAACTTCAATTTCAATAAAAAAAAGTCAATCAAACATCTTAAGATAAACCAACCACTCACATACTCACTTCTTGCTAAGATATCACATAACTAACTTAAACCTACTCAAGTAGTAAATAAATCATAGATTATATGCAAGACTAATGTCTCTGATCGTTACATAAATATGCAATTCCAAACATGTAAATAAATCGTAGATTATAAACTTATGGTAAAATGTTTTTCAATGACCAGTGGATAAAATACATTACGTATATAGTCTATAAATTTGAAACTTACTGATCGGTTAGTTGGTTCGGTTATTGGAAAAAATTATCCTATTTAAGATTTAGGGTTTCAATTCGATGGTATCGATTGAATTTAGATTAATTTATTTTAAATTTAATAATAACAAATTAATAATAAGTATAATTTTGGTTATTCGGGCATACCTATATGATTATCGGGTATACTCAATGTTAGAGTTGGTTAACTCTGACTAAGTCTCCTCAATATAAGGAGTTAGTTATTTTTTAGTGTTTTGTCTTTTCTTCTCTTTGGTGTGCAGATTACGAAATGTTTCGCGGGATGCGATGGTAACACACTGAAGAACACAGAAACAGATCGCTAGAGATCAGGGTGGACTAAGTCTGTTCAGTTCCTATTTTCCAGGAGCAAGTTAAGCAACCATCTACCACGACTTAGTCAAATCCTTAGTGGGACAGATCGTGGTCCAAGACATGCAGCTAAAGGCCTCTCAACCTCTATAAAAGGAGAGGCAAAGCGACTGCAAAAGTGCGCAATCCTTGAAGAATCAACTGAAGATCTGTTTATGTTGTTGAGTCTGTTTTAGTAACATTTTCAATATCACACGAGTGTTTTAACTTCTAATGGTGTTAGAAGGTTGTTCTTTTGAGAACACGAGTGGTGTGAGGAAATCTTTAGTATTTTCATATATCTTGATAGATAGCTTCTTAGCTTTTTCATAGATCTTAATAGATAGTTTTAGTACTCAACTTTCCGACTTTATCTTGTGATAAAGTAGTGAGTTTTTGTAACGCTCATTTGTAAAACTTATAGAGAATAATTTCGTCATATTGGCATCTGATTATAATTTAATCAGAGAAAAGTTTTACCGGTGTTCTTCAAGTTTTAATTCACTGTTTTACTACGTGTGTGGATAACGACTGCATACTGCTTTGTGTTTAGGCGAAGCAAAACTTTCAATTGGTATAATAGTTTACACTCGATACACTGAGTGAGATCCTTTCAGGTATCTTCGCTATAATTTCGCCATGGATTCAAACAATTCTGGGTATTATCGACCACCAATCTTGGATGGATCGAATTATTCATACTGGAAGACCAGAATTCGCTCATACAGCAAGTCCATTGATGTCAAAGCATGGCAGTTCGTGGAGAACGGATGGTCAGTCCCAAAGACCACTGATGTTCAGGACGATGTTACCCTAACACCGTCTGCACAGTGGACAAGAGATCAAGTTGACGACGCAAACTTCAACGAGAAGGCCCTCAATGCCATTTACGCATCCGTGGACATGACAATGTTCAAATTGATCAAGAACAGCGCGTCTGCGAAAGATGCATGGGATGTTCTTCAACGGCATTGTGAGGGTGATACAAGTATAAAGGAGTCTCGACTTCGCATTCTCACTTCCAAATTCAAGAATATGAAGATGGGAGAAGAAGAGAACATCAACGACTACACCAAGAGGATATTGGATATTGCCAATTAGTGCCAAGATCTTGGTGATGCGGTAAGTAATAAGTTGCTGATGTCCAAGGCTCTTCGAACCTTACCCGCAAGATTTGAGATGAAGGTCACGGCTATTGAAACATCTCAAACGATCGCAGCCATTGAGTTCATGGATCTCATGAATTCACTCAAGACATACGAGATGAATCTGGAGGAGAAAGGTGCAATCAATAAGAAGTCGACTGTTGCCTTCACTGCTGATGCAAAATCGAGTGGAACATCACGGGAGATAATTGAGTTATATGATTAAGAGGGCTGCAGGAGATCAATGCTGGCGATGATGTTGCTCTAATCACCAGGAAATTCAACACTATGGTAAGGAAGATGAACAATGCGAAAGTTCAAGCTAGGCCCATGGATAAAAATCATCGAATGGTAGAATATCCGCCTTCAAAACCTCAAAGCTTCACTCCACCAAGACCAGTGAGGAAGTCATTTTCCTCAGACACGTTTAGGTATGATTCCTCCAACATTGATAGTATCCAATGCCGTGAATGCAAAGGGTATGGTCACTATGCGAATCAATGTGCGAACACGCTAAAAAAGAGAGAAAAGTCGTACTGGGTATCATGGAGTGATAATGAAGTTGAGTTCTTCGAAGAGGTAAATAGTGATGCGACGTGTGCGGCCGACTCGTTGCCACAACACTCACGTCGCAGCTTCCGAACATTATCGATCGATGAGGGAGATGCGATCGGTTTGATCCCGTATCAAATAGGTATGGTCTCGACTATTATTCAAGTTTGTTTTGCTTAAATGCTCTTGGGAATGATACAGATTGTGAGGGCGATTATGATGAAGACACTATCGCCATAGTACAAGAGTTGAAAAAGCTATACGACGAGCTACTTGAAAAATGGAAAAGACAAAGTCGAGATCTTGAGCTCACATCGAGAGAGAATACGAGGCTGAAAGCATCTCTGGCTAAGCTTGAAGTCTTGGTAACACAAAGGGAAGTTGAACTAAACAAGGTGACTTGTCAACTTGAAGTGGCACAAAGTACGTTCAGAAAGTGGAACACATGTATGTCTAAATTAGATGATGCTTTGTTAATGGGTAAAACAGATACTATTGGGTTAGGTTTTAGGCATGTTCCTAACACTGTTGTTCCCACAATTGTTGCCACAAATGGGAAACCATTCGTTAAAGAAGGTGAATCGGTAAAAAGGGTAAAAATGATACGAAGAAAACATAGAAATACGTATGTCATTACTGCTCTACACCTGGTCACATTAGCCTTCTCATTATAAATCAAGACGATTTTAATGGACATAGGATGATGCCTAGGTCATGTTATACGAACACTTCTGTGCACAGACCCCAGAACTGCTCTACGCACACTGCAGCAAACACGACCAACAGAGGAACTGACTCAAAGAAAGTTTGGGTCAGGAAAGATGATGTAAAATGCCATGTTGTTTATACTGCATTGAAAACTAACATTTCAGGTTCATGGTATTTTGATAGCGGTTGTTCCCGTCACATGACTGGTAACAGAAGCTGCCTTGCCAACTATGAGTCGTATGATGGGGGTAGTGTATCATTTGGAGGTGGTTCTAAAAGAAAAATCATAGGCAAAGGACTCCTAAATGTCCAAGGTTTACCTAGCCTCAAGAATGTCTTGCACGTACAAGGTTTAATGGCAAATCTTATAAGCATAAGTCAATTATGTGACGAGGAGTTGCAAGTGAAATTTGACAAAGATTCTTATGAGGTCTATGATGGTAATGACACATGTCTCATGAAAGGACAGAGGTCAGCCGATAATTGTTATATGGCCGATGAACCAAAGTGCAATAAGGCACAAATTGATGAGAGTATGTTATGGCATCAAAAGTTAGGACATACTAACTTTAGAAATCTTGACAGGTTGTACAAGATGGAAGCAGTACATGGACTACCCAAGCTGGCAGAAGCTGGAAAAGTGGTCTGTGGTGATTGTCAAAGGGGAAAACAGACCCATGTTCCCCACGCGGTTGTACAACATCGCGAGCAACATTATGGTACAACATGTTGTTTTGAGCTGCTTCACATGGACTTAGTAGGGCCGTCGAGATCGAAAGCTTTGGTGGCAAAAGGTATATATATGTCATTGTGGATGATTTTTCATGGTACACATGGACATTCTTTTTACGAGAAAAATCATACATGTTTGAAACGTTTAAAATACTCTTTGCTAGAATTTTAAACATGTTTGGTGTTCAAGTGTCAAGGATCCGATCAGATCATGGAAGAGAGTTCGAGAATATCTCTTTCACAATTTTGTATGAGAAAAATGGAATGTTTCAAGAATTCTCCGCGCCAAAAACACCTCAACAAAATGGTGTAGCTGAGCGCAAGAATAGAACTCTAATAGAAATGGCACGAGTTATGTTAAGCTCGAAAGGTCTGTCATAACGCTTCTGGGCAGAGGCTGTTAACACCGCATGTCATATTAACAATCGCGTGAACATTCGACCAGGGAAAAGGCAAGATGAGAATGTGGCTGAATTGATAGAAGATTCAGAGAATCCTGTCCAACAGGAGGTTAGCGGCAGTGATGTCATCACTGCTGAAGCCACAGCCACTGGAACATCTACACAAACATCTAAAGGTTCCAGTGACACGGAGGATGAAGCTGAAACTGACGTCCAACAACAAGAAAGACGAGATCCTCCAGGAAGAATACGTAAGAATCATCAAATCTCTCAAGTCATAGGTGATGTTCAAGATGGTGTTCGAACACGAGGTACAACACCATTAAACTACAGAGAGATGGTATGTTTTTCATCCATATGTGCTTCAATGCTAGGTTTTATATGCTTTGTCTCTAAAATAGAGCCTAAGAACATAAAAGAAGCTTTGGGTGATGAGTTCTGGGTAGTTGCTATGCATGATGAACTTAACCAATTTGTTCGAAATGATGTGTGGTATCTTGTTTCGAGACCTGTTGACAGGAATGTTATTGGAACAATTGGATTTTCAAGAACAAATCAGACGAATTTGGTGTCATAATTCGTAACAAATCCAGAGTTGTTGCACAAGGATACACTCTAGTGGAAGGCATAGACTTTGACGATACATTTGCTCCGGTTGCACGCATTGAGTCCATAAGGTTGCTCCTAGCCATTGCATGTTATTTGAACATCAAGCTTTATCAAATGGATGTCAAAGGAGCATTCCTAAATGGTGAACTCAAAGAAGAGGTATACATCGAACAGCCCAAGGGATTTGAAGATCCACATAAGCCTAACCATGTTTTCAGGTTAAATAAAGCATTATACGGTCTTAAGCAAGCACCGAGAGCATGGTATGGTCATTTAACAAAGTTCTTAATTGATTTCGGGTTTGTTCGAGGGAATTCTGATAGAACATTGTTTATAAAATGAAATCAGCACAACGTTCTTATCACACAAATTTATGTGAATGATATGATTGTTGGATCTACCTCACAAAAAATGCTTGATGAGTTTGCATGTGCTATGTAGTCTAAATTTGAGATGAGCATGGTAGGAGAACTAATATATTTCTTAGGTCTCCAAGTCAAGCAAATGGATGATGGAATTTTCGTGTCCCAAAGCAAGTATGCGAGGGATATGGTGAAAAAAATCGAGCGGGAATGAGCAAAGCATATGAAAACTCCAATGGGGTCAAGTGACAAACTGACCAGAGATGATGCTGGAGAAGATGTTGACCCAACACTCTACAGATCAATGATAGGAAGTCTCCTATATCTCACAGCCACACACCAGATTTAATGTTCAGCGTGTGCGTTTGTGCCAGGTACTAAGATAAGCCTAAAATGTCACATCTTAAGGCTGTCAAACGTGTTATCAGGTATGTTTCGGAACACTGGACCTTGGCATTTTTTTTCAAAAGATACGAACATGGATTTGGTTGGATTTAGTGATTCGGATTGGGCTGGGGATACTGATGATAGAAAGAGTACGAGTGGGGGCTGTTTTTATCTTGGAAATAATTTGGTGTTTTGGCATAGTCGTAAGCAAAACTGTGTTTCTCTATCTACTGTCGAGGCAGAGTATGTAGCAGCGGGAAGTTGTTGTACACAACTCCTTTGGTTAAAACAAATGCTTAACGACTATGGTATTGTAAGCACTGAGCTTTTAGTATATTGTGATAACATAAGTGCAATCAATATCTCTAAGAATCATGTTCAACATTCTAGGACGAAACACATAGATATACGACACCACTTTATAAGAGATTTGGTGGAGGATGAGGTAATCAAGTTAGATTATGTGAAAACCGAAACTCAAATCGCTGATATTTTCACAAAGCCCCTAGATCACGAGAGGTTTACTAGTCTTCGTAGATCTCTTGGTCTTTCTCGCCAATAAAACTTGAATGTGTTTGTTTGTATCACAAAATTGAAATATCCGGGGTGATGCAACTGCTCATTTGATAACACTTATCGTGTTAAAGTTTGTTATCTAACACGTTCTCCCACATGCATGTACTCAACATGATGAAGAATATTTAGTAATACAAAAACACCAAAGTAGTTTGGGGGCACGGCGTCATAGCTGACGATGCTACCTTACAAAACAGTGCGACCATGATTGATTTCGAAAGCCTGACAACAGTGCAATCAAATTTTACATGGGACTGTATTTATATGTTTTATTCTGATTAAAATGAGCCTATGTTTATGGACATGTTATGATAACAATCTGTGTAATACCCCTATAAATCCGTGTGTAATCCCAGACTTTTCGGAACATTCTGTTCCTTTATCCCCTATTTTTTTAGAGATATCAGCGAGAATTGGTTAAGTAGGTAACACATATATCTTAACCTGATTTTATCTCAACTAATCCCTATGTTTTTTCTCCTATTTTAGTGGCGCCGTATGCTGTGTTGTTTATCTCTCAAACTAGGGTTTGTTAAAATGAGATATACATGAATTTATGTCAAATCAGCTACATGCTTATCCACTTGACCGAGGCGCTGCGTATAAAGCTACCATTCTGACACGGTCAAGTCACTGATCAAATCACCGAGCTCTCTACTCATTGCAAAGGATTGATTAACGTCCCATTTTATCTCTTTCAAATATTTTGGTACGTTTAACCCTTCTATCTTCCAGAAAAAATGGATCCCGCGACTGCCACCTTGCTCGTCGGCCTTGCAAAATTTCTGGAAAGCTCGCCCCAGTTTCAACAGGCGTTGGAGTCATCGTCACAAAAACCAACCGAGGAACCCAGTCGAGTGCGACACCGATGGATGTACCGAAGAAGATCCTAGCTCTAGAGATGGAACCTTTTAAGGCAACCCCTATTCTGACTATCGATCCCGAAGAAGGTGAGCCTTCAAAACATACGAGAGAAGGGGAAGGAAAGAAAGAGGACAACCATTCCTAAAAGAAGGTCTGAACGGATCCCAAGGCAACCACGTCGTGGAGGTCCGGGTTCGCCAGTAAGGATTAACATTACTGGTGAGTCACCTGAAAATTCCCCACCATCGAAAGGTCAAGAGAGTTCGTCCACCGGAAAGCCTACCTCAGAAGCTAGAGATCCTCGTGATGGTCAGACTGCGTCTGACACTGCCTCGGAATCAAAGGGCATATAATTTGGATCTCATAGCGACTCTTCAGATCCCTAGGGGGGAGGAAACAAAGTCGAAACCAAGTAAAGAGCATGGCAAGTCTTCTTCAAATTCCAGTGGTGATGACATTTCACTAGGTAAAATACTTCAGAAGCTAAAGAGAGCGGCAAGATTGAAGGGAAAGAAGAAAGAAAGTGTTCCAGAATCAAAAGCCAAGCCAGTTGTTCCCCGGTTGATCCTATCATAGAGCCAGAAACAGTTCCTCCAACACCGCCAAGTTCATACTCCGAGGAGAAAAATTGGGACTCTAGCTCAGAGAATCCTTCAATTTTCGTAGATTCTGATATTGAAGTTGATAGAGTGATTTCTTTCAAATTCTACTCAAGAGAAGCTGAAAAGAGGTTGGAACAAATGAAGCATTCGAAGTGTTTGAACGAGGGAAAAATTGATGAGGTAACCTTCCCCTAAAATAATCTTGTTGATTTCTTGAAAGAACGTGGACTACTTCAAACTGTTTCGGCTATTCATCCCTACCCCAAAAACGAGATAAGGCATGTTTATGCAAATATGAAAAAATCTTTCGCTGAATGTACCTCAAACAAATACTGTAAGGTATATTTTAGGCGTAGGGTTTTCATATTTCTGCCTGTGAGGTCAACACATTTTATGGGACTGATGAGCTAACAAATGATGTGTCTGTCGATGACAATGATGAGATTGCAAAAGAGATAACAGGAGGAAGGGTTAAGAAATGGAAGAGTCCTATGTCCAGTGGTTGTGTAACTAATCTGCATTATGTTCAGTTTAAACTGATGACATCTAACTGGCTTGTGTCGTCAAATAGTACAGTAGTCACCATGCAACATGGTGTTTTGTTATACAAGATTGGAAAGGGTATACCATTCAACTTGGGAAAGTTGGTGGTTGAACAAATTGGCGCCATTGCAGCGAAACAGAATCTAGGTTTACTCCCATTTCCATCACGGTTATATCAATTGCTCAAGAAACAGGGTTTGCCAGACGGACCACGTGATGTACTGTTTGAGGACTTTCAACAATTCTCCATCAGCAACACATTGTTCTTGGGGAATAAGCTTCCAAATTTACCATGGAATAATCCTTCAAAATCCACAGATGGGCAAGAATCCGAAGCTAGATCCGAAGAGGTGATATCTCTGCCCCGGTCAAATGTGTGTGCCATGCTGGAATGTCTACAAAAACTCGAACAAATCTTTCTCGACAATGTAAGGTCGGTTCGGCTTGAAGTAACAGGTTTAAGAATTGACTTACTTGGACTCCTTTCTTCTCAAAAAGGGGGAGAACAAGTAGGGGGAGTTGAAACTGGAGCTGGAATGTCAAGTGGAAAGATGGATGTGGACGAATGAATGTTTGCTGGTTGATGAACTGATGAACTCTTGAACTTTTTTCTTTTTTTTCTTTTGAACATGTTTTAAGACAGGTTGTGGTTGTTGTTGGTTGATGCTGGACATCTAATGGTTTTTATGCTGATCGGTCTACGTGTTTTGATGCGATGTCTGATGTTTTTGGATGAATGTTTTCTGCTCTCATGATGAATATGTTTGGTTGATTGTTGTTGAATGTGTGGCAGGAAATGTTTGGATGATATTTGTTTAAACAGGGAGATTGTTTACAGGGATAGTGTATTCTGTTCTATGTATATTTTTTTGGGATTCAGGGGAGTACTGTATATACTGTAAATTATTTTTATATGCAGGTTTTGTGAAGAAATACAAAAGTGGGAGTTTGTTAGAGTTGGTTAACTCTGACTAAGTCTCCTAAATATAAGGAGTTAGTTATTTTTTAGTATTTTACCTTTTCTTCTCTTTGGTGTGCAGATTACGAAATGTTTCACGGGATGCGATGGTAACACATTGAAGAACACAGAAACAGATCGCTAGAGATCAGGGTGGACTAAGTCATTGGGTTCCTATTTTCCAGAAGCAGGTTAAGCAACCATCTACCACGACTTAGTCCCATCCTTAGTGGGCGGATCGTGGTCCAATACATGCGACTAAAGGCCTCTCAACCTCTATAAAAGAGAGGCAAAGCGATCGCAAAAGTCAATCCTCAAGAATCAATCAAGATCTGCTTATGTTGTTGAGTCTGTTTTAGTAATATTTCCAATATCACACAAGTGTTTTAACTTCTAATGGTGTTAGAAGATTGTTCTTTTTAGTACACAAGTGGTGTGAGGAAATCTTTAGTATTTTCATATATCTTGATAGATAGCTTCTTAGCTTTTTTCATAGATCTTGATAGATAGTTTTAGTACTCAACTTTCCGACTTTATCTTGTGATAAAGTAGTGAGTTTTTGTAACGTTCACTGTAAAAACTTATAGTGAATAATTTCGTCATATTGGCATCTACAGATTATAATTTAATCTGTAGAAAAGTTTTATTTCGGTGTTCTTCAAGTTTTTAATTCCGTTGTTTTACTCTCTGTGTGGATAACAGTCTGCGTAACAATTTTGTGTTTAGGCGAAACAACACTTTCACTCAATAATTGAAATTAACCATAAACCCTTTACTGAAATCGATCTGAATACTGAATTAATCGGTTATTGATATGTAAAATTGTTCGGTATGGTTCGATCGATTTGGTACTAGCTAATATCTAATAACCATTTAAGAAGCCCAGGTGATGTTATACAACTAGGGGTGAGCAAAAAATCCGAAAATCGAATATCCGATCCGAACCAAACCGAAATTTAAAATTCGGTTCGGATTTTCGGATCGGATTGAAATTTTAAAATTTCGGATTTTCGGATCGGATTGGATTTTTTAAATCCAAAAATCCAAAAATCAAATTATATATAATTTATATATATAAATATTATTTTATTTAAATATGTTTAAATTTAATATAAATATATATAAAAATTAACAAAAATTGGTTTTGGATTTTCGGTTTTCTCATAATTCTTAGTTGATGGTATCCCGTACGGAAAGCCGTTTTAGGTACGTCCTCTGGCCTAATTCTTAGTTGATGGTATCCCGACTTCAGATCTATTTTCGAAAAGACTCCTGCTCCCTTAAGTTGATCAAACAGATCGTCAATTCGGGTACAGGATCTTATTCTTAAGAGTTGTCTTGTTTAACTCTCGACCATCCTTTTCTTCACGAAAGACAGGTGCTCCCATGGAGACACACTGGTCTAATGAAACCTAACTCCAAGAGTTCTTGCGCTTGGATTTTCAACTCTTCAAGTTCCTTTGGTGCCATCCGGTATGGGGCTTTTGACACAGGGGGAGAACCGGGTTCGAGGTCGATCGTGAACTCGATCTGTCGGTTTGGTGGTAATCCCGGTAGTTCTTCTGGAAATACATCGGGGTACTCCCTCACGATCGGGACGTCTTCTATTCTCTTCTCATTCTGGTCTTCTTCCTGAAGATAGACGAGGTAAGTGTGGTTCTCTGTCTTGTTCAGCAGCGTCCTTGCTTGTAGCGCGGATATGATTGGAACTCTCCTCCCCATGCTGATCCCGTGAAAGTCTGTAGGTTCCTCTCCGGAATGTTGGAAAGAAATTTTCCTTTCATTACACAGGATGGTCGCATTATGTTTGGTTAACCAATCCATTCCTAGGATTACGTCCACATCCGTCATAGGTATGACGTGTAGGTTATCTGTCAAGACCTTAAGTGAGTCTAGTCCAAGTTCTAGGTTCAAGCATATGTGGGTTACCGTTCTTATGCCTCCTAGTGGAGAAGATATTCTCATTATTTGTTCAGCGCATTTAGGATCTAGTCCTAAGATCTCTACGCATGTTTCAGCAATAAAAGAATGCGAGGCGCCGAGATCAAACAAGAGGGATAACGGTAATTGGAGGAGTATTCCCATACCTGCCAAGTTTCCTTGGTTCCTTGGCGGCTCCTGTGGGAACTCTCCTTCTTGGTGGAGGGCGTAGGCCCTGGCCTGCGGTGGTGGTTGCTGTTGTTGATAGGGTTGTTGGTGTTGCTGCGGTTGCTTCTTCTTGTTGTTATTCTTTGTTGTGGCTGCGGGTGTTGTTGTCGGTACTATTGCTGCGGTTGTCGCCATTGTTGTCGTCGCGGCCGTCGTGGTTGATATGGTCGCTGATTCGGCTGATAGTACTGGACCGGGGGCTGTTGTTGGATCGGTTGAGCTTGGATAGCCCGGACCGGTTGGACTTGGTTGGGCACATTCGGACGACCATTTCCTCCTTGGCGTGTACCAGGGCAGTCTCTGGAGAAGTGGCCCTTCTGGCCGCACTTGAAACATCCATCATTGGTGAATGCGCACGTCCTCTTATGACTCCTGTGACACCTTGGGCACACAGGGGTCGATGAACCTCTGGTTTCCCCGCCAGTCGGGTGCCATAGCGTCCATTTTCTTCCATTTCCTTGCCCGTGCCTGCCCGTGATAGCACGTTGTTCCCTTGCCACGGCCTCCTGTCGGCCTGGCTAGTGTTAGATCCTTGCCCTTGGTGGGGTCCTTCCCACTTCCTCTTCCCGCGATCTCCTTGGTGAGTCGGGATGCACAGTGACGACTCTATCTTCAGGCAGAGCAGCCTCGATGTCCAGAGCCGACCGAGGGCCTCACGGTAAGTCAGATCTCCGTGACCATTCTAACGACACCGATCTCATGGCGAGTCCCGCCCGAAATTTCTCGATCCTCTTCTCGCCGGTGTCGACCACCGAGGTGCATACCGTGACATTTCACGTAACGCACGGTCGTGTCGGTGACGTGGTCTTCCCTCGGCGCAAGTTGTAAAACTCGTGCTCCTTCCTCTTCCCAGTAACTCTTAGGAATGTACTTCGTACACTTCCTCTTTGAATTCCTCCGGAGAAATCTTCCGCTCTTCCTCCGCGAGTTTTCCTCTTCGCCTCCCACCGAAGTCGGCGGCGCCAGTCATCTAGAAGGCAACGCATGACAAGCGTTCTAAGATGTGCGGTGGAGAAAATTGAAGATTCGCTCGGGCGTGAATCCACGATTCGGCGTCACGGGATTCCCAGTCCGTTGAAGATGGGCGGGTTTTGCCTGAGGAATAGTTCCTCGATCCGCCTCGCCGGTGGTGGTGGTGGTGGTGTGGCTTCTCTTTCGTGTGTTATCACACGATTTCTCCTTCTCGGCGGCATCCTATCCGTCATAAACACATGAAATTAGATCTCGTCTTATACCACCCATCAGGATTAATGTATCTATATATATCAACTTGGTATTTATATAAGTAGCAAAATTTTAACATAACATCGAACACCACATTACACAATATTAAAACAAAAGGCTCTCGAAGAGCTATCATTATATCACATCAATTATCTCTACGAGGACTTTCATCAGCGTTTTGAATATTACAAAAGACCAGGTACAGAGTATGATGCCCAAAAACAAATATCCGCATCACTCCGTGTACCTAGTCACGGTGCGTACAAAAATTTAAACGCTATCGTGGTCATCAAAATAGGGTTCATGTCGGAACGACTCGTCGTCTCCGCATGCATCAAAAGATATACAAAGTATATAGACAAAAGATAATCTAGTCCTAAGAACTAGATCTATGGTCGCCCGGGGTGTAGATCGGGCTCCATGTGTCGGAGTCGGGACTGGAAGCATGGGAGCTATCCACTCCCTCCATCTCGTTGTCAGCTGATAGATCTCCCTCGGGGTCTTCCTCCGGGTCTTCTTCGGGATCTTCCTCTGGATTTTCCTCGGGATCTTCCTCTGGATCTTCCTCGGGATCTTCCTCCTCTTCAGCGTGGAGTGCGGGAGCAACGGGCTCTCGGTCTCTAACGATCCTGGCTTCCTCCATAGCCGCTAGGTCTCGGCGGATCTCAGCCATGACTTCCAAGTAGACATCATCCGAAAAAGGGGCAACAGCAGGGCGGACATCGGTCTCTCTCACTATACCTGTAGCTATGTCACGGGGATCATCAATCCCTACAGCATCATGGTCCAAAGGCTCAGGCGGAGGTGGCGGTGGCTGGACTGGTGGAGAGCCGGCAGATGGGGGTCGAGATGGACATGGCATGACCGGCGATGATGGCCTGGGTGGGCAATGGCGAGGATGGAATCCTACTGATGGTAGGACCGGGAAGGTGAGTTGTCGGGGACGGGAAGGTCCCGCCTCGAACTTGCTCCTGCTGCTGCCAGGCAAGAACACCGGTCCATCAGCTGCTAAGCGAGGCACCTCTGGATGGAGACACTCCGGAATCTCATCACGCCAAGTGTATTCCCGTGCGGGGAGATACGGTCCGCGTGGTACAGCTCCGTACACCGTGAACACATAGCTCAGATGGCTAGCAAAGCGAGGCATGTCTTCCTCGAGGTCAAAGCTCTCGGCGACGGTAAATGTAGTCCGCCGATATCTCACGGGCGTAACCACGCGATCGGGTGGCGATCTCATGATCAGGCGGAGTACACCGTCATAATGCGATGTACCCCGGGCATGTGCAGCAGCCCACTGACGTGTGATGTGCGCCAAAAACTCGCCAAGGTCGCCTCCGCGGCACAACGGTAGGGCGATGCGATCGTATAACCTCCTCGGGGATGGCCCTAGAGAGGGAGAGGCGCTTAGTTGTGAACACACACCGAGCCATCCGAAAGGAAAGTACCACTATGGTCGGGACACGGTAAACATAACGGTGTATCTAGAAGAAGGTACGTATACAATAACATCTGCAATAAGAAGGTTATTGCAATCTATATTCTACTATGACCTACATTTCTAAATTCTTATGGTACGACTTTCATGGTTGGGTCTTCGGAAAGAGATGTTATGGTTTCTTAGCGTAGAGTAACGATCGGTGTCTAGCCTTCGGGTAAAGGCTAAGAGGTCACCCTACCTTATTGAGTTTTGGATTTCTTATTTCTACTCACGTTATCGCATCACATCATATACGTTCTCATTATGTACTTACAAATCGTTATTTCTTTTATACTTCCTTAACATTATCGCTCATTCTTTTCACTTATGCTACGATAGAGGCAACACGCGTAGTGTTTGAATTTCCTTGCGCCGAGAGGTTGGGACTCATTGCGGTGCAATCCTCCGCCAAGCAATCGTTTCGTCGCTATAGACTCGCGCTCTCATCATCGACTCTGTTCGGATTGTGATCCTTAAGACTTCTATGTTCTCGTTCCTCCTTAGTATTTCGTTCAATTGGGGATGTCTTATATTCTCATACTAAGTTCGGCGCAAAAGGGATCATGCGGCTTAAGAGTCTATGTTCTCATGGGAAAACATACTCATTCGCATCATGCTTTTATCATGCTTCGCATACAATAATAAACACAAATCGCGACACCTTGTGCAATAATCAAGCATTCTCATTTATTCATTTACCAAGTCTTAAGTTCGCAACTTTCTTTCAGGCTAATGACTAATCATTTAAAACAACTTTTCAATTTCAAAATATTCTTCCTTCCAAAATATTCCCAACAAGGAAATATTGAAATTTCCAATTCACATTTCATATACTTCCATCATTTCAAAACAACTTTTAGTTGAAATAGTTACCTTCTTCCTCGTTGAGCAGGACGACGATGGAGTGCGGTCTGCGATGTGATCGAACATAAATACTTTCTAGACTCGACTTTCAACTAATAATTCAAGGAAATGGTTTCTAGGGTTCGAGCGAACAAGTGCTCTGATACCACTTTGTGACGACCCGACTTTCCAATGAAGTACGGATCATATGGATCATCACCGGTATGATAAAGCAGCGGAAAACATAACTAATCAAGGCAATCAACCAATCAACTATTAAATAACGTATAGGAAAAGGGGTAAACAATTCATACCAACTCAAGTCGCAGAAGGACTTGCCAAAAGGGTTCAAGGTTCAACAAAACACAATCGTAAGCGAAATTTCAAGTGCGAGGTACGACCTCCAATTCAATACTGGAATAAGCGCTTATAATCAAAACATTAATAATATCATAGTTAGGCAGCAAATAAACGTGTGGACATGCATATGACGATGCATGCCCAAGTTTCTAGAAACCTTCCTAATAAAGCATCAAAATAACTGCCACTCTGCACCACTTCGCATCCATCATCGATCCTTGCTCAACCTGCACATCAAAAGCGAGATGCGGGGCTAAGTACAAAAGTACTCGATGGACTCATTGCGCGTTTTTTTCAAAAGTCATTAATCGCCCACAATAGCACATGAGGATTTTAGTTAAAAGACTCATGCCTATCAAACATTTTATCATTTCTCAAAAGCGTCAGGCCTGACTATTTCATTCACGTTGTCCCATATTTGATCATTCATTCATTCATTCAATCGTGCACTATGGAGGTGGCCACCTACACATAGTCGTCGTGACCGATCGAGGTAGCTAACCATAACAACAGTCACACGTGTACACAATCCGAGTTAGTCCTTAACTAAGTCGGATCCGATCGTCAACCTTTTTTAACGTTGGTGGACCAACTCATTCACATACCACATTGGATATACCAATCTCAGATAGGATCACAACAAAACATAAACATTTGGCAGTCAATAACAGTTCATGGAATAATATTTCATAAAGCTTTTGTAAATCATGCTTTGAGATAGACATGCATGTCATTTTTGTTTCAAGAGAGCCCACCTCAAGAATTGTCCTTCTTGAAGTACTTGCTAGCGATCCTTGTCGTTTTCGTCTACGTCCACGCTGGACCTTATCAACGTAAGAAATATAATTTAGTACATCATTCGCTTCTTTTGGTAAGCATCATTAAGATTCGACAACTCGATATCTTTTAAGTATTAGGGTTTCTGGGTTTTAGAATTTTCGTTATTGATACGACTCAGTTAACAATCTATATATCGTCTTTTAGGTTCATCTCGCCATGACGATAAATGACACTTCGACGTCGCATTCTTCTCTTCCATCGATGTTTCTCCACGTTGTTTCGTACAATTTATGAATCTTAAATTCATAGTTAATATTTATCATTTGTTAACGCGTATCAACGATTTCGAACTCCAATACCTCATTCGTCACTATCATCTTCTTGTCGTGTTTCTCCTCCCACACGTCCCATATTTTCTATCAGAGAAACTCATATCTATAGTACACAATAGATAAAGGTTTCTTATAATTCAATCATCTTCTAACAATCGTTCTATAATTTAAAGTTGCTCAAAATAATATTTTCCCAAGCATTTACTTGACATAATCAACTCATTAATATTTAATTAACTCTCTAATTTAATTTAATAGATCCATAATTAAAGCTTAATTAAAAGGATCAATTAAAAGTCTAATAATATTTGATTAATCAATCAAATTAATTTAATTCATCTTAGATATCCATTAATTAGGATTTATTTCCAATCACACATTTGTAACAAATTACATAAGGTTCCTCGTTACATAAATAAATTACTTAAAAAGAAAAATTCTCAAATTATCCCTTAAAATAATTAATTAATTATGTTATTCAATTTCTAAAAATTAGACATTATTCAATCCCATGAATTTAATTAACTCACTCTAAATAATTTATTTTTAGATTATTATTAAGTTAGTTAAGAATTAATCTCCAAAATTTAATTATTAGAATTAAACCTCATATTTAATTAATATGGAATTAATTAAATCCTTAATTTAATTTAATGGATGCTAGAAGTAATTAATTCAAATCCATTATCCATTTATATACTTAGCCCAACATTTTAAAATAAGTCCAAGCCCATCTTCAATTTAACTAAAGTCCATTAAATTAATTCAAGAGTCCATATCAATTTAATTCAAAAACCCATAGTAATTTATCCTAAAGGCCCATTCCAATTATTTTAATTCCAGAAGCCTATATAAATATTCTTTTGGCCAACTGAATTAAACATAACTAAGCTCAATCTAATAAATTGTCGGCCCACTGAATAAGGTCCAAACACAATTTATTTCAGCCCACAAGAAAGTAATCCAGTTAGATTCAAATAGGTCCATTATATCTTTTATTAAAAAGTCCCTCTAACACTAGGCCCATTCTCAAATTTTCGCCCATACATCACATTAATTTCCAGAGCCCATCTATTTAATATATATCAAGGCCCGATACCTTTATTTTCGGCCCAATGAACCAAGGCCATTATCAAACATAAAATTAAAACCTAGTAGCCCATCTTGGTTTGTCCCAACAGATTAAAATCGGCCCAAAAATAAGACTCGGCATTAAAATAAAATAAAACTAATTACCTAACCCTAATTTAATACCCTAGCCCATTAAAAGACAAAACAAAAAAAGAACAAAGACATAGCATCGCGCTTCCCCCAACTCACATCTCTCTCGGTTTTACACACACCACGCACATGTGGATGCCGCCCACGCCTCCGGCAGACACGTCGCCGATCGGAGAGCCGCGCCGCCGCTGGGGTCTCGGCCTCCTCCCCTCTCGGTCACACACGCTCACAGACACTCTTCTCTCACTCACGCGCACGACACACACGAGACATGCTGCCGCCATCTTCCTCTCCATCTCCGGTCAGCGAGCCGTGCCATTGCCGCCGCAACCTCGCGTCTCCTCGTCCACATCTCGTCCTCTCCTCCTCGTAACCCACACACGTAGATACACACACACGAGGCCATCGCCTCTTTTCTCCTCGGCGAATGCCGCCAACACTGGGCTCCGGGGAGGCCCCGTCGGAGAAGCTCGGCGTTGCCGCCGTGTGTAAGGCTAATGGCTGAGCCATCGCCGTCGGTTACCGGTCGAGTCGTAAGTGGCTTGGTCTAACACTGTAAATCTATGTTCAATAGCATCTCCTATACATTTAGGATTCTATTTGTTTCGATCTATACTAGGTTTTCAGTTCACAGCAGAATGTATTTCTATAAATGTTGTATGTATTGTCAAATTTTTGGTGTAGAGGAATCTTCTATGGTTTCAGTTTAAAGGCAGAATGTATTATTTTGTATCAGTATGCAAGTTTATAAATTGTAAATGTGAGAAATCTGTAATTGGAGCAGAGTTCTAAGATAGAACCTTGGTGAGATTAGTGTATATGCTCCTCTTCTTTTTTCAATCGACAAAGAATGTAATGGCTTCAAGAAAAGAAATGGAAATGGGATGTCTGTTTAAGAAGAAATATATATATATTGAATGTTTAGAAACTGGAATTATTACCTTTTAGTTCTTCTTATCTCTCTTTGTTCTTGAGTGTGTTGTAAGATTGAGAGAAGATTTTGAAAGTGGAATTTGTAATGGGGTTCTCGTATGTGAAGGAACAAAATGAGATAGTTAAAGGTGAAAAGGAGGATTTGTTTTGTTATGTTGCAGGGGCTGCAGAGATTTGGGTCTGCAGAAGTTTGATTTGGGTCTGCAGAGGTGAGAGAGAGAAGGATATAGTTGAAGTTGATGTTATAATCAAAATAGTCCTTTTTTTTGAAATTAGGATTTTTGAGATAATTCAAGATAGCGACATATCACTCGTTTTGTTTGAACGAGGATCGATGATTGTGACTCATCCTTGACGATTAGGATACCGAGAAATCGTTACTTCGATTGTCATTGCACGCATTCGTGATCTAATTTATCGGCTCCGATCGTATTACATCATCGTTCGATTATTAATCGATAAATTTCTCGTTTATTCGATTACAAATATTAAATGAGCGATTCGGATTAAAATCTTTGTCAACAAAAAAAAATTTATTACGTTGAGCTACGTTTTAACAATATATATTATTATTATTTTTCCGGGTTATTAGATACCATCCCCCTTAAAAAAAAATCATCCCGAAATTTGCTAACTTTGGAAGAGATCCGTATTTCTCCTTCATAGCTGATTCTAGTTCCTGTGTTGCTTCTTCTTGTCCATGGTGTTCCATAGAACTTTCACTAACGGTATATCTTTGTCCCTTAGCTTGTGGGTACGTCGGTCCAAGATTTCGTAGGCGCTCTACATAACTCATATTGTCATCGAGATAATATCTCGTCGCGTATCACATGACCGGGGTCGTATGTACTTCCTTAGTTGTGAAACGTGGAACACATTGTGCACGTTTCAAAACTTTCTTGGCAATGCAAGTCAGTAAGTCACCGGTCCTATTCTTTCCAAGATTTCATAGGGTCCTATGAAACGTGGTCGTGGTTTTCCTTTTATTCCAAATCTCACGATTCCCTTTGATGGGGAAATCTTCAAGAAGACTTTGTTTCCCACTTCAAAATGTAGCTCCGTGCGACGTTTGTCGGCGTACGACTTCTGCTCGGTCTTGGGCCTCCTTGATCCCTCAAGGATCTGTCTCACAATCTCAATCATTTCGCCACAAAGTCAGGTCCTAATATTCTCCTTTCTCCCACTTCATCCCAGTAGAGTGGCGATCGACATTTCTTTCCATAAAGAGCTTCGTACGGGGCCATTCCAATAGTTGTTTGGTAGTTGTTATTGTAGGCGAATTCCACAAGTGGTAATACTTGCTCCCAACTTTCTCCTCTATCGAGGACAACGGTTCTCAACATGTCTTCAAGCGTTTGGATGGTCCTCTCGGATTGTCCGTCCGTCTGTGGGTGGAACGCGGTACTGAATTGTAGTCGAGTCCCCAATTCTCTTTGTAAACTTATCCAGAATCTGGATGTAAATTTCAAGTCCCTATCAGACGTGATAGTCTTCTAACTCCATAGACGTATGACCTCTCGAACGCATAACCGTGCTGAATCATTCGATCCATGTGTTATCGGAATGGGTAGAAAATGTCGCTCTTGGTTAAACGATCAATGATGACCCAAATAGCGGTATTTCCTCTTTGTGATACGGTAACAAAATCCATGGCTATATCATCCCATTTTCATTCCGGTATGTCTAGCGGTTGTAAGGTTCCATACGGTCGTTGGTGGAGTGCTTTTACTTGTTGGCACGTCAAACAACGTTCTGAAGGAAGCTACGTCTCGCTCATGCCATCCCACCAAAAATTTTCCTTGAGATCTTGGTACATTTTGGTGCTTCCAAGTGTCTTGGTGTAAGAAGTCTCATGGGCTTCTTTCAAGATCTCGTTCCTAAGCCCTTCGCCTTACAGGACACACACTCTCCGTCATACAACAAGACGTTATTTGTTGCTTCTGAAATTCGGTGGTTGTTGTCCTTGATCTTAGCTCGTATTTCCTCTAGCTTCTTTCTTCCTCCGAGCTTCTAAGATTCAGACTCTTAAGTGCAGGATTGCAATCAACGCTGCAATACAGCCCTCTATAGTCAAAGATGGGTCTATGACTTCGATGTTCATCCTCTGAAATTCCTTTATAAGAATTTCCTCATGACTGAGGAGACATCCCAAACTAGGGTGAGATTTGCGACTTAAGGCATCGGCTACAACATTAGCCTTGCCTGGGTGGTAATTGATACCACAGTCGTAATCTTTCACTAGCTCTAACCATCTACCGCCTCATGTTAAGATCTTTCGCTCAAAGAAATATTTCGTGCTCTTATGGTCAAGATAGATCTCACATCTAACTCCATAAAGGTGATGTCTCCATATCTTTAAGGCATGTACGACCACCGCTAATTCCGTGTCGTGCGTGAGGGTAGTTCAACTCATGTAGCGTAATTGCCTTGAGCGTAAGCAATAACCTCGCTTTCTTGCATCAAAGCACACAACCTAGTCCATTCTTGGAAGCATCCGTAGATTGTGTATTCTTTATCGCCTCTGCATCGCCAAGACAGTCGTTGTCGTCGAACTCCTTCACTCGGAAACTAGCCTCACACCCTGGTCCATGTGTACTTGATTCCTTTCCTCAATAGTTGGGTCATGGGTCGGGCTATCGTTGAGAATCCTTCGATAAATCTTCGATAGTAGCCGCCAATCTAAAAACTCAATTTCATTCGGGTTCTTTGCGACTCCCATTCACGAACGTGTCGATCTTCGAGGGTCTACTTGATTCCTCGACGGATACAATGTGACCTAAGAAAGTCACCTCGCCTAACCAGAACTCACACTTGCTAAACTTGGCGAAGAGTTGCTCTTGCCTTAATGTTTCAAAGACCGCTCTCAAATGCTCTTTGTGTTCTTGGTTATTCTTGGAGTATATCGGATATCGCCTATGAACACTAGGATAAATTTGTCTAAAGTACGGTGAAATACCTATTCATGATATCCATAAATACTGCTGGGGCATTTGTAAGTCCAAAGGGCATAACGATGAATTCGAAATGACCATACCTCGTACGGAAAGCCATTTTAGGTACGTCATCTGGCCTAATTCTTAGTTGATGGTATCCCGACTTCATATCTATCTTCGAAAAGACTCCTGCTCCCTTAAGTTGATCAAACAGATCGTCAATTCGGGGTAAAGGATACTTATTCTTAAGAGTTATCTTGTTTAACTCTCGATAGTCTATGCACATCCTCAGTGTACCATCCTTTTTCTTCACGAAAAGGACAGGTGCTCCCCATGGAGACACACTGGGTCTAATGAAACCTAACTCCAAGAGTTCTTGCAGTTGGATTTTCAACTCTTCAAGTTCCTTTGGTGCCATCCGGTATGGGGCTTTTGACACAGGGGCAGAACCTGGTTCGAGGTCGATCGTGAACTCGATCTGTCGGTTTGGTGGTAATCCCGGTAGTTCGTCTGGAAATACATCGGGGTACTCCCTCACGATCGGGACGTCTTCTATTATCTTCTCATTCTGGTCTTCTTCCAGAAGATAGACGAGGTAAGCGTGGTTCTCTCAGATTGTTCAAGCGTCCTCTCTTGTAGCGGATATGATTGGAACTCTCCTCCCATGCCGATCCGTGAAAGTCAGTGGGTTCCTCTCCTAATGTTGGAAAGAAATTTTCCTTTCATTACACATGATGGTCGCATTATGTTTGGTTAACCAATCCATTCCTAGGATTACGTCCACATCCGTCATAGGTATGACGTGTAGGTTATCTGTCAAGACCTTAAGTGAGTCTAGTCTAAGTTCTAGGTTCGAGCATATGTGGGTTACCGTTCTTATGCCTCCCACTTTGGAGAAGATATTCTCATTATTTGTTCAAGCGATTTAGGATCTAGTCCTAAGTTCTCTCGCATGCTTGAAAATAAAAGAATCGAGGTGCGGTGATCAAACAAGAGGGATAACAGTAATTGGAGGAGTATTCCATACACCAAGTTTCCTTGGTTCCTGGCGGCTCCGTGGGAACTCTCTTTCTTGGTGGGCGTAGGCCACGCCTACTGATGGTGGTTCTGTTGTTGATAGGGTTGTTGGTGTTCTTTGCGGTTCTTCTTGTTGTTGTTATTCTTTGTTGTGGCTGGGTGTTGTTGTCGGTACTATTATTTATACCGCCGCCATTGTTATCGTCGCGCCGCCGTGGTTGATATGGTCGATGATTCGGTGATAATCTTGGACCGGGGCTGTTGTTGGATCGGAGCTTGGATAGCCCGGACCGGCTGGACTTGGTTGGGCACATTCGGACGACCATTTCCTTCTTGGCATGTACTGTGGCGCTCGGAAGTGGCCTTCCGGCCGCACTCAAACATCCAACATTGGTGAACGCAAGACGCCCTTACGACTTCTGTGACACCTTGGGCACACAGGGGGTCGTATGAACCTCTGGTTTCCCCCGCCAGGTGCGGGTGCCATAGCGTGTCCATTTCCTTGCCCGTGCCGAGATGGCACGTTGTTTCCTTACCCGTGCCTAGATGGCACGTTGTTCCCTTGCCACGGCCTCCTGTCGACCTGTCTAGTGTTAGATCCTTGCCCTTGGTGGGGTCCTTCCCACTTCCTCTTCCCGCGATCTCCTTGGTGAGTCGGGGATGCCTGATGACGACTCTATCTTCTGGCGAGCATCCTCGATGTCGATTGCCGGCCGAGGGCCTCACGGTAAGTCAGATCTCGTGACCAGCCTAACGACACCCTGATCTCATGGCGGAGTCCCGCCCAAAATTTCTCAGTCCTCTTCTCGTCGGTGTCGACCAGCTGAGGTGCATACCGTGACATTTCACAGAACGCACGGTCGTAATCGGTGACCGTGGTCTTCCCTTGGCGCAAGTTGTAAAACTCGTGCTCCTTCCTCTTCCGGTAACTCTTAGGAATGTACTTCTCGTACACTTCCTCTTTGAATTCCTCCCAGGAGAAATCTTCCAGTTCTTCCTCTGTCAGAGTTTTCCTCTTCGCCTCCCACCAGAAGTCGGCGGCGCCAGTCATCTGGAAGGCAACGCATGACAAGCGTTCCTGAGATGTGCAGTGGAGAAAATTGAAGATTCGCTCCAGAGCGCGAATCCACAGTTCAGCGTCCACGGGATTCCCAGTCCCGTTGAAGGTGGGCGGGTTTTGCCTGAGGAATAGTTCCTCGATCCGCCTCGCGGTGGTGGTGGTGGTGGTGTGGCTTCTCTTTCAGGTGTTATCACACGATTTCTCCTTCTCGGCGGCATCCTATCCTTCATAAACACATGAAATTAGATCTCGTCTTATACCACCCATCAGGATTAATGTATCTATATATATCAACTTGGTATTTATATAAGTAGCAAAATTTTAACATAACATCGAACACCACATTACACAATATTAAAACAAAAGGCTCTCGAAAAGCTATCATCATATCACATCAATTGCCTCTACGAGGACTTTCATCGCGTTTGAAGATTACAAAAGACCGGTCAGTATGATGCCCAAAACAAATATCCGCATCACTCCGGTGTACCTAGTCACGTGCGCATAAAAATTTAAACGCTACCGTGGTCATCAAAATAGGGTTCATGTCGGAACGACTCGTCGCCTCCGCATGCATCAAAAGATATCTGAGTATATAGACAAAAGATAATCTAGTCCTAAGAACTAGATCTATGGTCGCCGGGGTGTAGATCGGGCTCCATGTGTCGGAGTCGGGGCGGAAGCATGGGAGCTATCCACTCCTCCATCTCGTCGTCGGTGATAGATCTCCTCGTGGTCTTCCTCCGGTCTTCTTCGGATCTTCCTCCTCGATCTTCCTTGGGATCTTCCTCTGGATCTTCCTCGGGATCTTCCTCCTCTTCAGCGTCGAGTGCGGGAGCAACGGGCTCTCGGTCTCTAACGATCCTGGCTTCCTCCATAGCCGCTAGGTCTCGGCGGATCTCAGCCATGACTTCCTCGAAGACATCATCCGGAAAAGGGGCAACCGCAGGGCGGACATCGGTCTCTCTCACTATACCTGTAGCTATGTCACGGGGATCATCAATCCCTACAGCATCATGGTCCAAAGGCTCAGGCGGAGGTGGCGGTGGATGGACCGTGGAGAGCCGCCGGATGGAGGTGAGATGGACATGGCATGACCGGCGGTGATGGCACAGGCGGGCAAAGGCGAGATGGAATCCCACCGTGGTAGGACCGGGAAGGTGAGCTGTCGGGGCGGGAAGGTCCCACTCGAACATGCTCCTGCTGCGCCAGCAAGAACACCGTCCATCACCGCTAAGCGAGGCACCTCGGATGGAGCCACTCCGGAATCTCGTCACGCCAGTGTATTCCGTGCGGGAGATACGGTCGCGTGGTGCAGCTCACACCGTGAACACATAGCTCGGATGGCTAGCAAAGCGAGGCAAGTCGCCTCGAGATAAAAGCTCTCTCGGACGATAAATGTTGTCCGCCGATATCTCACGGGCATAACCATGCCTGTCGGTTGGCAGTCTCATGATCAGGTGGAGTACACCGTCATAATGCGATGTACCCCGGGCATTTGCAGCAGCCCACTGACGTGTGGAGTGCGCCAAAAACTCGCCAAGGTCGTCTCCGCGGCACATCTGGTCGGAGCAGTACGATCGTATAACCTCCTCAGGGATGGCCCTAAAGGACAGAGGGCGCCTAGTTGTGAACACAGTCCGAGCCATCTGAAAAGGAAAGTACCACTATGGTCAGACACGGTAAACATAACGGTGTATCTAGAAGAAGGTACGTATACAATAACATCTGCAACAAGAAGGTTATAGCAATCTATATTCTACTATGACCTACATTTCTAAATTCTTATGGTACGACTTTCATGGTTGGGTCTTCGAAAAGAGATGGCATGGTTTCTTAGCGTAGAGTAACGATCGGTGTCTCTCCTTCGGGTAAAGGCTAAGAGGTCAACCTATCTTATTGGGTTTTGGATTTCTTATTTCTACTCACGTTATCGCATCACATCATATACGTTCTCATTATGTACTTACAAATCGTTATTTCTTTTTATACTTCCTTAACATTATACGTTCATTCTTTTCACTTATGCTACGATAGAGGCAACACGCGTAGTGTTCGGAATTTCCTTGCGTCGAGAGGTTGGGACTCATTGCAGTGCAATCCTCCAGTTAAGCAATCGTTTCGTCGCTATAGACTCACCGCGTTCTCATCATTGACTCCGTTCGGATTGTGATCCTTAAGACTTCTATGTTCTCGTTCCTCCTTAGTATTTCGTTCAATCGCGACACCTTGTGCAATAATCAAGCATTCTCATTTATTCATTTACCAAGTCTTAAGTTCGCAACTTTCTTTCAGGCTAATGACTAATCATTTAAAACAACTTTTCAATTTCAAAATATTCTTCCTTCCAAAATATTCCCAACAAGGAAATATTGAAATTTTCAATTCACATTTCATATACTTCCATCATTTCAAAACAACTTTTAGTTGAAATAGTTACCTTCTTCCTCGTTGAGCAGGACGACGATGGAGTGCAGTGCAGTAGCAGTCAAACATAAATACTTTCTAGACTCGACTTTCAACTAATAATTCAAGGAAAGGGTTTCTAGGGTTCAAAGCGAACAAGTGCTCTGATACCACTTTGTGACGACCCGACTTTCCAATGAAGTACGGATCATATGGATCGTCACCGGTATGATAATGCAGCGAAAAACATAACTAATCAAGGCAATCAACCAATCAACTATTAAATAACGTATAGGAAAAAGGGGTAAACAATTCAATACCAACTCAAGTCGCAGAAGGACTTGCCAAAAAGGGGTTCAAGGTTCAACATAACACAATCAGGGCAGAATTTCAAGTACGAGGTACGACCTCCAATTCAATACGGCAATAAGTAGTTATAATCAAAACATTAATAATATCAGAGTTAGGCAGCAAATAAACGTGTGGACATGCACATGACGATGCATGCCCAAGTTTCTAGAAACCTTCCTAATAAAGCATCAAAATAACTGCCACTCTGCACCACTTCGCATCCATCATCGATCCTTGCTCAACCTGCACATCAAAAACGAGATGCAGGGCTAAGTACAAAAGTACTCAGTGGACTCATTGCCGAAAACGTTTTCTTTTTCAAAAGTCATTAGCGCCCACAATAGCACATGAGGATTTTAGTTAAAGACTCATGCCTATCAAACATTTTATCATTTCTCAAAAGTCGGGCGACTATTTCATTCACGTTGTCCCATATCGATCATTCATTCATTCATTCAATCACGCACTATGGGTGGCCACCTACACATAGTCGCCGTGACCGATCGAGGTAGCTAACCTTAACACACGATCATGCGTGTACATAATCCGAGTTAGTCCTTAACTAAGTCGGATCCGATCGATACCTTTTTTAACGTTGGTGGACCAACTCATTCACATACCACATTGGATATACCAATCTCGATAGGATCACAACAAAACATAAACATTTGGCGATCGATAACAGTTCATGGAATAATATTTCATAAAGCTTTTGTAAATCATACTTTGAGATAGACATGCATGTCGTTTTGTTTCAAGAGAGCCCACCTCAAGAATTGTCCTTCTTGAAGTACTTGCTAGCGATCCTTGTCGTTTTTGTCTACGTCCACGCTGGACCTTATCAACGTAAGAAATATAATTTAGTACGTCATTCGCTTCTTTTGGTAAGCATCATTAAGATTCGACAACTCGATATCTTTTAAGTATTAGGGTTTCTGGGTTTTAGGATTTTCGTTATTGATACGACTCAGTTAACAATCTATATATCGTCTTTTAGGTTCATCTCGCCATGACGATAAATGACACTTCGACGTCGCATTCTTCTCTTCCATCGATGTTTCTCCACGTTGTTTCGTACAATTTATGAATCTTAAATTCATAGTTAATATTTATCATTTGTTAACGCGTATCAACGATTTCGAACTCCAATACCTCATTCGTCACTATCATCTTCTTGTCGTGTTTCTCGTCTCACACGTCCCACATTTTATATCAGAGAAACCCATATCTATAGTACACAATCGATAAAGGTTTCTTATAATTCAATCATCTTCTAACAATCGTTCTATAATTTAAAGTTGCTCAAAATAATATTTTCTCAAGCATTTACTAGACATAATCAACTCATTAATATTTAATTAACTCTCTAATTTAATTTGATAGATCCATAATTAAAGCTTAATTAAAAGGATCAATTAAAAGTCTAATAATATTAGATTAATCAATCAAATTAATTTAATTTATCTTAGATATCCATTAATTATGATTTTATTTTCAATCACACATTTGTAACAAATTACATAAGGTTCCTCTCGTTACATAAATAAATTACTTAAAAAGAAAAAATTCTCAAATTATCCCTTAACATAATTAATTAATTATGTTATTCAATTTCTAAAAATTAGACATTATTCAATCCCATGAATTTAATTAACTCACTCTAAATAATTTATTTTTAGATTATTATTAAGTTAGTTAAGAATTAATCTCCAAAATTTAATTATTAGAATTAAACCTCATATTTAATTAATATGGAATTAATTAAATCCTTAATTTAATTTAATGGATGCTAGAAGTAATTAATTCAAATCCATTATCCATTTATATACTAAGCCCAACATTTTAAAATAAGTCCAAGCCCATCTTCGCAACCCACAAACGCAGACACACACACACGAGGCCATCGCCTCTTTTCTCCTCGGCGAATCTGCCGCCAACACTGGGCTCCGGGGAGGCCCCATCGGAGAAGCTCGGCGTTGCCGCCGTGTGTAAGGCTAATGGCTGAGCCTTCGCCGTCGGTTACCGGTCGAGTCGTAAGTGGCTTGGTCTAACATCAGAAATCTATGTTCAATAGCATCTCCTATACATTTAGGATTCTATTTGTTTCAATCTATACTAGCTTTTCAGTTCACAGCAGAATGTATTTCTATAAAAGCTGTATGTATTGTCAAATTTTTGGTGTAGAGGAATCTTCTATGGTTTCAGTTTAAAGGCAGAATGTATTGTTTTGTATCAGTATGCAAGTTTATAAATTGTAAATGTGAGAAATCTGTAATTGGAGCAGAGTTCTAAGATAGAACCTTGGTGAGATTAGTGTATATGCTCCTCTTCTTTTTTCAATCGACAACAACAGAATGGCTTCAAGAAAAGAAATGGAAATGGGATGTCTGTTTAAGAAGAAATATATATATATTGAATGTTTAGAAACTGGAATTATTACCTTGTAGTTCTTCTTATCTCTCTTTGTTCTTGAGTGTGTTGTAAGATTGAGAGAAGATTTTGAAAGTGGAATTTGTAATGGGGTTCTCGTATGTGAAGGAACAAAATGAGATAGTTAAAGGTGAGAAGGAGGATTTGTTTTGTTATGTTGCGAGGGTGCAGAGATTTGGGTGCGAAGTTTGATTTAGGTCGCGGAGGTGAGAGAGAGGGATATAATTGAAGTTGATGTTATAATCAAAATAGTCCTTTTTTTGAAATTAGATTTTTGAGATAATTGAAGATAGCGACATATCACTCGTTTTGTTTGAGCGAGGATCGATGATTGTGACTCATCCTTGACGATTAGGATACCGAAATCGTTACTTGATTGTCATTGCATGCATTCGTGATCTAATTTATCGGCTCCGATCGTATTACATCATCGTTCGATTATTAATCGATAAATTTCTCGTTTATTCGATTACAAATATTAAATGAGCGATTCGGATTAAAATCTTTGTTAACAAAAAAAAATTTATTACGTTGAGCTACGTTTTAACAATATATATTATTATTATTATTCCGGGTTATTACAGGTTTCCCTTTTATGGATTTACCGATACATTATAGACTTCGATGAATTAGTCTACCGAAACAATACTGGCATGCACCTAACCCAGAATATATGCTTCAACTTTGATGACATAAGATTAGATTAGAAACCTATAGTCCCACCCATCACCCACGTGATAAAGTACATTACATAATACACCTATTTATGTCAATGTAGTCTAAAACCGACGACTTGGCCTATATAAATCAGAAGAAAAAAAATGAGGATTAGAACCTAAAATCTATAGCTAAAAAACCTGATTCGCGCAAACTGAAAATAGTCTGAACCCGATTCAAAAATCGAGTGGGTTGGCCCGCCTAACAGAAAATTTCTTATTGCATGATTGTAAAACTTCTTTTGCGTTTGAAATTAATAACAAGATTTTAATGCTTGCAGGATGTGTTTTGGTTTTTTTCGATGCTTAATATACTACTAAAATTCATCCAGACACCGACATAATATTCCGTCAGTAAATTTTCAAATTCTGTCGGTGATTTCTATAGAATAATATCTGACGCCTTTAACAAGTCAGTTAATGATTTACCGACGGATTTCTCGTCCGTTGGCGATCACCAACGGACTTTTCAACGGTTTTATCCATTGTCTGCGCACATCATCGGTGTTGTCGAATTGTCAGACGGAGTTACCGATGAAAAATTATGTCGGTGATCCGTCGGTATTTTATATTTATTTTTATTTTTTTGAAATTTTTCGTATCCATTTACCGACTACATATTGTATTTTCAATATTCAATAAAAAGCATTAACAAAAATAAATGCAACATTCAAAATAAACTAATAATAAAATAAAAGATTTGCAACATTTAATAATAATAATAATAATAAGAAGAAGAAGAAGAAGAAGAAGAAGAAGAAGAAGAAGAAGAAGAAGAAGAAGAAGAAGAAAATAAGTTCTTTATCATCTACTTTTTCTCAAACAACTTTGGTAGAAAAAATTAAAGATCTTGTTCTTCACTTCTTGCATATCTTGATCATTCATATGGATTTTTTTTCAACGTTAATTGCACCATGCCAATTGAAATGTGTAGAAGATCGATGAACGTCGCACAAACTCAATGATTCTATCTCATCACCAATTTGCAAAGTGATAGACTCAGCTTTCTCCAAATATATTTTTGCCTCCTTAAGAGCCTTTTTCAATGATATTTTTGCTACCTCAAGATCATTTGCATTTGTCATTATAGATTTTGAAGTTGTCATTTTCATTTCCATCCATGCTTCTGGATGAAAAAAATTAACTCCTACAAGATATATTTTATTACTTACAAATATATTGGTAAACTAGAAATATGTGACATAATACATATTGTCTCTGTTCCACCCATGTTTCCTTTTTAGGAAATAATTATCTTTTAAAAGTTGTGGGACCTGTTTACTTTTTATCCATTTAATCACTTTATATCATTCTCCTAAATAATCGTGTCAAAAAAAATGAGCCGTCTTTGGTGGGCCAGGGGGAGTATATTTATAATTAAGTGATGCATAAGTAGCTGTAATAATTTTTCTTGAGGAAAATGAAATTCAAAAAAAAAAAAAAAAAACTCACCCACATTAATGAAGAATTGATGTAGAATTAAGTTAACAACATGCTATTTAAAACTAAATGATGCTATAGTTATGCACTCAGCTAATACGAGAAACGGAGGCATGTAGTGATGGTGTTAAAAGAGATGGAAAAGATATTTATATCATTATGAATTAAAAGAGACATGAAACCATTATGAATCTGGACATAAACACCAAAAATAATTAATAAAATATTATCATGTGAAAAATAATATAATACATTTATATGTTCTATAGAATTTTTCCAACTCATCGAGAAATCTCTTCTACTTTTTGTTCCATTCACCTAAACTACATTAGACTTTCAAATTTTGAAAACAAATTTGTCCAACGTGTCCAATTTAGAGCCAATTGATGAACAATTTAGATAGCATAAAAAAGCAAAAAAAACAGGGGTTACTCACTCGAGCTATTTCGATTCAATAAACACAAGAAACAATTATTAACTTCAAGAAAAAATTAAACCATTACCGACTTAAAGAAACGACACAAGACCATTCCAGCTTCAAGCAAAATGTGACATGAGCGAAATAATAAAAACCACACTGATGGTCCCTAGGAGTTCGTACTGATGAATGAAAAAAAGAATACACCAGCTAAAGCAAATTAAAATTTTTCTTTTTTCAAGATTGAACCTTCTACTTTATCAGTTAACTGAAGTCAGTTCAGTACTAATGTCAATACTGATGATCAGTTCAAGAAAGATGAGTCTTGCTTAGAGTGTATTAGTTAGAAAACATAATAATTGCTGAAGCAGCTGGCCAGTTAGCCTGATTATATGATGTGCTTGAGGAATGTGATGGTTATATTTTTACCTTTACTGAAAACTCGAGCTGGTGAAAAATACTTAGTCAAATATTTGCTAGTTAGTTTTTAGTTTATCTCTTTAGTATCAAACTGATATTATTAGATGTTTCGAAACAGTGTTATGCTAGTGATGTTCAGTTCAATAACATACAAGGTAAATACGATACTGAAAGTAAAGAACTAAAAATAAAAAACACTTAATTTTTACATGCTTTAGATATCAGCTCCTACATCTACGGACTGATAGCTCAGTCAATTCACTTATTGAAATTTGGTCTTGTTTACAGGTACAAGATATAAACCTAGATATAGACTTTAACCTTCTTTGTATCCCGCCTAACTTGGCGTTCCTCCTAAGCTTATTGGTGCTAGGAAATCTCTGACTGCATATGGGTACAGTCGACCTAACTTCTTACTTACAGGTGTAAGACAACCAAGCTTTCAACAACTAACACTTCGTTGCTTACTTGTCTAACTTCTACTTAAATTTGGGGGTTTTGAATAGATTGTTTTTCCAACTAAAAGTTAAGTTGTCATCGACGACAAACTCAATAATTCTAGACTTAAGATATACATGATTGTATTTAGGGGTGATCAAACGGGTATTGGATATCGGTTATTACCGAACCGAACTGATACCGATCGATTATCGGTATCCAATAACCGATTAATTTGATTATTGGACCGGTATCGGTTAGTGGTTTAAGATTAATTTCGGTTATCTGGTATACCGATAACCGAATGGATATACCCGAATAACCGAAATTATAATAATTATTAATTTATTATTATTATTAAATTAAAAATAGTTTAATTATATTCAAATAATAATAATTTATTATTATTATTATTAAATTAAAAATTAGTTTAATTAGTCAAATAAATAAATTTAATTTGGATAATTTTGGCTATCCAATAACCGAACCGACTAACCGATCGGTTAATTGGATAATCGATTAACCAATCGGTTACGGTATCGGTTACTGGATTTGGAGAATTTTTGTTTCGGTTAACGAAATTTCGGTTTCGATTAACCGAAACCGATCCAATAAGCACCCCTAATTGTATTATAGAACTTAATGGAGTGTATACTGAAATCTTAAGCTGATGAGTATGTTTCAGCTCTAAAGATTTTCTGGTAACACTTGTAAACTCTCTTCTTTGAAATCACCGGGTAATAGCTCTTGAGATGTAAGCTTTGGGTGCTTTAGAATATTTGAAGGCGTAGCGTTTCAGTAACTTTCAAATATATTCTATGCATAATTATAGAGCGGATGATGAATAGTGACGTTGGAGGGAGCGCCAATCACATCCATTTAATTTGTTGTTTGAATTATTCTCGTTTGAATCTTCGTACATTGCTTTTATGGTCTGCATCATCGTACACTGCAACTCTATAACTCTGAATAAGGATCTGGCATGTCAGGATCTTCTGCAGATTCGTTACGACACGTGGCGAGTCAAACAATCAAAGCTTAAATAACTCTGTTTTTCTCTAGTTGAGTTGACTCCGTATTTTTCCAGTACGTTGACTTCAGGGTGCACCAGTCGAGTCTGCTCCGTCTTTTATCAGCAGACTGGATTTAGTCTTTCATTAGTTTGGATAACCTAAGTCAGTATGACACTTTCAGCTTTGACGTAGTTATCAGCAGTTTTGACTTCTCATCTATTGGTATGACACTTAATAATATTACCGACTTCTTTGTTTTCAGCAACGTCAACTCTTCAATCTGTGATCTTCAGTCTTTAATCTTCCGACTTCATTCATCTATTTTTTGCTTCAATCTTCAGAAGCATTGCTTATCAATATCGATATACATCAATCTTCAGTCTTCACTCCGTCTGACTTCAGTCTTCAGTACGTGATCTTTAGCAGTGCTTCTCTTAAGTTGTGCTAGTACTGATACTTCTTTCAGTACGATTGGCTTCAGTACTGCTTGAAGTCTATCAGTCTTTTTCCTATCTAAACTGGTAGTTCTTTTGTTGAAACCTGTAACTAAAAGGGTTAACTCCCTAACATGTGAGTAGCACTATGATACATCAGCAGGGCAATCATTAGCAAGTTTTGGAATCTAATCAAAATATATGGTTAAGGTAGAAATTTTTCCAACACATAGTCTAGTTCGTCATCAAAATAGATCATCCTTAAAAGGTTAAAAACAGAGAATGTAAACAAAGTTCAAAATCATACTGCTAAGAACCAAACAATCAATACGCAACAATTATTATCCATGTCTAAAATGAGAATATCTAATTTCTACAATAAAACCATAGCCTAGTTTGTCACTACAAGAAAGCTATTATTCATCGTCGAAAATGAGACTATATACTTGCATCAGGCGCTCTCTCCGACGACGACGTTCTCTCAGGCAAGCTCAAATCTACAACTGATAAGAGAAAGAGATAGAGTAAGAGAGAGATTATACGAAACAGATGGAGAAAGGTTGAGAGATAGAGAGATTGACAGCGAGTGAGAAGGTTCTCGGAGGGGGAGGAAACAGATGGCAAGAGGGACGATTGATGCGAAGTCTTAGGGTTATGGTGTGCGGCGAAGGTAGTTGACGCGACAGAGGAGTCGACGGAGACGAGAGAGAAGAGTGAAGATTTAGGGCAAAAATTGAAAAATTGAACGAATCTCGATTTCATATATCAGGACATACCGATGGATTATTGACAGAATTCCAATTTTTTTTATTTTATTTTAAAAAATCACCGACGGATTAATCCGTCCGTCAGTAAATCCAAATTTTCTTTTATTTTTATAGAATAAAAATAATCACTGACGGATTGAAAGTCGTCACTACCACAATTCATCGGTAGTACGTCGGTATCCGAAATGACACATGTGGGCATAATTTTTTTGACGCCAAACCGTCGACGATCACCAACTGACAAGTTGCCATCGGTGATTCCGTCGCTGTGCGAGAGAGTTTTTTTTTATAGTGATAAAAAAACTTTCTAACATAAAAATTAAAAAAATTATAATTATTTATGTTAAATGTATGTCAAACCATTAACTCTCATTAAGTTAATTATTTGTTATTATGTCAGTTGATGTTGAAATAACAATAATTCTTATATCTAATATAAGGTAAATTGTCTTGATTGAGAAAATATGATCTATTTTTTATTACAACAATATGGTTATCAAGAAAATATATCCATCTTAAAAAAAATCATAAACTTTCTGATCCGATGGGTTAACTCGGAAACCGAATGTTCAAAATTATGGTCGAAAATTTCTAACCCGAAAAAGTTTAGTCAGATTGGTCTAAACCGAAAATAATCTGAAACTAAATAGGCTGACCTGATTGACATCCCTAGATATAGGGATTGTTGACTTACTTATTTAGTTACTTTGACACTAAACGTTTCCAAAATTAATACTATCAGATCAGATCAATTCAATAATAGATATTTGTCGGCAAAATTACTTCAAGAATTGGGCTATTCGGTTAATTCTCGAGGAAGCCCGGTCTTACATTATTCCCTGGCCCATGGTATTCTCCTTAAAGCCCAGCTTTTCATTATAATGTTGGGCGCAATAGAAGATAAATGCTAAAGTATTAAGGCCCAGAAACTTGAAATAATCTTATTAATTTACAATTGTGGTAATTGTGCCTATATACATAAACTTTCATCTGGTATTGCACATAAACTAAAAATTATATCTCCAAATACACAAACTTTAATTATTCTGATTATTCACACGGTGAATATTTCCAACAATCTTGAATCTATGTGTAAATGCAATTTGTGCTATTTGATTTCTGTAATCACTGTAAAATTCGACTGAATTAATTATAAGAAATAGTTCATAATTTGTATTAATTCACATACACAGCGAAAGTGGTCATCAAATGGGCTCGTCAACCACTTTTATTAATTTGACAATCTCAGAAATAAATTTAGTAAAATAAATCAAGTTTAATCAATAGTTTAGGTTTTAAACTAGGGGCAATACCTAGCAAGGCTAATCAAGATGTGTTTTAAACTTGGACGTAGCTCTTACTTACTGCATGGAGTTTTAAAGTCCTCGTCCATTATTTCCAACACAAACTTGAATTCGATTCTGACTTATTGTCATGTTCAGGCTCAACTCTCAAAGAAATATATTTATATTTAGCTATCAGATATACTCGGAGTAGAGCTGGCAAAAGGGTAGGCGGGCTGACCCGGCCCGGCCCATCGTGCTTGTTGTTTTATTTTGGTTGGGTTTGGTCCAGTAGAAATCTTATCGGCTAAAAATATGGTTCTTGGTAAATTTATCTGGTAATATCGGCCACCGGTCAAACCCGTCCAATATTTAATTTAATAAAACATTATTTTTAATTTTAAAAAAATATGATAACAATAAATAAATTAAGTCTACTAACATCAATTTCAAAATAAATAAGATAAACTACGTCTACTAACATCAATTTTATTTTCTATATTTACTATTTCGTATTTACTACTAATATAAAATATAAAAAATTTAAATGTGTGGGCGGGCTTTTAGGCCCGTTAACCCCGGGCTTTTTAGCCCCAAAGCCCGGTCAACCCGATGGGCTATGTGGACCGGCTTTTTAGGCTCGATTTTTTTCGGACCACTATTTTCACGAGCCCAACCCGACCCCAATTCCGGGTACCTCGGACCGACCCATCGGGCCGGGCCAATTTTGCCGGCTCTACTCGTGAGTATTAATTAGCTCAGATTTTAAGATATTAGCATAATTTGAATTCATAAATTTTCAATTATGGGATCATTTACCCCACTTCCCCCAACAAGTTTTCGCTCTCCGATTTTGTTTCTAGTTTTTCTTTTTAATATGTTCCTCAAATTTCTTTCTATTACATTTATGAAAATTATCTTACAAAATATTACATACTTATTATCCTCAACAATATCTTTGATTTACACATTTTACCATAAATGACTCACCATTATCCCTCCTTCTTACCATCAACAACATCACTTATTTATATATTTTATCACATATGGTCTAATAATTAATTTAACACTACACTAATGTGGGATTCTTATTCTACTTATAATACACTCAACTATTTTTACTAAAACTCATGCTGAAAATTCATAGAGAAAAGAAAAAATTGGGGAGCAGAAAAAGTATTATATTTGAGTAAGACATTTTTTCTCCATTTTGGATATGAATTGAATCGATATTTCAGTATTTATGCAGCAAAGACTTGTACCTTTTGATGAGTTCAAAAGAAAAAAATGTAACACTTCAAATTACTTAATACTCCACTCGTAAATTATAGAAATCCAACATAGGTACACACCATAGAAATTATCCAATTAATGAGAAAATAAGAAACCTATAAATTAGGTAGTATGTGATTAATCATATTATTTACTATGTAAAAGTCAAACTTTCAATCAATTCATTTTCTCCATACATGAGTACCTTCACTTTATTTAATCATCCACAAATTACCCAACTTAATAATAATAATAATAATAATAATAATAATAATAATAATAATAATAATAATAATAATAATAATAATAATAATAAAATTCACATTTGACAACTCACACGGCATGACAAATTGCATTAGAAAATAATTCAAAAACGATTTATATAAATAATTACGTGTCTCCCTCACTTTCACTCTCTCTGTCTCTCACGCGCCCCCAAAAAACACACAGTAGTCCACGAGGTCATCATCCGTACCTGCCTCTCCTTCCCATCCCAATTCCGGTAGCCGGTGGCGCCCACCTCCCTCCCATACGTGCCTCACCAGCTCTCGCACGTGCGACCAACAAGAAATCCTACTAACTATTTCCCTTTTGATTCTCTCTCTCTCTCTCTCATACAAATATATCCTCATGTGTGTGGTGCAGTGTGTGACTGTGTATGGTGCAACAAATTAAAGTTAGAGAGAGAAAACACCCAATACAATTAGAGAGAGAGAGGCAAATCATCCAAAGCCAAAACACATTTCTTGGAGGGCATGTTTTCTTTGTGAACTCTCTCTAAAAAGTTTGGCCTTTCAACAGCCCTCTTTTATCCCATTATTTTCTTGCACCAACACACAATCAATCATCTCATGTTTGTGTGTGTGTGTGTGTGCAGAGACAACTTTCTCAGAGCTAGTCTTATCACTAAACTATGAGGATCAGAAAGCGTTTGGCGCCATCTCTCACAGATCTCCAGCTCCGACGATCAGAGGCGCCGCCGCCGTCTTGTCAACCGTGTGATCCTCCCAGACAGCCGCCCGATCAAAACGACAGATGGGCTTTCCCCAAACATGAAGAAAAAATGAAGCTAAAGGTAAAATCTTCCACAAAATCAAAGTTTTTTTTCCATCCTAGCATAAAGTTGCACCGAGTGGCTAAAGCCAGAATTTTAATTCGAATTTCGATTATCTGATTCTTCCCTGCAGGAGTTTGGAGATGACGATGATCATGTGAATACTAATAATGATATCAGGTATTTGTGGAAAGTATAAAGTGAATAAATTGATCATATTTATTGATGTTCACTTTTTTCATATATGTATATTAATATATACTCAATTCGATCTTGTAAACAACTTGCAAAAGATTGAACAAAATATGAATTCTTGCAGCCGGTTAAGAAACTGTAAAAAAGAGATCTAGAGAGGGAGAGGAAATGATCTTATAATATGCATACTCTAAGTGGGAGGGGAAAAAAAATCACTTTTTTATGTGGTGTTTTTGTATCAACTTTGGCTACCTTCCACATCCACATCTAATCTGCAAAAACCTAGAAAAAGAATTATCATCATATAATTTTTATTTGACTATTTCCTATCTAAGTTGGAGATAAAACAATACATACACCCATGTGGTGCATGTTAGCATGGAATATACATATATACACTGGTCCCCAGCTTAGATATATTCTTCCGTGCAGATATAATTTTCCATGCTACTTGCACTAATATTTATTATTTCTCGCTAATTTCCATTTTTTCTTGTTTTAAGGAGAATAGTTAGCATCTGTCACGGAGAAGAAGATTTCAACACAAATATGCAGCCATCATCTTCTTCTCTTCATGGTAGCTTTTCCTCTAGTATGTATGATAGTGTATGTGTGTGTGTGTGTGAGATGATAATTATCTTGGTAACAAATTTGTAGAGAGCTGTCGTAGAGAAAACTATAAATTGGTTCCATTAAAGAAAAGAAAAGGGATTTTTGAGAGAAACCCCAACGACGAAGCCGCCGCTGCGAAAATGAAGTCAAAACTAACAAGAAATATGGCGATGTCGTTGCGTTTGATCGGAAACCGGCCATGGAGGAAAATGGGATCGACATTTCTTGCAGCGGCGGCGTGAAGAAGAGCAAGAGAGGTAGTGTGATCATGGAAGGGTCGCGGTGCAGCCGTGTCAACGGGCGGGGGTGGCGGTGCTGCCAGCCGACGCTGGTAGGCTACTCTCTGTGCGAGCATCACTTGGGGAAAGGAAGGTTGAGGAGCATGGCCGGCGTCCGCGGCAATAAGGGAAACTCGCAGCTGCTACTTACCACGAAGAGAAGCAAGGTTGGTGTTGTGAAAGCTAGATCCATGAGCAGCTTGCTTAGCCAAATTTGATGGATAGTGATTTTGTAGCTAATGACATGGAAAATTGCGGATCATGTATAAATTTATAATATTATAAGTTGTTAAACTGGATTTTGATCATTACATGTGCTTTAACCTAATTATTGTGAAGCTTGCAGGTTAATTTAATGTTGGATAATTCTCTTATTATACAATCGTGCTATGTCTGATATTATATAATTGAAATATCTATTAAAACAAGGACGAGTCTGAAGTATTAGGTAGAAATTTGAAATTTTATGCAGGCAAAAGAATAGGAGGAAACAAGGACGGAGCAACATATACATAAAAATATATATTATTGAATTTTATATGTCGAATAGTTTTTTATACCTTTAATGAGGTTATTTCCGTCAGCTACAAGCAAACAAAACCAATGTTGGGTAAAGGTCGGTCATCAATGGCAGAAATTGCTATTCTCATTTCTGGAAATAACTGGCTACCGGATCTATTTCACCAATATTTCGATTTCCAACTTTTAAATATTCCCAAATTTGGATAAATAATGTGTGGCAAATAATTTGGGCCTCAGCCCATTCACCATGTGGCTGCCTCATTTCGCCCTAAATTGATGTGTAATTAATCCGGCCCATCTCACTCCTATAAATACCATCTTGTTTTACTATAGAGTATAGTTAATTGTTTCGACTCTTTAAAATATTTCGACAAAATGTGACGTTGTTTACGAGTTAATTTAAAATTTAATATTAATTAAATAAATAAAAACACTACTTTGTATCTCTTAAGCTTAAAGGCCGGTATTAAACTGTACCTCCCATAAATGATGCCAAATATACTTCTACAAGCCCAATTGATAGTTTAGGTGAGTTATAATGGCAAGAGTGTTATTGGGAAAATCTATCAGAGAATAACATGAGAATTAACTCGTCGTGGTTCAACACCTTCAAAATTAAAATATAGTTTTAGTTTATTGGTACTTTAATTATACTAGATTTATATGTCTTGAATTTTAAGAGCAAACACGACATTGGAGCAAACAAACGAAGAATTATAGAATATTTATATGTATATATCTATGCCAGTCGATCAATAAATAGTTATGAAACCAAATTTTGAAATATTTTTTGTTTCGATAAGATTAAATTTTGGTTTCTGCTCGTTAAATTATATATATATATATATATATATATATATATATATATATATATATGGGTTGGTTATAGGGAGAACTCTCTATAAGATAAGAAATAAGAACTAATTAGAACCTTTGATTTCATCTAATCAAATGGCCCATAATTAATTTGCACATAAATGCAAAATTACTCCCTTTCTCGGCAGAAACATACACAATATTGCAATTAAGGGTATTAATGTAATTGAAAAAGTCATATCCCACACTACCTCCCCATCCCACGCTTAATTAACATTGGGTGAAAATCATTTTGCTAATACAAATCTTTTAAACGATTGTGGGTGTTGCCCAAATAAATTGATTTTTATGGACATTTATTTATGAAAAACATTCTATGTGCTGAGATATTATACGAAATAGTTCAATTGGGTCCTTCTTCAATTTTGGAATGTTCATAGTTGCAAAAATATGCTTCAAACTTTGAACATGTATCGTAATGATATGCACAACCCCGAAGAAACTCGTGCATAACCAATAACAATATTTTAAATCTGTTTTGTGATCTAGATCTTTTACAAAATTATATTCTCCGTTTAACAAAAAAATTAAAAAAATTATACGTGCTGAGAAAACTAAAGTGCTTATTTTTATATGTATATTTATTAAAGTGGCCCCAACTTTATAAGCTATGTTTACTTTGTTTGTTCTTTTTTACAAAAATATACATCCACGTGTGGCATTTATATTTTAGGTGTTATTGATATTCCATTCATTAGATTATTGTAATCATTTATTGTGTGGCCTTCCATGTTTGGTGTATCTTAAGGTTAAATCCCAGGTAATTGACAAATTTCACTATGATTTTCTATTAAGTTATATATGCACAAACATTAAATTTATATGCACAGTAAAAAATCATTGTATTGTCGATACCTACAAACATAATAGTTATGTGCATATCAATAATATTATTATGCACATACGATCGTCATAAATGAACAAAATAAATAAACTCGATGAGATTGTGCACATTATAGTGCACATACGATCATCATAGATGTGCAAAACAATAATGAGATTGTGCACAATATTTCATTGCTAAAATTTAAATTTATGAACACGTTTGGTGAAATTTATAATACTCAAGATGATCAACAAACCAAATAAGGATAGACATTGCAAACCATCAAACAATTGAGAGGCAACAAAACAAACAACCCAACAAAAACCAATGAATAATCAACGTTTAATACAATTTCGATAATGAAATTGAAGAAAAATAATTTATATAAAAATTAAAATGATGCATGGACAAATTAAACGACCACGGCTAAATTAAAATGATGAACAAACATAATAAAGCCATAAATATTTGTTATGTGTTCATTCAAAAAATTTGTAATGTGGAGTTGAAGAAATTGGAGTTAGTGACGTGCAAGGACCACATTAAGGAAGATCTTTGGAGAGAAAAAAGTACCAAAATTATAGTATAGAATCCCAAATTTTAAGGAAGCATTCAGTTACAATTAATAAGAAAGTTACTATACTATCCTTATCGAAAAAGCAAACATAACTCCTAGATTAAGAATAAATCTTAACCATTAAATCAAGTAAAATATACGTACAAGATTAGTTCTCATTTCTTAAAAAAATATGAGTTCTCATTTGATCCATTCCCTATATATATATATATATATAGGGGTTGGTTATGGTGAGAAAGATCCTTAATGTATGAAAATAGGAATAGTAGCACATCTTTCATATTTGTGTAGCACAATCAGAATTACTATATTGCACATGTTAGTTTAGCATATATTTCATCCATTCGTGGCACATATACTAAATATATTAGTTTAGCACATCTTTCATTCATAACAGAAGACAAGAAGAATTCTAATCTTTGCACAATAATCCGTGTAGCACACAAAACACAAAATCAGAATAAACCCGAAAATTAAATCTCAACCATTGATATAGCAAATCAAAAGCCCGATTCATTCATATTTCCTACCAAATTATCATTTCCTACGATCCATCTCCTATATATATATATATATATATATATATATATATATATATATATATGGATCAAATGAGAAACCACATCTTTTTATGAACTCTGCGAACCATGCATAAGGCGTTGAAGATGATGCATGTCGATATAAAGTTGTGCATAACGAAAACTTTCTAAAATTATTTTGTTGTTCAACAATTTTAGAGCACAACTTTATACTTGTTTTGTGCATCATCTTCAACGTCTTATGCATGGTTCTCAAGTTCTCAAAAACATAAGTTCTCACCTGATCCAACCTCTATATATATCCAACCCCTATATATATATATATATAGAGATCAAATTAAAAGTATCCCCTATGTGTTAACTAGGAACCAATCTTATCCACTTATTTTTCTAATCAAACGGTTTAAATTAAATTATGATTCCATGTAATTTCGTTCCATTAATTACTCAGAAGGTTACTTTAGAATTGTAACAATTAAAATCCCTGAATTATGGGATTTGCCATATTCAAGATTTTTTCTTATAAAACAGTATCTTTGTAATCTTTATTGGTTTCTTATACATATCATTTTGCATGATTCTTTATTAATTTACTATACTTTATATTTCAATTTAATCAACATAGATTCAAAAAATATACATCTTCATGTAATTATAATATAATCATAAACTACAATAACATTGTATTGAAGCTAGCTTATGAATTTTGAATAATAAGCATAGGGATACAGTTAAGTAAACATGGTATCTTTGGTTATGCTAACATCTTCAAGGAATTGATCTTCCATTAAATCAACACTCAATCACCTTTTTTTCTCTTTTTTTAGAAGCAACACTTTATTCATTTATTAGCAACACTTTATTCATTTATTTTATTTTAGTATGATATTTTTCTTACAACAATGCACAAATTTTATATAATGTTCAATTAATAGTATGCAATTTTTACTTTTGACGAGTCTATTGATTAATAAGATAATAGGATGTCTCAATATAATAGAAAAATAAATTTATAATTGAAAAAATAACTTATACTGAGAAGTACTATACTTAATTACATAAAAATGTAATGTTTAATTTATTTTGAATTTTGTACAAACATTTAGTGCTTATTACACGGCAACTATTGGACAGTAATTACTAACCAAGAAATGTAAGTACAAAAAAACAATATTTTTATACCACCGTCGAGTTTCCTTTTTTTTTTAAGCAAAATTGTCAAAATATATGCAAGACATAAACCAACCATAAGCAACAATATAATAATTTAATAAGCAATACATAATTAAATAACAAGTAACACATAAACCAATAATAATCAACAACACAATATTTTATTAAGCAATATATAAATAAAATATAAATGAACGAATGCCTAAACCAACAATAAGCAACATTAATAAGCAAAAACTAAATAAAATATAAGCAATGCATAAATCAATAGTAAGCAATAACATAATATTTTAATAAACACATAAGCAAACAATATGCACGTATGCAACTACCATAATATCTTAATAAGCAATACGTTGCCCTAAAAAATAAAAAATAAAAATCAATAATAAGCAAAAACATAAAAACACACTAAAAACAGTATACACTTATTCCCAAAAAATTTAAAATGTAACTAAAACTCTCATAAAGCGATTGTAAAAAAATGTTGGTGCAAAACTCAACAAACTGATAAACTACTACAAAAAAAGTTATAATTTTTTAATCGATACCTTTTTCCAGCAAAAATACTCAAAAATCCACAATATAATATGAGGAAATATAATAATTATAAACACAGTCACAATACTGGTTGTAACAAGATTTCTATATGGAAGAGATCTTTTAAATAATTTGGATGGCATTCCACTTCCCCTCTCATCGCCATAAAAATCGAGGAATGATTTTTTAAATTACTTTATTGCCCCTAGCGTGGTAACTAAAATTTCTACACTTTACAATCCTCACCATAATAGTGAGATTTAATCTAAACCATAAGATTTAATTCAATCAATGATTTAAAATGGTTCCTAGTTAACATATAGGGATTAGTTTCTATTATAACTCACCCTATATATATATATATATATATATATATATATAAGCTCGATTATTATATAATCAAATCTTTAGTGCGATAGAGTTTGTTGTTTACGTTTAATTTTTAAGCAATGCAATTAATTGTCAGGCCCAAACTAAAACTGATATCTATTTGGGCCTAAAATGGAAAAAATGGCCCAAAAGAAGAGGCCGATAGCATACAATCCAAGTAGCAAGTGGTGAGGAAGGTCCGAATTATATAAAATTAAAAATTAAAAATAATTTTTCCAATCAAAGCAAAGTACAAATTAACATAATCAATGGTGACTTAACTCCTAACCATAAAGAAGTCTTGCTTCTATAGTACTAGTAATCAGTTTTATAATCATGTTTATTTAGGCTAAATAAGCCAATATTTAGGTTGGGGCTTCTAATTAACCATCTTAATCAGCCTCCAAAAATATGTGCCTCAGCCATCAGCCGCCGCGGCAGCCTGCCCCTAGTGATAATATAACTAATATTAATTAATGAATTTAGTGCAACATTAATTAATGCAAAATTCATATTCTAGTCCTAATTATTGAATTTTTAGCTCCATAAACGTAGAAGCAAATTGTAAATACTGTTGGCGTAATAAAGATGTGATGAGGTTTTAGGTTTGCTGTTACTGATTTTTTTTTCTAAGCTTTGCAATATTATGTCATGATTAGTAAAAAAAATAATGCTATAATCACGCATAATTCAGTAACTTACAAGCCGTAAGTGGCCACTTAATTATGTGTGGCCCTAATTAACTAAAACCAGTCAAACTGCGCCGCGTGGGTTTGTACAGTACCGCCGAGAGAATTATATTCTACTCATTTTATTTTATTTTACACGATGATTGAAATAATAGGCTAATATAAGAAGAGTATTTTATTTTATAATCTTCTGAATATGCATAAATATCCAGAGTATTCTTCATTAAAAATAAAGTTTCATTAGAAAAAAATGAATATGAAAGGCACGAATAATTGTTAATATATAATGACTTAAATAAAATAAAAATAGGATCTATATTATATAACAACTACTTGTACGTCACTCTTGAAACTCTGCACAAATGATTAAGCCAAGTTAATTATAAGAGAAATTAATTGGACCTCGTTAATTACGACACATCTCAATTTGACAACCACTACATAGTACATTTTTTTAAAAATGCTAAGAAATAGTGAAATAGACTATTGTGAGATATGGTGACTAGGGATTAATTAGTGATTTTGGTTACCAAACCTTCTCCTACAAAAAAGTACTTCAGTGCATTTTGTCAAGCAATGATCACAAATTCAAGTAAAAATTGACATGGCGAATTACGGCAATCATGAAAAATATCTCTTGATTAATCCACCATGTATGAGCTGTGAATGAAAATATTATAATTCACAGAAAATTGGGGGAAAATAGAATGATCAGTTTAGTATAAAGTTGAATTTCATGATGTCCCATTTTAGCTTTGTTTTTTCTTGGATTTTAGGAATTGCTTGTCATCACCTTATAGCCACCCATGATTATGATGACATTGGAGATTACAAGAATGATGGCAATTAACTAAGTGGTTTAAATCATGATTGTTAAGATAAAACGACTTTGCCTTAAGAGTAAGAGAAGTGGAATAAAAGGGTTTAAATGGCTGCCCATAAAAAAGGGAAAAAATAACGTTTAAAATAAATACGAAAAATAAAAGGAGAAGAATGATAATTGAATATATAACACACGAGCAAAGGCGTATGTGCTAAGAGAAGTTGGTCAAAAAACAAACTCATTATTGCAACGAAAAAAAAAAAACCCTTTTTCTTAAGCTTCCAATTATGCAAGAAAAAGGTATGGTTGGAATTTCACAATATTTAACCACAAGCTTTACTTTCCCCACCATACTTGGAGGGGTTACAGTGTTTCATTTTTATTCAATATTTTATGTATCTATCAAATATATATTTATTGATAACTTTATCACTATGTGATAATAGAGTTTATGAATCCTTAGTAAATCATAAACTCAAAATTTGTGCGCGGCTGTCCCTATTGTGCGGAGGGCTGCAATTGGTACTTATTAACAAATAATTATGGGTTATTAAGAGTTTTAATTAGCTATGCTTTAGTAAATTTTAGTTGTAGTTTAATTATTAACCGCCAACTAGGGTCTAACTCAATTTTATTAATTGATTTATGATTTAATTAGGATGGATGTATTATGCATCCGAGTCCATGGAATGTCCCTCAATGATAATTGATAAACAATGATATCAATATTACAGAATGAGCGAAGATATTATGAACGGTTTGATCCCTCCCGTTGTCAACTAGGTCAAGGAACTCCAAGTTAAATTATTAATTGCAATTATAATCATGTGATATAGGAGAAATGCCCTTTTCTTAAAGGTGAAATGGTCAAAGAACAATGTGGGTTAATCATGATTAAGCTATCCTGGTCGCCCACACTAAACGATGAGGTCATTATTGATTTCCCCAACAATGAACCCTAAGCAACGAGTTACTTTTTACACAACAAGAAACAATATAAAGCTTGTTGATGTCTTACTTCACCACTTATGTAATGATTTTCTTGTTTTTTGGTTGCCAAAAATATGCCGTCTAACAAGTTGGATGGAAATTGAAATCTTTGAAAGATTTAGAAGCATGCCCATGTCTTCTCCATCAATTTAGATTGATCACTTCAAATTAGGGATGTCAATAAGTGGGTTTTATCTGAAATGATTCGAACCATTCAAAACCTATTAAATTTTAAAGCAACGGTTCTGGTTCCGGTTACAGACCCGCTTTAGACCCGATCCGTTTAAATCCATAGTTTGATGGTCCGATCCGACCGAATCCGATTCCAGAACCAGAACCAATACTTGTTTATTGGTTTTGGTCCGAATAAAATACGTCTATTGACAAGTCTAAGTTTAAATAGACTTATCAATGAACCAGTTTTATCCATATCGATCTGAAATCACTCATAGCCCATTAAATTATAAAGCAACGATTTCGGTTTCAGTTATGGTTCTAGATCCGCTCAGATCCGGACCTCTTAATATCCATAGTTGATGGTCCGGGTTCGATTCGGATCCAGTATCTAATGTGTCGGTTCCACAACCAAAACCATTACTAATTTATTGATTCTGATCCGGATAAAACTCACTTATTGATATCTAATGATGACGAACTATATGTTAATTACTTATCAAATATGTTCCATAACCAAAACCATTACTAATTTATTGATTACGATCCGGATAAAACTCACTTATTGATATTCCTACTTCAGACAAAGATGACGAACTATATGTTAATTACTTATCAAATATGTGTATATTCTACTCAAAAAATTAAAATAGAGCCTTCTTATACCAATTCCGTAGTATGCGTAAGAGTATTATTGAATATACTATTACGCCTTACTTGATTTTAGTATATGTATAAAACAAAACAAAATAAACTAAAATCAAACATACTAAAATATTACATACAACATCATACTATTACGCCTTACTTGATTTTATATTACTTCAGTTTACTTCGGCTAGAACCTTATATCTACAGGACCATCTTATCCCTTTTCCAAATTATAATATACAACTAGCATTCATAATGATGTGGTATATCTACATTGCATCATCATTGGAAGTATGTATACATATAATATAATCAATAAGGTGATAAACATCAAACACAATGCATTATTTCTAGGCTTGTTGTCTGTTTCTTTGCCAACAGAAAAAGTATCTCAGGCTGATTAAAAAGGTTGAAGGCATGCATGTGAATATGTGATGATGGTAATGATGATTGTATGATAATGATTACTATATAGTTGTAGTAGTCATAATAATTGAAATTAAAAAGCATGACAAATACCTAATCATTTTGTCCCACAGGGATACTTCTATTGCATGAGAAGCTGTCTTTTCTGTAATTATATATATTTTCACAAAAAAAAATTAAATCGAGGACTAGGCTTATCAATTAGTAATGATGATTAAACATTATTATAGATTCACAATAGTTTAATTTGACAAAATATACGGTTAACATTATTTTTTAGTGTTAATGGAGAGAATTGCCCCAAATGCTAACAATGTTACACTTTTTAACCCATATGTTAAGTTGCTATTCTTTTTACCCATTTTTAATTAAAATTACAAAACTATAATCTTTAACCCGCGATCAAATCATTTTTCGGCGGCCAACCACCCCTCTCTCCCCTCTCCGCCCCTCCCCCTTCCCATCTGTTTTCCGACGGCCAACCCATTTTCCGTCGGTCAACCTCCCTCCCTTCCCATCTGTTTTTCGGCGGCCAACCATCCCGCCTCCCTTGCCGGGCCAACCCTCCTCTCCTTTTCCCGTGCCAACCCTCCTCCCTTCCCATTTGTTTTCTGGCGGCCAACCCACGGTCAACCCATTTTCCGACAGTTAACCATTTTTCTTTGCAATTTTTCAACGGCTAACCCATTTTTTTGTAATTTTTCAACGGCTATCCCATTTTCCGACGAGGAGGGTTGGCCGTCGGCAGAGGGGAGGGAAGGATGGTTGGCCGCGCAGGCATGTGAATCCGTGTGAAAATTTAAGGATAAAATTGTACAAATGGTTAAAAGGATAGCAACTTAACATGTGGGGTAAAAAGGATAGCAAACTTAACATATAGGTTATATAAGATTTTCGCCCTATTTTTTATTTCTTTTATATATATATATATAGTTAGGTTACGGTGAGAAAGCTTTTTAATATAGGAAATAGAAATAGTAGCACATCTTTCATCTTTCATTCTTGATAATCCGCGTAGCACAAGAATGATTTTATTAAAATTTCAACCATTGCACAATAATCCGTGTTCATTCTCATTTCCTATAAAACATAAAATTGTAGCACAATCAAAATTAAAATTTCAACCATTGATCCAGCAAATCAAAGGCCCAGATTCATTATCATTTCCTATCAAATTATCATTTATTACATGAACCATCTTATATATATATATATATATATATATATATATATATATATATATATATATATATATATATGGTTAACGTAAGAACCATTTTATTGTGAGAACGTGAGAACCAAAAATGATGAATTCGTGTGAAACTTGATGAATCATCGAATCAAAAAAATAAATTTTCGCCAAATTCGAATTTTGGATTCGAGAACTTTCCCAATGATTCATTAACTTTCATAGTAAATTCATTTGTTCTTAAAGAATTTCCGTGGTTCTTAGTTCTCACGTTAAAATTGGTTCTTATTTGAACCTCATTATATATATATATATATATATAGTTATTCTAAAAATCTATCATATAATATAATTTACGCACTAATAAATTCGTCTGAATTCATTGTTAAAGTATTTGAATTCGTTTTGAAAGTAAATGAATTCAAAATAACAAAAACTTCACCCTTCGTGGAACCGTCTAATATATATATAGTGTTAATTGGAAGAATTGCCCCAAATGTTAACATTGCTACTTAAATTAACCCATATATTAACATTATACTCTTTTTACCCAATTCTAATTAAAATTATAAAAATATCCTTCATCACTCTAAAAAAACAGACGAAGAAAAATGTCAGGCGACAACATTCTAATTTACTGTTTTTTAGAGAGAATACATTACAATTTAATGGATTGACCGCCGAAAAACAAAAACAAAATTGATTGGCCATCCGAAAATGCGTTGGCCGTCGAGAAACAAGGGGGAGGGGGGGTTGGCCGCTAGAGATGAGGTTGGCCGTGGAGAGGAGATGGTCGCTGGAGAGGAGAGGTTGGCCGTGGAGAGGAGATGGCCGCTGGAGAGGAGAGGTTGGCCGCTGGAGAGGAGATTGGCCAGGAGGTTGGCCGTTGGAGAGGAGTTGGCCGATGTGCATGTGAATCCGTGTGATTTTTTATGTTTAAGGATAAAATTGTGTTGGATTTGTATACTGAAAGCAGTTTTGATTGAGCTTGTATACAATGTTTCCTGTTACCACTATTACAATCTCCTATCTGAATTGATTACTTGATTGCATATATTTGTGTCCCCTTATCTCATATATAAGTTAGATCATACAGTGTGTAGAAGATCACAGAAGTCTGTATGATTGGTCAAACTTAATGAGATATTAAAAGAATCACGGCTGAGACAACTTGAGGACGAGTTGTTGGTATAGGCTGCGGTATAGATAAGAAGTGACTTGACTTGGTTGCTTATCTATGCTGGTATGTCTCTGACGTATTGATGGATCACAGTGAGATGAGTTCTTCTATCTGACCATCGTGAAGAACCTAGATCTCGGTGACTTACGATGATCTAAATCTCGATAAGGTATTAGGTGAGTATGAGTTGTTGACCATCACTTTGACTTGTTATGGGTGAGGGTTACATGATTTAACCCAATATTCTCCGCATCTTGGGTGGTGGCAGTGCTTGTATGTCATGCTAGTTATCTGTATCGAGTCACCGTATCCGTTTAGGATGATGACGTCCCCTTAAGGAGCTCAAAAGTTTATTGTACTAAACCCCGCGGTTGGGTTAGCTCAAGTACAATAATAAGGTTGAGTGGTACTACTTAAGGAATTAAAGATATTAATTATTTTAGCGATCGAATGCTCTAAATAATTAATGGACGTGCGATATCTTAAATACGGGATTCGTAATGTCTAAGTGCAAGCCCGACTCAACTTCGCAATAAAGGGTAAGTCAAGATTTATTCTCTAGTGGCATGAATGAATGTTTATAAATTAATTTATGTTCGGGTGAACATAAGATAATTAATTTATTTGAGGCACATCTTTATTCCTTGCATTTGATCCCTGGGCTGGCCCATCCAGACCCGTAGCTTGGTGAATTTCACCCCTCTCTCTAGAGTCCTACTGAGACTCTGACTTGATCCTCTCTATCCTAAAGGATATTATTATATTTATTAGATATGCATAAATCTTATCTAGATAGGATTTGGGAGTGCATTATAAATATAAGGTGAGAGAGAAAATCAAGGCTAATCCTCTCCCACAATTTTCGAGAATTCCATAGCAATTGGGAGATAATTTTCGAAAATTTGTAGAGATAAAAAGAGGGTGATTTTTTGTAGCATTCTCCATAGCTTATCCTCACTCGATATTGGAGATTGGGCAACCGGGATACAGTCTAAAAGATCAAAGCACGAGTCTTGATCCGTACATCCCCGATAGATTCGTAGGTAAACACGAGAAAACTCCTACGTGTTGCAATTAACTATATAGGTGCATGCTAGGCATATAATCAATGTATGGTGAATTAAACATCCAAGATAGATCATCGGGAGAGTTAAAATAAGATTTCCCTACAAATTGTACAAATGGTTAAAAGGATAGCAACTTAACATATGAGATAAAAATGATAGCAAACTTAACATAAAGGCTATATAAGATTTTCGCCAATATATATAGGGAGTGGTTATTGTAAAAACCATCTTTGACCTATAAACTACGAACTCCTGAAATCGTCTGAATTCACCGTGAAACCGTTTGAATTATTCATGTAGATGTTTGAATTCAGAAAAATAAAAATTCGTCCCTCATGGGATTCGAACTCGACATTTGAATCCATCAAATAAAGTGATGAATTCACCATAGATCTTCACGAATCAAAAATCCATCAATTTTGAAAATGGTTCTTATTTTATACTTTAAAATTGATTTTTATATTTTGATCTCATTCATATATCAACCCTATATATATATATATATATATATATATATATATATAAATATGTATTCATCTCCATCATCCATTTGCCATTAATCAATGGTTCAAGATTAAGTTATCACAATCCCTATAATTAAGGGACGTTTATTTTCATAATATTCTATAATTACCATTATAGCCTCATTTGATTTAATCACAACCACACATCTTTAAAAATCAATAGTAAAAATTTATTCTCATTTCTTATTTTTGAATGCATTTTTATTTCAACCAAATCCTATATATATATATATATATATATATATATATATATATATGAACTGAAATAAGGACCCATCTCCTTCATTGATTTACCATAAATCAATTGTCTATCTATAGTCTATCCTACAATTTTGTGGGTTCCACAAAATTTAACATATTTTTTTTCTCATCTTCCCTTTTTCATGTGTATATATTCTCTCTCATCTCTTATACACATTTGCGATTTTAATGAATAGGTTTTCATCTTATCACATCAATTTGTAATTTGAAGAAACTGTATATGCAATAAAAACTCATCTATTTGCAACAATTTTAAAGTTTTCATTTTAAAACTTAAATTTTTGTAATTAATAAGTGTACTGTTTGCAAAGAAGCATGTTTAGGGATTAGGTTTGCAACACATAGTTTTGCAAATGCGTGTTATATTATAAGCTGTAAACAATACACTTATTAATTACAAACATTTGAGTTTAAAATGGATATATACCTTTAAATTGTTGCAAAAAGATGAGTATTTATTGCAAACATTTCGAATTGCAAATTGATACGAGAAGATACAAACACATTTTAAAATTACAAATGCGTAGGGGAGAGGGAGAGGGAGAGAGAGAGAGAGTACATGGTTTGAAATAGGAAAAAACATATAGGAAAAGAAAATCAAATTTAACATAATTATACCTCTTTCAAATTTAATCTTATTACAAATATGTCATTATTTAATTTAAATAATTAAAAAAATAAAAAATTTCATGTAATCTGAACGACATAACTTGAAAATTAAAAGGACCAAATTAGTTTTTATTTTCTATTTAAATAAGGATTTGTATTTGAACCAACATATATTATATATATGTATGTAGGGATGAGTTATAATAAAAATGTTTTTCTTAAAACTTACGAACCAATGTATTTTATGTATAAAGTTAGTACACTATTGGATTCTAGTAAAAAATGAATTGTTTGCCAAGGTTATCATAGTTCAGTAATTTTATACGTAAAGTGCATCTATTCATAGATTCTTACGAAAAACATGTTTTTATTTTTATTAAAAAATAGGGGTGGGTTATTGTAAAAAAATATTTGTTATCCTACAAACGTGAGAACACTACATTCTCCATGAAAGTTGATGCATAAAAAATTCGCTCCTCATGGGATTATGAGAAGGCTCAATAAAACCTTATTTAAAGTGAAAACGTGATAACCATTTTTAGTCAGTCGATCGCAAAAATATACAGTGATGCATCATTTTGGTGGATGAGTGCATTGGGCACCACCTAGGCTAGAATCTATGAGAAACAAAAATTTAATTTAATTTTTTAGTGCAATAACTTTCATGGAGAATGCATTATTATCATATTTGTAGGATAACAAAGATTTTTACAATAACCTACCCATATATATAAATATAGTGGTTATCGTATGAATATTCCTTTTAGTGTAAACATGAGGACAATTATCAACTCTGGATAAATCAATATACTTAACACACCTATGTATTAAATATATTATATTTTCTCAATAAAGGTGCCCAACTATTGCAGTATTTTTCGTATAAATTTTCTTCCATAGAATAAACTAAGTATCCTACGTCCCGGATAGAAATAAACGAGGATTGTGTTGTGTGTTGCTGAAGGAGTTCGTCCGAGAGGAGTTCATCGGTTGCGACGTGTGGTTGGTAGAAGCACGGAGGTAGCTCGAAGCTCCTAAAAATCCTACGAACTGAAGGAATGTGATTCGGCAGCATATCAATAAAAAAAGTACGAAATCGATACTCGATTGAATATTTTTGTAATTATACGAAAACATGTTGGGTTTGATAGAAATACATGTTTAAATTCTATTAATGAATGTGAAATGATTTTAGTAAAGTAATGGAATATTTAATTGAAGGGTTTTGTTGTCCAAAGCATTTAGAATCTACTTAATTTTATATAGTTTTGTAAGGATTTGATATTTCTACATGTATCTTATGAGATATGTATAGCTTTAATTTTATCTCTAAATTTAATATATAAGTTATGGATTTAATTATTTTTGTACATTAATAATAATCTTTTATTATTAAAAAGTACCCAAAACGCAATACGAAACATGAGTGTGAATATCATTTGAAACGGTTGGAACCATAGTGAGGAGGTATTCGAAATATTATTATTTTAATGAATAGTGACCTCTGTAACCATTTGAAACATTTATTCGAATTGGCTCGAGCCAAATTCCAATCAATCATTACATTCTTTCGGATGTGTAATAATTGACCCTTCGAGATTTGTTCGTCACATACTAAATCATTGTATTTAAAATTTTATTTATTTTTTGTCTGTATTGGATCATTATCGATATAGTATTTGCGATTATATGAACCACGCCTGACAGCAACCGTAAAATCAAATCTCTGAATTCTGACAAAAGTGAAAGAGAATCATTACAGATTTTGACTAAAGCATTCTTCTATTAGCAGTCCCTACAGATCTATTACAAGAAATATACGTAAATATTTATCTACTAGGGTCTATTTATTTTTCGGTGAAAAGAGATTACAGAGATTGTTGTAAATAAGTCAGCTCAAGGTTCAGTTTTGTTAAGAGGGAGAGATTTTATTTATTGAATATACAATCAGAAAATCTTTTAAAATCCCTAAATAAATACTACGAATTAAATTGTGATTTGATGTGAGCCTGCTTTTATTGTTTGGCTATGGAGACACAAAGCCTGATACCAAGAAATCATCTCATTATGATGAGGATCTTTCTAAGTAAATGCTTTTCAATTTGGAATTTCAAGAAGTACTTTTTTCAGTATTTATTTTACTTACCCTAAACTTTATATACTTGAATGTATAATAAATTAGAGATGGGTTAATTAACTTTGTTGCGGAATTTACATTGAACATGTAGGTGTACTACATCCTCTCATATGATAATATTTTATTAATATAATTATATTAATAAAATATTATCATATGAGAGGGGATATAATACACCTACATATTCTATAGAATTTCCTCTTTGTTGCTGAAATGTCATGTAGGTGAAATCAAATGCACAAGATCTATTAGTGTTGCTTGTTTCTCCTGTGGTAATTGCGTGGTTTCAAATTTCTTCTCTTTAAAAAAATCGAAATCATGAAGATTTTTTTATTTTTTTTAACAGAAGAAGTCAAGAAATTTGAAAACTTATTTGGGCGAATGTGTGGCTTTATGATAAAAATGTTATGTTAAAAATATTTTCTACCGTTAAATCATACAAACTAAGAAAATAAGTAAATTTATATATGTAACCTCATTAACTATCATGATAAATTTATTTATTCAATTAATTATCAAACTTTAAAAATATTAAGGGTAGATAAGAAATATATGATAATTTCACTCTTAAATTACGCACTATGACACTTATTAAAAAATTAAAAAAATACTAATAGGACACTTAAAAAAGAACGGAATGAGTATTTCCTAGGTACTCCGTTCATCAAATATATTTTATTTTTATTTTGATGACATAAATTTTAATAAATTATAATAAATGTAAAGTGAATAGAGATACTAAATTAATATATTAATAGATAGTGAAATTAAAAGATGGGTCATGGAGATAATTAATTAATATATTGATGGATAGTGAGAGTAAAAATATAAGTCATATATATTTTTTATGTAAATAATTAGATATATTTAGGGTAAAAATTATGGAGTTGATTTTTCTAAAAAAAAGTGAATATTTTTTGTGGAATGATCAAAACAGAATTAAATGAACAGTTTTGATAGAAGTAATGAGCATAACTTTTAAAATAAGATAGAAGAAGAAATTGAAAACTTATTTGACAAAGCACACTTTATTGGGCAAAAATCATGGCTTTACAATAAAAAAAAACTATAAAAATAAAATAAAAGTACAATACAAAAAATTGCTCTAAAATGGAACGTGATAAATTAATAAATTGTCTAGATAAATAAATTTATTGGGTTCCAATCCAACTTGAGCCTGTTCAAAAGGTCATTAATTTTAATAAGATAGTAAAATAATACTATTAACTTTTTGAAGAACCTATTTATAAATATATAGATCTTTTAAAAATATTATAAACTAATAATTTTAAAATATTATAATTATGAATAATATGATTGTTTTTAAAAATATGAATATATTATTATTTATTTTTTCTTGAAATCAAATCTAGGTGGATTTTATCCTTAACTTTTTTAATTACATCTAAAAATTGTGATTTAGGATTTTAATTTTTTTCATATTGAGATTTATATAGTAATTTCATTGTGTTATCATACATGAATTTATTTAATAAATTACAATTTATTAGTTGATACATGAATAAATATATTAATTTATTTAATCATTTTAAATACATCAAAACATTATCTACCATTTGTTTGCACACATTATAACTTGATCTATAATTATAGTTTCTGAAACTAAGAAAGCACTCTATATATATATTTCTAAATTAATGAAACTTCTAGATTTCAAGATATGAATTTATAGAAGTTTTACAGTATAAGAGAAGAATGTGGAAATTGAATAACACGTTACTTTCCGTTTAATGAACAGGAGAATTTTCTGAACAATACAAATGATAATAACGTCCTTCACAAAGGAAATTCATTAAGGATCAGCTCATCATAATTTTGTGTGATATTTGTAGTTACATTTCTTACAGGAAAATAGAGAAACATTGATGACAGAAAGGATTGATGCAGTAAAAGAAAAGGACAGGACGACGGGGGCTAAACGACCTTTCAATCACTCGCCAATTATTGTTGCAAAATATTTGATGGTGTATCACCTTATTTATGACACAATCAACTCTCTTGCAAATCAAGTACATCATATATATTTTATATATTATATACAACCATCTTCAAATATGTATCTCTAAACTACTTCATTTTTTTATTTTTATTATTTTATTTGGTTTGACCTATTAGTACTATTTAGTGATAATAATTTTAATAGGGTCAGTAAGTTGGTTATAATTTGATATTTTTATGTTGGTGGCTATAATTTAATATTCCTTAACTTGAATGGCTATATATATGAATTTTCGCTATTTTAAAATTACAATTAAGATTTAGATGGTTATGTGTCAACTCAAGACCATTTTATTAAAAACAGTTTTTGCCACTTCAATTATATATTATCGACTACTCCATAAAATACTTGATATTTATGCAATGTCCATCTAAATCTTATTTATTCACAACACTAATTTGATTCATTTTACTGAAAGAAAAAAAAATAACCTTGACCAAAAAGAAAAGATTGCCGAAACCCAACAAACAAAAAGTTAGCCTATTGTTGTGATAAATAATATTTTCAATTAATTATTTCAATGTTACTATCTGAAAAATTAATAAATATTTACTAGCAGAAGTGCACAACTTTCATTTTATCTGACATGTACCAATTAATTTCTCATAATCAACTTTTCGGAAATTCGCTCACAATAGAAAACAAAGTCCGTGACAAAAAAATTCAACTTCACAAATAAAAAATTCCTTGACCAATGCATCAGCCAAGTTAGTATAGTTGCTTTAACTACTATTTTTATTTCATTTTCAGATGAGTTATCTCAATCTATTGTTAAAAATAACAAAGTATTCAAATTAACATTGAAAAATTAAGCGCTGAAAAGGAAACGAAAATGACTTGGTCTTGTTGCGTCCGGCGCCAATTCTTTTTATTTTTTAATTAACTCTAATTATATTCTAATTATAATTAATAAATTATAATTTAAAATTAATAAATATTAAATAAAAATTAAAAAACTGTTATTCGTGATACCTTAATTGAGATTGATGAATTATAATATAAAATCAATAAATTTTAATTGAAGAATAATAAATCTTAATTAAAATGAATAAATGTACGCAGGTTTTTGTGAATGAAAATATATTTAAAATAATTGGCGGTCAAAAGGTAAAAATTGGAAACTATGTGATGCCGTATGTAAGTTTGTAATGAAAACTTGCAAACATAGAGTCTCTTTATGTTTGTCTCATTTGAATTAAAAAGTTACAAAAATTTAAATATAAATAATCAAGAGAGAGAGAGAGAGAGAATGATTGTGGTGCGGAAATTGTCCAGTTAGGGCGGTGCAGCCGCTGTCCCCATCTGAGTGAATGCTTCCCCTAATCCCTATGCATCACTCACACGCGTCTCTCACGTGACCCTATTTTCATCATTTTATTTAAATTTTTGTTTTTCTATCAAATCGAATTTATGGAGTCCCGCAACAATATGGTGACAAGATATAATATTCCATCCTTTGCCAAAAACTTTATTCTAAAAAAATACGAAAATGAAGTAATATTCCACGACTAGAATTTTCAAAAGATATAAATCAAGGTTTTATGAGGCTAAAAGAAAGATGTAAACTAATCAAATAATTTTATTCAGTTAATATCGAATTTAAAATTTTATGATTTAAAAAAAAAATGCAGACAATTATCGAATATAAATTCATAATCATGATATTCAATTAGATATTTATAAATATTAAATTTAATATTTATATGTATTATTGAAAGTAATAATCATAAATATTCAACTATAGATTTATAAAACTATAAAGAAAAAATAATTATAATATCAAATAAATAACAAATGTGTATGTTCCTCCATATCTTGCCGCATTGCTACTAAAAGAACTGTAAATGAATAAAGTTACTCGTTAGCTATTCGAGATTCAACTATATAACATTAACACTATATGTGTTAAAATCTTCTATTTTAATATACCATATCATTATATATTATATTATTATATATACAATATACGTGTTACCATCTATATTTTAATATACTATAACATATTGGCAATGTCATTGTTATTAATATAATTATATTAGTGTTAATGGTGACAATTGCCACAAACATTAACATACCTACTTAATTTAACTCATATATTAACATATTACTCTTTTTACCCATTTATAATCAAAATTACATAAATACCCTTCATTTGTAAAAAAAAACAGACGAGAGAAATGGGGGGACGTTGGCCGCCGAGAAACAGATGGGAAGGGATGGGAGGTTGGCCGCCGGGAAAAGGGGAAGGGAGAGAGGTTGGCCGCTGGTAGAGGGGAGTGAGGGATGGTTGGCCACCGGAAAGAAGAAGGAAATGAGAAAAGGGATAGGGAAAAGGGAGAGGGAGGAGGATTAGCCACGGGAAGGTTGGCCAGGAGGGTTGGCCATCGGGGGGTTGGCCAGTGTTGGGAGGGGCATTGGGATGGTTGGCCACCGGGGAGGTTGGCGAGGGTATGAGAATAGGGTTGAATCTGTGTGAATCGTATGTTTTTTTTATGTTTTAAATGATAAAATTATACAATTAATTAAAAAGAGTAGCAACTTAACATATGAGATAAAAGAATATCAAACTTAACATATGAATTATATAAAATTTTCGCCCATTATATTATATATATACGAAAGTTTCAAATAATCATCTATTATATACATTATGATATTTTTATTACTTGATCATATTTATACAAATATTATAAGTATTAACCTAGAACAAGTGAATAACCTCAAATATACCTAAAATTAGGATTAAAAAAACTAAACAAATATTCAATTCGATTCAAATATTCACGAACACTATTATGAATCGAATAGTAATAAAAAAATTCGAAAGATATCCAAACATCGATCGATTATTCATTTTATCGTAATATTCGATTCATTTACATATCACGATATTCGCTTCATTTACATCCTAAGCCAAAATTTAATCCTCTACATTATTGATTTTTTTGAGTCATGGACTTGATTAATCTATAATTGTGACATTTCACATAATTTAATGCCTAAATAATGACTTTTTTCCCTATTGGCGGCTTAATTTGTACTGCAAATGTCAAAATAATGATTAAAGTAAAAACGTGAGAGCAATCGAGTGTCAATTAACAAGTCATGATGCGTTCTTAAAATTCTATATGGTTAAGCATAATTCTCGAGTTTTTAAATAATTGATCAAATGGATAAATGAAAGTTCAACAAAATCCACAAATAAAACATTTAATACAAATCTAGAAGATGTATAAGAGCCATTTTTTTAATAAACACCAAAAATTGAGAAATATTAGTGCCTCACTGTTAATGAGAAATTCGAGAATACAAAAAATAAAATTTTTGATATTTTTAAACTAGTCATATAGAAATCACATGCTAATGAGAATATTTGATATACATCATCATTTTGAAAAAAATCCCCTAAAAATGGATTTTTTCCAAATACTTGAAACATAGAACATAAAATCATTTCAAATGAGTAGTGTCGGTTTGAAGAATTTCGATAACAAACGAGTTATTTTTAAACGGACCAGAATTAAATGAAATGTCAAACAAAATTCTTTTTTTTTTCGATTGAGAGAATGATTATTCAACGAATCAAAGTCTTATGAAGTAATTTGATAAACTTGACCAAACGACTTTTGTAAGTAGTATTCTTCATTTCTTGTTATTGACAAAACGAAGTATATATGTAGATGTGAGAACGGATTTCTACTCTTGTAATTGGCTCTTGCTATGGCTTTTCAAACCTTCCATTTTTTCACACACACACACACATTTATGAGACGAATAATGTTGTATATATATACACGCGTGTATATACATATTATACACTAAAATGATACCTATCTTGTCCCATCTAAATTTGTATTGATAAACGATGCTAAAATTACAAAAGTTTAGAGCGAAAAATATATTAACATAATGGTTTGGAGTATCCAAGTTTGAAGCTCCCCAAACACTCTTGAAATTTATCGCGTACTTCGTTCATTACATTGAACTTGATCTGTTAAATTTTTGGGTTCGGAGCTTATTTACCACTTTTGTAAAATGAGTGCGTGTATATCCATTTGTAAAAATAAGTGCTGTCCATACCCATTTAATTATTTTAATATATTTTCATCAAAATCACAACAAAATTTGTGCTCGAACACACGAAGTCTCATGGCCAACCACCGTGCCAACCCTCCCACGGCCAACCCTCCCATACAACCACCCCATGGCCAACCTCCCCGACGGCCAACCCACCCATGCCAACCACCCCGGCCAACCTCCTCGACGGCCAACCACCGGCGGCCAACCACCCTCGGCCAACCTCCCTGACCAACCACCAACGGCGGCCAACCCACCCCTGGCCAACCCCACCCCACTACCAACCCCACCCCACCCCCACCCCACTACCAACCCACCCGCCCAACCCTAACCCCCACCCCGCCAACCCACCCCACTATTAACCCCACCCCACCACCCCACCTCATGGACAACCCACCCCATGGACAACCCACCCCTACCAACCCCACCCCGCTGCCAACCCTCCCCAAGAAATTATAAAAAGAATTATAAAAATTAAAATTGATATTTCAAGAAATTAATTGATAATTGAAATGATTGTATGATAATTGAAATGATTGTATGATTTTCGAATGATTATTTTAAAATCATGCAAAAAAATTTTTGGGTTGTCCTCCAAATATCTTGTTTCATTTAAAAATAATAATTATCTCTTTAAAATATATGATTTTATATATTTTTATCGATTTAATCACTTTATACTATACTTCTATTTACTTTTTATTAATTTAATTATTTTATATTATTCTTTTAAATAATTGTAAAAAAAGTCATATTCAATGGAATAGAGAGTGTACTACATAACATGTTGTTCTAGATTTAAGTTTATCTTAGTCCATTTAGAACGGTCGATATGATTGAAGTTATTGTAAATAATCAATGCAATAGACGGAAAATATAGGCGGTGCATTATGAAAAAGTCCATATCTAATTTATGACATACTTAGAAGATCGTTAACTTATTATAGTATTTCAAAATCTCATAATACATGTAAAATGACATTTATCAATATATTTGTAAATATATATTAAGATTAATTTTTATATGTAATATCTTCAATAAAATACAAATGTGTTGCACATTTACTTTATAAAGCATAGTTAAAAGAAAATATAAATTATCAGTTAGTTAAATAACTAACAGATTTAAAATAAAAGAAATTATAAATAATCTGAGCACTATTATTTAAAAAGTATAATTAAAATATTTATAAAATTATTGGGAGTTAGGTTTATGATAGTTATGATTAAAGCCTGCATGAGTTCAATAATTGCAATGATCCCAAAAGCATGACACAACTGACCCGGTCACTTCCTCTAGATAGAGATGGTGATATGATGTGTGTATCTCTCTCTTCAAACAACTCCCCGCCCCACGCGCGTGGGACCAACACCTACAACTATCTATTTTGTTTTATTGAAAATTCACTGTTTATTTGATTATAATTACATTACTCATTATTTTCAGCCTCATCTCCTTTGGAATTTCTTTTTCCGTAAATACAAGAAACAATTTATCCAGCCTTTTCTATGCGCAATTATTGAAATGAAGTGATATAAGATAGTAATAAATAAAATAAAGCCTAATTGAACTCTCTACCAGTCTATCTTTTTTAGTCTTCCAATCAAACAAATAAAGTAACGTAGTAGAAGGGCCATAATTAGATTGGTTGCCTTTATTGGATACGGTTTTAAGATATTCCAAGGGCAAATTTGTCCTTGTATTTGCATCTTCATAAAAATTTATGTATATTGTGTGGACGGATAAAAATCTCATTTGTTTTTAATAAAAAAATTATTTATATTAAAAAAATTATTTATTTTTATATTATAATTTAAAAATATCATTTATATTAAATAAAATATTATATATACTGAAGAAAGTATTATTGTTTGCAAGGCATACGTTCGTAGAGGAGACCACTTCTTGTGTCTTTCTTCATGCATTGTGAGATATAAATTCCAAATTTCGATTTAGTTTATCCAATTTAAATTATTATCCTATTCATAAACACGTGTTTTCACAAATTATAGAAATTTTCAATAACTCTTTTGAATCTCTATGGTCGTTACATCGCAGTTAAGTTTATTCAAAATATATCTATAGATAATAGTTGCAGTTTTCTTCCAATATCAACTATGTTTCTTTATTGTGATCTTCTAGATATTAATTAACCAATTTAATTTGTTAATACATTTTTCTAAGTACATTCAAATTACTTTTCCTTTCGACACTTATTAAATAATATTCGTGAAAACATGAGAAGTTTTTTGTTACGTTACTTTCCATCGGAGTAAGGAGTAAAGACAATTAATTAATAAATAAATAAATAAAGGAAAACAATATCACGTTGGAATAATAAAAGATGCTGAGCTTGTCTGGTTATGTCAAAAAAACATATGGTTGGGGATTTGTTAGTCAAATTTCATGTTAATCCGACCAAACTTGTTAACACTTTTCAAAAGTGCGTGCTGTTGTTTAGACACTGTTTCCTTGTATTCTTCATTTATTTAATTTTCTTGCTCAAAACTCAAAAGAGGTCTCCCCCGGGACCGCTATCATTCCATATGAAGGTAAAAAGGTAAATTATGATTATTGAATAATTAAATAATTAGGAGGATTAATGATAGGATATGGTCCATTCTGCGGCCCAAGCAACATGTCCAATACAAGTATGGTGACATCGAGCTCGGCACGGACAAGTTCTACCAAGAAGACCCCTAAACCAGGTGAACGCAGGAAGGTTGGTATATCTAAAGAATCCTAATTCGAGAGGATAGGATTAAGATCCTATCCAAGATCTCGAATACTAGTTAGAGGAGACCTCGGATTTAAGATCTAGGTCAAAATAATTGTGTATAAATAGAGGCTAGATTAGACGAAATAGGATCATCCACACTCTTTGTAATCGTTTCACATTCAATACACGAATACTCTCTCTCGCTCGTGGACGTAGATCTAATTCAAAGATCGAACCACGTAAATCCTCGTGTTCTTCTCGCGTTTATTTCCTAACGAAATTAAGATCGATCATGGCGCCGTGCGAGAGCGAAAATTTTGTGTTTTCGATCAACTTTCATTTACAAGGAATCAATCACGACGATGTATACCGAAGTCACGCATCCGAGTCGCCACGGCAACAACAAAGAACAACGGCGGTCGGACACGAGCTCGGCTTGAAAAGCGTCCTGAAGCGACCCGGAAGGCATGTCCACACCTCGACGAACAAGGAATCCCATCCGCGCATGAAGCGGGATACCGAGCGAAGAGATCATTGCGGCAAGGAGAACCTCCAGCTCTCGGATAAACCTCGACGGCGCGTCGAGGGTTTCTCGAAAAACGAGGAGCTTCCTCAATACCTCGGCCAAGCACAAGGTCGGCGCGTCCCGAAGAAAGGAATCGAAGCCTCGTCTAAACACGAGGCACCGCGACGAGTGGATCCACCAAGATCCAAATCATGGGCGGTAAAACCTCCACACAAGTCGGGGCCCAAACCGACAAGGTAGGAACGAACGGCGGGAAAGGACGCGCGACGCCGCGAGCCGACCACACTACCAAAAGGAGTTCGATCGACGAACCCCGCTCACTCTCCGTAGGCGGTTTTGCAGATGCGGAGGATAGTCACCCGTTCTCAAAAAAATACTGACACCCCGCTCCCGGACAAATATCGGTGCCGAGCATCACCCCTATACGGATGAGGGGCCGCGAACTTTCTCGCAGTTTGATAAATATGATCAACCAACGCCTCGGCACAATTCATATTGCAAGCTCTTCCGAATTACTAGTCGACAACGCCCGCGGTGGTTCGACAGTCTTCTCTGGAGCATTGGTTCCTACCGCGATCGATGAAGGCCTTCCATCGAAGGTTCTTCCGAGCCGAGTCAAAATGACTTCGCACATCTCCTCACTTTGAGGCAAGATCGAAACGAGTCCATCGGCGACTTTATGACCGGGTTGATAAAGAAAGCACGAAGGTCGCAGACGTGAACGACCTCCTCATCATCTCGACCTTCGAGCGGCATCCACCGGGGCCTTATATAAAGAGATCGTCAATCGAACCCCGCATCGCCACGGACCTATGACGATAGCCGATCGGTTCGCCAAGGCGGACGGTGATAGAATGAAGCGAGGCGAGAAAAAGGCGGATCCTCCGAAAAGGAAGAAGAGAAGAAGGACGAGGAGATCGTAGCGAAGGCCGACGAAGCGCGCTTGGAAAGAATCGCCCCATAGAGTCGAGGCTCGGACCGCGCAACACCTCGAGCGACCTCGATACCTTTCGACGGCGAAGCGGCGTAAATCTCTGAACTCCACATGGATAAGTTCGAGAAACCTCGACCAATGACAGTGGGTCAAAACTTGAACAAAGGACAATCACGCTCCTTCCATGAAGATTACAGCACGACACGGAGGAGTGCCGAGACCTCATGGAGGATATCGAGTGTTAGTGCGGGACGGGGCCCGAGAAATACAAAGGTCATGACCGACGAGTCGACGATCTGAGGCCCTCAACGAAGCGGAAAAGGAGAAACAAGGCGAAGGGGAATTGTGCCTAACAAGAAGGCGAGCGGTGAAGGCGAAGAAGGAGACGACGAACCGCAATATGACGGAGTCATCTCCACCATTACGGGCTCATGAGTCACAAGTCCTCCTGGCCGGCCCGAAGTCCACATACCGCGAACCGGTCAATAAGAGGCTCGGAAGAGACGGCGATCACCTTCTCGAAGGCGACCTCATACTGCGATAGTGCCCCACCAGGATGCGCTGGTAATCTAGGCGGTGGTCGCAAACAAGTTGGTGAAGCGTATACATCGACGAGTGGCGCATCGGTGGCATCATTTTAAGGAATGCTTGATAAGTTAGGAGTAGAGGCGGCGCCTCAGCGCGAGCACCGCCGCCACTCGAAGCTTCGTTCGGGAGAAACACGCTGGAAGGGATAATCGAGCTACACGTCATGGTAGGGAAAGCTCGACAAGCTCCACCAAGGTGGTACATTTCTTCGTAGTGAAGGCCTACTCGCGTATAACATCATCTTGGGCGAGATTGGTGAGCATTGTAAAGCGGTATGCTCAACATACCACCGACGATGAAGATCCCACAAAGGGGTGTAGGCGTGATCAGGGGATCGAGCGAGGCGAGGAATGCTTACAAGTCGCCTACGAGGTGCAGGGCTCCAACCCGGCACCCAGAGCACAACAACTAAAGAAACCCGAGGAGTTGGAGTAAAGAGACAACGCCTATCTCTGCAGCCCGGTGGAAGAGGTCACGCTATACAAAGCGAGCCGCTCAAGGTCGTCAAGATTGGCTTTACCGAGGCATGTGAATTGAGAGAATAGGTTATCCAACTCCTGAGGGAATTCCGAGACGTGTTTGCTTGGTCGCCCATCGACATGACCGGGTCTCCCTGGTATCATCACCCATAAGCTTAACATCGACCCAAGCACAAAACAAGTTCGGCGAAACAACGAATTTTGCACGAGCGGAACCAAGTCATCCATGACGAGGTAAATCAATTATTAAAAGCTCGCATATTGTTCGAAGTTAAATATCCGACATGGATAGCCAACCGGTGATGGTGAAGAAAGGAGGAGGGATGGCGAATGTGCATTGACTACTGCCGACCTCAATAAACATTGCCCAAAGGATTGCTATCCCTTCCCAACATCGATAAGAAGGTCGACGCATTGGTTGAGTTCAAGTCTTGATTTCTTGGACCTATACAGCGGTATCATCAAGTCTTGATGGATGGCGAAGATGCGGCCAAGACAGCCTTCATTCTGAGACTTGAGTCTTCGCATACGGGAAGATGCCATTCGGACTTAAAATGCGAGCTACCTATCAAAGAATGGTAGACAAAATATTCCACCTACATAGGTCGAATGTAGAGGTGTCGTCGGCGACATCGTAGTAAAAATCATGGAGGAAGCCGCGTGTGTCGCCAACCTCCGGATGGTCCTCGACACTACGAAAAGTCAACCTCAAACTGAACCCCGTGTGCGTTTGCGGTTCGATCCGAAAAATTCTTAGGATCTTGGGTTTCACAAGAAGGGTTAAAAGCCAACCCGTCCAAGGTTCAAACCATTCTAGAAATGAAGATGCGAAGACCATTCACGGCGTGCACAAGCTAACGGGTCGCATAGCCGCACTAAGCCGCTTTCTTTCAAAGGCAGCGGACAAGCGACTACCGCTTCAAGGTACTCAAAAGGCTCGGAGTTCTCCGGAATGATACACATAAGTCCGCTTTTGAAGATCTCAAAACTACCTCGCCAAACTTCCTACTATGTCCGTTCAGAAGAAGGAGGTCCTCTCCTATACCGCCACTCGGACGAAACAATAAGTCTGATCTTGACGAGGAGGAAGGACGTCGACTCGGTATACTTCATCGGCCGAGCATTAAAGGCCGAAACAAGGTATCAACCTTTGGAGAAGCTCGCCTAGCATTAGTAAATCTTTGCAAGGAGACTACATCCATACTTCCATGCACATCCCATACAAGTCCTCACCGACCATCCACTTCGGCAAGTGTTGACGCGCCGGAAGCTTCGGGAGAATTACAGTGGGCAATTGAATTGGCGAGCATGATATATCTTTCGCCCGTCAAGCCATCAAAGGTCGAGCCTTAGCGGACTTTCTTGCCGAGCTCACTGCCGAGAAACCGAAGCCTCCGAGTCCGTGTCGAGACAAAGCGAAGCCGAACCGGTGGAGAAAACACGGAGGATTGCCAGCAAGTCTCGTTGACGGGCTTCGGGAAAACGGTAGCGGAGCATCATCTGCTCCTTGGATCGGATGGCCAAGAGATCACATCGCGCCGGTTCTCGTTCAAAAATACGAACAACGAGTAGAGTATGAGGCCTTGATCGCGAGGACTTCGCCTAGCTCAAAGTCTTGATCTGAGTAGTAAAGTTCATAGTGACTCTCAAGTCATCGTAGGCCACATGTTGGGGGAAGTGCGAGGCAAAAGGCGTTGGGATGAAGAAATACCGAGAAAGCCAAAGCCTACAACAAACTTTCTCTCACTTCGGATAATTCGCATCCCAAGGGAGCAAAGCAGGCGGTGACATCTTAAGCAAATTGGCCTCGTCGTCAACAAGCCCGCCATTAGAGGAAGTTCAAAACCGAAGCATAGATGATGCTAATGAAGGAGCCGAAGTCAACGTAGTCTCTGACGAAGAACCTAATTGGATGACTCCTATTCGAGAATACGGAGAAGGCGAATCGCCCATGATAAGCTCGAGGCGGGAGGATCTGAACAAATCTTTGCGATATGTCTTGGGCGGGGAGTTCTCTACAGAAATCATACCTCCAGCCTCTCCTAAGATGCTTGGGTCCGAACCGAGCGATTACATACTACGGAAGTGCACAAAGGATCATGCGAAACTCACATCGGACCCGAGCCTTGTCGAAGAAGGTCGTGCGATGGGGATACTATTGGCGACAATGTTCGAAGACTCACTCAACCTTGTGAAAAGGTGTCGAAGTGTCAAATTCACGGGGCGTGCCAAGGCTACCGCAGACCGACCTCGCCTCCGTACAAAGCCCTTGGCCATTTATGCGATGGGGATCGACATCGTGAGCCCCTTCGCAAAGCAAAGGCGACTCAATTCACGATTGTCGCGATTGACTACTTCACGAAGTGGGTAGAAGGCGAACCCTTGGCAAAGATCACAAGCAAAACGCCTCAACCGTGCGGAAGAACATAGTATGTCGATTCGGCATCCCTCATATCCTTCTTTCGGATAATGGGACACAATTCACCGATAAGATATTCAAAGATTGGTGTCGAGCTTGGATCCAACAAAAGTTCACTTGATCGCCCATCCTCAAGCAAATGGTCGGGCAAGTCACCAACAGACGATTGTGAAGGTTCTCAAAACCCGTCTTGACCAAGCTAAGGGTCTTTGGGTGGAAAATTTACCACAAGTCTTATGGTCATACCGTCTGACACCTCGGACGGCGACGGAAACGCCCTACTGATCGGCATATGGAACCAAGCGGTGATCCTGCAAATCGGAATACGAGCCCCGCGCCATTCACTTCTCCGCCGAAGCAAATGGGAAAATCTACGAACGATCTAGATCTGCTTGAAGAAAGAGACCTCGCCACATCGAGGAAGCTCGGTACAAACAACAAGTAGCTCGGTATTACAACCAGCGTGTCGGTCCCGACAGGTTCAGTAAGCGACCTCGTGCTCGAAATAATGAAGTCGATAAAAGCATAGCTCGGCAACTGGAAGTCACATGGAAGGACCTTACGGGTCGAAGAAGTCCTCGGAAAAGAAGCCTATAAGCTCGCCCATTTGTCCGGTGAGCAAATACCCAACACATGGCACATCATTCATTTGAAGAGATATTTTGCATAAGTGTCGAATGTTGAGTCTTGTTCGTCTTTGAGTCCTGTTAGGTCGAGTCCGAGCCTTGTCGTCTTGTTCCATTACCTCTTATCAATAAAAATCTTTTCTTTTCTCTATCTATTTTTTGTCTTGCATGTTTTCATTTGTCACATGCACATAACTCTTATAAAATACCCTCTTGGAGGACGAACAATACCTCGACGGAGGACGGACTACCTTCGTTTATCTGACGAACTTCAAGCGCGTAAGGGACCACCCTCCCGATAAAACTTGGCAAAACAGAACCCATACCTTCGTGAGGAAGGATACCTCGTTTATTTCTAGGGCGGATACCTTCATACGAGGACGAAATACCCTCGTTTATTTTGAGGAAGCTTCGTATGAGGGCGGATACCTTCGTTTATTTCGGGGCGGATACCTTCATACGAGGCGAACTACCTCGTTTATTTCGAGGAAGCTTCAGTGCGAGGACGGATACCTTCGTTTATTTCGAGGACGGATACCTTCGTGACAAACTACTACTGTTTACTGACAAGCGAGCTATCTTCGCCTAAACAAGGACGACCTACCTTCTTATTGGTTACGGTAATGTAGAAGAGTTAGCAAAAGCAAAAATAATTTTATTTCAAATTATACGGTTTGTACATCACGAGGCGAAGAGGGTCCGGGAGGCGGGAAAGCAGCCATCCCTAGCAAAATCGGGATTCAACAGAGCATCTATACTAATCCTACCTCACCTCGTCCTCGATCTACGCTATGAGCCCCGCCACTCAACCTCGGCCACTTGACTATGCAGCCGCTAGATCGACCTCGGCCGCTCGATGGCCTTGCCGGCTCGCGAGGATCCACGTCGCTCTTGGGCCATAGCGCGTCTCTCTTGAGCTCGCCACTCCGGATCGTCAAAATTGAACATTTATTGTAGTCCGGCGGCGAGCCCCGGCGAGAAGAAGAGGCCTCTGATCCGGTCGAAGCGGTTCTTGAGCTACGGTTGTCGAGCAATGACGATCTTGTATATACCTCCGAGTCTTTCAATTCGTGACTGCTCCGTGAATCGCCGAGATTTCTTGCCGTGCTCACGCACATACCTCGCCAATGACGAGACACTGGCCATCTCGGCGGACACGCCCGACATCTTGGCCATCTCGGTAGACATGCCATTGCCATCTTCGCCACCTTGGCGAAACATCCTCACCCCTATCAAAAACCCATCGGTCGGAAGAACATATTCTTTATATTACTTCACAAAGTATAAGAATAAGTATGCTACCTCGGAAAGATACGAGGCGGTCGGCTGGAACCGACGATCACACATTCGGGTTGGCTTCAACCGAGGCCTCGGGATTGCATGTTTCAGCTTCTTCAAGCGCTTAAGTGGGCTGCGGTGAAGGGACTTCAAGCCTCTTCGCTCATTTCGGGCATGTCTGGACATCCTTCAAAGTCGAGACGGAGCTCGACACCGAGCTCGGCGTCTTCCTCTTCTTCTTTCCCCAACAAGTTCACTACAAATCAACAAGTCGGGCATAGGCACGGATAATCATATATAAAAAAAGGGATGGGCCTCACCCTTCACCGACTCCACCTCGGTGGCAGGATCATAAGGGCTAAGCCTCGCAGCTGCAAGCTCGGCCTCGGTAAAGGCCTCGTCCACGAGGCCAACTTTGTCGATGCCTCCTCCAGGCCACCGTCGATCTCGTCGACAATCACATCGGCGATCTTCTCCGATCGCCATACGAACTCGAGGATCCTCGAACCGGCGGAAGAAAAACTTCTTACGCGGTTCGAGATCTTGATTTTATCTTCGCTTTAAATTCTGACGGGGTGATAAATAATACCACCGAGCCACCTTCGATTGCAAAACCGGAGAACAAGCCCCGAGAGAAAAGAAAATTATGCCGATGGGCATAGACACCTAGCCCATCGGATGCGGAAAGAATTTGGCGTAAGTTGGGCGAGATATGCCGAACATCCGTTGAAGTTCGACATATACAGGGATAAGGAAGGCGAAGACGGCCCGGCTGTCTTCGTACACGATGACAAACCTTCCTAGGCACAAGCCATATTCTCCGGACGGGGCAACATACACAATATCGGACGAAATACAAGATTGGAGACAATCTCCTTATATCGAGATTTTGAAGATAGAAGAAAAGAAGACACTTTACCAAAATCCCGCGATGAGGAACATGCAAACCGCCAATAATCCGGCGGACACGGACCTGTCTGACGACGCGGAGGATTTACTAGAAGAAGAAGCCATAACTTACTTTTGTTTTATCGAAGATGATGGTGATGAACTCGAGACAACAATGGCGGCGATTACACGCTTTTTTCGAATATCAAAAGTTTGAAAGTCGAAATTTTGGAAATAGCAAAAGTGATATGAAAATGGCGTATCGAGGAAGATATTCCCCTATTATGCGCTTTATCGAATCGACCGCTGCACATTAAATGCGCATTAAATCGTATCACGTGTCCGTGCTCGGCGGCGGCGAAAAATCCGTGTTCGGCCTCGAACGCCCTTCACGGTGAAGTCGGCCGAAGGCCTCGACAACGCCTCGTCGGTGAAGTCGGTCGAAGACCTCGGCTAACGCCTCGGCGGTGAAGTCGGCTAGGAGACCTCGAACAACGCCTCGTCGGTGAAGCGGTCGAAGACCTCGGCATAACGCCTCGTCGGATGAAGCGGTCGGAGACCTCGGCATAACGCCTCGTCAGGTGAAGCCAGCCAGAAGACCTCGGCATAACGCCTCGCCAGGTGAAGCCAGTCAGAAGACCTCGGCTTAACGCCTCGTTAGGTAAAGCCAGCTAGAAAACCTCGACTTAACGCCTCGGCAAGAGATACAGACAGCACACACGACCTCGGCAGACGCCTCTGCAAGCGCGACATTCGATACATTGACAAACACCAAGTCAGATCCCGAGAAAAATACCAACAGATCGTTCGCGCCCCGCCTCGACATAAACAACCCCCTAACCAACACGGCCTCGCTTCTGCGTCTTTTGGGGGGGGGTTGTGATAGGATATGGCCCAACTACCAGGCCCAAGCAACAGGCCCAATACAAGTAAGGCTGACATCGAGCTCGGCCTGGACAAGTTCGGCCCAAGAAGACCCCTAAAACCGGTGGGACGCGAAGGCTCGGCCATATCTAAAGAATCCTAATTCGAGAAGGGATAGGATTAAGATCCTATCCAAGATCTCGAATCCTAGTTAGAGAAGACCTCGGATTTAAGATCTAGGTCAAAATAATTGTGTATAAATAGAGGCTAGATTAGACGAAATAGGATCATCCACACTCTTTGTAATCGCTTCTTACACATTCAATACACGAATACTCTCTCTTGCTCCGTGGACGTAGATCTAATTCAAAGATCGAACCACGTAAATCCCTTGTGTTCTTCTCGCATTTATTTCCCTAACGAAATTAAGATCGATCAATTAATATATAGTTTTCATTACTATCTATTTTAAAGAGGATAAAATTCTTATATATACTATTAAGACTTAATTATTAGTTATTTATGTTAATTTATTAGTTTTTAATCAATTAATATAAGCTTATGGGGGCCTTTTATTTTTTTTCTTCGAATATTTGTACGAATGACATTAGTTCGGGTGACCCATTAAACGTTTCTCAAATTCAACTTCGTTTAAAATTTGTCATTCATATCAATCCCATACAAGTTTAAAAAATGACTGTAAATACACATTCTTATCCCAAATATGTAGGATAATACCTACTAATTACTGACATAAACTTATATAAATTTATATAATATTTAAATAATAAAATGTGAGCTATTATAATATTGGATACATGTCTCAATAAAAATCCAAAAGGTACAAAGTAAACATTAGCAATAATTATAAATAATAATTTATTAAAATTAAAATTTAAGTATAAAAGGTAATCAAATTGTGTAACTTTAATTTATCTCTAAAATTATATTCTAAATCATCAATAGAAATTTGTTCATGTATATACAAGTCTTAATGTACAAACATGAGAACAATTATTGACCATTAGATTAGTTTTTTGGACGATTGAGTTGTGTAGGATTTATTCATTTTATATATATATATATATATATATATATATATATACTCTCTATTAAAAAGCGTTATTTAGGTAATTTGTTATTTTCACTTGTATCTAATCCCATATTTTATGCAGTTTTTTGAAAACATATACACAATGATAAATACTTGTATTTTGTAAATATATTTTTTATACAACTGTTAAAAAATATGTTAGTAAAATGCACTATTCAAACATATAACAATTAAAAATGCGAAGTTGCATTAAATCTCTACTAATAAGCACATGCGTAATCGCGTCTACATGTACATTTAAAATTGTCTAAATGTACAATTTCTGCTAACATGTATAAATGCACATTGGAAATAAAATGTGCAAATGCGAAATTGAAAGGATGCACATGTATGTTCACATATATAATTGCGCACATGTGAAATAACACATCTAATAATATATAGGATTAATTATAGTTTATGATCTCAACTTTCAAAATTTTCGTAAATAACTTGAATTTTGATACTACATTAATTGAAATTGTGCAAATACGAAATTGAAGGATGCACACATATGTTCATAGATAAAATTGTGCACATGTGAAATAACACACCTAATAATATATAGGGTTAATTATAGTTTATGGCTTCAACTTTAAACATTTTTTAGTTTATAGCCTCAATTTCAAATTTTTTGTAAATATCTTGAACTTTGATATTACATTAATTGAAAATTTACAAATATGAAATTGAAAGGATGCACACGTATGTTCTCATATATAATTGTGCACATGTGAAATAACACACCTAATAATATATAGGGTTAATTATAATTTATGGCCTCAACTTTGAGCACTTTTTAGTTTATGAACTCAACTTTCAAAATTTTCGTAAATATCTTGAACTTTGATATTACATTAATTTATGGGCTGATTCGATTTTTCGATGCTGGAATGATGAGTAGGACGTGATGTGGTATTTTCTTTTTTCACATGGGACAAAACGACGTTGTTTCTCTTTACCACGTCATTAACAAAAAATAGAAAAAGACCATTTGCCCCTTTAACCCATCTTCTTCCCCAACTCAAATTGCAGCAATAGAAAACAATCATGGTCACCATCTCTAGTCATTCCGATGACGTCACGCAAAGTAATATCATTCATCGTATATAGCTTCTCTCCGCATCGTGTTCGTGTGGCTCGTCGTCGTTGTCATGCTAAAAAACACAACATTACAAACATCCTCGCACATATATTTTCCTGCATATGCTTTCTGATGTTTAATGGTGATAAGCTTCACTGAAGGCCTTCAAGCGCATTGTGGAGTCGCTGGAGAAGCTAATGGATGCCTAGAGGGAATAGTAGAAAGATAGTGACAGGGAGAGAAGGAGAATGAGAAAAAGAGAGGGAGGACAAATTGCATAGACGAAGGCATCTGGTTCAAAATCAAGAAAACATCAAATTCCATCTGACACATACATAACCGTGATCGAGACCTACGTTTCTTCTCATGAAAAGACGAGTTCTTGTACTCCAACCCACCATATTACTACTTAGAGATCAATAATCTTCCGACGAAGAGAGGCCATGGCTCAAACCACAAAGTCGCTGTGAAACTCAACGATAATGTGGTCGGAGATATTGATCTTCTATTCTGGAAACCTTTTGTTCCAATCGAAGTTTTCGACTTGCCTTCTTACGAGCTCAAATTAACATCATATTTAAGCATGCTGCTCCAAAAAGGGAATAATCTACAAAGGGGATGGTGGAGGATGCAGGTGTTTAGTATGATTTTGTGCTTATTCTTTATATTTTTATGCATGTTGTTTCCCGTGATTTGTCCTATTTATGCCATTGTTTTGATTAGTATTTATCGATTCAGACTTATTTAGTTTGTTTCGATGTTTTGTAGAAAACGACGTTAAATATGATGAAATGGATATGACAAGGATGGATGTGAAAAGTTTACAATGTTAAAAAGCATCTCGATAGGAGTCCATAGGCGCAAACAGATCGCAATTCGAGTTCGGACGAGAGAGAACGGAGCGAAACAGCGAAGACGCGCACGCACGTGCGCGAGCGCGTCCGGCGCTTGCACGTCCCAGCGCGCGTTCAGCACCTCCCAATGTGCGTTCAGCTTCTCACCCGACGCTCGACCACACACCGCGTCTCACCCACACGCTGCGCCCGCTCACATTGCATCTGGCGCTCGCGCCACGTCCAGCACTCCGCGCGCGCTCACATCGGTGATGCCCAACGCCCATTTTCGTCCATGCCTCGCTCGCCCCCAGGCTTCCATACAGTGTCGCCCTCAGCGCCGGATGGGCTCGCCCAGCGCCCACCTCGCGCCTCACCTAGCACTCCGCACGCAAGCGTCCGTCCGGCGCTGGACTTCCCCAACGTCCAATCCGCGCGCGTTTCCTTCGCCTGCGTGCCTCATCCCAGCGCTGTGTCCGTCCGGCGCTCCGCTTCTGTCCGACGTTGGGTACCTCACAATGTTCATTCCAGAGAGCGCTCGCGTCCAGCGCTTCGCCCCGTCCGGCGCTGGACATGTTTTTCAAGCCCAATTCGGCCTTTTAAATGAACTTTTCGAGGGTTGAATAAATAGGAGATCAGCCACTTTTCTGAACATAATTCCATAGACGCACGATTTTCTTCTTTTCTTTCTCCTTTCTTTTCATTTTCCTTTCCATTTAATTATTGTACTTGGATTAACAATTGAATTGTGCGATTCGGATTTTTGAAAGACGGATTTATCTATGAATGGTTTGTAAGTTTTTCTCGTTTCATTATGTCTATGTAATTGATATGGGGATAATTTCTACTATGAGATGAATTATTGATTTGTTGAGAAATAAATATTGGATTGTTCTTGTCTTGAATCGTGATTAATTGTGTTGATGATTTGCAATTTTCTTATCCATATAAATTGTTTATTTCATGATCATTATACATGGTGTTCGAAAGAATAGTGTAGGTTGACATATGTGCTTATGGTTGATTATGAAGTAATGCGAGAGCAGATTAATATTAGATATAAGTTTGACAACGAACATGGTCGAGAGATTGATTTGTTGTTGAGTAATTAATATATGTGGATATGATTTTTGCTATGGTGTGCATTTGTAGTTAAATAACCTTCGTAGTTGATGGCGGTTGGGTTGAGAGATTCCCCGTTATTAAATTCGAGTCTAACATTGACGTGGTTGAGAGATTAGTTATTGTTGAACGCTAGGTGAGAGGTGTGAGTATTTTATACATTGTGTACCGGTCCTTGATTCATTAATAGCGAGGATAAAGTTGAACCCTAGAACACTGTCTCCAAATTCGTGTATCTGTCAATTCCTCTTGTTGTCCAAGTGCATCCCTTTTACCTGCTTTATTTTATTTTCTGCTTTCGTCCGTTCCGTGACCTATTCCGTTATTTTAGGACGTTAGTATTTCTTTCTGTTTTCGTGTTTGACATAGAACCGTAGCCCTGTTAAGCCTTGCTCGAGAGATTCACTTGGGTCGACCTTACAACTCTATAGGGACCCCGTACTATTGCGAGCGACTTAGAAGAACAATTCGATCGGAACAACATAGTAAGGTAGAATGATGTTGATAATGAAAAGTGGAAGGGTTCAACCATTTTTTTAACTTTATATTTTAATAAAATGAGGTGGATCAAAATGATGTTGTTTTAAATGTCTAGGTGTAAAAAAAAATCTACCTCAAATTACTTACCCTCCTATTCAGTCTTCTGGTGTCAAAAAAATCTATCGGGCAATAAAATATTATATTTCCCAAAGTTTAGAACATTTTAGAAACATCTAAAAGTTGAAGCTATAAATTGAAAAGCGTCAAAAATTAAGGCTATAAACTATAATTAACCCTAATACATATAAAAAGATTAAGAGAATAGAGAAAGAATGTGAGAAAGAGAGAGAGGGAGAAAGAATGTGAGGAAGAGAGAAAAAGTGAGAGAATAAGAGAGAACATGAACATGAGAGATAGAAAAAGAAAGAAGAGTGAATAAAAGAAACTCCATATATATATATATGGGAGGGTTAACGTGAGAACCATTTTTATTTATTGTGAGAACGTGAGAACCAAAAACTGATGAATTCACAGTGAAAGTTGATGAATCCACTAGGAAAATTACTGAATCCAAAAAAATAGAATTTTCGTCCCTCATGGGATTCGAACCCGGGTGAAAATTTCTGAATTTTTGAATTCATTAACTTTCTCAACGGATTCATTAACTTTCATAACGAATTCATTTGGTTCTTAGTTTTTAGGATAAGAATGGTTCTTATTTGAACCAAACTCTCTCTCTCTATATATATATATATTAAAATTACTAAAACATGCTTATATACAAAATAAATAAATAAATAATGTTAATAATATAACCAATAATCTTAATCGTTCATTAATTTCATCAAAAGGATACTAATTGTTCTTGTTGTTAACAAATGTCTATACCATAACTAGTCTCATCATCAATACACACACACACTATATATATATATATATGTGTGTGTGTGTGGGTTGAGTTTCAATAGTATTTTTTTTCTTAGATAGTATGTAGTATTCAATCTGGACCATACATTTTAAACATGTGGATGCACAAAACTCAAACACGTGGTAGCCCAAGGGCACTGGGTATGAAAGTCAGCGAGCATGGGTATCTACGGACGTTGGATTTGGGAACGCCACAACAGAACACAACATGCATATAAAATAACATAACACTGCATGTTGGCCAATGATCGTTGGGTATGCGATCATGTCATAGAACACAAACATGTATGTAAAATAACATAAACATGCATGTTTGTCAGCAGACGCAGGGTGCATGAGCACACTGAGCGTGAATTCAACATGCTTTAAAATCAAAATTCATATGCATGTTTTTATTCAATTACATACATATTATTGTTTATTTATATGTATAAGTATGTTCAACTATATGCATTATTTGTTTTATGTATCATATAATAAATCAAGTTACTAACAAACCCTTACTATAGTGAATTATAAAAAAAAATCCAAAACAATCCGAAAAAATCTCCACATATATATAGAGGAGTGATCAAATAGTACTCGAGTCTGGGATAGTATGTAGTACTCAATCTCATCCACTCATCTCATAGATCATATTGTGGATGTTTTTTCAAAATTTTAAGCTTAATTTCATTGATTTCGCTATAGTAAATGTAGATTAGTAATTTAATTTGTTATATGATGGAGAAAAACAAAGCAATATTTAGTTGAATTGAACAATGCATTTAAATGAATACAAAAATGCATGCAGTTGAAAAAAAAAAATGCATGTAGGTTGGAAGCGAGCGCCCAACGCCCAACGCGGGCTCGTGCTCGCACGTTCGCATGCCCCTTAGCGCCCGTTGGTCAATAATGTATTTTTACATTTTGTAAGATGCATGAACATGTTTTATTAAATGCATGAACATGTTTTGTTAAATGCATGTTTGTGTTTAGTGCCAACATGCAGTTTTATATTTTTTTACAGCAAATCTCTCATCCATCATTCTCCATCAATTCCGCCGTCTCTTTCCCCGATTAGTCTGTGAATTTCACCGTGAACCACTGACATAACCACCATCTCTCTCGATTCTTAAATACTATATCAAATTCATCTTCTATCTTCTCTCAAAATCCATTGATTTTGTTCTCAAGTTTTTTCCTTCTTTTTTTCTTTTAAAATCTGTTGTTTTTTGCTATTCCTATGTATTATTGTTGTTGTTTGCCGTCATCGTCGTCGCCACTGCCGCCATTGTAAAAACAAAATGGAAGAAGAAGAAGAAGAAGAAGAAGAAGAAGAAGAAGACTGATTTGTTTTCTTCATATTTTGCCCATTAAAATTTAAAAGAAAAATAAGAAGGAAAATTAGCTGTCACGTGTCTGCTTGTGGTGTGACCACATGTTTAAAATGTGTGGATTAGGCACTAATACTATCTGGGGATCAGATACTATGAGAACCCAACCATATATATATATATATATATATATATTAACGTGAGAACCATTTTATTGTGAGCGTGAGAACCAAAAATGATGAATTCACGGTGAAAATTGATGAATCATTGGGAAGTTATTGAATCCAAAAATAGAATTTTCGCTCCTCATGGGATTCGAACCCGGGTGAAAATTTCTAAATTTTTGAATTCATTAACTTTATCAACGGATTCATCAACTTTCATAACGAATTCATTTGGTTCTTAGTTTTTAGGATAAGAATGGTTCTCATTTAAACCAAACTCTATATATATATATATATATATATATATATATGAGAGGGTTAACATGAAAAATATTTTTATCGTGAGAACCAAAAAATGATGAATTTCTTTGTTATAGTTGATGAATCATTGGAAAAGTTACTGAATCCAAAAATAGAATTTTCGTCACTCATGGGATTTGAACTCGAGTGATTCTTTTAAATTTTGGATTCAGTAACTTTTATAGCGAATTTATTTGGTTCTTAGTTTTTTGGATAAAAATGGTTTTATTTGAATATATATATATATATATATATATATATATATATATATATATATATATATATATATATGCCATTTAAACTTCTCAAATCTCTTGTCAACCTTCTCATCATAAATCTTTAATGACTAAAATAGAAAAGAAAAAATATAAATATACAATATTATTTCAAAATTACAAAATAAATACTTACTAACAAATTAAATATAAAATTTATTTATGAAGTGTGCGTGTATTGGCCAGTTGTAGAGTAGTTAATGTCCGAGGTCAAAGATTCTAGGTTCGAATCTACCGTAACGTAACCTTTATAATTTTTATATTTAATTGACCAAAAAAATATATTTATATATTTAGCTAATTATCAAATACTTATCCAAATTTAATAAATTTTAATTATAATGTTAATATTATATATAGACAACTTAGGGTAGTGAGTATACTTAGCTATTTTTCAAACCCAATCATTCCTCACGAGTACTAGTTTCACTATTCATACTTAACTAAAACTTATTTTATACTTACTCGAACTCTTCATATTAGAGCATTTCCATCAGTTCATTCTATAACAGAGTGAACTCTACATTATTATAGAGTAAAATATAGAATAATCATATATTCATCTCCAACAGTCAATTATATATTTAACTCTACAATGAAATTTTATATTTTTATACCTTATACTATTGAGTAAAATAAAGTTAAAGGAATAAATAGTGTCATTTAAATTGTAGAATGATACTATTCGTTTTCTCTAGTGTAAAATAGAGTGAATTGTATTATTAGAGATCTAAAACATTCTACTATAGAATTTTATTCTATTGTAGAGTACATATTAGAGATGCACTTATACTTTGGTTAAAGCGGACACCCACGTAAACCAGGCTAGCTTCCATCTAGATGCTCCATTTTCGGACATATAAAAGTTAAAAATATGTAAGTTTACCTTCCTTAATTATTAAAAAAAATGTATGTACATGGATGAATATATTGGTTTTTATTCGCCATGTGATTATTTTAAATAAATCATCGCAAATTAGAGTGAGTTTTAATAGATCTTTCAACTAATTAATCGAGTGTTGCCGAGAACAACCTAATTAATGATTTGTGTAAATGTTGTCTTTTCTTTTTGGGTCAGATTAGGACAGCAAGAAATATTTTTTGCAGGCAACAATCAATCGGGTTCAGAGTCAAATAATTTCAATTACAGTCAATTAAATTTTCTCAAAGTTATATGCCCCAAAAACGTCAGGAAGAAAATATTAAGTTTGACCGGACTAAAAATTTTTAGAGTAAAATTATTAGTAATTGATTTGAGATTAATACTTCATTCAATCTTAGTAGTCCATGACTGCTGCAGTTTTGTAAGTATTCAAACAGCAATTATAGCAAACGAAATTTTTACACAAATAAATATGCTTTATACTAGAGTAATGATATTAATTTTATGTTGACAGTAATTTCTCATGAAGGAAAATATAATCGTAGAAGATATTTTTTCTTCCTTAAAATTTCTTTCAAATTAAATATGTTTTATATTTATAAACTCATAGATATATAAATATGTTTGTGTGTGTGTGTGTGTGGTCAAATTAATAATTAATTCATTATTATATAGTATATTTTAATTATTTGGTTTGCAATAAAGTAAAAATACACTTTTCCCCTCCTATAAGTTCACAACTCTTTATGATGTGGTGCTTGACATCAGTTAATTTGCTACAATTATTGGAAAACTGAATAATCACAGTGCATAAAAATACACAAACAAAGAGTGAAAAAAATGGTGCTCGATCATTAAATAAATTAGCAGTCATAACATTATTAACTCTTTAAATTCTAAATAACCTATTTTCTCGCTCTAATGTAAGCTAATTCTAGTTATCAAAGTGAACTTTTAATTATTGTACAATTATTTAACAACAATTAGTTATCACTTTAAAATTTATATACCAGCAGTGATTACTCTGATAGTCTATTCTTAATTAACTATAGAGTTGCCAAACCTATATAAAAAACTATTCATCTATTTGTTTTTAATCTTAGAAATATAATCATAGCTAAAAACTAAAAAATGATAATCTATAATTTGAACAAAAATTTATTAATTAATAAAAATACGAAATACACTTGGCATATCATGACCTTTACACCTACCAAGGAAAAATGTATCATGAACTTTACAACTTGCCGAATGTTTGTCCCCGAGGCTATGCATTTTATAATAGAAACGCCTCCGTATTTATTTAATATCATTTATTTTTTATACATTATAGAAAATCTACTATATAAAATACTAATAGAAATGATTGCAGTTCTTGGCCAAGATCCATCCACTGTCTCCAAATCTCTCCCTCTCGCGTACAGACGAAGCACATAGTCATGGGTTTGAATCCCTGTGTAGTTGCAGTATATTTAGATGGATTCACGTGCGCTTTGTCAACCCTAATATATATTTTTTCTCTTTTTCCTTTTTCCTTTTCCCCCCATATATTTCCCCTTTTGATTGCATAAGCCAAATCATAATAAAAGCCCTTTCTATTTGATCGCCTTTTAAATTGGTTCAGCTTCTTTCACTTCCCATCCATTCTTCTCTTTTAACTCTCTCTCTCTCTCTCTCTCTCTCTCTCTCACCATGGAGTTAGCTTTGAGCTTAGGTGATACCCCGAAACCCTTTTCGTTTCTTGAAAAATCTCAGAAAATTCTAAGCAAAGATTTAGGGTTCTGCATGGCAACCGGAAAAGTGACCTCCCACGGCGGCGAGAAGAAGAACAGAAGCGATGAAAGCCGATCCTCCGACGGTCCGACCAGAGATTCTTCATCAGAGCCACCGGTTCAGCTCGATCTTCTGCCGTTCTCTCCGGTTCAACGAAGCCAGCCTTCTTCAAACAAGCTTCCTTTCCCTTGGCTCAATGACCAATGTAAATACTTCTCCTGAATTCACTGTATATTTATTTATTAACTCCATTTCTTCTATACTCTCTACTGTGTGTGTGCGTTTTTCTTTTAACTATCTTTTAGGACAATTGAGATTTCCCGAGGTTCGTCTGACTAATCGAAACCTCGTTTTTTATTTCCACAGTGGGAGGAGGAGATTCGGGAAGAGAGGTGGAGGCGAGCAGAAAAGGCGACGACGGCGGCGGTCAAGAAGCGGCGGCGATCTCATCTCCGAACAGCGCGGTCTCGTCGTTTCAGATGGATTTCTCCATGTTCAGAAGCGCGAGGGGGAAGAGAGATTTCGAGCAATTCTCTGCCAATAACGGCGAAGCCGAAGCCGATCGCGGCGCTTCTTCTCGAGGAAGCGACGATGAAGAAAACGGAATGGCCAGAAAAAAACTGAGGCTCACCAAAGATCAGTCTGCGTTTCTCGAAGAGAGCTTCAAAGAGCACAATACCCTCAACCCTGTAAGTGTGTGTTTCTGTGTTATTTTTTAAGTTATAATCGTATATATTTTTTAAAGAAAATGGTTATTTCATGTGACGATGATTTAAATTGAATATATAGTAATTCTTGTCTGAAAATATGCAGAAGCAGAAGCTTGCGCTAGCGAAAAAATTGAATCTCCGACCTCGCCAAGTTGAAGTGTGGTTCCAAAACAGAAGAGCTAGGTACTATACTTAATTGTCTGAAAATTATATGTCAATAAATATTTTCACCCCATCTCGTGTGAAGAAGAATAATGCATAGAGTTTCTTGAATCTCGTGAGGAATCAAATGTGACAATTATTTGATGTCATTTATGATATTTTGGCAGGACCAAATTGAAGCAGACAGAGGTGGATTGTGAGTATTTAAAAAGGTGCTGTGAGACGCTGACAGAAGAGAATAGGAGGTTGCAAAAAGAGCTCCAAGAATTAAGAGCACTTAAGGCGTCTCAGCCATTTTACATGCAGCTCCCAGCCACCACCCTCACCATGTGTCCGTCGTGTGAGAGGGTCGTCACCACCACCGCCGCCGCTGCCCCTCCGACGCCAGCGGCTGTGAAGGGTTCCAAGCATTTTCCACTGTCGCCGCCGCGTGCTCATTGCCAGAAGACAGCTTCTTGATCAGTAGTTGGTAGTTGAAGACTAGCTAGGGATGGATAGATGATTGATTAAAAAACAAAAAATTATATTGTAGTGCTTTTTTTAAATTGCTTTTTTTTTGGGCCTTGAATTTTCTTGTGTAGATATGCGTGTTTTTTTTATATATTCAATTAAATATTTTTCTTGTTTCTAATCATGATTATTTGATTTGTAACGCTTGACTATTAAAGTTTGGAGGAGGTAGCACTCGTAATTTGACCCAGTGTGGGAAATAGAGCAAAGCTTACTTTTCCGTTTTGACATGCATCTTTTTTTCTGTCTAATGGTAATGGCACATTTGGAAAAATCATTTGTTATGGCACACGCTTTGTCCAAAATGTTGATTGTATATATTTTTTTAAAAAAAAATGATTATTTGAGTTCAGATTACGTTGTATTGTCGTATGATGTCTTGTTGTCTCTTATACATTAATATATTTGAAAATATCAAATTTTGAATGGGAAATGAATTCCAGCATACATTGATGGTTATGTTTGAAAGCATTAAACGATTTATCTTAAATGAAAAATAAATTAATCGAGTGACCTAACGACTCTAATGTGACTTTTTATAGTATGTGTGATCGATCGTTTTAGAAATTAATCTGAGTTTACTACTATTAGAACTATTTATATCGGTGTTAGGACAGAAAGGAAGCACTATGAACGATCTGTAAAATGTGGTTAACTCAATTATTAGGCATGGAGTGTGAGAATATTATTTGGAAGAGCTTAAATGGAAAGAATGAATGCTGAGGCGCTGGACAACATGATGATGAAGTTAAATGAGTGAATGTAGGGCTTCGAGGTCCCTTCACCTCGATCAAGCGCTTGAAGAGGCGTAAGTATAATCCTCGAGTCCTCGGTTGTCACGAGGTCGGCGTGAGATAACGGTTCCAAGTCACTGCCTCTTTCCCGAGGTAATGTACTCGTCCTTATACTTTGTGCGAGAGTAACGAAATTGTGTTCTTCCGACCGATTATATTTTGTATAGGGGTCGAGGACGTGGCGCCGAGGTGTCGAGTATCCGATCTTATATCGGATTACTTGAAGCGCCGTTCCTGAGCTTGACGGGTGGCCCGGTATGCTCGGGAGGTGGAGAGTCGATACCCTCCTTGTTCTAATGTTGTATGATTTCAAAATTACTAATCAGGCTGTGACAATATGATGATGATGATTTTATAATATTGCAATAAGCAGACATCTCATGAATTTGGGTTAGCCACGTGAGACCAATTTCCATGTTTAAAATCTGCAACTTTTCAACATATTTTTCACATGAAACTAGTTATTTTTCTGCTGTATTTAGGTATTGCGTCATTCCAATGCTATCAATCCATATTGCGTGTATTACATTTTGTTAACGCACTAATACACTAATTTTATTTTTCTTCCTATTTATGGGTAAATTTTAACAAATTTATATGTGAATTCTTCAATACTCGTTTCCGTCTCCAAAATTTGTTTTTAGTTTTTCTTTTCAGTATGTCCTCCAAATTCGTTTCTTTATTATTTATGGAAACTATCCCATAAAATACTCCCCATTTATTATCCTCAACGATACTTTTATTTATATATTTTACCACCTATGACCCACAATTATCTCCACTTATTACCCTAAACACTATCACCACCACCACCACCATCACCACCACCACCACCACTTATTTATATATTTTATCATCTATGATTCACCATTAATTAACTTAATACTATACTAATGTGATACTCTTATTTCACTCACAAAACACTCTACAACTTTTATTAATTCCCGCACTGAAGATTCCAGTAATATTTTTTGGGACGGGGAAATATTACATATACCTTGTTTTTTTGTTTGTTTATTTTATTTTATGTATAGACAATGCTTTCATTTTTAGTGAAGTACTACTGGTATCAGTGACGGAGCCAGAAATTTTTTCTTGGGGGCCCAATTAATTATAATTTTAAAATCAAAATTTCAAAATAATACTCTCTCCGTCCCATTTAAAGTGTTCCCTTTCTTTTGGACACGAGTATTTAGGAGATAGGTATAAAGTAGTTAAATTGATAAAAAATGAGTAGAACTCATTTTTTTTGAAGAAATAATTACTTCATAAAATGAAATGTGACATTTGTAATGAGACAACTCAAAAAGGAAAGTGAAACATTTTAAATAGGATAGAAGGAGTATTAATTTAAATAATAGTGTAATATTATTTGAATGGAGGTAATTGTTTATACTAAATATATTTCTTCTTCATTATATTTTAATATCTTACAAAAATAAAATAATAAGATTTACTTACAAATAACTAAACAATCAATCAATAATAGCTATAAAATTAAAATAATAAGAAAATTATAAGTGTTAATATTTAAATGGTATAATCTTACAAAACTCAAATCTTGATTTTCTCGTACCCATTACAAATCAACAATTGAATCTAAAATTAATTCACATATAAAACTTATTAGAATAAATTTAAAGAAATATTACTAGTGACTATTATAATAAGTTTATCATAATCTTTTTAAAAAAATTGATTGATCATTATTTTACATATAAAACTTTATTATTTGTATATATCTTTTATCTTATCAATGTAAAACAAATTATAGAAAAAAGAAAAAAAGACTACAAAGTAGAGAAATAAAAAAGAAAAGAAAATAAAGAGTAAAAAAAAAGAGAAATAAAAGAAAAACGAAAAAAGAAGAAAGAAATGGACACAAAACAGAGAAACGAAAACAGGAGAAGTAAAAGGAAAAAAAAGGAAAAGAAAGGAAAAGGAAGCAAAAAGCATGCATAGAAAGGTTTCGAACCTGCGACCTAAGAGAGAAAGACAAGATCCTTAACCAGTTGCGCTATAACATATTTTGAAAATATAAACTGATATATAATACTAGTAGTTGTCTAAAAAAGTTGGGGGCCCATGGGCCCCCCAGACCCCAATGTAGCTCCGCCTCTGACTGGTATGGTACATTTGATGTTGTAGTCTTATGCACTATAGCCCCTATCAGGATGAGGATATATGACAAATTTTTGGGAATTATCGTACTCTCCATCGATTGAGATTCTAATAAAGCTGATCAAAATTGATCGGAATCCCGACGATTTCCCATAATTTACCATATGTCCTCGTCCTGAGATAAGCTACAGTACATAAGGTCGCGGCATCAAACTTACCCTAATAATACTACGTGTTTATTTATCACAATCGCACGTCATAAATATCCAATGAACTTGGGCACAAATTCCACGTGGTAGCATCGAAGTCCTCATAAAAAACAGTTTGCTTACATATTATTTTCAGCAAAGAAATTCAAAATTCAAAAGGGTTTCGCAGTTCTAATGAACTTATTATGGTAATTCAAGTCGCATGACTCTGTTTATTATCATCATAAATGCAGACAACTCTCTCTCTCTCTCTCTCTCTCTCTCTCTCTCTCTCTCTCTCTCATGTGTGCATAAGATTTGAAATTTACATCTATATAAGATAATAACTTTCTTTTTTTTATAATAACTATTATACGAGGTATGTCAAATATAAAGAAGGCATTTTTATGGTATAGCAGCACCGACACTGTATCTGATTTCCAAAATAATAATGCATTATTGGATTAAATAATCTTCAAGATTTGGCCGTCATTTGTTTATTTATAAGTTAATACCCGGTTGAAGTAAACAAAATAACAATTCATACTATATATTTTATCCTATCATATATTGCAAATAGCCATGCCTAAACCTGATGTAATCTTCTAAAAATTCAGCATGGCTCAATCAATCATTATGATTACGTGTCTTGTTTGTCAAGGAACTAGACACCTACCTTACAATACATTTTTTTCGATAAATAATATGAACATCCATTCGCATCAAATCATTTAATTATACCGCCAATAGCATTGTCAAATATTCTTTTATGGAATTTATAAATGTCAAAACACCATTTCTTATGCCCATTTCGATTGTCAACTATTGATTAGTCCTAGACTTATAGTACTGTGTTTATTCATATTCGATTTAGTAAATAATCAAATAAAATAACACTTTTTTAAAGCTCAGTTTTGTTTACGGTACCCCTTGAATCTAGTTAAATGACACTTGCATGTAACTATCGTATAATCAAATATTCAAATGTATGCTAAGTTGTTGTCATAATGATTAATAACTTACTGCATTGATGCAGTCCACCAATCATATATATACACACACAAGTATCGATCACTTGACATTAATTATCGCAAAATTAAAGTTATGTCCTACATATTACGAATGATTGCTCCATGAAATGATTTTGTCTGTGTTTATGTGTTTCGGCCCATTTGGATTTCAATTATTAAGAATTATGATGTAGACAAAAGCATCAATGTTGCAACATGTTGACATCATTAATAAGTTCATTATTTTGATTTTATATGTTAACATCAGAGCGACATAATTGATGGTACAACCGCAATATTAGCCAGTTACATATTGTCCCTAATTTAAGAAATAATTATTGAAATCGAACTCAATTCAACCGTTTCATCGGTATGCATCAAATTTAATTAAAACTTTCGGATTTTGAAATAGGCCTTAATTCGTTACGCTAAAAGTATATTACTTGGGCCTCAGCCCAATATTTAAGAACTCTATTACTAAACAAGTTTAATATAACACTAGTGGATTCAAACAATTTAATATGTGCATGTGTATAATGAGAGTATTTGCTGATTCAGAGTTTTTCTGTTTGTTTTTTTTTAAATAGAAGATCTACTTATTCTCGAACATTTTCTTAATTTTGTTTGCATATTATCTTCTCCACAAAACTATAGTATTAATTGGGAGTTCTCAAGTATGAGATTTATCATCTTTTGTACAAGTAGTGACACATTTTTTGAGTTGGGTAATTGAAGGAATGAGATTCGTAACTTAGTCTTTTACTCTTACAAAATAGAGAAAACTAGTGAACAACAATGCTCTTATTGGCAGCTGCAGTGCTGCACTGTTATACTTCCCAACAATAGAGAACAGTTTGTTGTGAATATGTATGTGCGCACAACTCGTTTAGTGATTTGTAGGTGTTGGAGTATGAAGTCTGAATGGACTGTACACTCAAATCCGATCTCGGTGATCCAACTCGTTTAGTGATTTGAGCTTATGTTTTTTGGGCCCATGCGGAACAATAATGGGCTTGGGCTTAGGGTCTGGTTATTGTCTATATAATAATTATTTCTCTATGTAATTTGTATCCGAAACATATAGTGAAATCTCTGACTTTGCATCGCCCCCTGACGTAGTCGTAAGACGAACTGGGTAAACAATTCTTGTGTTCTTTATTTTTCTGTAATCATTGTGATGTTTTTCTTTTTTTTTTTGTCAATTAATACAGGGTGTTTTCTCAACCCGAGACCTGGTTCGATGTTAACCACTACCACTGGCCAACACACACACCATAGCATAAGTCAACAAAGGCCCTATTTTTAGGATTTTGTCATGTTACATCTCTATTTAATTTTATAATGTACATTATGTATATTTATAGCCAACAATACAATAACTTAACAATTTGTAAAATTAATCTCATATTTAACTTCATATTGTACACTGTGCATATCTGTAATTGAAATATGATTTCCAATACCCCACAGTTTGTATGATCTACGTATAAAATACAATACCAAAATATAATAGAAATTACGTAACGCACGCCTATAACCGACAGTTTAGGCGCAATGACAGTTCACTCATAGCAAATCAGTCTATATATATATTTGTCAAAGCATCCCCATGTGATTGTGGAAAATTTTACTAAAAGCGTCGTACTTTATAATTTATTTCTAATTAGACGCTTATATCATTTATTTATGTCGACAAAAGTACGGCATCTTCCAGTTACGTATCAAAATTAAATTAAATCAACTATTCACAACTGATATAATGTTAGTTTAATCTTGCATAATGTATGTATTTCATGTCATATCACATTTTTTTTTCTTTTTCTTTTTAAAACTACGTTCTTTTAATAAATACTACCGACTCATCAATGAGTAACGACTGCATGTATCTAAAAATGACGAAAGACAAAGATAGAAAGTTGAAAAATAATGGAAAAAGTAATAATAATCTGGACAAGAACAGAATAATCATTTTACATTATTTCTGTAGCAAGTGGTAAGTATATAATCTTTAACCTCTTTCCTCCTCCCTCATCATTTTCCGCATATAAACATGCACTAAACTAAAAATCTCTTCCTCCAAAAAGACACCAACTTCACCAATTTCAAATAAGCAATATATTTACCATGTGTATATCTGTATATTCTCATCAAAGTAAGCACATAAGAGGAGTGTAATGCACCTTTCTTTAGGCTCATCTCACTGTTGTACTATCACAGCGCCCTCTTCATGTTTGAGTATTTACTGCACTTCACAATATGGTATTGTGGTCATCTTGTCTCTCGAGACGATCACGGAACCCTACCGGCCGGTTCAACAGCAGGCTGGCCCTGATTGTGAAACTCAGCCTACGAATTTATGTGTTTGACCTACGATCGTTTTTCTAGTTTCTTGACCAAGAGTTCGGCATACAAGATCTCGTTCCAAGCATCTGGCACACCCGGGAGGCACCAATGGCTGCAGTCTTGAAACTGCAATGGCTTTATCTTCTCTTTATCCGACATGTGTTGTTTACGGTACATTGATGGGTGGCCGTCTTTGCGGTAATCCGTCATTCTCGTGACATTGAGATAAGTAACCTTTGTTTTTTTCATTCCTTTCAATACCTTCTCCAAAACAATCATCTTTGAGGGATATGGAGCAAGATAGGTATCGTTCTTTATTGGCTCTGTCTCATGGTCACATTGCCCGCCGGAGTTCCACTGGCCGCCACTGCAGCAATATAATTGTAGTGAGAACGGACCTTAAATGGCGATCACAATGATAACACTTTGATCTTATCTTAAGACATGAGTGTCATAAACAAATATGCAAAGCAAAACTAGAAATGGCTGATCAATGCAATAATAGAGTGGTTGTGTAAAACTTTGATCTTATCTTAAAACATGTGGTCTCATAAACAAAGTGCAAGAAAAGCATATTATTACTCACCAAAATTGTCATTTTCTTGACTAATCTATTCAAACCAAATCAACTAATGGAAAAGCATCATCAATCAACTCCTAAGCCAACAAATAGCTAAACTATTTCATTATACTTTTAAGTTTCTATTACCTGAAATGAGATGCTGAATAGCCTCTGAAGAATACATGTGATTTCTTGGGATTGACATTGGAATCGATCCATCTTCCCCACGTTGTTAAAGCTTTGCGAAAAGCCTCATGAACATCGAGATCATGATACACATGGCTGCCTTCCTGATAATAGTCCTTCCTACAACATTCAAGAATTATTCAGCACATATCCAGACATTTACCAGAACTGTAACATGATCAAAGTTACATCAGGCATTTACCCTAACGAAGTTTTCTCGTGAGTCCACCAATGTCCGGTGTTAAACACGATGATATCCGCATTCTTATATTTGCTGGCACCTCTGCTGACTAAATCAAGCCGAAGCGTCTCCTTGTTCGTGCCATTCTTTCCAACTACTTCCCATTCTTGAACCAAGAATGGAGACACAAAGAACTCCACTTTGCATTTATAATCCTGTCAAGATCACGCAAGTTTTTAGCAATAGATCGCACATGAAAAGAGCTAGATCAAGACAAGAACACACTCTGTCGAAGATTGGATTTTGCTTCAGAAACTTACTTCAAACACAAAGGAATACGAAGCTTCTTCTCGAAAATGATGGCGACCGAATTCTTCATAAACTTTCTTCTTATCTTTCACAGAGTTCCTCAGTATGCAAATGAGGGATTCCCACATATTCCTATTTAGAGAATCACCCACAAAAACTAATCTTTTCCCGCTCAACATCTCCAACATATGACTTCCATCAAGCCTAATTATTCAAGATCAACACAATTAGTTTGTCTAAATTACTCTATGCTCACATCTGAATTTGCAACTAATATCGATCAATTGAAATGCAAGAAAGTAAATTCAAACAGAAAAATGGGCAAAATTATAATCATTTTATCACAGATTAGACTAAGATTCATCGAAGTACCTCGGGAGAGTGCAGCCCTTTGGCTTCCATTTGAGCTTGTGATAGCCATTATCAGGCCTGCCATTGCGGAAACAGTTGAATTGCTCATCAATCAGAGAGCAAGAACCGGGTTTGTAGAGTGGATAAGAGTCGTCTTTCACCCAACTTCCATCAAATAAGTCACAATTTACCAAAGATTTTATCAAATCATCCGCCCCTTTTTTCTGGACATTTGTGCCATTGCTCTGTTTCTTCATCAAAGAAGAAGTGAGATTCTTGGGCACACCCTTTTCCTCAATTCCCTTTTCACCATTTGGGGAGATGTTTTGGGCCCCGGAGGCAGATTCCGGCGATGCATTCGCCGTCGTGTTAGCTGGTTCTGGAGATTTTATGGCCGGAATTGTGGTCTGATTCGGCTTCAAGACTTCAACTTTATCTTCAATTTGAGTCTGATTTGGCTTCAAGATTTCAACTTTATCTTGAATTTGGGTCTGATTTTGCTTCGAGACTTCAGTTTCACCACCGGAAGTCTGATTCACAACAGATTTCTCTGGCGAATTCGTAGCATTCGTTGGGCTAGAGTCCTCAAGTTTATGAGCTGGAGAATCATTGTCAGTGAAATTTTGCGTCGAAGGAGCAGCTTTTGGAGATCCAGCATTCTTCTGGGGCAGTGAAGAATTCTGAGAATTTGGCGAGGAAGAGTTTGGGAAAAAATAGCCGTAAATTGAAGAAAAATGAGATTCATCTGAAGCTGAAGATGGAGAAGTTACATTAGTGGTGGGGGGAAGAGTGAAAATGTTGGTGAACCAAGGAGAAGAGGAGGTTGAAGAAGGGGTAAAAGCGAGGAATATGGTGAAGGCGATGAAGACGAAGACGAAGGCGTAAGCAAAACCGACGGTTTTTCTATTTCTCAGGATTGAGAATTGAGATTTGAAATCTGAGATAAAATCGCTGCCATTAATGGGTGCGTACTTTGCTATATCTGCCATGCGGGCAGTGTGTGTTTTTGCGGTTTTTGTGCAATTTTTCCAGAAATTGAGTGAGGAGTCTTTCCACAGAGAGAGAGAGAGAGAGAGAGATTGTGTTCACTTGCGCGAGGACTCTTGTAAAAGAGAGGTCTTTGAGCCCATAAAAACGTTTGTGTGTGTATGTGTGTGTGAGAGAGAGTTTGTGGTGCAAGAGCAAGTGCTAGCCTGTGACGACTGTTGTTGGCTTGTTGTAGTGTTGTCTTTTCGTGTCTGTGTGTGAATGTGTAGAGAGAGAGGAAGCGAGGGACCGACGTTGTAGAATTATATGCGCATATGACTGTGCATGTGACCTATAAAATAAAGGTAAACCAAAACATTAATCATCAAATACAGTCTATCATTAAGTTAAAGATTACTCTTTATTTAGTAATTCTTTAACATGTATCATATTTTAACTGCAATGCATCACCAACCTTAAGACAGGGGGAAAATAGTGTGTGTGTTGGCCTAGTGGTAGAGTGATTAATGCCCGAGGTCAAAGATACACTTTTACAAAAGTGTGTATAATCTATAACCATATTTCAAATTTGATACACAATACCCAATTACATTTTTAATATATATCTCTCGAGTCTATGCGTCTTCGTGTGAAATTGACATAACATCGACCAAACATAACAAACATGTGAATGAATAAACGATTGCGAAATTATTTTCAGATTCGATATTATTATGTTAAATTACTTTACATATCATCAATCATGTTTATTTCATATATCATCAATCATGTTAAAAGTGTGAGAAAAATTAATTAAATCACCGATTCATTTAAAAAACATAAATGAATCAAAAATTAATTAACAAATAAAAATCCAAAATTCAGGTCGAAAATTCCTTGTTTCCGATCGACCGGAATCAAAGAATCATCGACCGGAGAGAGGATGAACGACCGGAATTTAATAAAAAATTCAAATTTTGAATACTAATTGGTCGACGGAGAGAGGATTTTTAATACAATTTTAATTAATTCATATCTCCTATTTAATTTGGAACATCAAATTGGTCGAATCGGAGAGAGAATTATCGATCAAAACAAGTATATATGAAATGAAATTAATACTAATTATTAATTCATGTCTCCGGTCGACCGGAAACATCAAATGGTCGAACGGAATCAACGATTTTTCGACCGGAAACAAGGATATAACAAATTAATTTAATACTAATTAATTTAAATTGAATGTATGATATTTAAATTAATATTTACAGTAATCTATGTTGGAAATTTTGCAAAATATTGAAATGTCAAATTATAACATAACTTATTAATTTTGAAATATTTAATATTGAAATTATCCTTTATATTTACAGATTAATTAATACCGCATAAAATAAGACTACGAAAAGTAAAACCTTACAAATATATCTCAGAATATGAAGTTAATACTCGACCGGAGACAAGCCTTTCTAACGAGACAACGCTTTGTCGATCGGAGAGAGATGTGGCTTTGTTTTCCGTTATATACACGTATCTCTTGTTTCCTACGACTAAGCTTCTCTTGTCGAGCAAAACCTCTCTAGTCGAGCGGAAAGAAGGCTTTCTCGACGAGAAGCTTAGTCGACCGAAACATCAAGCAACATTGTATATATTGAAAATTACCTCCGGAAGTGAAGCTCGACTATTAATTAGGAATGAGAATGAAATTCACTCTTTCAAATTTTTGAAATTTTACCGGGAGCCAAAGTGAAAGTGAGAGAGAATATGAGTTGTATAATCTTTACCAAACTCGGTCAACCTCATTAATGTGCACAGAATAATATATACATACAAAGGCGTTAAATGTTGCATGTAAAAGAAAAAAAGAATCAATTCCTCTCATCTCACATCACGTCGTCTGCAATTTGCAGAATTTTGAATCAAAATATAGTTTTTTAATAGGTTTGGGTATGGGGTGTAGTTAATTTTTTAGATTGGATATGAGTGGTAGATATATTTTAAAAGTTGGGTATATAAGTTGGGCTCCCAACATTAATCATCAAATACAGTCTATCATTAAGTTAAAGATTACTCTTTATTTAGTAATTCTTTAACATGTATCATATTTTAACTGCAATGCATCACCCAACCGTAAGACCGGGGAAAATAGTGTGTGTGTTGGCCAGTGGTAGAATGATTAATCCGGCGCCAAAGATCTCTGCTCAAGTTCAAGTCGCGACGCAATTCTTTAAAATTTCGTATTAAATTATAAAAAGAAATAGAAAAAAAAAGACAGGGGGAAAATAACGGGAAATTTTATTAATGCAAAAATAAAAAATATAATTTGAATGTTCTATTCTTAATTCTTGGACTCCACTCCTGTTAACTTCAAATTCTGGAAAACTCCAATATCATAAACTGTCATGCATACACGCAATCGCTAAACATGTCTCATTTTGGAATTTTCAAATGTTGTCATTGGGACGAAATCATGTTTCATTCACTAAAAATACAAAAAATAGGAATTTTTTTCCATTAATTCAAGAAATATGAATGATGCAGTTCTTGCTTAAAAACTATTTGTATAATCAAGTCGAGTCGAATCAGTTATAATCAAAATATATTTAACTTATTTATTATCAAGTCGAATTCAAATTTCGATTACTAGACATTTTGATATTTACGAATTTAATTTAGTCTAAATATTAATTTTCTATCTAATTCAAATGGTAATTACTGAGTACACAGTCCAAACGGATGATCTCTCGTGTGTTCAATTTAGTCTTTCCAAAATAAAAACGACTTGCAATAGTGATTAATTGCAGAAATACCACCACCGTCGCACAAGTTTTGAGCAGACACCGCTAGGATTCGTCCACGTGTACGCATCTAAATTTGTGTCATGTGATCCTCTGTCGCATTCTATGGAATTTTCACTCAGCCTGTCCCACATCAATAAATTCCCACCAAATAAAATAAAAGTATTTATATAAGAGTTTCCTCCCACCCAAATTGCATAGCTGAAGAATTTATGTATACATCTCTGTCCACCGTACTAGTTGCATAATCAGTCTGTATATATAACTTTTTTTGTGAAAATATTCAAATTTATTTGAAATTATCAAAATGTTTTAAATCTATCTCAGGTGACCGACTTTAATAATTTAATATTAAAATTAAGTATTCATATTTGGTACGAGAAAGTGGATTAGAATAATTTGATGAGAAATTATCTGTGATGCTTCCAAGGAATCCGTCCACCACAAATTCTTTGTAATGCCACTTTATATATCATATGATCCTAGTCACTCTTTCAATATCTAAAAATTCATATGAAAATAGATCTGCATAGTTTGTTGTAATTTCAAATTTGAGTATGCAGATAGAAAAATGACAGTAGATAAAGATAGATTTGAGTATTTGACTCTTGAATAGTTAAGCTCTGTATTGTATTGATGATTTAAGAGGTACGAATTTAAGTAGATGGTTAAATAACATATAAATAAAAGGGAAAATACATAATTTTTGCCTAATAAATTGACTTTATGATAATTTTAGCATAATCAATCAATAATACATTAATCAAGCCTAATGAATTAATTTTGTGACAATTTTAGTCCGTAAGTGTTTTTCTAGATCGAAAACGTAATCGACATCTAAATAACAAATACCAGAATCATTTTCAACTACGTTTCTAACTTGTGGTTCCATATGTCATTTCCCGATGCTAATTGTTTTTTTTGTAAAAATCACGTACATGCTAAAATTATCATAAAATCAATTCATCGGACTTGATTGAAGTATTATTGATTATTAAGTTAAAATTGATACAAAGCCAATTTATCAGACTGAAATGGTGTATTTTCCCTAAAAGAAATTGGTAAGAGAAATATTAAGTAAAGGATGTTTAAAGTGAATTAGGTGTGCCGTATTAGCTATACTTTTTTTGTCATGGGGTGCGATTCCCTTATAATTTATCTGGTGGATCGCATGTGTTGGGACTTGGGAGGGGCATCATCAATTTGCTTTCATCTCATACAAAAACAAAAAATAAATAATATAAATGAAAGGGGAAAAAAGAAAAGAAAACAATGTAAAATAATGAGAAAAGAAAAGCCATTTGCGTGTGGACCCTAAGTCTAAGCATTGTATTGACGTAACGTTTTCTATTCCGTACGTAATGAAATGAAAACATTACAAACTAAAGTCGTGTCAACGGCTCGTACGCTTAGTCATCTTCTCCACCTTAAATCGTTTTTTAAAGAAGCATATAGACAATTTAACCATCCAATTAAACTCGCTATTTAATTTTACTAATTAATACCTTCTTTTTCAATTACGATAGTTGTTTTCTTTTGTTAGACACTCGTAATTCTCAGCTCCAATATTTTTCTCACCAACAAATTACTGTACCAATAAAACTTTTGAATTGATAAATTAAAGCAAAAGGAAAAGAAAGAAAAGCTTATTTTAGCCCAAATTTATTTCCAAAGTATTATTCAATAATTCACTATTTATTGGATCCATTCAAGCTAAAAGATTGAGAATAATCTTAATATAGCCTTCTGGTGAAAAAAGAAGCTATAAATTGAGCATAGATTGCAATTTGTAAAATGTTCAAATTTTAGCTTGGGTTTTGTACCAAAAAATTGCATTAAGTAAAATAATCATAGTTTGGATAGTAAAGCGTGTTTTTTTCTCTCTTTTATTTAAAAGAAAGATATCCCTATATGTTATATAGCCTTCTGGTGAAAAAGAAGCTATAAATAATCATTCATTTCCCTTTTTTTTATAATAAAGCATTTTGTTACATTATATTTATCTATATTTATCTACTAGTCCTTTACAGAAATTCAATTATTGGTTGAAATATTATAGTTTAGTTGTTGCATAAAATTGATTGGTGAGAGGGGCAAATAATGTAACGGAAAAAAAGATGGATTTATAACGTTGTTGTAAGGTAGCTTTCTTCATCAGTCTATATAGATAATGCCGACATTAATCGAAGGCTCCATTACAGGCACAGCAACTATTATGATGACAAAAAAACAATCCAGATGCCACATATTCAAAATAAATAATCGGCAGATTTTTGATACAATATTATTATAAATTTAGAAAGTTTGAGAAAATCCAATGCAGACCCCGGCCTGCTTATAGTTTGTTCTTTCTAATTCTACCACAAAAATAATGTCCATTTGGCTGCAAATTATATGCCCTTTACCGAAAGTTTTCATTGAAGATGAAAAAAATGAATCTGACTCAGTCGTATAGTCAGATTGAATCTTTAAATTAGAGGTCAGAGAAAATCGAATTTACTTAGAAGGATTTTATTGAGTTTTATGTTCTTTAAAACAGCTTTATAAATTGTTATAAAGTGTTTGATAAAATAAAGTTTTCTAATAAACATTATTTTGTCAAGTAAATGTTCTCCAACAACTCATAAATTCTCCTAAAAATAAGTTGTCCAACCCCAATTTATTTTTTCATATACTTATAAGCAACAATGAATTTACCAAAATAACTTTATTATAGTTCGTTATTTCCTATGTACACACTACCAATATCACATCCCGTCAATTTTATCTCTCTAACTCACTATTCTTTCTCTCTAACTCATTATTCATTCTCTAGCTTATAAGATCAATTATCCAAATACTTTAATAACTTATAAGCTCTTGAGACATTATCTCTTATAAATTCTTGAAATATTTTATAAGCTCTTGGAAGTTATAAGTTCTCTTAAATAAGCTTAGCCAAACACCCTCTTAGTCAAATCGGGAGAATCAATTAAATTAAAATTAGATCACTTCAGATTGATCTTTATATTATTTATATACACATTAAGAGGCAGACCTAATAAATCTTTTGAGTCAGCCCGAATATCCAGTCTGACAGCCCGGCCCGGCCCAAGAAACTGCCATATTTAAACAAGTAGTTGGATTATTTTCCAGCAAACAAGTGTCTTATTTACATAAATATATTTAATTAAATAATAAAGAAACCACAACGCAAACCTCTTTGCCTAGTGTCTATTAATCATTGATTTTTATTTTGGTGCGAAATATAGATAAAATACAATTAAGATTCAAGCTAAACAAATGTATGTGATTTTCGAACGCAAATATTGTGAAAAATAAGAAATTTATACTAAGGACAATGACTCAACAAAAGAGGCCAAAAGGAGTGAAAGATGTTTGATTTGAGCTGGCAATATTCATAGTAAGGAAAGTACTCTCTTGCCCTATGTTTTGCAGCTCCGACATATTTGTGTTTATATATTTAAGAAATAATAATAAAAAAAAGTAAGATATATTTTTCAAAGTTGTGAAGATTGAGAGAGTGACTAGAGATGCACCAGGAAAAACTGGGCCCAATTTCATTAATGCCCCACTTCCACATTATTTCCCACTATATCCACCTACTTTATTCCACCGACTCACATTTTCATTTTTTGCTATGGTATATGTTGGCATGGAGGGACTTTATGCCTTTTTAATTAGCATATATCTCTAATTTACTTTATTATTTTCTTAATATACTTGATAGGATATCTACCAACCACTGCGCCCAAGATCGCGCCCAATACGCAGTAGAAGCCCGACATCGCTCTACCCACAAGCTCTACCAAGACTCTAAAACCAATGGAACGCAGTATGCCTACCATATCTAAAAGAATCCTAATTTAGAAGACTTCAATCCTAATTTTAGAAGACTTCAATCGAGTCAAACTCATTATATTTGTGTATAAATGAGGCTAGATTAGACGAAATAGATCATTCACACTCTTCAGAATCGCTTCACACATTCAATACAAGAATACTTTCTCCCCGTGGACGAGATCTTATTCATAGATCGAACCACGAAATCCTTGGTGTTCTTCTCGCATTTATTTCCTAACGAAATTAAGATCGATCATTGGCGCCGTCGGAAACGAAATTTTGTGTTTTCGATCAACCTTGTTTACTGGGAATCAATCATGACGATGAACACCGTAAGTCATACATCCAGTCACCGCAACAACAAAGAACAACGGCGGCAGTGCACGAGCTCGGCTTGGAAGAGCTTGGTCGAGAACTTCCTCTCGCAGCCCAATACAACATGATCAATCGCCGCGCAAGACAATCCATACGTGCAAACTCTTCCCGAGTTATCGATCGACAACGCCTGGCCTATGGTTCGGCTACCACCTCCCGCAAAGCATCGATCTACAGAGACCTAATGGAAGCCTTCCATCAAGGTTCTTCCAAAAGTCGAGTCCAAAACCACCTCAAGCAGCCTCCTCACCGCGAGGCAAGGCCGAGGTGAATCCATCTGCGACTTCACGACTAGTTCAATAAGGAGAGCCTAAAAGTCGAGTATGTAGACGACCTCCTCATTATCTCGGCTTTCCGAACGGCATCTGTCGGGGCCCTATACAAGGAGATCGTTACACGCCCCAGATCGCTTCTGAGCCATGGCGCGATAGCGGATCGGTTCGCCAAGGCACGGGGCGACAGAAAGAGCGTGAAGTCGATGATCGAGGAACCGAGGCAAGAATCCCAGAGAAACCGAGAGAAGAGAGACCTCGCCTACATTAGAAGCTCAGACGAAGCAAAAGAGTTCGGTATTATAACCAAGATGTTAAATCCCGACAATTCCAAGTAGGCGACCTCATCTGATTTATTTGCTTGTGTGTGCTTGATATTTCATTTGTCATTTATGCATGCTACCTCTTCCCATCATACTATACCCTTCTGAGGACTAACTATACCCTCTCTGAGGATCTAACTATACCCTCTTCTGAGGATCTAACTATACCCTCTTCGAGGAAGAACTATACCTCTTCTGAGGATCTAACTATACCCTTCTGAGGACTAATTCCCTCGACGGAGGTCGACACCTTCGCTTCATACGAAGATGAATTTAAACGCCGCATGCCTACATACCTAGATCGATTTCCTTCGCTTATGTCAAGACTGACTCTATGTAGATGATAAGGGACCACCCTCCCGATAACCTCGCAAAAAAGGAACCATTCCTACATACGAGATCGATTTCCTTCGCTTATGTCAAGACGGACTCTATGTAGATGATAAGGGACCACCCTCCCGATGACCTCGGCAAAAACAGAACCCATACCTTCAGACGAGAACTGATACCTTCGCTTATTTCAAGACGGATACTCTCACGATGACCTAACTACCTTCGAAGAGAACGGATACCTTCGCTTATTTCAAGACGGATACTTCACGAGGACTAACTACCTTCAGACGAGAACGGATACCTTCGCTTACTCAAGACGGATACCCTCATACAAGGAAGAACTACTGCATTTAGGACGGAATACCTTCGCTTATTTCGAGGACGGATACCTTCGCACGAGGACGAATCGCTTCGCTTAATACGAGGTCGACCTCGCCTCACATCTTATATCTATGTGAACATCCATTCGGATACACCGCAAATTACCTTCAAAAGGGACGCCTCGCGAAGAGAGCATACAGATTACTCATTCATTCAAACATCTACATGCCACGACATCCAAATCGGATCTCGACACGCAAGGCATACAAAGTTACTCATTAATTTGAAACACCTACATGCCAACGACGCCCGATCGGATCCTGCACGCAAGTGCATACAAGTTACTCATTCATTTGAAACACCTACATGCCAACGGCCCGTGTCGGATCTCGCATAAATTACACCCTTTATTTGGGAAAATATACACTTCGTAATCTAGTCTAAATACATTTACGACCAAAACGAAGTCCTAAGCTATATACAAACTCATTCGGCTTCCGAGCTCTGCCTCACCGTGTCTCACCGGCTACACCACCAAGACAAAATCTCCGTGTCGGCGACAAATACCTAACTCGGCACCTTCGACCCAATCACGAGGTCGGCGTTGCTACACGACCTACTACTGAGGCTCCTTCAAGAAAAGCAGGATGCTCCGACCGAAAGGGCACCCTCGGGCCGAGGTCGAACCCCGCTTGGTTCGCTGCTCGTCCGCCTACCACCTCACCGCCGAGCTTGACCTTTCTTGATGATCCGCACTCGCGGCGAGGCCGAACTCCCGATCGAGATCCGCCGGCCTCGCTAGAGCCGCAACCTCGCCCCGAACTGACAACAGGCTCACTCGGACCTCGTGTCCTCAACCGATCTCGATTTTCAACTGCACTGTCTCGGTCTCCCTCGACCGCCCCTCGCCTCGTGCCACTCTGCCTCGTGCCACCGGTCTCCCTCGCCACCCGCCGCCGCCACTGCACTGCCCCGGTCTCCAGCCACTGACCGCCCGCCACTGCACTGCCCTGCCTCCCTGACCGCCCCTGCCTCTCGCCCACTCGCCGCCACCACTGACCGCCCTGCCTCCCGACCGCCCTCGGCCTCCTGCCACCGACCGCCGCCAACAGACCGCCCTCGGTCTCCCGACCGCCCTCGGTCCTCCAACGGCACGACCACGGCCGCCGCCACAGCCTCCGCCTCGCCTGGGCCTTCCGCAGATCGACCTCTGCCTTAACCGACGCTGCCTTCGCCGCCGAGCCCCGCCTCCTTCTTCGCCGCATCCCGAGCCTTCACCGCCTCGACCCCGACACGGTTACATATCGACCCGACAGCGGAAGCTGCCGGCACAACTTTGCACAACGCCGGAAGGCGAAGTTGCCGACGACAACTTTGCACAACGCCTGGAAGGCGAAGCTGTGACGCACAACTGCACAACGCCGAAAAAGGTGAAGCGGCGACGACAACTTCGCACAACGCCGGAAGGCGGCAAGCGACGACAACTTTGGCACAACGCCTGAAAGGTGAAGCCAAGCGACGACAACTCGCACAACGCCTCGCAAGGTGGCGACGTCACAGCGGTTGGCCAAGACCTCCGCTTAACGCCCGCCGTGAAGCCGAAGAAGACCTCGCTTAACGCCGCCGACCTCTGCTTAACGCCCGCCGGTGAAGCGGTCAAGACTTCGATAACGCCCGCCGTGAAGCGGTTGAAAGACCCCGCTTAACGCCCGATAGGTGAAGCGGTTCAAGAAGACCCCGCTTAACGCCCGCGGTGAAGCCAAAGACCTCGGATAACGCCGACAGCGGCCGATCCAAGACTCCCGCTTAACGCCTGCCAGTGAAGTCACCAAGACCTCAAGATAACGCCTCGACAGTGAAGCTGGGCCAAGACCTCGCTTAACGCCGTCGCCGTGAAGCGGCCAAGACCTCGCTTAACGCCTCGCCGTGAAGTTACCAAGACCTCAAAGATAACGCCGTCGAAGCGAAGCTAACACCTCAAGAGATACAAACAAAGACACGTGACTCTAAGACGCCTGCAAGCAAGCACGGCACGATATATGATGCTCAAGCATCGACATGCACAAAGTCGCCCAGAAGAATGTCAATGCATCGCTCACGCCCGCTTGTCATAAACAACCCCAATCCAAAGACGACCTCGCCAAGGCTTTTGTGAGGTCAGGATAGGATACAGCCCCAACCACTGTGCCCAAGCATCGTGCCCAATACGAGTAAGCTCAACATCAAGCTCGGCCTCGACAAGTTCGCCCAAGAAGACTCCTAAAACCAAGAACGCAGGGCTCGGCCATATCTAAAAGAATCCTAATGGGAGAAGACTTTGAATCCTAATGGGAAGACTTTGAATCCTAATTTAGAAGACTTCAATCCTAATGGAGAAGACTTGAATCGAGTCAAACTCATTATATTTGTGTATAAATAGAGGCTAGATTAGACTTAAATAGATCATTCACACTTTTGTAATCGCTTCTACACATTCAATACAAGAATACTCTCTCTCCCCGTGGACATAGATCTTATTCATAGATCGAACCACGTAAATCCTTGGTGTTCTTCTCGCATTTATTTCCCTAACGAAATTAAGATCGATCAACTCTCTTAGTATATACAAATATAAATTCAGACGAAAAACATTAGACACATACAATGCAAGATGCAACTCAGAAACACAATACTCAACTTGCTGACCTAAAAAGTCTACTTGAAAACTCGGATTTAAATGTTAATTAATTAGAAGAAATCTTGCATGTTAAGATAATTTAAAACCTAGGTGACTTGGTCTAAGTCAATAATTCAACCTTGAATTAATTGAATAAATTAATTACGAGACCGAGTGAGGAAAAAAGCATCATGTTTTATCTGAAGAGTGGTGGAGATTAAAGGATCAATCATATTATCATATAATAACTTGTTGAAGAATATGTGTGTATATTAATCTAGTTATAGAGTAATTAATATTTAAGGTTAAAGAGTGATCTTTGAAAAATTATTTATCCAACAAAAAGGAACTTGAAGGATTTAACTTTTCCTATACAAAAGATGAATAAGGGTTCTGAAAATGGTGAAGGGTACATGGGCTGGCCACAAAATTATTCCTAAATAATGTTGGACTAGAAATAGGTCCATTACTTAATTCAGAATAGAGTTGGGCTAGATTGGGCTGCAAGAGTCCAGGCTATTTCCCAGATTAAATTTAAGGTGAATTTTACCAGAGTCATCGTTTCAAGTTTGAATTTCAATTGTTTCTAGATTGAGTTTGTCATATATGATTTTTGAATATAATTTATCTTTTTCATATGATTTTCTTGTTATCACATATGAATAGAGTTTATCTAATATTTATTTCAAACAACTACTACGAGTTTGCTTGAATCGGATCAGTTTGCAACCTATCGTTCTAGTAAGTATATTGTTAATATTTTTGTACTATTTGTCTATTTTATTTGAGAATCAAGTCGTTTGAATGTTTAAAAACACGTTATTAGCTCTCTTGGTAAATAAGATCTTTATTTTAAAAGATTGAATGCCACCCACTTTAAAAGATCTTACACACTATAAGATATCTTATAAATTATTTAATAAATATATAAACTCAATAAAAATAAAAACACCATCTTGATGGAATCTCCCAATAAACCCAGCAAAAATTCCAATTGTGTTTGACAAATAAATATTATATTTTTCGAAATAAACCTTATTGCCACAATTGTCAATTTCCTCATTTTCCAGATAAGGTTTTTTAATTTTAAATACTAGCACAAACTCACAAAACACTACAAAAAAACAGGCGTCGCTAATCATGTCGGATCCGTCGTTAAAATGGATTAGCGACGGATCAGCGACGGAATAAAGGCGTCGTTGGGAAGCTGGTTGGCAAACTTCTAACGACGGAATTTAGTCCGTCACTAATTATTAGCGACGGATTAACGACGGAAATTTCAGTCGCTAATCGACAACCTCGCGAACGGTCGCTCGATATATATTCCGTCGTTAATACAACTCTAATCCGTCGTTAATAACGGCGATTAACGACGGAATAACACCGTAACTTAAAAAATACCGCCGCAAACTGCCGTTAATTCGACGACAATCCTTCGCTGATCCGTCGTTATTCAGCGCCGCAAAGTCCGCCGTTAATTTTTTTTTTTAATTTCACGAACAAACCGCCGCTAATCCGCCCCGCCCATCTCTAATCCGTCGTTAGTTACAGCTTGTTCTCGTATTTCACGTTGTAAACCGTCGCGATCGCTAAACGTGCATGCATCGACAGCTTTATTTCAGATTTTGACGGCCGCATAACAACAACAAACCTGTTTTAGAACAAACACAATCTAAACAAACCAATTATAAATGATAAACATTATCATTCTAAATCAAAGCACACAATTAAAATAAAACAATTTCATCGTTTTAATATCAAACAAACCAAACAATTTTAAATCATACGATAAGTTTACAAATAAAATGTTTTTGTTTGTTCATAATACAACCCAAATATGACGAGGGGGGAAACGGAGTCGATATCACGAGGCGGGGAAACGGAGTTGGCCATGAAGCGCCCAAGGCCTCTTGCCGAGCGCCAAGAATCGAGCTCGAATCAGGCTTGCACGTCATCTCGCCTCCGCCTCGCCTGTAACTGCCTCAGATTGCTCAAGGCCACTGCCATCCGATTCCATCTCCAATAGTCGTTGATGATAAGTCAGGAATCAGCAGTCGGGCACTCTCCACCGAATGAGACGACACTTCGCCTCGCATGTATGTCCGTGATAGAGAACCAGCCCAAACATCCTATTCTTTTTCTTTGAGGAGCTACCATGACATTTTGAGAATTTGAGTCCTATCAATTTCGTGTCGCCTCATCACTCCCCGTGATTGGCTCAACCGAGTGACATGTTCATCAACCCGCCTGTAATATAATTTCGATAATTATTATTTAATTAAACGCCGTTATTGGCTAACGAATATACTTACCGCGATACTCCGAGCTTTCCGTCTCAGATAGCTCCTATCGTCTTGGGTATGATACCTTGAATACATCCCATCGACCTCGATATGTCTACTCCATGCTATCTTGCCTATAAATAAGTAAAACAAATTAAATAATTAACAAGTCTCACGATTCTTAAATAAATTTACTATATCTAAAATTTCAAATTAAGTACTTACAATCTCTTTCACATACTCGAGTGCAGCGTGAGCCACCCCGATGCTTGACTATCACAGACCTCGCCATCCGGCTCTGACATTCTGCTGTCGCGGGCCTTTGCCGCCTCGACGTCCGTCCGAGCCCAATATGCCTTCCAATTATCCCAATCTCGCTCAGGATAAATGTAGGTGGGTTACGAGTCCTTCGCCGCTGATCTTGTGAACAAGATCTTTATAGCGTTCGCGCCTTTGCGCACTAATAGAGTAGACCATGGCCTCGCCCATCGATTATCCCAATAAAAATATTTCGCAAAAATATATGATTACAATATGATCGTGTCAAAGGTCAAAACATAAATGACTCGATAAACAACACGAACCTCGAATTCATCGAAATAAATCGCTGAACTCGAGGCACCAATTTTCAATTGAAGCCGCTAGATTCATGAATTTACGAACGACCGTAATCACGCGGACTATATCATTGCTCGGACACAAAATACTACAATTTACAAGAAATAAAGACATCGTAATGTTATAATTTATTTTAACCGAGACATAATAGATAACATACCCATTCACAATGGCTATCTTCTTCACCCTCTCTCGAAGGCACCGTGACCATCGCCGAGGGGGGACCGCGAGACAGTGCCTCCATGCCTTCTTCGAGCCCGCCGGTGAGGACGACGGCGATATGATCCTCGGATGCCTCCGACATGATGACGAGGCACCGTCCAATCGTGAGACATCTCGCAAACAAAGGTAAATAATGTTGTATTAAAATTTTACAAATAATACATATCATAACGCTTTGTGTGCATACTAGAAAATAAAACGCTTTTGTGCATACTATATAATAAATTCAAATCCTATTCATCGTCGTCCATCATCATCATCATCCAATGTATGATTGTCTTCGACTCTGCTAATTCAACTTCATCATCCGCATCATCGATGTCTCTTCAATGTCTATGAGTGTACCGTCAGATGAACTAGTATCGTGTCATCATCCACAACGATATTAGTAATCGAACCTAATATATCCTCTTGAAAAGGGATGTATTATCGATGCGTAACTCTCATCCGAGACTTCACATTAGATCGAGCTTAATTTTGCATACTTCCCACCACTCTTTCATAGATTGTTTTAAACTCGATATGCACAATAGTATACTGAATGGCTTGATTGGCGAGGATAAACGGTTCAACTTGTTATATCTTCACAGATGATTTACCGAATCCAACTTGTACTCGGAATGAATTGATAACCCCAATCGTGAAGGATCAAACCACTTGCATCTAAACAATGTTGTGGTCTTCGTTGGTAGCCCAGTGATATTCCAACTCACAAACCTCCAATAATCGCCCATAAAAATCGAGTTCTCGAGTGTCTGCACTATAAGTTTCACCTTTAATGCACACTCCACTATTCATAGTTGATCTTTGTGACCCATGTTCTAATGTGTGAAATTTGTACCCATTTATATAATACCACGGCACGCCTTAATTAGAGTCAAGGCCCTTTGCAAGAGACAATATGAACTCGATTCACAATGTTGTTAGTATGATATTATTAGTATAAAATGATTAGAATGACTAAACGCATATATTAAATATTAAATATTTCCTACTAATAATCATCAGAACACTCACATGTGCATCAAACCAAAGCGGGAAGCCTCTTTCAATCGACCTTTGAATATCATAGCTAGAGATCAGTGGATTTGATCTTTTCACATCATCGATGAATAAACTACATCAACATATATTTACGATCCTAGTTAATAATAATAATAATAATAATAATAATAATAATAATAATAATAATAATAATAATAATAATTAGCAATGACTTCGAGAAAAACACGACACTTACGCCTATGTAAATGTCGCAACTTCAACACAGCTTGAGCAACACGATAAACGAGCAAGATCATATTCTCTACTATCCAAATATCTCATCGACATATTTCCAAAAGGTCCGCCATCTTGCTTGAAGATTTGAAGCATATCCGATAGTCTTCGTGCCTAATCTCCGCCGACCATGATGCAAATCAACTTCGCTTCTACGTGATCATCAAAATAATACGAGCAAAATATCGATGCTTCTTCTACTAAGTAAGCATTGCGTATAGAACCTCAACCCCGGCTTTATTTCAGACGTTGTTCTTCAACTTATGTAGTATCTACAAAATTTCTAACGTTGTTCTTCAATTTATATATATATATATATATATATATATATATATATATATGTGATAATGTACGAGCAAGATCTTTCAAATGGATACATCCATCGGTATTGAACAGTGCCTCGTAATACGGGCTTCATCACTAGATGAACCGTAGATGTTCCATGGAATCAAGAAACTAGGAAAGACGCTACCAAGTTGCATAAAATCACCGGAATATTTTCGAATCGCATGATCATCAAGCCCTATGTTTCGAGAAGTTAAATCTTTAAAGAATAAAGATATTCTCACATTTTCCAAACATCAGCGGGAGAGTTCCCAAATGCAATCGAAAGAATTCACCGCATGAAAATGTGACAATCATGACTCTTCATCCCAAACATCTTCGCTTTTCTCATTTCTACACATCTACCCATGTTCAAACGCATCCATCCTCGAAATCTTAAACCTCTTACCCACTCACATAAGACTTTTTTCTCACGATTGTCAAGTGTATAGAAGCCTTTGATATTTTCCTGTTGATTCATTCATCGTCAACTCGGTTTGTAGCAGATAAATTAAGTTCTTCTCTAGATTTGCTCGTATCTTTGTCTTCCATCGACATTCATGATCGTGTTGAAGACATTATCGAACACATTCTTTTCTATGTGCATGACATCCAAATTATGTCAATCAAAAGAGAACTTCAAAGAAGGTAGATCCTTAAAATACTTCTTTTCTTCCATCCAGCCCAAACTGCTTTGATATTCGCTATTTATTTCATCATCGCCAATCTCTATTACTTGAGACTAGTCCCATACCCATAATTAGTGATGTAAGCTCATCTCCGATCGCGCTCGATGGATCGTTAGTAATCACTGTTCTTCTCTCGAAACCTCTTGATCCCTTCAAAATGGGTGATTAGGAGCTAGAAATTTACGATGGTTATCAAACCATAACCGCTACCACTTTTAGCTAAAGTAAAAGCATCAGATGCTCCATGCAAAGGCGGATGCTAATCTTCCACTTGTGACTCCATCCGCACAACATAGAGTATGCAGAAGTCACTAATTATCCAAAGTAATGCAGCGTGCATTTGAAAATTTCGCTCAACGATACATCATAAGTAAAAACATCGTCATCCCACAAATCTATTAACTCGCTATCAATGGTTGCAATAACACATCAATCTTCTCTTCGATTACGCGGTCCGCAATAAGATCGAAGAAACATGTTGACACGCTGCCGCTTAGCGCTCAAAATAAATTTACAACCTATTGCCCATCACGCGTAGCCGCCGATAAGTATAGGGTCGATCCCACGAGGAGTTGGTGTAGCAATCTCGATGTCACGATGTCACTTAAAAGGAATGAGAGTCGTAATTATCTTGATCACTATAGGTAGACTAAAATAACCCGAAACGAACTCAAAGGGAATATCAAATAATAAGACAAGTTTGGCTTGGGAAACAACTTCGTGAAGACGATTAACACTCGGTCATAGGTGCAAAGGTTTTATCTACATGACATGCATCAACCGGTTATAAGAGACATACGTCGTGACCTCATGTCACGCCACGCCAACGACGCACCCCTCAAAATCTATCCTTTCTATGTAAAGAAGGCAAGGGACACCCTATGCAAACTATCTAACCCGTAATGCCCACGCACGAGAACACCTCAGTACATGCAAGCCTACATGCAACGTTATGATCTAGATGGACCCGTATTGCAAAGGCACTGCTAGACTACTCCAACTCGCCCACACCAACAGATTATTTGGGGGGACACCCGACACCTTAATCCAATTATTACTTGCAACCTCCCTTACCCACTATGTTATTTGCAACCAACACATCGAGTTTGGTTATGTTATATATTGCTCAAGACCTAGTGCTTGGGAACACACACATGTAGATCGTAATGCCCTACTTAGACCTCTCGAGTTATATTAATCATGCTTCACTTAGTCATGCCCAAACCGTAATAAAGACTTAACCGGACATAAAATAAACAAACATGCAATGCTTAATCGAGACCATCATAAAACGGAAACAACTTACTATTACTGAATGGAATAAACGGCGAGCCCAAAGTGTCACCAAGAAACATAAGAAAAGCAAAATAAAAGTGTTTGCCCGAAGGGACTTAATGTACGTGGTGGTGGTAATGTCGAATGATGATGATAATCAAGACGATGAGAGTCGGGCTATGATCTATGATACATGATACGCAAGTCGCGATTCATCCTATATATATAGGCCGAGGCCCGAGAGGTCGACGATGGTGTTGGCCCATGGGTTGGACGATCCGTTAGGGTTTTTTTGATCAAGATTGTTTCCTCGCCTGCACGGATTTGAGGTGATCTCTCCTGATTTTATGGGATTCACCTTAGCGCGATTCTTTCCGGATTTAGCGAGATTCACCCCGATCCTGCGTATCTTACCCATCACCTCTCTCTCTGCCTCTCTTGCCCAGCTTCTTCTTCTTCCTTCTTGCCCAAGATTTCCCTCTTCACTTGCGCTTGCCCATCACTACACCAGATTGCCCATTTCGCCCTGCAGACGGTGTGTCCTCCCGCACACAAAACACAACAAGAAAGACACAAAAGACTCGATCTAGACCTAGAGAAGACACAGAAAAAGAGCACAAAACTTGGGCTCGTCACACGCACACACTTTAAACATGCTTGTCCTCAAGCATGCACGCGTAATTTGCCCAAGACAAGAGAAGAAAGAAAAGACAAAAAGAAAAAACACAAAAGGTTAGCACATCTCCACCAGCAGGTTATCTCGACCAATATAAGCTCATTGGAACAAGCCAGTGATTCAAGAGAACTCAATTCAAGCAACGACCATCAAACAAGTCAAAATACAAATTTGACCATATTGGGCATTTTCCTCACCAACACTGCACTCTTGTGTATAGGCTAGTGTATACGCTCGGACAATCATCATTTCGACTATGCCATAGCTTTATGTGTCTCTACCATCTCCACCGCTTAGACAAAGCTTCTAAACATTCATCCTTAGGTCTTTATTTGTCAGAATGGGGCTTAAGACATAGGTGGAGATTTTTGGAACGAGGCTAGGGTCATCATGGACTTAGGATCGAGGAAGTTGTTTTGACCTCCATGGTTTTCCTTTCGCCTTCTTCTTCACGACCTCAAAGACAGACATTTTAGACTTCACAATATATATTCTTTTATTTTAAGTCCTTCATTTTCTTTCAATTGGTACCTTCTTTATATTGGGCATTTTGCCCATTTCTTTGAAATTGGGTAACCCTTAGTTTCTTGCCCATCACGGTGCTACCGTTCTTCCCTTTTGTTCGCTTTTTCTTCTATTAGCCCTAAGTCCAATTGACCGGTAGCTTCTTTTTTTCAGGCTAATTTAAGTGAGTGAAAGAAATTATTAAGCTCAGGGGGTGAACGAGGATTAACAATAAGTAGGACATTTTCGCTCATGGGTCGTTTGAAAGAAAAATGCCTAAGTCATCTAAATGTTTTAGCTAAGTCAATAAGGCCTCGACATAAGAGTGCACGCAAGTTCTAGCAAAAGCCTAGTGAAGGTGTCAATTATCACACAAGAAAGGAAACCGTGTTGATCAAGATACAACAGCTTAAGCTCAAACTCACCATGTGTGCTCAAATTCAATTCATTATCCTTATTTACATACGGTCATGCTCAAACGTAATTCCTAAACCACTAACTTCATTCAAAACAAAACAAATACAGCCAATCAATCCCACCAATGTAAACATGCCAACCGACACACAAAAACGTAACCCTCCTGACTCACACACTTTATGCTGAGCAAAGTGGGTAAATGCTGAGGAACACAAACAACAAAACAACGAAACGACACGAGCAAGGTAGCGCTTCCCCACTCACACACTTTGCCTTGGGCAAAGTGGGTCGAGTGGGGACCAACTCTCTAACTCGTAAAAACAAAATGACACAACTCCCTGACTCACACACTTTGCCTTAGCAAAGTGGGGAAAAGGTTGACCACCAACAACAAACAAAACAAAAAAAACAAAAAAAAAAAAAAAACAAAACAAAAAAAAAGCGAGAAAAAGGGAGGACAAAAGATCGTGAAGCCGGATACCTTAATCCAACAGGCAAAGTAAAAGGTGGGCATCATGGGTCGTCGTTGTTCCTCCATCCCGGTCAAGCGGGCTTTAATGTCCTCATCCTCCCGCCGGCTATCTCCGACTCTCTTCCCGGCCGATCGTAGACCGCGAGGCCGTCTCGTCATCGTGGTTGGCTCCGTGAACACCGGTCGGCCGTCCCGGTCATAGTAGATGTCCTTCATTCGCCCAAGATAGCCATATCAATATACAGCTCGGCTCGCCTGTGTCGGTATTTGCTTCGGCCCAAGACTCTTCGCCTTTGTGGCCAAGACGGTCACCAGGTGGGCAAGAGAGATTCTCTGCTTGGGATGAGTCAGGATGTCCTTGAAATGGGCAGCAGCGAATGCGGCAAAATTCACCATGTGGCCATGCTCCATGCACCACAAAATGAATAGCTCCTATTGGGAGACGGAGTTGTCATCCCACTTTCCCGAAAAAACGTAGAGGCGAGGAGCCGATGGCACATTCGCAGCGCGTTGTTCTTCACCACCGCCTTTGTGTATCCCGACTGAATGTCGTGCCTGCACCAATCGTCGCCATTTTTCATTCCATTCCTACCCAAGGTGCTCGGTATGAAGGTGAAAGCCTCCTTGTACTGTGGTCTTCGCCTCAAAACTTCGCTACGCCCAAGATGCAATTGAAATCGCTCAGGAGAGAACGAAGCCACCGCCCATCACCCTAAATTTTATGCAACTCGTGGTCGCCCACACTTGCTCGGTTTTTACTTGAGAGTTTGAATAAACTCCCTCGCACCGCGTGATGTATAATCGCCCGCCATTCCAAAACGCCCATCCAATCCTCGCAGTACTTCTTTACTTCATTTTTCACCCCGAGGCTATCCAACACCTCCATATCAGCGCCTTGGCTTTACGATGCCCTCGCTGGTGGTCCAAAGGATGAACTTCGGTGGTCTCTCCGCATCGTTGTTGTTGTCCCGCCTTCTTTGGTTGTTAGACCATCTAAAATTTTCGTGGTTCCTCCATCCCGGGTTGTAGGTTTGGGAGTTTGGATCATATCTCCTCTCGCTCGTATTGCCCAAAGACCATTCTCGACCCACCGCATTGACTTCTTATTCTTCTTCTTCTTCTTCTTCAAAAAGGTGAGGCATCGATCCGTGATGTGTCACGGCCGCACAAATTTGGCAAACTTTAGCTTTATTTTGCCTCGGCCCCGTGTTGGTTATGAACTTGTCGAACAAAGTTACGTAATTTATCCACTTGGTCTCCACGGTTGAAGAAGTAGCGGCGGCTTGCCTCGGAACTTCTCCTCCTTCGCCTCTGCTTTCTTCGCCATCTCGCCCAAAATCTAAAGGCCTCACTGGAACTTTATTCATTATCGATCCTCCACAAGTCGTGATTCACCCAAATTTTCTCGATGCCCTTAACCCGCCATGAAATATTGGATTAGATCATGGTCCGAATTTGATGTTGAGGGCATTTCACCGCACTGCTTAAACCTTCCCACTAATCATAAAAGGTTTCCGCGCCCATTTTGATGCCGCTTATCCTTTCCTCATGTTCAACGCGGGCGGTGAAAGTACTTCGAGGAACTTCGTGCGGTTGCCCAAGTGGTCACACTTCCTATGGGTAAGGTGTAGAGCCATTCTCTTGCTCCATCATGCGAGAGAAGGGAATGATACTAATCTCACATACTCTCCAAGGTTTTCATTGGCGCGATAGTCCCACACGCCATCTCAAGTCTTGTAAATGTCTTTGTGGATCCTCCCGCATGTCATCAATCGGGAGGATCCGATGAAGAATGCTTCATCTCCCAAAGGCTATTGATTGCGGGCAAAGTGATGCCCGCCTGCCTCGTGTTCTTGTTGTTGGAACACCATTTCCAATGTTCGCTTACTTATGCGTTGTTCACCCATCGTATCGCCTCTCGGGTTCTCTTCGATTAGCCGCCTGCGCAGCTTGTCGTGCCCTCCGCATCGCCGCTTCCTCCACCTTACGTGCTTTTCGATCTCGTGATCGCATAAAAGTTCTCCGCCTTCCCGCAAGGTTAGGTCGAGCATACAATAAAGAAAGCAATATAAACTCAAGAAATAGAGATACCATCGAATGCGCAACTCCAAGAACGGCGCCAATTCCGACACGCGTCGCTTAGCATTCAAAATAAATTTATAACCTATTGCTCATCACAAAGCGTAGCCGCGATAAGTATAGGGTCGATCCCACGAGGAGTTGGTGTAGCAATCTCGATGTCACGATGTCACTTAAAAGGAATGAGAGTAGTGTAATTATCTCGATCACTATAGTAGACTAAAATAACCTCAAACGAACTCAAAGGGAATATCAAATAATAAGACGAGTCCGGCTTGGGCAACAACTTCGTGAAGACGATTAACACTCGGTCATAGGTGCAAAGGTTTTCTACATGACATGCATCAACCGTTATAAGAGACATACGTCGTGACCCCGTTGTCACGCTTCACGCTTCACGCCCACGACGCACCCCTCAAAATCTATCCTTTCGTGTAAAGAAGGCAGGGACACCCTATGCAAACTATCTAACCCGTAATGCCCACGCACGAGGACACCTCAAGACATGCAAGCCTCACAAGCAATTATGATCTAGATGGACCCAGATTGCAAAGGCAATGCTAGACTACTCCAACTCGCCCACACCAACAGATTATTCAAAGCGGACACCGACACCTTAATCCAATTATTACTTGCAACCTCCCTTACCCACTATGTTATTTGCAACTAACACACCGAGTTCGTTAAGTTATATATTGCTCAAGACCCAGTGCTCGAGAACACACATGCGGATCGTAATGCCCTACTTAGACCTCTCGAGTTATATTAATCATGCTTCACTTAGTCATGCCCAAACCGTAATAAAGACTTAGCCGCATATAAATAAACAAACATGCAATGCTTAATCGAGACCATCATAAAATGGAAACAACTTACTATTACTGAATGGAATAAACCGAGCCCAAAGTGTCACCGCAAAACATACTAAAAGCAAAATAAAAGTGTTTGCCCAAGGGACTTAATGTATGTGGTGGTGGTAATGTCGAATGATGATGATAATCAAGACGTGAGAGTCGGGCTATGATCTATGATACATGATACGCACAAGTCGCGTATTCATCCTATATATATAGCCGAGAGGCGACGATGGTGTTGGCCCATGGGTCGGACGATCCGTTAGGGTTTCCTTGTTGATCAAGCATTGCTTCCTCGCCTGCACGGATTTGAGGTGATCTCTCCGATTTTATGGGATTCACCTTAGCGCCTTCTTCCTGGACATAGCGAGATTCACCCCGATCCTGCGATCTTGCCCATCACCTCTCTCTCTGTCTTCTCTTGCCTAGCGCTTCTTCTTCTTCCTTCTTGCCCAAGATTTCCCTCTTCACTTGCGCTTGCCCATCACTACACCAGATTGCCCATTTCGCCCCTGCGCACTGCAGGTATCCTCCCGCACACAAAACATAACAAGAAAGACACAAAGACTCGATCTAGACCTAGACAAGACACGTAAAAAGAGCACAAAACTTGGGCTCGCACATGTATTGCTCCTTCATACACACGGCCGGGGAAGATTATAAGGGTAAGTATAACGGGCCATGATGAATATTGCTTTCCGATTGATCGAATGGCTGAAAACCGTCACTTGAGAGTCCCAATCGCACGTTACTTAATTTCGATGCAAATAAGGGAACTTCTGTGTTCAAATGTTTCCGTAATCGAGTCTCCGGATGACGCGATGACCCCATCATCGACCGACGATGCATGCCAATGCATATTTTCCGTCAGTAGCATCGATGCATACAATTTACGTAGTCGAGGAGTTAGAGGAAAATAATACATCTTTTATATGCTACATGTGCTTTCCGTCGACTTCCACCACCAAGTATTGCTCTTGAAACGAGGATGATTACGTAATTTGCAACACAATTCGTAATCTTCGCGCTATAAATCATGCAATTAAATGGACAACAATCAATTTTGTGTACGGGCAACCCCATGCCACGCAACAATCTCTTCGTCTTTGTAGAAGTCATCAGCACGCATTTCCATCCGATGCGACTCTTTCATCGCCTCGATATTTGATCAAACCCTTCTCGAGAATGTTGTTCTCTCTTTCCAACTCGGAAGTCGAGCCATAAATGACAACCGTAGGTGATTCGAGCAGTCTCGACCACGTAGGTTTATCGGCAAGATTCAACATGTCGAAAATTTTTGTGCATCGAATTTGGCTCCTCTTGATCTCGTCAAAGTTGAACGTGGACCAAAGCAGATCCACCACCATCGTATGATACGATTTGATTGACGGCCAACATCCGAATCCACAACATTGTCCCTACTTGTGATTGTCGTGGTTGTCTCCTCGAATATCCATGTGTGATAATTGAACAAATCCAAATTTTGATAAGTGATATCGCAAGATCTTTCTTCTCGATAATGTATATTCTTACACTTCTTATACGAACATTTGATTTTCTCTCCATCCGCGAATAAAAATCGAGCACTAGCGAATTCAATAAAACTTTCAAGTCCATCTCGAAATTCAATATTTAATCCACCAACCGAACTAAACCTCTTATACATCCACTCACGATTGTCATTCATTCTTGAAGCTCCTAATTATAAATAATTAATTAAACATATTCAACATAAGTTGTGCAATATAGACAGTTTATTGAGTGGAGTGAGCAAATCTCACTTATAATTATTGATTTGTTATCTACGAGACAACATAAACCATAATTCAAGTTTCATATACTTAACCATAACCTAAACATGAAGTGAACAAATCTTACTTATAAAACATCTTATTCATATATCAATTCTAACAAAATTTCGGCTGAGCAAGTTTTATAAAATTAATCGCCATTTCATTCCCAATTCAACCAAACTCATCCAAATTTCACCAAATCATCACCATATGCATAATTATACACTTAATAACTCAAAACATCTTAATTCACGAATGATGAATTTATCATCCCAATTCACATCCAAGCTAAACATATTCACATCCAAGCTTATCAATTTCTCGCAAACATTTTTATCAAACACTACATATGCGTACAGTTAATTCACGAAATGATGAATTTATCATCTCAATTCACATCCAAGCTTATCAATTTCACAAGCCCAAATCACAAGACTAACATTCAATGCATCCTTTTCACAACTCCATTAAATTCGGTAACATGCGCCCACATATATGTATAAACTCAACACATCCTAGCATATTAACAAAATCAACAAATATATATCAACAAAATCAAAAAAAATGAAATACAAATCAATAAAAAGCGAAATATAACCCGAACGTGACGGCGACGGCGACATGCATGGCGGGCACGACGGGCACTGCTGGCTGGTCAGGGCTGGGGCGTGGGCCGGGCGCGGCTAGGGTCGGGAGGCGATGGCGGCGGCGGGGGGGGGCAGGCGGGCGGGTCACGGGCTGGGTCATGGGTCGGTACTCGCGAGCATGAGCACGGCGCGCACGAAGACGACAAGGGCACCTAGGGGGTCGGCGGGGTTGGGGTGGGGAGGGGAGTTAGGGCGCAGATATGAAATTGGGGAAGAAATCCCGTCTGATATTAAATTTTTTAGCGGCGGATTAACGACGGATATTTCCGTCGTTAAATTTAAAAGTCTCTAACGACGAAATCAAGTCATTAACGACAGACTATATTTAACAACGGACAAGTATTCGTCGTTAACTTACGTACAAAATTAAAATAAATAAATAAATCGTTAATATTACCGACGTATGTGCGACGGAATATCCGCCGTTAATATTATTTGAAATAAATAAATTCAAAATTAATATTAACGACGGATTATTTCCGTCGTTAAATTAAATACAAAATAAAAAATAAAAAATCAGTTTATTTAGCGACGGATAATAATTAACGACGTACTAATTCCATCGCTAAAGAAAAACTGCAATAAAAAAATAAAAAAAATGTTAATTTTAACGACGAAATTAGTCCGTCGTTAAATTTAACGACGGACTAGCGACGGGTTTGACATCGTTAACAGTTCGCGCGAGATATTCCCGCCCCTTGCCGTCGCTGATCCGTCGTTAATAAAATTTCTTTCTATTCGTCATTTGTTAATTTGTATTTTTGTAGTGAAAAAAATAAAATAAAATAAAAATGAGGTTTTTATTTTCAAGATTTTCAAAATAAGGTTTCTAAATTTTTAAGTCTATAATTGTTTTTCACCATTGTGAATAGTATGTATGACTCGAGTATGAAGAAATAGAAATATCGATATCTAACATGTGTCATAATAATATATCTAACATTAGATAAAGTGTGAGATATTTTGATGCTTTCTCTTCTGATCTGACGCGTAAAAATCTTATTTTTATTGATGCTTTATTCGCAAAACGAATAACGGGGTCATCTTTGGGAATTCTTAAACCGGGGTTGTCACCAAATTCGCAGATTCTGTACAGAGAAATCCACCAAAAGGGGGCGCAGCAGCCGTTTTGGAGCTCCGCAACCGGTTCGATCTGGGTCAAACCAAACGGGCTCGGATTCGATCGGAACATAAATGATCGGAGAAAACGAGCAAAGAGAGATTTGAGGGCTTGCGCGTTTTAGCCGGAATTGTCTAAGACTTTATCTGTGGAGATGGAGCCCATTACAGCTGATAGCGAGCACTTTGGTCGGATTTTGGAGACTGCTAAAGAGCTGTCGCAGCCAGTTCTTGTTGACTGCTCTTTGTGTGTATGTGTGTGTTCTGATTGCATTGGAAATCTTGACAGGATGACAACCTGGTGTAGAAAATGCATTTTTCTGAAACCGAATAAATTAGCTGCTGAATTTGATACCAAGTGAGTTATGTATTTATCTTGGTGTTTGTTTTTCTTTGTTTAAATATTTGAAACATGAGAATGTAACCAGAATTCTTATAATGAAGAATATAGCTACACTGTATTTTAATAACTGTACAACCTAGTAATTCACGAAATCCTAAGTGAAACATTTCATTTGTAGGAAGAAATTCAGCTATGCAGACGTCAACAACGTGCCTCAGTCATTGGTGAAGCGTGGAAAGTATCAGTATGTGGAATACATTTCGATTTCATTAATGAATTTCCATCAATATTTACCTATTATTTATGCATCCTTTGATGGTTATTTATGTCAACTAACCGACAACACTTGCTTTTTCACGGCGACCCTCGTGAAGAAAATGCTGACGATTCAGGTTGGACATGTTTATATTGATCGCTGAATAGTACTTAGCAGAATCAAATCGAAATGAATCGAAATGAATGTTTTTGTTATGCATTGGATGTGAAAGAGGTGTGTTTGTTTGCATGGGCATGCAGTTGTGGAAAGATGGGGAGATGAAGGCCGAAGTGATAGAGAGTAAGTCAAAATGACAAACAGTATATCCTTTTTAAAAATAGCTTCAACGATACTTGAATGATCTTTTTACTCAATAACTACTATATATGTTTCAATAGAACAATTTGCATAATCCTATGCTATGCATTCATGATATAGAATTTTGTTTGTTTTTTCTCAAGTAAATACACGAGGCGTGGCTTGTTATTGAAGAAGTGAGTGAGATGATACACCAGTTTGAGTAAACCAATCACAAACAGGAAAAAGTGTTGTTTCTCTTTTACTGGCTTTTTGCTTGTAGTTAATTATGTGTAAATGCATGTAAATCCATGACACATTTTCCATCAAAACGCACCAAACTTTGCAAGAGAACATATATATCATTCCTATAGGTAAATTATACTATAATTACCTTAGAAGAAAGTATAAGTCGCTTTGGCCGAGTGGTTAAGGCGTGTGCCTGCTAAGTACATGGGGTTTCCCCGCGAGTGTTCGAATCACTCAGGCGACGATACATTTCTTTTTCTTTCGTTTTTGACAATTTCATTTTCAGAATTGGTTTGCCACTTGTATATTGTTGTAAGAAATCATCCACTCGAACGCGATCTCGCGGCAATGAAGGTTAAGAAAAACAAAAGGATTGAACCTCTAAACTGATTAGTACAACTGCTGGAAGCATTTCTCTCTATAATCAAACTAGCATGTTAATAGGCATATACTTGCTTCACCAGAATGCCAATATGCACTCAAATGAATCATAAATAATAGAATATAATATTGAAAACAAGGAATTACAATACGATTATTTTAGTAAATTTATTATTATTTATAAGCTTATATAAAAAATAAATTGAAGCTGAATAACCCACATTGCTTATAAGCTTACGGAAAAAAAAAACTGAGGCTGAATAACCCATCTTTTGAAAGTTTATAAGCTGTTATAATTGTTTAAAAACTTATTCTACAAAACACTTATTTTATAAAACACTTCTTAAAAGCTTATAAATCCATAAACAACTTATAAATTATTTTTAAAAACTTACCCTCTACATAGAGGTTGGATTGGGTGTCGCTCTACACCCACAAAGGAGCAAACCTAAAGCAATTTTAGTAGAGCCAAGGCGAGAGTGTAATGAAAGAGTGCTCAAACTAGGCAATAGCAGGATTGGACCAACTGTAACAACGATCAACATCTCTCTCAGTGTGTAAGGGGGAGACATGTCGCATATAAATCTTGTGGATGCTGCTCTTGGAGTAATACCCCAAGCAAAATGCTAACCATGTTAGAACGTATATCTTAAATGAGTTAACTACTATGTAATTCAAGAAACCAACCTATTGCACCACAAAGTAACATCGATGGGCTCAAATGTCAAAGACAGCTTTAGCGTACGCAGAGGCAACACGTATCTATATTGTACAAGACTGCAACATAGCAAACCGAAGCCAGTGAAAGGAGAACATCCCAAAATACATTCTGATCAAATACTTGTTCATCAAATTTTCATTAACCAATCATCAGTTTGATGGCAACAACAGAATTTGGTCCACATTCGGATTGTAAAGTGAAAAAAAAAACACAACATAGTTCCACAATCTCGATTCAAAGCAAATATATTCTAAATGCCAAAGCCAAAAACAGCGCGTATTTTGTGGAAGATCAGATCCCTCCATCCTCTCTCTGTGTTTTCAACCACAGTTGCATTGCCATACCTACATCGTTGTCATATTAACATCAATAAACCTTAAGAAAGGGAAATGCAGCAGCCAACAGAAATATCAATCAATCGAGAAAATAACCTGTCTTCCTCTGGTATATCAGCGTGAGTGAGCTTGACGACAGTCATCCCGGATTCAGGCTCCTCAAATGTAAGACGAACCTACATAGTAACAAATTATATAACATGATCAAATTACTCATCTAAATAGATAACAACGTTGCATAGAAATCATACCACCATAAACTTTTCGAGATCAGTCTCTAATCTAATAATACACCATCACAGAATCAAGAAATACAAGGAGCTTGAGATACCAGTAGCTATTCATCATTCATTACAAGGATCAATGCTTATTAGACCTCCTAAATATTCTCCTAAACGATGCTAATTCATTTTCTGGTGCCCTGTGTTATGTCTATCAGAATCCATATACAAACACACTTTCTCATCAAAACACAAAAACATTAGCAATTTGGCCTAATAAGCTGAATCTACACACACCCTTTGATTTCAAAACAAGATTCAACTGAACTAAACTAGCATTCTCCGCTGCAGAACATATGAGCAAAACACACACTAATCACTAATGTTAGAGAGATTCAAGACTTTTATACCGTGGATGTAATGCCATCAGGCCAGCTCCCAAATCTCCATTGCTGAACAATGAGCTTCCCCTCCTGCAACTCAAGGTTCTTCCCCGTCACCGACCCATCAAAAATGCTGAACTCACCACCCACCTCCTTACTGATCCTCGCATTGCTCTGAGTAAAACCTCTCCACCTATTCTCGTCCATCAAAATCTCAAACAAATCCTTCGCCCGACAGCTGAACTTCTCGCTCATCGTTATCGTCTTAAACCCTTCCTTTCCCTTCTCCACCTTCTTCTTCACCTCCTTCACGGCCGCCGTCGCCACGGCGGCGGCGGCGGCGTTATTACTCCCAGCAGCCGACTCAGAACCAGGTTTCTTCACCGAAACTTTCCTCACTTCCAAATCCTCCTTAGCAGGCCCACCTTTCGCCATTGCGTCAACGTATGCCCTAATTTTCTCAAACACAAAAGGCTTCCCCTTCGCAACAAATGCTTCCTTCAACGTTTTCCCAATCGGCCCATCGTCTTTAATAGTGATTCTCATATCCGGATCCTCACCGGCATTCTCATCGGAGATATAGGGAACTTCGACGGAACCCTCAGTTATCAAAAGCGATTTCCCATCGGAATCCTTGGCCTCCGCCTCGTAGGAGACGACCAAATTCAACTCATAGCCGGGTATTATCTTCCCCTTGCGAACATTAACGTAGGCTTCTCCGTCGAGCTTCTCGACTTTCTTGGTCTTTATGTAGAGATTCCCCTCGCCAGAGAGGAGGGTCTTGTCGCATAGAAGGTGCTCGAGGAATTTCCTGGACCACTCAAGGCAATTAGTTTCGGCCCAGTGCCAATTGTGGACGTTGGTGCCGTCGGAGCGGTCTTCCACGATCCAGCGTTTGTCGCCCTCGCCCAATCTCGCCATTGTTATCAAATTTGAGCTATGGATTCTGGAGATGTGTGTGAATTGATGTTTGTTTGTGTGTTGATTAGCGTCCGACGGCGCGTGTGTGGACGGAGAGATGGATTTATATAGATCTGGACCGTTTTATAAATAGAAGGGTCTAGATTTATGTGAAGAATTCCATTAGTTTTTGGCGGAAAGTTTTTTTCTTAGAAAGGTCTAGAAGGAGTTAGTCGACCTAGTCCAAAAATTATTGGAAATATTAGTAAATAAAGATATCCAAATATTTTAGTTTTTTTTGTTGTTGAAAGAAAATATATCCAAGTATTTTATTTTATTTTTAAAATATATACAAGTATTAAGGGGTGTTTCTCTGCTTAACTTTTGTTGGGAAAATTATCATAATTATATATTTTTATTAGATCTCAAAATTTGTTGATAATTGTCATGTTGAAGTAACATAGTGCTACTTAAATATTAGAAAGTTAGGGCTCGTTTGGTAGACAAGTTTAGATATATCGAGATAGATAAGACATAGATATGTATCACAGATAATGTAAGATTGGTATCGTATGTTGTTATTTGGTAGATAAGATATAAAATATAGATAACAAACCTTGTTTGTTTGGTATCTTAGTTAAAAACATAGATTAATAATAGAAATGACCAAAATAGCCTTATGACAAAGGTAGGAAAAGGTGGGTTGGTCCTATCCTCCATTTGTGATGTTCTCTTTTCCCGCTTTCTTTACCCGCTTTTGGCCATTTATGCGCAGAAGAAACGCCATTGCCGAGGTGAAAGCGGCGAGACGATCCATTCGAAGCTATTGGTTCTTCAGTTCTTTCATCTGCTTCAATGAGTTCTCCGCATGAAGGTTAGTATCCATTACTGTATATTCCCGTTTTTTTCAACAAGTTTGAGCCACTAGGTTCATCAATTGGTTGAAATACATGATATATTTTGGGTTTAATTTGCTATCTAGGGTTCGATCTTCTGATTCTGTCTTGAATGAGTAAAATTACACGCCCTATTTGTACACTTTGAAGGCAGACATTGATGCTAAGAAAATATTGCTTGTGTATTCATTCGGATACCCAAATCGAGGGATCTATAATGTGTTGATGATTCTTTTGATTGGGAGAAAATCTGAGCTCAGATCGAGTATTTTGTACAGGATTGAGGATGAACGATATTTTTAGGAATTTTTGTATGGGCTTGGTTTCGATTGAGCCCAAAGTGCTAGTTTCAAAGATGATAATTGCAACGGTAAAATAACAGCCCAATAACAAAGAAAGATGATATTTCGGTAGCTAAGAATATGATTCTATGGTGTTCTTCATTTGAAATTTATCTTGCATCATAATTGAAAGCACAGTAACATATACATAAGTAGCAATTGTGGTGTTGTGCCATATGGCAATGTGTATATATATGTAAAACAGAATGTATATCTCGTTTAGGGCTGTCTAAGAAGACCTTTATGCATCTATATAGGATAAAGTAAATTGTAATTACTTTATACAATCGCATAAAAACAGGTAGCAACGATATGGGCCGTCGGAGAGCAAACAAAACTCATGTGACAAGACGCGGTTGGTCGCAAAATGAGGAAGAGATCCTTCTCGCAGCTTTGAAAGAACTTGTTGTACAAGGGTGGAAATCCGACAATGGGTTTAGAGCAGGCTATTTGAACAAGTTGGAAAACGAGATGAAAAAAGAATTTCCTGGTACAGACTTAAAGGGAATGCCTCATATCAACTCTAAGCTTAGTACTTGGAATAATAATTACTATTCTCTTTCCCAAATACTTAGTAGAAGTGGTGTTGGCTTCAATTTGAAAGGGACTTACATGATTGACTGTGACAACGATCAATGGGATCAAATCGTCAAGGTTAGCATTTTATTTCATTGAATTCGCCTAGGGATTGGATGCCAACTATATGTCAGTTTGTCAAACGAGCTATTTTCGTTGGTTCGGGCATTATATTTTATTTGAAGTTAATATCAGTTGGTCTGTTTTTACAATTGGACATAAGCTGAGAATTGTTATTATGTTTTGTTTTATCCATTTGATTTGAGAGGTTACTTGCATGCTCTTGTTTTTTCCAGAGTGATAATAATGCGCGACTGATGCGTTATAAGTCATGGCCTTTTTTAGATGATTGGAAAGAAATATTCGGTAGGGACAGAGCGACCGGAGAGAGTGCCGAGGATTTTGTCGAAGCAGTTAATGATTTATTGCAGGAGAAAAACTTAGCAGGAGGTCACGTAGCGGGTGATTATCACGTTAACTTGGAAGATTTATTCGAAAATGAAGCAACGGAAAATAACTTCAGCCAGAGCTAGAAAGACGATCAACTTTCAAGACATTCGGGTAAGAAATGTAAGGCAGTTGAAGGGCTACAAGGTGTGTGTGATTTATTGGGTGAAATTAGCCGCAACACAAATGCCAGACTCGAAAATTTAGCTAGTCGGATAGGCTATGAGTTTGATTTAGGCAAAGCGAGGAAAGAGGTGTTCGATCTTTTGGGTAATATCCCCGGGCTGTCACTAGAGGACAAGTTTGATGTTTGTGAGATCCTTGTCGAGAAGGTGGATCGCCTTGAGATCTTCATGGGTCGCCTAATTACGCTAGACCAACTTATGTGATGCGCCTTCTCGGAAGAAAGGGATGTAGGTTAGTTGATACCTCGGCTTGAGTGGATAAACTTTTGCAAACAAATGTACTCTAGGCATGTTTTGTTGTAAAAATAGTTTAGACAAAATGGTGAATCTGTATGGCTATTTTCTTTTGATGTTAATGGTGAGCCGCATTTGTAAAAAATTAGCAGGCTCAAACCATGTGCAAGGTTGGAGTTTGTTAACAGCTGAGAAAGTTTTAGAAGTTAGCAGTTTCGTAGTAGTTTTTAGGCTATGATTAGTAATTTAATGTATAAATACATTATTTTTTTGCATAAATCCAAGAAAAAGGAGAAAATCTTGCTTGGTTAGATCTAAAAAATTTGCCGCATTCCTCAATATTCTGAAATAGATTCCTGTGTGCTGTGAGCTTATAGGTAGACACGAAGCTGGGAATTATGCTTAAAAAATTTGTCGGAATATCTACCCGTTATCCTTGTAATTACTATTTCATAAGTGCTTACAAGTGTTTAATGGATTACCAAGGATTACTGTTGTAAGAACATTATAGTTTAAAAGCGTGATCACAGTAAATCTCGCATCGTCCTCTGTCTTCATTTGACACTCAATTAATAAGTCTTTTATATTAAAAACTTGATCAACTCAAATTTTGAATAATCTAGTTAAGAACTATTTTTGATGTCAAGTTAATAATTGTTGCATATTAAAAACGTGATCACACCAAATCATAAATCGTATTCGGCAGAGATTTGACATTAATATCCACGTCCAATTAAATGCGTGATCACAGTAAATCTCGCATCGTCTTCTGTCTTCATTTGACAGTCTCAATTAATAAGTCTTTTATATTAAAAACCTGATCAACTCAAATTTTGAATAATCTAGTCTTAAGAACTATTTTTGATGCCAAGTTAATAATTGTTGCATATTAAAAACGTGATCACACCAAATCATAAATCGTAGGAGGCAGAGATTTTACATTAATAACCAAAACATTCCCAAAACATCCCAGTAATGTAATTCTAAGTCAAACAGAAGTCTACAATAATAACCCGAATTCAATTTCAATTACATCAGATCTGAACCGTAAATTCCCACACTTCACCACCTTTGACACTTGTTGAATCACATATCCTTGTTCACGCCATCAAAACCACCAAAATTCACCAATTTTATATGAACTCCATCACCTTACTGCAAAATGTTAAAGTCAATCAATACACCCCAAATATATCCAACCATAAACAAATGATCAATTAAATCACTCACATACAATTGATTAATGAAAGAAAATATATGAAACTTGTCTAAATTTTTACCTTAAGATGTGGAAGGAGGGTGGAAATTATGGAATTCAAAGAATGCATTGAGGTCGGATTGCATTTTAACTTGAGCTCTAGATATTTCTTCCAACTTTGCATCGGTTAAATGCGAGGTATATGTTGGAGTGGATTGATTGGTGATCGGTCAACAAGGTCAAGTTCTTCAAGACGAGCCCTCTTCAATTTCTTACGCAACTCCTTGGCAGGAAGAGGATTACATGGACCACTGAAGATGTAAGCTTCATCCTCATTATCTACAAGGCCCATCCTTTGAAGACTATTTAAGTCTAGAGGTGTGTTACATGAGCTTTGTGCAAAGAGTGATGTGCAAGGTCAAGCAAACCATTATTGACAGCAAGATGAGTAATGACAGACCCAAGGATAAGACCCTTTTTTTTTCATAACCTTTTTTACTTGATCCGCCAACCAATAACCTAGATTGAGTTTTACACCATTGACAATAGCCAATATAAAATATAGGGTAAATATATACAAATACACCCTTTTACAAAAGTGTGTACAACCTATAACCATATTTCAAATTTGATACCGTGTATACCCAATTGCCTTTTTTAATATATATCTACTGAGTCTTGCGCGGTCTTCGGTGTGAAATTGACATAACACTGACTCCGAAACATAACAAACATGTGAATGAATAAATGATTGCGAAATTATTTTCTGTATTCGATATTATTATGTTAAATTACTTTATATATCATTGAATCATGTTTATTTTATATATCACTGAATCATGTTAAAAGTGTGAGAAAAAAATAATTAAATCACTGATTCATGTTTTTTTTAAATAAAAAAAAACATAAATGAATCAAAAAATTAATTAACAAATAAAAATCCAAAATTCCTTGACAATTCCTTGTTTCCTATCGACCGAATCAAGGAATCATCGACCGGAGAGAGGATGAACGACCGAATTTAATTAAAATTCAAATTTTGAATACTAATTGGTCGAATAGGAGAGAAGATTTTAATACAATTTTAATTAATTCATATCTCCTATCGATCGGAAACATCAAATTGGTCGACCAAAGAGAGAATTATCGATCGAAACAAGTATATATGAAATGAAATTAATATTAATTATTAATTCATGTCTCCTACGATCGGAAACATCAAAGGTCGAATCGGAATCACGATTTTTGACCGGAAACAAGGATATATCAAATTAATTTAATACTAATTAATTTAAATTGAATGTATGATATTTAAATTAATATTTACAGATAATCTATGATGGAAATTTTGTAAAATATTGAAATGCTGAAATTATAACACAACTTATTAATTTTGAAATATTTAATATTGAAATTATCCTTCATATTTACAGTATTAATTAATACTGTACAAAATAGTACTACGAAAAGTAAAACCTTACAACTAAAATTGCGTAAAATTTGAAGAAGAAATAAATAAATGCGAAAAATTGAAGAAGACAAATAAAAGCGTAAAAGTAAACCAATAATTGAACCAATTCTCTCTATTTATACAATCGATTGTAACAAATACAAATCCAACAAATTGCTCTTGCTCTTGCTCCTAATTTTCGCTCGCTCATTTCGATTTTATATTCAAAATTTTCAAATTTATTTCTTCAATCCGAACCTAGTAGCTATGTCTCAACAAGTAAGTTATTCAATTTTTATTTATTTTCGACACGTGTTTTGAATTTATTGTTGTTTATGATATTAATTTGTGTTTAGATTTATTATTGTTAATTTTGTTTAGATTTATTATTGTTTATTGGTATGGATAAATTATTGCGTTTAGATAATTAAATTAATTGGATAATTCATTTAGTGTTTTGAATTTATTGCATAATTCGTATATATAATTGGATATAATTCGTTTAGATAATTAAATTAATTGGATAATTTGTTTAGTGTTTTGAATTTATTGCATAATTCGTATATATAATTGGATATAATTCGTTTAGATAATTATTGTATAATTACGTATATATAATTGGATATAATTCGTTTAGATGAAATTAGATGTTTTATATGATTTTATGGGTTTTTTATATGAAAAAATAATAATTAAATCATTGAATCATGGTTTTTTTTTTATAAAAAGCATAAAAGAATTAAAAAAATTAAATTACAGTTAAAAATCTCTCTCTCCGGTCGATGATTCCTTGATTCCGGTCGACCGGAATCAAGGAATCATCGATCGGAGAGAGGGATTTTTAACTGTTAATTTAATTTTTTAATTCATTCCGGTCGGAAACAAGATTATCGAAGATATAATTCGTTTAGATAATTAAATTAATTATTGATTCGGTCGACCGGAAACATAAAATTGGTCGACCGAAAACAAGGATTATCAAATTAATCATGATTCGGTCGACCAAATCTTCAATTGTCGAACGGAGAGAGCCTATTTTCGAACGGAATCTTGAATTATCAAATGAATTTAATACTAATTATTAATTGATGTCTCCTACGATCGGAACAAGGAAATATCGACCGGAGACATAAAACCGCTCGACCGAGAGAGGTTTTTTGTTTTAGAAATTAATTTTAAATGAAATCAATTAGGATAATTTTAGATTTATTAGGATAATCTTCGAATTATTGTTGTTGTTTTAATTTTAAATGAAATCAATTAGGATAATCCCCGAAATTAATTTTAAATGAAATCAATTAGGATAATCTTCGAATTATTGTTGTTTATGATATTAGATTTATTATTGTTAGTTTTATTTAGATTTATTTTGTTTAGATAATTTGAGCAATTTATAATACTATCTTTAGTTTTATTTAGATTTGTTATTATTATTTTGTTTATTATTCCTATCTTTAGATTTATTATTATGTTAGATAATTCGAGCAATTTATAACACTATCTTTAGAATTATTTTGTTAGATAATTCGAGCAATTTATAATTCCTTTTATTTAGATTTGTTTTTATTATTTTGTTTAAATTCGAGCAAATATCTTTAGATTTATTATTATTTTGTTTATTTTGTTTAGATAATTCGATTGTTTCTGCAATTTATAATTATTGGATAATTCGTTTAGATAAGTGCCGGCATAATTCGTTTAGATAAGTCCCCTTTTAATTAATTTATTGTAAGAGACTTTAATTATTTATAGTAGAGACTTTAATTATTTAATTAGACTTTGATTAGATTGCTATTTTTCTTATTGTAGCGATAATTTTAGTGTAAACATTAAGATCAGATATTTGTTTTATACATTAGAAAAATCATATTAAGATCGTATATTTACGCTAATGTAATCTTGTTGTTGTTATAGATGTCGGGATGGAAGAACATTATTGTTAGATATGGAGGTACTCGATCCTTCTTTATGTTACCTTGGGGGTATCAGTCAAATGCCTTTGTTCGAATGGACAATGTAATTATCTCGGAGTTCATAGAGATGATTGATCAAATTATGTCGACAAATTCGTTGAGTACAACCTACCAACTGCATTATCTATCGAGATCTCGGAGTGGTAGAATTATCAAATTACTTTTGAGTAATGATGATCAACTTGTTCGATTGGCTCATGATGCCCAACCAGAGGTCTATGTGACTCACGATGCCGACACATCCCAATCAGAGCAAGAACTATATAGACCTTCGTTCAAGATACCATCCTCGTCAACATATGACTACACTCCCCAACACATATCGTTCGATGAGACATTTACACAATAATTTGCTTCATCTGATTGGTTTGATGCTGATACATCTCAATATATGCCGCAACACATGGATCCATCCAGGAATTCTGTTTCCCAACATATGCTGCAACCAGGGGCTGATACACTTGTTGAGGACAGCGATGATGATGACTACGTTGAAGAAGAAGAAGATGAAACAGAGTCAGATGAAGAGGAAGAAGATCGCGAGTCTGCTTTGGTGAGCTATGGCTCATTTGTAGAGTTTGACGCATGGATCCGTCGAGAGGGTGGATTCGGGAAGCTTCTATCTACGATTATGCAGAGTAACACGCAAGCGCACGTAGGAGGCCTAGAGCCAGAAGAAGTTGAGGAGATGAGCAACTGGCTAGTCCCTGTTATTCCTCATGATGCTTCAGTTAATCTCTTTGCTCGTCCTCTGGACTCGGTTCCAGACCCCGATGAGCTGAGCGAAGGTTCCATCTTCGACAGCAAGGGTGAACTGAAGATATCCGTGGGGTTATGGCATTTGGAACGTCGAGTAGAATTTGTTATTCCTCGATCCGATAATGCGAGGATTACATTCAAATGTCGATATCATAATCAGTGTCCTTTTCTACTACGTGCATCGCAGCAAGGTGGATTTTGGTTTGTCCGCAAGTTTGATGCTATACATACTTGCGCACAGAACCTAGTGAATATCGGAGTAAGGAAGTTTAATGCCCGAGTAATTGCAGCATACATATCACGAAAAATACGCGAAGACGGTGAAGTGCTAAAGCCGAGGTCCATTATGGCTGATTTGCAGCGAGAGTACGGTGTACACGTTACATATAGTGTAGCAATGCGAGCCCGTAATAGGGCGATCGAGATGATATACGATGGACATGAAGAATCATTTCAGCTACTACCGAGTTATCTGCATATGTTACGGATGAGCAATCCCGGTTCGATGACTGACTTGGATATTGGATCGATGGTCGGTTCGTCACCTCTTTGTCGCGCTCGGTTCATGCAGTTGGCGTACACATTGTGCCTCCGACCCGTGATTGTAGTGGACGGTACGCACTTGAAGGGCCGCAATAAAGGCATATTATTCGTTGCCGTGACAAAGGACGACAACGAGCAAGTTTTTCCATTAGCTTATGGAATTGGTCCGATCGAGAATGATGTCTCATGGACTTGGTTTCGCCTCGACTACAAGCTGCTTATGGATCAAATCCATAGATGTTGATTGTTTCAGATGCACATGTCAGTATAATGAACGCGGTCAAGTGTGTCTACCCTGATGCAACACACGGATTATGCTACTACCATCTGCTGAAAAAATCACCCCGTTTGGGCAACCATCCGCAAAGTTATTCTAGAAAGCCGCTTATGCGTACCAAGATGCATACTTTGAAAAAGCGATGGCTATCTTAAAGTCTCTCGTGAAGGCCGATGGTAGTGGCGCATATACCAAGTTGGTGAAGGTTGGCGTGCAGAAGTGGGCTAGATCACAGTGCCCCGTTAGGCGCTACAGTTTTATGACATCGAACATTGCCGAATCATTCAATTCTCGATTATTGTGGGCTAGACGATTGCCAATTTGCTCAATGATTGAGGCAATCCGTCGATTACGAAAAATGGTTCGATGAGAGACATGAAGCGGCAAAGAAAGAGGTACGCGGTGAATTGACCCAAGCAACAGCGTAAGATGATGGTATCAATGGAACTATCACGCAGATACGATGTAGTGCCCTCATCGACTCCACTTTAAAGTCAAGCACGGAAGCAAAACATTCAGAGTGAATCTCAATACGCAATCGTGTGCGTGTTTGGAGTGGGACATGGATATGATACCGTGTTCTCATGTCATTGCGACTATATATGGTACGCATTTAAGTTTAATTATGTTAATTTTTACGATCGATTTGATTTCACTTACATATAATTGATTATATAAATTTTTAGTCATAAAGGTCACCATATATCTAACTATGTGGGGAGTACTACCATTACGTAAAGCTAGCCAAGCATACCGTATCGGATCAATCCTGCTGAGCCACGCCTAGTTAACTGTTCCTCTAGATGTTGTTGGAATTACGCTTATGCCTCCTAATAGAGTCCGCTGTCGGGCGCCCAAAGTGGGTCGATATCGTCATCCAACGTGTGGGATCGAGTAGTAGAAGTCGTGCACCACGGACATGTAGCTTGTATGGTAACTAATCTCATACTCGCCGGAAGTGTCCTTACTTGTCAAGAGCGAGTGACATTGTAATGAAAACACTTATTCATGTAAATACATTATTATTATTATTATTATTATTATTATTATTATTATTATTATTATTATTATTATTATTATTATTATTATTATTATTATTATTATTTGTTATTGATATTATAATACTATTTGTTCATGTAAAGACATTATTATCATTATTATCCGCACCATCATTGTTATTTGTTATTGATATGAAGAAATTAATCAATTCTCGATAATATCTGACCAAGAATCTATTAAATTGAAGATTGTACCGCTAAAGTAAATTGAAATTGAAATTGAAATTAATCCATTGAATTGACATTATAATGAAGATCTATTACATGAGATAATATAAAAGAAATCATCATCCTCTACGCGCTCTCGGCACTCTCGGCTTCCTATATGGCTCACATAACTCATATATACTTCCACCTACCTTCTTTCTATATGCTAAAGTATTAGACATACCCCATTCGATGCTCGGTGAACCAGAAATAAGACGTTCTACAGTCATGCACGCAAATAGACCATCACTGAAATCGTCGTCCTGGTCAAATACCTCTGAAGCTTCAGCATGTGTAATAATCGCATCATTGTTCCATGGTGGTATCCGGTGGGAGTTATTCTCGAACCATCTAGAGAAGAGCAGAAACGGCCGCAATAATCTATGCAGGCACTCGAACTCCATCATCCTCGCATCCAATTGATCACTGTCCATCCGCCAACGTTGCGAGTCAAACAGCAAGAAATGACCCGAGTGCATATCCACGCGGCATATTACGAAACGCCGGTCGATGACGCATGGGATGATGATCTATAAAAATTAATATTTAGAGAAAATGAACAAGGAAATTTTTAATTTTTGCAACTTATTGTATTAAATAGGTTACCTGCGTGGCACGTATCCATGGTCTATAACCGGCAAAGCCGAGGACAACTGCCAACCAATGCGCTGGTGGCTCCCATGCAGAAGCAATGGTATCAGGGGTAAAGAGCAATGGTGCCTCACGCGGGTCTTGAATGAAGGACGAAAGCCTTCCGTGTACCTCGAACCATGCTTGTTGCATAAACATCTGTTCAACATTGAAAATTAATTAATTCCAGATACTACACATATATAATATATATTGATTGTATTAAAGAAACAATACTTACGAAAAAACCGGTATCAAGGATGATTGTGTTATGAGAATCCACCCCATCCAATAAGTCGATCCCGACATCGAGTCTATTCATCAGATGCATCATGAATAGATCGACCATCTGCAAAATTATTGTAGGGATACATATCAATATAAGTAGATGTACTTCAAAAAACCGAAGCATATTTTATAAAAACGTAATTACCCGAACATCGAAAGGCCTCTCTGGCATTTCGAGATGCACGAAAAATGCAACCTGGATTTGACGGTCAGTACCCCGAACAACCACCACTGCGTTCTTTCTCCTCAAGAAAAGCTCGTCAGATCAATACATCGCCAGAATCGGACGTGGGACCGGGCTATTAACATACGGTGACCTCATTGCAGCCGAAGGTCTCCGTGCCCGTTCACCTCTCCGTGCTTCCAACTACAAACATTTAATCATATGAGTTGCTGTAAAATGAAAAACATAACAAATATAATGAAATACTATAAACTGCCAAATATGAGACTTAATAGTTACCTGTTGCTCCAACTGCTGCTGCACGGGCTCGAAAGTCTGCCTGACGACGTCCTGAGGCGTCATATCACTAAATAGGTCCAGTCCCATCATGGTATGACGAGATGCGGCCCGGGGCGGTACCATGGCTCGAAAGAGTAGCGGGAGGGTATCACTAGGCTGATGTAGGGCTGCCTCAGCCGGCTCAATACCTCCACCTCTCGTCGTCGTCGTCGGAAGATTCACGGCCTGAGGTGCGGGTGTATATGCATCTTCTCTATGTGTGCAACCACATCGAGTCTTTTCCAATAAACTTTCAAACCATTTCTTCATCTTTGGAATCCACTTTTCTTCTATAGACCTCTCGACGCGTTGCACTGCTCTGTCCTCACTCTCCCGGATAGATTCCCGGATAGATTCCTGGATCCAACGATGATCGACGAAACTAAGACGTCGGGGGTGAGCACCACCACTGCTCGATGAAGAAGAAGCTGCAGCATGTTTCCCCGTGTCCCGTCTCTCAACAGATGGACGACTATCCACATATGGCTGCTGCGGCTCCTGAACAACCGGAATCTCAACGAACTCAGCCGACGATGACCTCTGGCTGGGTCGTGAAGGTGAAGGCTCTGAGGGCTGCTCTGATGGAGACCCTAAAAGATCAGGATCCGAAACAAACTGTGGAGCCCTCCTCGGAACTCGACCTCTACGTCGAGGCTCATCCACCGGATGAGACACACCACGACGAGAAGGGAACTATCGTCCCTCCCTCAAAGGATTTGATGGTATAAGAAAATTCACACCCAGTGGAGAGGGGTGTGAGACAGACACCCAGTAAACGGTGCTAACCTCGAATGAGTCAGGCTCGATCGATGTGAGATGATAATCGACCTACAATAAATTGAAAGATGTTATTTAATATTCTAATAAATACAATACCTCATACATGATTTAAAATTATAATAAAATTCAAGACTCTTGCTCAAAAGAGATCAGAAGTCTGCCGGAGAGCATACTCTTGAACTTCCACCTCAACACTCTCGGATCTGTTGTGGGATTGATGTGCGTCCCAGCTATACTTCCCAAGCTGGTATGATCTCGGTGACAAAACATATAGTGCCCAGATCGTCCGTAAAAGTGGTACCGAGCATTAGGTTGACATCGCGTCGTATAATATCTCAATATCCGTAATCAGATGCCCCACTGAAATCGGCAAAACGCCTCCGGATCGTCAACCAATGCCCAAACCCAATCGGCTATTATCTTCCCGCCTCGCACTCCAAATACGAATCCATAGAGGATAATAACGTGGGCCACGTAAATAGTGACGAAGATCTACATCATCACTAAAATCACTACTACAAAATCTATCTAATAGATTACGTAATGTAATCTGTGTGCCCCCGCAAAAAAGGCTATAGACCTCAACGTCGCTCAAGTCGTAGTCTTGTGTGGGATCAAATGATGATGACCCAAATTGCAAGCCGGTGACTAGAGCATAATCTCTAATGGAAAAACATATATATCTTCCATTGATGAAAAAATACATCTCCGGTTGCGTAGGTTCTATCTGACGGGAGACTATATGGTGCAAAGATAAACTAGACTTAGGCCCGGGAATCCAATCAATCAGATGACCAAAGCAACCCCCCCTAAAGATATCTAGCAACTCTTCGCCACCCTTATCTAGCAAGACATTCTTAATATACTTAAAATAATCAGTCATATAATAAGTCTTTACATCCGCCACCACATTTATCGTGGTAGGCCTCAAGAAAACAGGATCGACCTACAATTATATCAATGTCACATATTACACAACGTACAACAAACTATTATTGTTTCAAATTATAAATAAGATATATATTTCTAAAATAAATCCATATAAATTTACTAAGATATAAACCATATGTCGATTGAAATCTTTAGCTACAAATTTCCGAACCTAAGGTAACCTTATTAAATATATATATACTTGTTCATTCACAAACTTTTGATGCATTATGTATATTTTTTCACTTAAATTACATTAAATAACTTACAGTAATTACAAACATTCGACAGTCTACAATTGCCTTCTAATTCTATTGACCAGATCTACAAACTATTATATTATATTAAATAATAAAGAAACTACTTTGCTATAATTTTCTCATTTGACAAAAGTTTCCTTATTTAAAAAAAATATCATCAGATGCACTGACAATATTTATCCATATACAAGCCATATTTATCCATATAGCAATTCAAAACAAATATCTCATACCGGTAAGTATTTATCCATTTAGCAATTCAAAACAAATATTTATCCATATACAATCAAAATTTAGCAATATTTATACATATAGCAATTCAAAACAAATAACAAATATATCTCATTCAAGCCATATAAATTTAGCAATATTTATCACATTCAAGCCATATACAAGCCATAAACACTACTCATATTATTCAGCAATATTTATCCAAAATATACATACTGTAAAAATCGCATAAATATATTGTTTCAAAATAATATACACGAGAACATACCGGTAAGTCCATATTGTCACTCGTTCGTGTAAAATATGGTTTCGCCTGCAATTATTACAAAATTCAATTAATAACTAATTATTAGAAAATTAAATTAAACATATTAATCGTGTTTCCGATCGAATAAAGCATCTTTCCGGTCGATGAAGGCTTCTCTCCCGTCGATCGGAGAGAAGGTTTCATCGACCGGAAAGATGCTTTATTCGACCGGAAACAACAAATTAATTCAAGAAATTGAATTAATTTGTTGTTTCCGGTCGAATAAAGCTTGTTTTCGGTCGACGAATGCTTCTCCCGATCGATCGGAGAGAAGCTTTCGTCGATCGAAAACAAGCTTTATTCGACCGAAAACAACGATTAGTATGTATATATTGTTGGATTTGTATCTTGGCGGTTTGGTTGAGCTTGTATACAATGTTTCTGTTACCACTATTACAATCTCCTATCCGAAATGAATACTTGATTGCATATATCCGTGTCCCTTATCTCATATATAAGTTAGATCATACGATGTGTAGAAGATCACGAAGTCTATATGATTGGTCAAGCTTAATGAGATATAAAAGTTTCACACCGAGACAACTTGAGGACGAGTTGTCGGTATAAGTAGCGGTATATATAAGTGACTTGACTTGGTTGCTTGTCTATGTTGGTACGTCTCTGACGTATTGAAGGATCACAGTGAGATGAGTTCTTCTATCTGACCGTCGTGAAGAACCAAGATCTCGGTGACTTACGATGATCTAAACCTCGATAAGGTATTAGATGAGTATGAGTTGCTGACCATCACTTTGACTTGTTATGGGTGAGGGTTATATGTTCTAACCCAATATTCTCCGCATCTTGGGTGGTGGTAGTGCTTGTATGTCATGCTAGTTATCTGTATCGAGTCACCGTATCCGTTTAGGATGATGACGTCCCCTTAAGGAGCTCAAAAGGTTTATTGTACTAAACCCCGCAGGTTGAGTTAGCTCAAGTACAATAATAAGGTTGAGTGGTACTACTTAAGGAATTAAAGATATTAATTATTTTAAGCAGTCAGAATGCTATAAATAATTAATGGACGTTCGATATCTTAAATACGGGGATTCGTAATGTCTAAGTGCAAGCCCGACTCAACTTCGGTAATAAAGGGGTAAGTCAGCATTTATTCTCTAGTGGCATGAATAAATGTTTATAAATTAATTTATGTTGTAATGAACATAAGATAATTAATTTATTTGAGGCTATCTTTATTCCTTGCATTTGATCCTGGGTGGCCCATCCAGGCCCGTAAGCTAGGCAAAATCGGCGCCCCTATACTCTACAAGGCAAGGATTTGATTCTCTTTATCCTATAATGATATTATTATATTTATGGGATATGCATAGATCCTTTCCATATAGGATTATGGTAATAATCCTTTCCATAAAGGATTATGGTAATTTCCATATGGGATTATGATAATTTCCATATAAGATTATGGTAATTTCCATATGGGATTATGGTAATTTCCATATAGGATTATGGTAATGCATTATAAATATGAGGTAAGAGATAGAATCAAAGTTAATCCTTATTATTGAACATCAAATTTTCGTCCACCCTCTAGTGTTGTGAGGTTCTCGAAAATTGTTCCATAAGTGCATTGGGTGATTTTCCGAAGCATTCTCCATAGATCGTCCTCACTCGACGTTGGAGATTGGGCAACCGGGATACAGTCCAGAAGATCAAAGCACGAGTCTCGATCCGTTCTTCCCGATCCACCTCGATAGATTCAAAGGTAAACACGAGAAAACCCCTACGTGTTGCAATTAATTATATAGGTGCATGCTAGGTATATAATCAATGTATGGTGAATTAATCATCCAAGATAGATCCTCGGGGCGAGGGCTAAACATAGTTTTTCCCTTCAATTGGTATCAGAGCCTGGGATCAGTATCTTGGCTCTGTTGGATTAATTCACGTTTGATTATTACGTGCTTAATATATTAATTGTTGAATCTGTCGTTCATCGTGGCTCGTTTTTATTTTGTCGGATTTTGTTTTTCACCACGAGAAAATCTGTCGTTAGATTAGATTTATTTTTCTGTAAATCTTATCTGTAAAAATAAAACGAAGATGAAAGCAGCCAGATCGAGACGACGGGAAAAACGGGTCGCATGGCACGCATGGCGCCACGTGCGTCGCGCGCGCGTGGCGGGCGGGCCGAGCGGTCCGCATCCGCGTTTCGTGAACGGCCGAATCTGTTTTGATGAGTCCGGTCCGTCCGTGCCCGTGCACGCGAGGCCCATTTTTTGAATCCGGTCCGTGCCCGTGCACGCGAGGCCCGTTTTCGAAGATTATAAAGATCATGCTTTGCAATTCTATGTAATAGATTAGGCGGAAAGTGCGATTCCACGAGTGAGCGCGATGAGCGTTTTATTTTATTTTTATCGTTCATTGCATGTCGTGGATGTTTAAATAATGCGAAGCATGCTATGTATGTTTAAATTACGTTGACAAACCTTTACGTGTTTTACGTAATTCGATGCGCATAGTAAGCATGCTAGGTTTATCGCGTTTTCAAGCATATTTTAGAATTCTCGAGCATGTTTTACATGTTGAGTTCTATGACAAGCATGCTAGGATTACGTGATCTGCATGGACAAACCTTTTGAACAAAAGACTAAGCAAGCAACCCGACAAATTAATTTTAATATTAAAATGTCAAGACCTCCACTTTTGATCTCTAAACAAAGTGAGGCGACTTGTGAGTAAACGCCCACACGCGTGGCTTGCTTGCACTGCTTATCATAAGTTTGTTAGATGAGATTTCTAAATAAAACATTTTAAATCTATTGAGAAGTGGGAGTTTCATGTGTAACGATCACACGCGTGGCTTGCATGTGCGATTTTCATAAGTTCTCTAGAGATAGATATAAAATGAGATAACAAAAGAATTTGAATTGGGCGGTATGGTCCGAGTGAGTTTGCCAATTCTAAGAATTCATTTTCTATTTGTTAAAATTGTGGTCATTGCTTAGACATCACCTCAAGTACAACTTCCGCCAAGTCCCTTCTTGCGATAGTGATGTGGTCAGAAGGTCCAATCGTTAATTTCATTTGTCATAAAGATAAGTTGACATGGATTGAAATTAAGCGACTAAAAGGTATATTTTAGTATGGTCGGGGGTTCATGTAAACGCGTCCACGCGTGGCTTGCATGTGGGATTCCTTGGGCGATTGGAGGTTTCAATTAATATTGTTTTATCAAAAGGTTACAATATTATTATTACGAATTATGTGCGATCGTATGCTTATGTGTTTACATTATCGTTTGAGATATGTCTCTTACACCGATTATCAATATGCTCGCACAAAATCCTTATCCGGTCCAAATTTTATCGAGTGGAAGCGAAACATTGAGAATGTTCTTATCATGGAAGAAAATCTATTTGTACTCACTACACCGTCCCAAGCCTCTAGACAATTCATCTATCGATGAGGAGCGCAAGGAGCACGAGAAATGGGACAAATCAAATAGAATGGCAAAGTGTCTTCTTTTGGTCACCATCGATGCGAGTCCCTGCAACTCGGTCGATCGAGAGATTTGGGATGCGACCACGATATGGCTAAGTCTTATGAAATTGTATGAGGAGTCCGATGGAAATCGAAGTTCATAACCATGTAGAGCAAATGATTAATCTCTTGGGAGAGCTCGAATTGGTTAGAGGATATATTGATGGCGTGGTCGAGAATCGATATGATCCTCAACACTTTGCCCAAGTCTTTGATGACTTCCATTATAAAGCGATCCTTTATGATAAGAGTTATACTCTAGATTCATTGCAAGAGGATCTAGTAACGGAAGAAGTTATAAAATGGGCAAAAGTGCACGCTTTAGTACGCACCTCAAAGAAAACCAACGCTTTCGAAAGATGAAAAGGAAAAGTGGAATTCAAGAGATGCTAAGGCTAAAGAAAAGAGTGGGAGTAATACAAACAAGAACACCAATGGTTTGAAAAAGCGAAAGGAGAAGGCAAATGCTTCAAGTGCGGTGAGGCGGGCATTGGAAGGCTAAGTGCCCCAAGCTCGAGGCTCTAGGTACGCCATTTGCTTTAGTAACTAAACATGTTTAGCGACTTGTTCTACCCATTCTTGGGTAGTAGACACGGTGCGATCGATCATGTTTGTTACACCTGCGGGGTTCTGCGCGACAAGGAGTTGAATGATGGCGAGATAACGATCTCCATGGGCAACGTGGCGAAAGTCGAGGCCGTTGCGGTGGAGATGTTACTTTATGTTTTGAAAGCAGCTTTAGTTTTAAAAGACGTTTTATATGTGCGGATTTTCTGTGAAACCTTGTTTCTGTTTGAAATTGTTTATTCATGGATATTCGTTGTTTTTGATAGTGGTGTTTCTATCATAAGAAATGACGAAGTTATCGTGTAGGCACATTATATAATTCGCTTTATACTATTTACGCAATACATAATACCTATAACTATGTTGCATCTACATCAAACCTTAAAAGAGAAAGTTTTTTTAGAAGATGACACTCTTTTCTCTCGGCATCTTAGATTATGTCACATCAATCTAAATAGGATCCAAAGACGGCTAAGAATGGGCGTTGGGTAATCTCACGGTTACTCGTTCCCGATCTGCGAATCTGTATTGAAGGTAAGATGTTGACCCGGACCCTTCAAAGCGAAGGGTCATAGAGCCAAAGAAATGTTAGAGTTAGTCCATTCGACCTTTGTGGACCGATGTCCACACAAGCTCGTGGAGAATGCAGTATTTTGTCACTTTCATTGACGATTACTCAAGGTACGGATACGTATACCGCTTCACCGCAAGTCTTGAATGCTTTGAGAAATTCAAAGAATTTTAGGCGGAAGTGGAGACGAAGCTAGGTAAGAGTATCAAGTCATCAAGCGCTCGATCGCGGTGGCGAATACCTCAACAACGAGTTCATGGACTATCTGGTGAAGTGTGGGATTACCTCCCAGCGCACAAGATTTCACCGGGCACACCACAACAAAATGGTGTGTCAGAGCGAAGAAATAGGACTCTTTTGGAAATGGTTAGATCAATGATGAGTTATGCAACTTTGCCTATTTCGTTCTGGGGGTATGCCTTAGAAGCGGCGGCATACTTGCTAAATCTAGTACCGTCCAAGTCGATCGAAGAGACCCTTTTCGAGTTGTGGTTTGGGCGCAAGCCCGAGTTTAAGCCACATAAGGATATGGGCGATCCGACACATGTCTTTGAACAAGAAGGCGACAAGTTGGAGGTTAGATCCGACGCAAGGTCTGTTTATTGGCTATCCTAGAGGAACGAAATGTGGTTTATTCTATAGTCCTAAGGATCGGAAGGTCATTATTAGCACTAATGCCCGATTCTTAGAAGAGGACTACATGAAAATCATAAATCCAAAGTTGAAATCATTCTTCAAGAATTAGAAGATGATCGTATTCCACCACCGATTAGACCAAAGTGCGAGATGTCGAGTCTAGTGGGAGGATCGACACCATATACTTCAAGAAATTGAAGTGGGTCGAGCTCACCGGAGATACCGACCGTCTGAGTGGTACCTACCAAGCAAGTTGTGCAAGATTAGAGAACCACAAGTTCTGCACCCACCGCTGCCATTGTGCTGTAGTGCCTCGTCGTAGTGGGAGGGTTGTTCGTCAACCCGAGCGATGTATGTTCGTGGGTGAATCTTGGTTTAGTCGAAAAAGCGAACATGCAATAATCGACCCATAGATATTGATGCAAGATCGGCACACCGCTATGGACTTAGAAATGGAGTCCATAACGACTATGGATGTATATGAAAAGACGATGGCAAGGAAGCCGTAGGTAGTAAGTGGATATCTGAGAGGAAGACAATGATGCAAGATCATGGAACTTAATTCGTTTGGGTTTGGCGGATGGTAAAGTCCTTAAGGAAGGTGAGATTTACCAAAGAACCAAGGTTATGTGGTAAAGCCTCTAGTATGGAAGCGAGAGTTTTATGGACTTAAGCGAGTCCCGATCATGGAACGCTTTAGATTTACCCAGTTGCCTCGAGAGTTGTGTAATGTCAACGGTCATGGGTATTTCTTGCACTTTACGTAGATGCCATTCTTCTAGTTGGCAACAATGTGAAGTTGTTATCGACGTAAAGAGTTGGTCATCCGATCGGTTTCAAATGAAAGACTTAGGAGATGCAGCATACATTCTTGGGATCAAGGTTTACCGAGATCGCAAGAGGAAAATGTTGAGCTTATCTCAGGCGTCTTACATTGATACTGTGATTACTCGTTTTAGTATGCAGACCATCAAGAAAGGATTGCTACCTTTCTGACATGGCGTTCCTTTATCTAAAGGGCAGTCACCTATGACTGCAAAGAAGATAGAGGAAATGAGATAAGTTTCCTACGTTTCCGCCGTAGGAAGTCTCATGCATGCAATGCTATGCACGAGGCCCGATATCTGCTATGCGGTGGGCATAGTGGCTAGATATCAGTCTAACCCTGGACAAGCTCATTGGACTGCGGTAAAGCATATATTCAAGTACCTGAAAAGGACTCGAGATTATAGGCTGGTTTACCATGCAGATAGTCTAATGCCTTTGGGTTATTCAGACTCGGATTTCCAATCTGACCGTGATGAGAAAAAGTCTACCTCAGGCTATGTGTTTACCTTGGGAGGTGGAACCGTATCCTGGCGGAGTGCAAAGCAGCGATGCATTGCGGACTCTACCATGGAAGCCGAATATGTAGCCGCTTCGGAGGCTGCTAAGGAGGCTGTATGGTTCAAGAACTACCTCATGGATCTAGATGTGGTACCTGGTTTGCCCATGAGTATCATGGTTTACTGTGATAACTCGGTGCAATGGCAAACTTCGAAGGAACCACGGATCCACAAGGCGACAAACACAGAGAGAAAGTACCATGTCATACGAGAAATCGTTAGGCGAGGGGCGTCTTGATTGAAAAGATAACCTAGCGGATCCATTCACGACGCCGCAATAAGTCTACGTTGGGCATCCAGGACTTGAATTGCGCTAGATGGCACCCGCTAAAGCCTCGCAAATAAGTCTACGATTAGAGGACTTGAATTGCGTTAGATGGCACTTGGAATAAGTCTACGCGCGTTAGAGGACTTAATTGCGCTAGATGGCACCCACTTAGAAAGGAAACTTTTGTATAAGTGGGAGAAGCAAAGTGATGGTTTTGTTTGTAATAGCTAGTAGAAAGACACATTGTATACTAAAAGTTTGCTTTAGTATAAGTGGGAGATTGTTGGATTTGTATCTTGAAAGCGCTTTGGTTGAGCTTGTATACAATGTTTCTGTTACCACTATTACAATCTCTATCCGAAATGAATACTTGATTGCATATATCCGTGTCCCCTTATCTCATATATAAGTTAGATCATACGATGTGTAGAAGATCATAGAAGTGCATATGATTGGTCGAAGCTTAATGAGATATAAAAGTTTCACAAATGAGACGACTTGAGGACGAGTTGTCGGTTTAGGTTCAGTATAGATAAAGTGACTTGACTTGGTTGCTTGTCTATCTTTGATGCGTCTCGAGGCGTATTGAAGGATCACGGTGAGATGTGTTCTTCTTTCGACCGTCGTGAAGAACCAAGATCTTGGTGACTTACGATGATCTAAACCTCGATAAGGTATTAGGTGAGTATGAGTTGTTGACCATCACTTTGACTTGTTATGAGTGAGGGTTATATGTTCTAACCCAAGATTCTCCGTGATTCTTGGGTGGTGGCGATCTTGTATGTCACGCTAGTTATCATGTCGAGTCACCGTATCCGTTTAGGATGATGGCGTCCCTTAAGGAGCTCAAAAGGTTTATTGTACTAAACCACGCAGTTGAGTTAGCTCAAGTACAATAATAAGGTTGAGTGGTACTACTTAAGAAATAAGGTTATTAATCGTTTAAGCGATCGATTGCTAGAAATGATTAATGGACGTTCGATATCTTAAATACGGGATTCGTAATGTCTAAGTGCAAGCCCGACTCAACTTCGGTAATAAAGGGTAAGTCAACATTCTTTCTCTAGTGGCATGATCGAATGTTTATAAATTAATTTATGTTACGGTGAACATAAGATAATTAATTTATTTGAGGCCCATCTTTATTCCTTGCATTTGATCCCTGGGCTGGCCCATCCAGGCCCATAGCTACAAGAAAATCGGCCCCCTATGTGCTCCCATTGGCAAGATTTTTATTCTCTTTATCCATAAGGATATAATTATATTTATGGTATATGCATAGATCCTTTCCATATAAGATTATGGTAATAATCACGAGTATGGAAATAATCACGAGAGTATGGAAATAATCCTAAGATTATGGTAATATTCCATATAGGATTATGGTAATATTCCATATAGGATTAAGGTAGTGCATTATAAATATAAGGTATGAGATAAAGTCTAGGTTAATGGTCACATAATTAAACCTACAATTTTCGTGCATCACATATTCAAGAGTGTGAGGATTCTCGAAAATTTCATAAGTGTGGTTGGGTGATTTTCCGAAGCATTCTCCATAGATCGTCCTCACTCGACGTTGGAGATTGGGCAACCGGGATATAGTCCAGAAGATCAAAGCACGAGTCTCGATCCGTTCGATCCGTTCATCCCGTTCGATCCACCTCGACAGATCCAAAGGTAAACACGAGAAAACCCTACATGTTGCAATTAATTATATAGGCGCATGCTAGGTTTATAATCAATGTATGGTGAATTAAACACCCAAGATGGATCCTCGGGCGAGGGTTAACACACGTTTTCCCTACTGTGCGTCTCGGCGTATTGAAGGATCACGATGAGATGAGTTCTTCTATCTGACCGTCGTGAAGAACCAAGATCTCGGTGACTTACGATGATCTAAGCCTCGATAAGGTATTAGATGAGTATGAGTTGCTGACCATCACTTTGACTTGTTATGGGTGAGGTTATATGTTCTAACCCAATATTCTCCGCGTCTTGGGTGGTGGCGGTGCTTGTATGTCATGCTAGTTATCGTATCGAGTCACCGTATCCATTTAGGATGATGACGTCCCCTTAAGGAGCTCAAAAGGTTTATTGTACTAAACCCTGCAGGTTGAGTTAGCTCAAGTACAATAATAAGGTTGAGTGGTACTACTTAAGGAATTAAAGATATTAATTATTTTAAGCGATCGAATGCTATAAATAATTAATGGACGCTCAATATCTTAAATACGGGATTCGTAATGTCTAAGTGCAAGCCCGACTCAACTTCGCAATAAAGGGTAAGTCGGCATTTATTCTCTAATGGCATGAATAAATGTTTATAAATTAATTTATGTTACAAATGAACATAAGATAATTAATTTATTTGAGGCTATCTTTATTCCTTGCATTTGATCCTGGTGGCCCATCCAGGCCGTAAGCTAGGCAAAATCGCGCCCTATGCTCTACAAGGCAAGGATTTGATTCTCTTGATCCTATAAGGATATTATTATATTTATGGGATATGCATAGATCCTTTCCATATAGGATTATGGTAATAATCCTTTCCATAAAGGATTATGGTAATTTCCATATGGGATTATGGTAATCTCCATATAGGATTATGGTAATGCATTATAAATATGAGGTAAGAGATAGAATCAAAGTTAATCCTTATTATTGAACATCAAATTTTCGTCCACCCTCTAGTGTTGTGAGGTTCTCGAAAATTGTTCCATAAGTGCATTGGGTGATTTTTCGAAGCATTCTCCATAGATCGTCCTCACTCGACGTTGGAGATTGGACAACCGAGATACAGTCCAGAAGATCAAAGCACGAGTCTCGATCCGTTCTTCCCGATCCACCTCGATAGATTCAAAGATAAACACGAGAAAACCCCTACGTGTTGCAATTAATTATATAGGTGCATGCTAGGTATATAATCAATGTATGGTGAATTAAACATCCAAGATAGATCATCGGGGTGAGGGCTAAACCTAGTTTTTCCCTTCATATATTGAAACAATTCGTTGTTTCCGGTCGAATAAAGCTTGTTTCCGGTCGACGAAGGCTTCTCTGCAGTCGACCGGAGAGAAGCTTTCGTCGACCGGAAACAAGCTTTATTCAACCGAAACAACGATTAATATGTATATATTGAAACAATTCGTTGTTTTCGGCCGAGAAAATTAGAAATTACCTCGATTCGGGTTGTTCTTCACGCTTCACTTCACGGAATGGATTGTTCTTCACTTCACGGGAATTACTGAGAAGGAAGGAAGCCAATTTAGGAAGCCAAACTTCTAAAATTTTGAATTTTTTCGAAGGGAAAGTGAAATTTTTGATAGAAAATTTGCAAGATTGTTTGAATTTTTGTGAGAAAATTTTGCAAGAATTTTTTTTTACAGAGGACGCGTGAACAAGTTAAATGCCAACCAAATTTTAAGTCAAAAACATGTCTGCACTATTTTGTTTGAATGTGCACAGAGTGTAATGAAAAAGATCATCCATCACATCAACTTTCCTTTTTGCAGAAAAACTACAATAAATAAATGAAATGTGTATCCGTGGTTGCAAAATTTTCAAATGGATATTGATGGTAGACTTTTCTTCACAATTGGGCATTTAAGTTGCGCCCCCTAAAATATAACTCCACCTTAGAACATGTTGCAGAACCTGACTTTCTAGCTATGAAGTTAAATGATAGGAAACGTTAAAGGTATTACCATTCAAGTTTTTTCAACAATGTACTTGAAGATTGACTAGGATCATAAGTATACGTATCCACTGACATCTCTTTCCAAACCAAAGCACCAATAAAACTCCCATAGCCAACCCTAGAATTTATATACCAATCAGCCTGCACATCATTTTCAGAGATAACACCCAAAGCCAAATTGAAATCAGTGATAGATTGAGAAAACTCATGCCCCATTAGCCTATATCTAATCACATCCGGAGTATCCAAACTAAGATCTTCAGGAAATGTGGTGTAAAATTCTCTTGTCAACTCAACAAAAGTAGGGCAATCAATTTCAAAGAATGATTTCCATCCTATTTGAGTAATTAAATCTTCGACTTCTTTCGTAATGCCAAGAATTTCTAAAGTCCTAAAATCAAGAGTTCTACCTTGGAGAATAGGACGGTCACAAACCTTTTCATACCTATCTTGCATCAGTTTTGTGGAAAAAGATAGTGATTTTCGAAGACTTGACTCGAATGGAGGAAGAGTCTCCAACCTCTTAGTCGGGCCTTTTTTACTCATGGTCGGGCCTTTTTTACTCATGGTAATTCGGGTCGATTTACTGCAGACATCTTCTTCTGCTTATCTTTATTTTGTGAGGCAGCCTTGACATTGGCATTTTTTGATCGAACCATTTTCTACATATAAGATAAAAACAGAGTTCACTAACATCCCAAACCACACTACAATAACATATAATCAAATAAATCAGGGTACAGAAGCACACTGTGCCTCATGCTTGTAACTCGTACAGAATAATATCAAAAGCACCTATTCGACATGCTCGTTAGAAGGACATCCCAACAGATAAGGATGCTAAGAGAAAGAAGGATAAAGAAGGGTGCAAAAGTTCAACTTGGAGAAGGATACAGAAGTTATAGACATAAATTGCACATTCATTACCAAAAAATAGACTTGATCACGCCTTTTCTGAAATTATGATATTATTCTGTGATATCATAATATACTTGATCACGCTTTTTATGAAATTGTCATCTGAATGAATTGATCTTGAGATGTTGTTGTTGAAATTTAAAATAGACTTGATCACGCTTTTTATGAAATTGTCATCTGAATGAATTGATCTTGAGATGTTGTTGTTGAAATTTAAAATAGACTTGATCACGCTTTTTATGAAATTGTCATCTGAATGAATTGATCTTGAGATGTTGTTGTTGAAATTTAAAATAGACTTGATCACGTATTTATACCAAGGATCTTTGTTCAAGTGTTTTCAGCAATACAAAAAACTGAACTTGAGAGAATGGTTTTATGTTTTTATTTTAGGGTTTATCCCCTGAAGGAAACCTTCTGCCATGTTACAGATCTTCCAAATCAACTAGAATAACCCCTCTGCCATGTCGAAATGATTTCATGGATCTCCCATGTTTTCATGATTTCATGGATCTCTCAAATCCAACTAGGAATAACCCCTCCAATCGGTTATTCGAGAGGTTTAATGTTATAAAATAAAACAAGAATTAGGAGGCACTCACAATGATTTGGAGAAGCAATGGAGATGAGGACTGGCGGCTCGTCCGTGCGGGCTGACCGCTTCTGTCTGGGGTAGGGAGGCAGAGGACCAAAGGGTTTTGGCGGGAAGGGAGGGTTTTGTGTGCTTGATTTCCTATCTCATGAGTTTTGTAATATTTTAGGAATTTATTGTTATTATGAAAAATATAAAGGGTGATTTAGATAGAAATTGTTACATTTAATATATTTTTGTTTCAGCTTTTAAAATCAAGAGTTCTATGCATGAAGGGATATTTAGATGCTCATCTTTAATTTTGCCTCTCATTTTGAAAAGAAAACTGATTTTTATTTTCTTTTGTCATTAATATATTTATTTAAAATATATTAATAACTTAATAAAAGAGGCAATGGTGTCTCTTTTGATTACAATTTTAATATATCTGATATTTTATGGCTACAATTAATCTTTTGTGACACAAAATAAGTTATTTAAAGGTATTTATTCTTATTTTTATACCACTTTATTTTCCGATTCGACATTAACACACACACACCCACAAATTTTGTTGAAAAATTTTGGGGATGTTGAAACTATATCTCGTTTTCTATTTGTTGCTTCAATTCATGAGGAGAATCCAATGTATATCTGAAATTCTCGAAGTTAACTTATTCCACGGCTATGAATATCCACCCACCATTTCACCTCTTCTTATCCAAATCCTTTGAAATCTTAAAAAAATATCCATACAAATACAACAGAGTAAAAATATCCATACAACAGAGTCCAAATATCCATACAACATAATACAACAACATAGATAGACTAGTAGTTCTTCATGAACAGAAATATCCAACCATAAATACAACAAACTTCGACAAATGTCCGACATACATAGTCATGATGAGTTAAGGTGATGATTGCGCACCAAACGAGCCCTTAAAGTAATTTACCAAGGATAACCCCAAACAAAATTAAAACGATTGACATGAAGATAAAAGCAATATGTATTTCAAAGTCACTCCCGAAGCAGTCATGGATATCTCTTGCTATGGCATTAATTTGTGCTTGACTGGTTGACGAATGAGCGGAACTTGTCTTAGGTTTTTTTGTGTATACCTGGTTCAAGACATATTTGGAATCATACCTGTGGGATTGTTTTGATGATAATCATCACACCATAATAAAGAACTCTCGTGTTTATTATTTGCAGGACACTTGTAATAATAGCGACCTGAATGCATTGCATCATTTCCAGCACAATTAAGTATCATCTTCCCTCTTCCACAACGACATTCAGGAATAAGGTCCATGTCTTTATGAGAAAGATACATATTCCAGGCTATAATGAAATAGCAAACAAATGTGTTAAAAATCACGAGATCCCCATTATCGAAAAACAGAAAAGTCCCAACATGGAGAAAACAATCAGATATAATGGAAGATTAGAATAGAAGTCAACAATTTCGTTTCTACAACAATATTTTCTAAATAAACAAACAGAAAAGTCCCAACATGGAGAAAACAATCAGATATCCATAGAAGATTAGAATAGAAGTCAACAATTTTCGTTTCTACAACAATATTTTCTAAATAAACAAACAGAAAAGTCCCAACATGGAGAAAACAATCAGATATCCATAGAATATTAGAATAGAAGTCAACAATTTCCGTTTCTACAACAATATATCCTAAAATAAACAAACACCATACATTAAACTAGCACAACTGAACCTAAGGTGATGAACTAATTCAGGTTTCCCACATTGCTTATGCTATTGCATCTCTAGTTTGACTCCACTCAACAGTTGATTCAACTGCTTCAACAAAATCGTCATCTTCGTTTGGTTCATGATTGTTTTCATTTGGAAGAGCATCAACGAGTTGTTCGATAGGATCAACAACCATCTCAGACCGAATGAAATTATGTATCAAAAAACAAGCCATTATTAGCCTAGTTTGAACCTTCACCGGATAGTACATAGCACTTCTAAAGATTCCCCACCGTATCTTCATGATGCCAAATGCACGTTCAATGATATTTCGGGCTTTAGTGTGCCTCATGTTAAACATTTCCTCAGCATTTTGAGGTCTTGTACTATCTGGACCTCATTCCTTCAAGTGGTACCTCACACCTTTGTATGGAGCTAAAAAACCTTCACTATTTGTGTATCCATTATCACATAAATAGTAATTCCCTATCAATTCAAAAAAAAACATAAATTAAACTTAACTAAATGAAGTGTACACAGATGCTCTTCAACAAAAAACGCCAACAGAGTAAAAAACAAATGGTTTGTACCCTTTGGAACTTTCAAACCGTGCACCATGTTCACTGCATCTCGTAATACCCTAGAGTCAGCGGCTGATCCCTCCCATCAAGGTAAGACATAAACAAACTTCAAATTTTGATCACATACCGCTAAAGTATTTGTGCAAATTTGTCCCTTTCGTATCCTATACCTGGGCTTATGCACATTACGCACCATAACAGGAATGTAAGTGACATCTAATGCTCCTAGACACCCCTAAACCACAAGGATTAAGAAAGAATTATTAAAGCACAAAATCTCGTAACCTCAATGTTTATTATTTAATTTATATTAAATTAGAAGATTAGAACTTTTATTATACCTTAAACCACTTCCATCTTGGATCAATGCAATCATCTGGTACAGGAGTGGGTTTGACCAATAATATTCCATGTAGCTTTAAAATAGCTTTTAAAACAACATGAACATAGTAGGAGATTGTTTGGCCTGACCTCTAGAAGTCAAATTTAACAATCCTATTTTTCTTGTGATGTGCCAGAATACCAAGGAACATTGCCACTTGCTCTTCAACACTAACATATTTTCAGTCGCTCAAACCTCATATCTCTCGCAACAATAGACAAAGTCTACCAAAAGTGTTGCGATCCATTCGAAGATTTAGAATACAATCTGTATCGCTAACTCCTACCATTCTTTGCAGGTGTTTAACCTGATTTGGAATCCTATTAATCATACAATATGGTCGGCAAATTGACCTCGCTTTCTTTTTCCTTGTTGTGATCCTAACTAGGAGGTCAATTATAAATAATATATCAGTAGGTATTGATGCAAGATCTCCTCTATCGATAGGTAAATGGAAGCACATCTATCCACGTTATCTTTGCATGTTAAAGATTTGAAGAGTAAAGCGGCTTTGATTTACGCATATAAACACACAATGTTATATGAATGTGTTCGAGCCCACCTAAAATCTTAAAATAAGCGGACAATTAGCGTTTACGAATATTTCAACCAAAATTGACATAGTTAAATCTCCCTTAGTTACTCTCTCAGAAAGGAATTCATAGCTAAAATATGTAGAAAGTCCATCAAAATTGAATTTCCTAGTAATACCCACCCACATAATTCCACGGTTTAGATATATCAAATCATTTCTAGAATCCGACAACATCTCTATAACAATTTTAAAATTATCAAATGACCTCTACAAGTTCAAATTATATACATATAGATTGCAAGTACTATATGAAAAAATCATAACAACCATACCTCTATTTGTGATACTCTCCGCATGAAAGTGCCAATTTTATAGAGACGAAAACATGGCTGGTTCCTACTCACATCTTTTCTTTAAACTTTTAGCAATTTAATCAGCATAAAATTTCATACTATGTTTATTTAATATAGAACAACATATAATCATGCTCAACTGAATCCAAAATAAAACAAATCCTATGTAACCCATGTTAGCTTTTCGGTACATTGGTTTTAGATGTAAAGTTCAAAATTAAAACATCTAAGTTCATATCATGCTCCATATTACATCTAGAACCTAGATTCATGCAGAATTAATCAAGAAGAATTGAAATAAAAACTTAAATGAAGAGAAAATCTGTGATAAAAATATAACATGTTTATCTTTGTTTAAAACTTTAAACTCTATGTGACTACATACATACAAACAAGTTTAATACTTGGATTTTTCCTTTTCTTTTTTGAGTTCGACTCCATCCGAAACTCACAGAGGGCAGCAAATTTACAAACACCCATATGCTTCAAAAATAAATTTGAAAGCATCCATATGTAGCTAGATAGGTTACATAGGATAGTCGGATTCGTCAATTCATCAAAAACCAACGAAGAACTCGAGCTATAAGTTTTTCCTTCTTCCCTTTTTTTGTCTTCTTCTCGTCCAGAAGATAGAAAGTGAGAGGAAATGGGATTTGTGTTGTCTGTAAACGTGTGTGTTATGAGATCTAAACTATATGAGATCTAAACTTTCGTGTTTTTCCTCTTTCCAAGAAAAAAAAAACTTTTCATACCTTATAGAACTTAAACAATCAAACCATGAAGTCCCACCTCCCAAAACACAAAATGTAACAAAAAAGAACACTCCACAGGTTTTGCACAACACGAAAAGTCTTGATTTCGGGTTCAGTTTTCACAAAGAACACTCCACAGGTTTTTATCAACATGAAAAGATATACTACTACTAAAACATACAATACACATCCTATTACAAACACAAATAAACTGAACTATATAATAGGCTTGTAAAGAGAATTACAAACATTGCAAATAAGTACCATATGCGAGAGGTTATTTTCACAAATATAAGTGATTACGCAAAACTATGCCACAGATCATTCGGTCTTCATGAACAGATTATGAGTCCATAATTAATCACACACCAACGGTATATCAGAATGCAGAACACTAAAAAAAACTCAATCAAAAAGGAATTGAAGAACCCCTGTTCAAAAGCTAGGGTTAGTCATTATGTAGAACCCCTGTCTCTATGAGGAAAGGTTTTATTTTTTACCTTGTTGAGCTAGGGTTCGTCGACTCTGGGCATGAATGGAATTATCCGCACACCACAGCAGAGACAAGCACATCCATGGTACACATATGTGTTTCCAGCACGCGATGAATCAAAACAATATTTTAGAACCGTTTGTTCGAAGGATTGGGAGAACGCAAAAAAATTATAACTTGTTTTTAACTTTTGTACGAACCTGTGGTGCAGAATAAAATCTTCGAAGCAAAGAGTTGGATCGGAAGGAGGCTTGGCTCTGAGGCTCTCTTTTGCGGCGAGTTGAATCGAAAAAGAAGGATGCACCTTCTCCACAAGCCTTCAACCTACTGTGAAGTTGAATCGGGAAAGGTAGGATTTGGGGGAGAAATCAAATCGAAAAGTTGGTTTCGATTTTTGGGGAGGGTAGATTTGTCTCAACCCAATTACTGTGGAGTCAAGAAAACAATAATCCAGTGTGTGTGTCCCGTTAGCTAAGCCAAGAGGAATAGTGTAATAAAGATGGGCTGGGTTTTAAAAACGGGCCTCCGAGTTAACTGTCTTGGATACCAAACGAGTAGATAAGGTCAGATACCATCCCTATCTATAGCTTATCCTATGTACCAAACGAGCCCTTAGTCTTTTTGGTTACAAGTTTTAGTAGTAGAACTATTAGTTTGGACAAACTCAAGAACGATAGAGTTCAAATAGTACTAAAGTCAGTCGTAAACGTAACTGAGAGAAAAAGCGTTGCTGGAGATCTTGGACTGAAGACTTAAGATTGAAGTACAACGACACTAATGAACAATGCTATTGAAGACTGAAAATCAAAGACTGAAGACTCGATGTTGTTGTAAACAAAAAAAATTCTCAAATATGACTAAGTGTCATACCAGCAGCTGGAAAGTCAAAGTTGATGATAACTATATCATACTGACTCAGGTCTCCAAACTGATAAAACGCGGAGTCCAACCTACTGATAAAACAAGGAGAGAACTCAACTGATACGACCTGAAGTCAACATACTAAAAAAACATGGAGTCATCTCAACTGAAAAAAACATAGAGTTTATTTGAATTTTGAGTATTTGACTTGTCATATGTCGTAACGTATCTGCAAAAGATCATAACATGTCAGAACCACTGCTCAGGGTTGCAGAGCTATAGTGTATGCTGAAGCAGACCTTGATAGCAATGTACGGGGATTTAAACGAGAATAATTCAAACGATAAATGGAATGAATGTGATTGATATTCCCTACACCGATATTATTCATCATCCGTTCTATAAATACTGTAGAATCCAATATTTGAAGGTTACCGAAATGTTGCACAATTAAATTTCTAAAGCCCCCAAATCTTATATCCCAAGAACTTTTATCGAACGATTTTGAAGAAGGGAGTTCAAAAGTACTATCAGTAAATCTTCAGAACTCATATATATCTATCACTTCAAGATTTCAGTGTACACTCATTTACGTTCTAGGATTCTATCTTACATATCTTAAGTTTAGAAATATTGAGTTTGTTATATGTGACAGCTCAACTTTTAGTTGGAAAACCCTATAGTCAAAACCCCAAAGTTTAAATAGAAGTTGGACAAAATTGGCAATGAAATTTCAGTTGCTAAAAGCTTGGTTATCTTGTACCTGTAAGCAAGAAGTTAGGTCGACTACACCCTTAAGCAGTTAGAGGTTTTCTAGCACCAACAAACATAAGATGAACGCCAAGTTAGGTAGGATACAAAAAAATTAAAGTCCGTATCTATGTTTACTCTTGTATCCTTAAACAAGACAAAATCTCAGATAGTTGATTGACTGTGTTATCAATATGTGGATGTAGGAGCTGTTCTTTTCGAATCACGTAAAAACCAAGTGTTCTTTACTTTAAGCGCTTTACTTTCATTATTGTATTTAATTAACATATTATTGAATTGAACATCACCAGCACACACATCACAACATTGTTTCGAAACACTCTATTAATATCAGTTTGAGTTTTCAGTAAATGCAAAAACTAACCACTACATTCCGAAAACACATTAGTTATCAATCCAACTGACTAGTTGTCTCAGCGGTAAGTATGTTGCTAACTGAAATCACTCTGAACAAGATTCTTCACTCATAAATTGATCAACAATACTGACATCAGTATTGAACCGATTTCAGTTAATTAACAACTACCGATAAAGTAGAAGGTGCAGTCTTATAAAATGAAAAAGTTTTAATTTATCTTAACTAGTGTATTTCCTCCCTACACCAATATGAACCAAAGATCATCAATTTTTATTTGAAAATTTGAATAGTTATATTCTTATTATTTTTCGTAAAACTAAAAGTGGTATTAATTGTAAATTTTCTGAAAATATAGTTATTATAAAAAAGATTAGGCATAAGAGAATGCATTCATAAAACTAGATAGAATTATGAACGTGGTTCTAAATCTAATGGATTGAGGATGCATTAACTCTGGAAAGAAGTCAGGGTCCTTTCACTTCGAGATCTCAAAAGAAATAAAGTATAAAGTATACTAAACGAAAAAATTTATAAGTGAAAATCTACAAATACTATTCTTATACTAGTCTATGCATTCCAATTTTACAGGAATGTCTATTTCTGAAAATTAGTGTAAATAAATAAAAATAGTATATTATAATTTATTGCTTATTTTTGTGTAATAACCCAAAGAGCTGCTGCTTAAAAACTCGCCATAATAAAAGATGTTAATGATAATGATATTCTTTTCTAAGGAGATCTTTTCCTTTAAAGTCAATTAGGAGCTCGGAGCTCGAATCTTTTTCTCATTGATATGCATTATCATGACGCATGAAGAATTTTGAACTAAATCCATTTCATTGTTAATTAAATAAAGTGTCATTGTGTAATAATAATAATAAAGCATACATACATATATAGGGAGTCATTACAAAATTATATGTAAAGTGTTTATAGGGAAGCAATTAACTATTAATTTTGATAAATGAAATAGTATAAGTAAGCTCTAAATGCCAATACAAATTGGATTCTTAGTATTTATCACTAACATGTGACATTCTTCGTGCATGAGTAGGTCCATTACTTAAAATTGAATCTCAAGGTTAAAATGATATATATATATATATAATATTTAAGCATATATAGATGCTAATGTGTACGATATATACCTATATAAATATAAAAGTGTGTATGTGAGTGCCGTGAAGTGTGAGTGAGATATTTTTTGAAGAATTATATACATGAATATATATAATTGTATCTATGCTAAGTCATGAACCTAAAATATCTATATATATGACCAAGTATACAAGCACTAAGAGTGCATGTGTGTCTGTGCATGTGTACGTGTAGTGTCTGTGTGTGTCGTGTAAATGCATGCATGTGGGTGGTGTAGTGTGTTGGGTGTGTATTTGCATGCAAGTGACATATGTCACAAGACCATGCTTATGGTCTTCCATTCCCAATCCCCAACCCAATTCCCGTAGGCAACCCACCTCCCATCCTTTCTCTCATATTCTTCCTACAAAACTCATTAACATTTTACTCTCGCTAAGCTACCCGAAGACATCCATCCCCATTTCTTCTCTTCAAGTTTAATTTTGTCCTACCAGGAAACCATCTTTCCAATGCTCTCATTCTCTCGTCTCCCTCGACGTCTCTCTCTTGGCTAGGCACAAGAGTGCCTACGGATTGGTGTATCTTAAGGTGAGGTTTTATTCCATATATTTCCCTCATTTTTTAAAATAAGAACCTCACCCTTTTTATATTCCTTTGAGACAGTCCCTAGGCCTTATCTCTATGGTGAGGAATCAAACTCTTAGCTCGCATATGGATGGCCGAACTCAAGTTGAACTACGGCTCCATCCATTCTCCACTTCTCTTTAACTCTTAGCTAGCTTTGTGCATAAGGTATACCACCTCCTTAAATCCTTGGGATGACCAAATCATACACATGCATACATGTTTATATGCTTGAATGCGTTGAGTGTGTACTTGTATATGGTTGCATGCTACTTTAATTAGTAGGTTATAACTTTGGATTATCATATATTAGTCTAGATAGATTTCATATTGAGTTTAATGAACTTGGATGAGTTGATTGGGGTGACAAATCCACCATTTCTTGAGTTATGTGTACGCCTATGAAGTGTTTGATAAAAGTTTTGTGCGAATTGGTAGGAGAAATCATGGTTTAAGTATGTTTACTAAAAACTTTGCATTGGCTTACACGACCAGAGACTTCTCTGAATTAATTGACTAAGTTTTTGCGGTCCTATGGTCACCAAATTTAACTATGTTTAACTTAAGTGTGCCTAGTACATATCTACAAATTTCAAGCCAATCCAGTGTGCTTTACTATTTTAATTATATTTTTCAAACTCACTGCAAAACGTTGTTAAAATCCCTTGTTCGATGCTCACGGTCTTTAAGTTGCGTCTAGAGTTTTATAAATTTTAAAATGCTAAATTTTGCATAAAAACAATTTAGGATGTCTATAAGCTCTCTGTAATTTTTCAGATTTGTTTTAAAACATTTACTATTTATTTCAGAATTTACAAGTGAACTGTACAACACTGTCTCGACAAGGATAACTTGTTGTAAATTATTTTTAGCTCCCAACCTCGTGTGAATATTTGAGTGAGGCTTTTTCTGCATTAAATTAGACTCAAATGAATTTACAAACTGATAGGTCTAATTCCTATATCCTTCTTAATAAGCCCTCAGTGAATTTCTAAAATTAGCCCAATGCAGTAGAGTTTGGTTGAAAGTTAAATACAAAAAATTTGGCTAAGTGTTGGAACTCACATATGTGAAACATGTCTTATATGACTAGCATACCTTAACCGAAAAGCATGTAACTAAGTGATTACTTGACTACATCTCATATCATGACATGCACTAAAATAGAATATGACTACTAAGATTCGACAAATATTTCAACTCTAGATCCTAAATTTGGGAATAGATAAGTTTGAGCTTAGGGCATGGATTCTGAAAAATCATTATGAAATAATCTTGCCTAAGGACTAGACTCATCTTGTAGGACTAGTTAAGGTTCATCCAATGATAACCAGTGGATGTGTACGAGTAAGATGAGTTGTTGATACCACTCCGGTGACAGGTGGGATCTATTTTTTGCAATGTATTTCGGATTATTAAGCCCCAAGTTGTTTACTTAAAATTGAGAATTGCATGCTGTTTTTATGCTCATTGTTTGGTGCTGACCTTGGAGCGGTTAAACCGCTACGGCTTACGCCGGGAATAGTTAATGATCGTGCCTCGAGCTAAGTACTGACCGAGGTAGTGTACACGAAAGTCCGGGCTGGGTGAACTTGGCCAAGTTCCCTAGTCTTGGCGAAGGCGGGCATTAGTGGAATGTTGTTTCCTCCTATGGTCCAGTAGGTAGCATAGATGTGATGAGTAAGGAAGTATATCGCGATACGAGCTCTGCTCGGAGAAAACTATGTTTTGCATATATAGAGATAAATTATTTTACTTTTAAAATCTCCCTATGATATGTGGTTTATCATGCAATTTTCTCAACTGCTTATGAACTGTTCTTTATTAAAATGGGGTACTCGATCCCACTGAGTACGCTAGTACTCAGCCCAAAATTCTTTTCAAATGTTTTCAGATTGAGGAGCTAGCATGGCCGAGCGAGACGACTATGATACCTGGGCATTGACTAGTCAAGCAATTCAAAACTCTTGGTAGTCTAGTTTACAATATCTTTCTGAAGCTATAAACCTGGGTAGTGACAGTGTCAAGTGTTTGCTTTACACTTTCGAGTTGCTTAATCAAAAACGCATAGGCCCCTATATCTGAGATGACATTTGCACCACCCTGTTCTTGTGTTAATATTTTGACTATTTCACTATTTATTCGAATTTAATTCCCTTTTAAGTTGTTTGTTCGTTAGGATCTCGTCATAAGTTTGATGTTCTAACACATATATGTTATATTACTTCAACATAAATATAATATTATATGTGTAACTATCTTCCTTCGTTTTCCCTTGTCATTTTCTTATTCCACTCATAACTCGTGATATCCCTCTGTCCCGACCTATCTGGTTGGTGGGATATTACATTTTGTGGATTGAAATTTTACAATATCTCAAGATTTTTGATAACTACTGTCATTTGAGATATTTTAATTTGATTCATATGAATTGATATTGTAACATTGAATTTTTTTAATAGCGAAAATAAAAATGATCAATCATATATTTTATTTTATCTATTATGAAAGTAAACATTCCATAAAATTATTATACACATAGCTCATATAAAAATACAAATTCAAACCCCCTCTTCACCCAAAAGAAAAAAGAACGCTTAAAACCAAAATTCCATTGGTAAACTTCTTATTAAATCCATCATTTCCTATATGTATTAAATAAAAATAAGAAATCTACATTCAACGAGAAAATCCTCCATTCCATATGCTTCTCTTTCAGATCAAGATTCAGCTCCGCTTCTTTAGAAAATCTGATCTTTTTTCATCACTGGTCACCCAAATGAACAAGAAGAATACAATACAAAACCCTGTAAAAGCAGTCAGAACTGTACGAAAATCTACCCGCTCCAAAGACATTGCACTCGATTCGGACCCAAAACGAAAATCAAGAGCAAGAGCAAAACCCAACTTCCAGTATCAAGAAGAGGAGGAAATACGGCCTACAACATCTATTTCTTCGACTTTTTTTGGAAAAATTTCCCATCTTGAGCCCTGATTTCTACAAGATCGACGCCCTTGATCTTGCCCCTCGTTTATTGCGGAAATATCTCAAGAAGGACGACGTCGTTCTCCAGATAACCGAGGTAATCGTTCGCTTCATTTAGTAGGTTGAAATGTGTGTCTGTTTGTGTTGTTTTGGGACTGATTATAATTTATGCATTGTGTGTTTGATGAAAGGTTGAAGCTTACAGGCCAAAAGACTCAGCTTGCCATGGTCGATTTGGGATTACTGCAGGGACTGCCCCTGTGGTAAGATATTCACTTGTGCAATCGTGTCTTCTGCTTTGTATAAATTGTTATTGCCTTCTTTCGTTCTGAACTGAGATGATACAAAATGCATTAGTGTCAGTATTTCTGCACGTATTTCTGATTGTATTGCGTGTTTCAGACGTTTGAGGCTGAGTCTGAGTGTATGTGTGTCTGTCTTGAATAAATAAGATTAGAGCCTTGATCATTATTAAGTTCAAAGTGGAACAAAGGATTCTGTCCATGCAACATGACTAGCATTTTTTATCTCATGCTATAAGCACGTGGTAATTGCATAATGTGGTATGATTGCAATTAACAGTTTGGACCTGGAGGGCATGCTTATGTTTACCTCTGTTACGGTCTTCACACAATGCTTAATGTGGTGGCGGACAAGGAAGGTGTTGGCGCAGCCGTCCTAATTCGTTCATGTGCTCCAGTCAGTGGTAAGTTTAAGGAAGTTTGTTGCAGTACCACTTTGATCTTTTGCTGTATTAGTTGAGAAACAAGTAACACATTTTGGAGTGCTGCTAAAAGAAAATGATCTTGCTCTAACATAGTATTCAACTACGAGAACTCCACAGGCAGCATGTTGACAGTTAGTTGCATTTGTTGTGATTAATGATAGCTTTGGGCCTGTGGCTATAGATAGATGATGTGATTTTATCGATTATGTAGCAGTAACATCTTGCGTTATCAGGTCCACCAAAAGGAAATTAACATTGGTAAATTTTTTAGATATGTAGATTGAGATTTTATTTGCTATTGTTATTTCGAGGGCTGGAAACGATTCAGCAGCGGCGTGGTTTGAAGTCTGAGAAGCCTGTTCTTCTAGCTGGACCTGGAAAGGTGAAGTATCATCCTAACTTGGCATCTACATTATTCATGTCGATTTTGAAGAAGCATGAATAATTGGCGAAAAAAAAACTCTTATAGTCCATTTAAAGCATTCTTCTTCTAGGTTGGCCAAGCATTGGGGATTTCAAAGGAGTGGTCTAACCATCCTCTTTTCTCACCAGGTATGTTGAGGTTATGCTTAATTGTTGAATGAAGTAGAAATCTGTATATGATTACAGCTTATTTAATGAGTGGAATGGATAGGTGGTCTGGAACTCTTAGATGGACCAGAGCCAGAAAGCATATTTGTGGGTCCACGAGTTGGGATCGAGTATGCTTCACCGGAGCATGTTAGCGCACTCTGGAGATTTGCAATAGCGGGTTCTCCTTGGATAAGTGCACAAAAGAACACTCTCAGACTTCCCTAATTTGAAGTGTCATAGAACAAAACAAGTTTCAGTGAAACAGTCACACAGATGTAAATGAAAATCGACGACTCGAGATCAATGACGGAGGTCATTTTTCTGCTGATTTTTGAACTTGGGGATGGTGAGAGACTGCCACTTTTTGTTATGTATGGTGACAGTTCTTTCAATTGTTGAAACAGAGAAAGCTTTGCGTCATTCCTCTACTAATGCAAATACAATGTTAAAGAAGGATCAGTTGACGTGTAATCATGAATTGCAATATCTTAGAACTTTTGTGCAATTTTTCTTGCTTTGGTGTTCCATCAAGTGAAAATCCGTGCTCAAGGCCTCGACTTCCAGTAGGATAAAGGTCAGTTTATGATCCAGATTTTAGTGATTTTTTAATTAATGTCTCAGCGTAACTATATTATTATTTTGATTACTAACGTTTCAAGAAGAACTATAAATGTTCTGACAATCAATTTTCGATATACAAATGCTTATTTGACTGTCGGAATATCATATTGGACTATACATCAATAATTAAAAAAAGATAATATTAGAAAATCCAATTTCTAGGTATAGAGATGCAGAGTACTCTATCCTTCGTCTCGGCCTTCACTTTCTCCTAGTCTCGCAGCCTCGTGCCATAGGAGCTATAGCTGCTCCTGCACGACCATGCGTCGTCAGCCTTCCTCTCTCCCTTGATGACTAGAACATCGTCCTCCACGCACACTCTGACGACTTCCTTGGCCAATCTGGGCATGTCGAATCGCACCTCCACCGCCGCGTCGGAGTAAGTCACCACGTCGTCGAACAGCATGTCCATGGTGGCCAGCATCTGACGCATCGACGACAGTGTCTAGCAATCCCGTTCATCATTATTGCTTAGTTGCGGTTGTGAGAAGTTAAATTGGATAATCAATGATTAGGGAATTTTGCCCTAGTTTTTAATTCAAATCACAATGGAATTGAATCTCGAAACAATTGAGATTAAATCACAGAGAAAGAAGTAATGCGCTTACCAAAAGGGAATACATCGATGGCTAGCGGCGGGCCGGTGTTCGACGGTGGTGCCCTGGACACAGCCGCCACCAATGGTTACACGAACGTCGATGGGTGTCAAGAAGAGAGAAATAACAGTGCAACCGAATCAGTTACACTCTTGCCACATCAGCAAAGGCAGTTATAACTGTAGTAGTTAGAGCTGTTAGATAAGATCATTATAAATAGGTTGTGATAGGGGAACGTGATTAAGCTGAAGTTTAATATAAATCATTTTCATTGTTTCCATGTTCTCAGATTTCATTTTCACACGAGCACTTCAGGAACTTTCATTGAAATTCATCGTCAGTTTCGTAGTCTTGTTTGGGTACAGTCGAGGTGAACGACGGACCGAGCTCATCCTCTGACAAGTGGTATCAGAGCCAAACGCTTCCGCGCATGCCGAGAAACAACACAAGAAATTCAAAGATGGAAGGACGAGTGGAGACTTTAGAAGCTCAATTGACACAGATGCGCCAACAACAGACGGAGATGAATCAGATAATCATGACAACATTCCAGCAACAATGCCAACAATTCGAAGCTCTGCGAAAGGAGTTGGGATCAGAAATCAAGAGGAAAGGGAAGGAAGGGCGTAACGAAGGAGAATCTTCCACCGCGAGAACCGATCATAATCAAGGTAACCCTTCTCAGACTCGGTTTAGAGTACCCAAGCTGGAATTTCCAAAATTTTTGGGTGATAAACCGCGACAATGGATTAGGAAATGCGATAAATATTTTCTGTTCAATCCAATGTCTGATGAAGATAAATTGATTACTGCTGCTATGCATATGGAAGGTCCAGCCGATATTTGGTACCTTGAATATGTTGAAGGGAGGGTGGATTTGAGTTGGAATGAATTTACTAACTTGGTCTTGAATAGATTCTCAAACATAGAAGGGAAAAACTTGATAGCACAGTTCAATAAACTTAGGCAAGAAGCTGATGTTATGAGCTACACTATCAAGTTTGAGGAATTAAAATCATTCATGGCCAGTAATAATCGAAGTTTGAATGAAGAATACTTTGTGCAAAGCTACATAAGTGGATTAAAAGAAGAGGTGGCTAGAATGGTAGAGATGTTCTGTCCCAAAACACTTAGCTCAACTATCCAGTTAGCTATGAAGCAAGAAGTCTTGATAAGTTCTTTGGGTAGAGGTCCAAAACAGTTCAGTAAAGCTGTGACCATTGGAGGAGATAGTGTATGGCAGAAAAATCAGGAGGAATTAAAAGGAAAAAAGGCAATCCAAGATAGAACAACAATATTCAAAAAACTGACACCAGAGGAGATAGATACACGAAGGAAGAAAAACTTGTGCTTTAACTGTGATGAACCCTATCATATAGGGCATAAATGTAAGAAAGTGTTCACCATCGTATGTGAAGCTAAAATGGAGGAAGAAACTGAACTGATCTTAGAAGATGGGAATCAGAGGGAGAAGATTATCAAATTTCAGTACATGCCTTAGTAGGACAAACTTCGGCAGACACTATTAAGCTGGAAGGGAGAGTTGATAAACACAGGATTACCATATTGATCGACACGGGCAGCACTCACAGCTTTTTAGATGCTCTCACGGCTAAGAAAATGGGATGTGATGTAGAGTACACCAACCCATTGCAAGTAACAGTCGCGGATGGAGGAAAGCTGCTGTGCAACACGAGGTGCCCAAAATTGAGTTGGGAAATGGGACAATGTAAGTTCAATTCAGCCCTTAGAATATTAAAACTGGGATGGTGTGATATGGTAATAGGGGTGGATTTGTTGAGACAGCTGGGACTTGTTACCTTCAACTTTGATAAACAAAGTATAACATTTCAAAAAGAAGGTAAGTTGGTAATCTTAAAAGGAATACCGTCGGAGGTGTCATTATCTGCGATGACTGGGAAGCAGTTTGAAAAGGCATATAAAAAGAGTAAAGGTTTTATATTTGGATGTGTCTGTATACTAAGTGCAGAGAAAGTCATGGAAGAGAGTAAACCACCACCTGAAATTCAACCTCTCATCTCCAAATACATACACATATTTGAACCACCCACTGAATTACCTCCTAACAGAGCTCATGACCACCATATCAATTTGAAACCAGGAATCCTACCTTTCAAACAAAAACCCTACATATATCCATACATACAGAGGTTGGAAATTGAGAAATTAGTGCAAGAAATGCTTAAAAACGGAGTCATACAGCCAAGTACTAGTCCTTTCTATTCTCCAGTGTTGTTGGTTAAAAAAAAAGATGGGACATGGCGTTTTTGTATTGATTACAGGAAGTTAAACTCTATCACTATCAAGGATAATTTTCCTATTCCTTTGGTTGATGATCATCTGGATGAATTGGGAAAAGCAGCGGTCTTCTCCAAGGTAGACTTAAGGGCTGGCTATCATCAGATAAGGATGGCAAATGCAGATGTATTCAAGACAGCCTTTGTAACTACAAGTGGTATGCACGAGTTTAAAGTTATGCCCTTCGGCCTCACTAATGCCCCAGCAACATTTCAGGCACTAATGAATTCTGTCTTTAAAACATTCCTGAGCAAAAGTGTATTAGTATTCTTTGACGATATACTAATATATAGTCCAGATATGGAATCTCACTTACAGCATTTAGAAGAAGTATTTCAGACATTATCAGATCATCAACTATATGCCAAAGCTTCCAAATGTTCGTTTGGACAAGATCGGTGGAATATCTGGGACATATCATCAGTAAAGAGGGAGTAGCAGCTGATCCAGGTAAAATACAAGCTATGATGGATTGGCAGAAACCGAGAACACTTAAAGCCCTTAGAGGTTTTCTGGGTTTGACTGGATATTACAGAAAATTCATTAGACATTATGGGGTGATTGCTAAACCCTTAACAGAAATGACCAAGAAAGGTCGATTCGTGTGGAGTGAGAAATCTGTAGAAGCTTTTGAACAATTGAAGAAAGCTATGGTAAGTGCTCCAGTCTTAAAATTGCTCGATTTTTCTTCACCCTTTATACTGGAAACAGATGCATGCTATAGTGGAATAGGAGCTGTATTAATGCAAGAAGCTCATCCCTTAGCATTTATTAGCAAAGCTCTGGCTCATAAACATTTGGGCTTGTCCATATATGAAAAGGAATTTCTAGCCATAATCCATGCTATAGAAAAATGGAGAGCCTATCTGCTGCATAATAAGTTCATAATTAGAACTGATCATCAAAGTTTGAAGTATTTGTTGGAGCAGAAAATTTCTACCCCTGTACAACATAGATATCTCACTAAATTGTTGGGGTTCGATTATACTATTGAGTATAAAAAAGGAATAAATAACAGTGTGGCTGATGCTTTGTCAAGAAAGGAGCAGAATACAGGCTTATATGTTGCTATTACAATGTTGAAACCAGCCTGGATGGGAGAAATTCAATTGAGCTATGAAGGTGATAAGAGGGCTGCAGATGCGATTTCAGAATGTTGCACATTGCCTTATAATGTTTCGTTTTTCTCATACTTGGATGGCTTACTAAAATACAAGGGCAAGTTATACTTGGGAATAGCTGGAGGTATAAGAGAGAAGGTGATGCACTTCATGCATACATCGGGATATGGAGGACATTATGGGATTAATGCTACTTACCAAAGGATAAAATCTACATTTTGGTGGCCTGAGCTGAGGAGAGATATTCAAGATTTGATAGCTGCATGCCATCTATGTCAGCTAAGTAAGCACGAGACTGCAAGAGCACCCGGTTTGTTACAGCCTCTGCCTATACCCACACAAGCTTGGCAACACTTGACGATGGATTTCATTGAAGGACTTCCTTTGTCCAATGGTAAAAATTCTCTTTGGGTGGTCGTCGATAGATACACTAAATATGCACATTTCACAGCACTTCATCACCCCTACCTTCTTTTATTGCTCATCTTTTATTGCTCATCTTTTTCTGGATAATATCTATAAACTACATGGTTTACCAGTTAGCATCACATCTGATAGAGACAAGATTTTCACTAGTTTTTTTGGAAGGAACTTTTTGCCGCATTAGGGTGCAACATCATCTTAGTACGGCTTACCACCCTCAAACGGATGGTCAAACTGAGAGGGTAAATCAGTGCCTTGAAACGTATCTACGATGTATGTGCAACCTGAATCCGAAAAAATGGGTGCAATGGGTGCCTCTGGCTGAATTTTGGTACAATACTTCTTTTCATTCATCAATTGCGCTAACACCTTTTCAAGCTTTGTATGGATATGTACCAACTCCACTGGCGATGTCAACCTATACTCAACCACAAGTTATTGGAGTGGAAACCACAATCAGGGAGCGGCAAGCCATTCAAATGCAGTTGAAGAAAGAATTACAGAGAGCCCAACACACCATGAAGATTCACGCAGACAAGAGGAGGAGCTTTAGAGAATTCAATGTCAATGATTGGGTTTATCTTAAACTCAAACAGTACAGGCAAGCATCTTTACGATCTCATCAGTCTTGGAAGCTCAGCCCGCGTTATGCAGGTCCTTTTCAAATTATCGAGAGAGTGGGAGCAGTAGCCTATCGTCTGCAACTTCCACAAACTGCCAAGATTCATCCTGTATTCCATATAAGCCAATTGAAAAAGTGCGTACATCAGGAAGCTCAAGTGTCTTCAAACCTACCAGAATTCAATGAAGAGGGTCATACAATTCTACAACCTGTGCGGATTTTAGCAAGAAGAATAGTCAAACGCGACAATAGGCCAGCAACACAACTCTTGATATAGTGGGCTCATTTACCAGAAGAAGAAGCTACATGGGAGGATTACATTGATATCACTACAAGGTTTCCAGACCTTTTGGCTTGAGGACAAGCCAAATTCAAGGGGGGAAATATGTCAAGAAGAGAGAAATAACAGTGCAACCGAATCAGTTACACTCTTGCCACATCAGCAAAGGCAGTTATAATTGTAGTAGTTAGAGTTGTTAGATAAGATCATTATAAATAGGTTGTGATAGGGGAACGTGATTAAGCTGAAGTTTAATATAAATCATTTTTCATTGTTTCCATGTTCTCAGATTTCATTTTCACACGAGCACTTCAGGAACTTTCATTGAAATTCATCGTCAGTTTCGTAGTCTTGTGTGGGTACAGTCGAGGTGAACGACGGACCGAGCTCATCCTCTGACAATGGGCGGTGGGGCCAATGTTCGACGGTGGTGCTGTGGAGACCACCGCCGCCAATTGTAACACGAACGTCGACGGCAGAGTCCTTGTTATATCCGGAGGCCTGACAGACAACGACGGTTTTGCTTCAAAGAAATAGGGGTGGGTGAGAAGCTTCATTTTCTAATTTATTTATTTAATTGATGACGTGGAGTCCTGTGGCACTTGGGCAACCACGTACAACCGAAAATCAATAGGCTGGAATTTCTATGAATATTCATATACTTTTTTTGAAATGTCAGAGACCAAATAATAATATATCTATATCGAGACTTTTAGCCTTCACATTACGTGTTTGATTACAAATGTTTAATCAGAATGAATATGCTAATTTGCAGCCTATAAATTAGGTAAAACAGATGTATACAGAATCACAAAAAAAAAGCTAACAAAACATTTTCCAGTATGATGCATGGATAACTTGTGACAAGGAGGCTACACTATACATAATGATTCACAAAAAGAACACTGAATAGTGCGAGTATGAAGAAGGCATTGTAATAATAGCCAATTCTTCTCTGAAGTATGAATATTTGTGGTGAAGGTAGATGTTTTGGCAGCCTCGTTGCATTTCAGTCGATGGCACTTCCTTCCGATCCAGTAGGGCCGTTGAGTTCTCAGAGCTGCTGTCACCTGCCCTTGATGGCCAACCCTTCTGGTAGTTATCATTTCTGATGCAGAGATGCGAAGCATTCATGCCGCAACCTGTACTAGGGTGTAATGAGTGAAGAAAAAGCAATTCCCTGAATTACATCATCCCAATTCCCACATCCTCAAAAAAAATTTCAAGTTAAACATGTGATTAATATATATATATATATATATATATAGAGAGAGAGAGAGAGAGGCAAAAGAAGAACAAAAGAAACCTTTCAAGGATCATCATAGAGATAGTTATGTAAAGGCAAAGTGAGAACTCATAGGATCACAATACAAATCATCCACCTTTTATCAGCAAACCAATACAAGGATGCAATGTGACAATGCTTGGCACAAATATATTGGAGAATGGAAAAAACAACAAAGCAATCACCAGTTACAGCTTTTTTCTCTACTATAAAGCAAAGGTATATAGAACTACAAGCCCATCCAACATTAGGCTTGCAGAACCATAACAAAGACCAACAAACCAAGACAAATCCAATACAATACACACAGACTTTAAGTTATGGCACAATAACGTGGCTACAGGGTCGTACCTTCAGCTCCCTCTTTTATACCAAGCTAAGTGCCTTTCTTAAACTGTAATCTTTTCCTGATACAGAAAGAAAGATACAGATCAACAATCACAAATATAACCAGAAACTATTCGGGCAAACATATTTGAAGATATATCATACACACCTGAAGGAAACACTGTACAAGCAAAGCCAATGTAAACTATCACAAGGGAGACATTGGTTCACAAGTTTGCATCAAAGATAGACTCAAATGGGCATAAGATATCTGAAATCTTTTCAGCATTTTCGTAAGAGTCAGTTACTAAAACAAAAGTTTCTCGCCTTTGCTGGGTCTCAACTGGCTGTAAAACTCAGTGAAGTCTAACCGAAACATAAGGAACTTCAAGTCAACATGTTTTTGTATGGGCAATTGAGAAATAAAACCCTCAAAAACAGTTGAATATTCCTTTGCAAGAGCATCCAAGTCTTGTGCCATGTTTTGGAGAAATTCACCAGCGCGTCTTGTTATGTCTTTCCTGCCTTCACCTAACCATGGATCCTGGTCAGAAGTTTTGTTGCTAGAAACTTTCTTCACCCCCACTTTGGCACGAGAAGTAGAGTCCGCCGTTCTACATTTTTCACAAATAGCTAAAATAAGTAAAGAGGAGTTTTATTTTTCGTAAAATTTTGTATTCTATAATTTTCATAGCGAAAAGTAAGGTACAGGAGAAAATCAATACCTTGACTGCAGCTCGTATATGCCTTCATAGAGTCGATCTGCATGACTTCGGAAGCGCAATATGAGATCAAATAGAACAAAGAGTGTCTTGTTAAGATTTTGGGACCGTTCACCAAGGAGAGACTTGTCAACAATTGAATAAAGGTACTTCTCATGTGCTCCAAGTAGGTCATCAAGATCTTTAGCTGCTTCCAATTCCTTCGAGAAATCAGACCATGATTCCTCCAAGACTTCAAACATTATATAGTACTGTAGATTTGAAACAAAATGATTCATCTCATCCCAGAGAACTTGGCACTTCCTTGATGTCAATATCAACTGCAATTTAACAGCCTGTGGCAACTTAGAAAAGTACCGAGAAGTAACACAATTCGGTTTCATCATTTTCCAAACACCAATAAGTGCGTGCTCTACCCTTCTAAGCTTCCACAAAAAGTTAAAAATTCTCAGATACCTTGACATAACAGATTCTGTGAACACAGTATTCAAGGGGACTCTAGCATCATATTCCAAAGAAAACACATCCCAGCCTCTATCCCCTGTGTTATGCGGCATCATTTTCACCCTTAACCTATCAAGTATGTCAGGGTCATCATATTGGGCATTTGATGATCTAATTGCACTTTCAAGTAATCCGGCTACCTTGAATGAGCTTATGGCATTGGCAGCCTCAGACAGATCTGGACCAACAACATCCATTAGGTACTGAACAAAATCACCTTGCCCAAGAAGTAAATATCTCTTGATTGCAAGGCAATGTTCCTTGAACTTATACTGTTTAAACATTACGTCCAACAAATGCCTGTCTATCCGTTTTGCTGCTTCTGTAACCAAAGATTCAAGAGCATCAGTCTCACCATACCCAAGACCACCTCTCCTGGTACTGGTCCCAGCTGCAGCTGCTGCTTCAGTTGCAGTGTCAGCCCAACCTTGATCATCACAACAAACTCGAAGGAAATTAATAGACTTTCCCGTCCTTAAGATGCGCTGAGCAAGGGACGGAGAAATGAAAGTAGGAAGCATTGCTGCATGAAGCCGATAACCTTCCCTCCAGAGAGATTCTGCTTTTACTGGTTGACCTAAGACAAAAAACTCTGCAAAGATATCCTCCAGCTCCCCCTCCAAAACCCAACTCCTAACCATTTCAAAGAGCGGGGAGCACACCCTACGGAGTAACCTGTTCATAAAATCATTTACAAGGGGATCACCATGTTGAGCATGCATATGAATAGCCCCAGCCATGGCGCCACCTTTTAAGACCTTACAGCTATCAACTAAAACAGCCATAAGCTTCATCTTCACCATGGGCTCAGTAAACCAAACTGACAGCCTCCTCAATGAGAGATAGTTACCAGAGCTTGCATTTTCTGAAACTAATGGAATCGGATTCATTGCTTGTGCTTCAAGCACTGCCAGTAGCTTATAATAATCTGATAATTCATCTTGCAATGCAGCACAAAAAGCCTGTCCAACAGTTCCAACATCTTCAGCTGGATACCTAGCCATACTATCTGTTATATACCCCTTCACTTTCCTAAAAAGCCAACCAAGTTCACAGAGCTTCCGGACCATAACCCTAGTAGCTCTTGGCACCTTAACAAATTCCGGAAGAACATATGCATTAACGTTCTCATCAAATTTTACATACTTCCCATCAATCCCTTGACACGCATAGAGAACATCTCTCACCAAAACCAGTTCAGAAACCTCATTTTCCTCCTTTATCAAGTCCACAAACTCCCTGTATGCCATATCACGAATATTTTCGGGGTCCTTAGATACCAACAACATGCCTCCACCAAATTGTTTCTCCAAATGCTCTCTTGCATTCAACCCCCTGGAATTACCATCCAAACCCTTGAGTTTCTTCATATTTTCAGTCAAACTACTAAAGCTATTAAAATTAGCACCTAATTTTTTTTCACATCGATCACTCCCCAATTTCTCCAAGTTAGTCAACCCCCTCGAATTTCTAACAGACTCAGACGAACTCCTCATACCATCGTAGCCGTTGCTAATCCCTCCAACCTTCGAATTATTTATCAATTTCCCAAACCCACCAGAACTACTACTCCGCCCATCACTCTCATATAATGCGGGTAACCCGCCGGCCAATGCAGAATCTAAAAATCCGTTAGAAATCATATTAGGGAACTGGTTTTTACTAATTTTCCGATCCTCCGATATGGTCTTCAGCAAGTACAGCACAGCCCACTTATTCTTCACGCTTCCGAGCCCATTTTTCAGAGAAAATTTCGCGTAGAGATCCGCAAACGTTAGGGCTTCGGAGGACTTACCGGCTGTGGCAAGACGCCTCTTGATAGATTCCGCCATGGCGGCATCGTCCACCGCAATGGACGGCGTCATGCGGCTGGACAGTATCCGGTGCGCGTATTTCACGGCTTGATTATACTCTTGTTGGGTAGGAGCGGAGGCGCTAGGGTTTTGAGGGTTGGAAGTGTAGAGTAACCGTTGCACTAGCTCTTTGACCAGATCTACCACTCTCTGGTCATCATCTTCCATGGCGGCGGCGATAGCGGCGGCGGCGGCGGTTATAGCGATTTTGATTTTCAATATTGGGCGGGTAAACGAAAAATGTTTTTGATGGGAATAAATTGCATACAGCCGAGGCTCAGTTTTCTCTCTGCTTACTTCATTTGTATTATTCCAAAAGAATTCATGTGATTCGAGTTTTGAATTTCTTGCTTTTGTGGTTTACCGACAATAGAATATAATCTTCAGCAGTTTCCACTTAAAAGCAAAGCATGTCTTGAAATTTTGTCAAAGTAAAAAACTTCTGTGTGTATATTATAAATATTGTATATATGCCATATGTTTTTTGAAACCATATTACTTAAATGCATATCAATTTTTAAATTGATCGATCACTTCTAAATATTTTTAGATCATTTGCAAAAGTTATGACATATTCATGATTTCATGGTCTTAAGAGCCTGTAAAGCAAAATAAAATTTTATATATTTAAAACATGTTTATAATAATTCTTTAGAAATTTGAAATCCTAAATTCAACCTAATAGTTGCGCAAATTCAACTTATAGATAAACATTAAACGTTAAATAGATTGCTTACTTCTTTTAGATAAATACAATAAAAAATAAGCGATCGTTTTTAGTATGAAACTTCAGAAACTTAAATGAAATTACGGGACCAACACAAAAATAAATAATGAGTATAACTACAAAATCTAAATGTGAGTCCAATAATTATTGAGCGTGATTGCAAAATGAATAACAAAATCCAGGCTGTTGAATATTATCTAGACATTGGAGGCCCAATTCATTAGCCCAATAATACTATCAACAATAATTATAATCAGATTCGGGCCAGCTCAGGGCCCACAATGCTTGGCCCGCTTTCCAGGTAATCCAATTCTAATTCCATTATGTTGTAAAATGATTGCCTTATTATTTGTTGTTACCTCTCATCAAAAAAACAAATGAATGTTTCTATGGACCCATTTTCTATTTGAAATTTAAAATTATTCTTTAGTTATACTATACACTCTAATGTCTCACTATTATGTTATTTTGGAATCAAAACAGACCTTCATTTTTTATTTTGGAATTATGGGATGAAAAGGTATTTGAATTCATATTGTGAACTTTCATTCTTATGAATAGAGATACTATTATTGAATTGCCAAATCCTTATACACTTCGAATAATATTATTGCGACTAATCTTTAAAAAAAAGATAGGTTATTGACGCATAAATACACAAATTTTAGGCCTATTTTGATTTTTCTCACGAACTTTAAAAATTATCACAAAATACACAAACTTAATCACTTTAGATATTTTACCACAATTTCACATTCAGACTAAATTAAATCTAATTTGACATCTAAACAATTTACCATATAAAACGTCAGTGATATAAACGACATCGTAGAAAGATTATATCAATTATTTTGATCACAACTAGAACCAGGCGATGAAACAAACGAGAAGATATAATTTTTGTAATGATGGTTGACGCGATGAATCCTATAAATCAAAAAATCTGATTTATTTTGATGGAACGTAAATGTTTTATGTCTTCTCTCTATGATGTTGTTTATATCATTAACTATTTTGCTTTAGTAAATTTTTGAAATATCAAGTTATATCTAATTTGATCTAAATTTAAAATCGTGATAAAATTAATAAAACGATAAATTATGAAAAAATTAAAAATTAAAATGGACTCAAAGTTGGGATAATAACTCCAAAGAACATATGTTTCTTTCATAAGAAAAAGTGCTCGGACATTAATGTCACACTAATTGATTCGTGACTTGTTTTTAATGGGGTAATAAATTAGCATTGGGAATGAATATGGACACCAAAGAGTGAGAAGTAGTGGGCTAGACTTAAAACTCACAAATTGATCATTCACACACACACAACACAAAGCACTTGCAAATTGAATTTAAATTTTCAAAGATTTGAGAACAGGTTCCAACAATTTCAACTGCAATCCCTTCTGTCCAGACCCCATAACCACATCAAAACCTTTTTCCTTTCACTTGGCAAAGAGATAGATGACAAGAACTGAAAACAAAATGTGAATTCAGTGTCAGAAGACAAAGCATAAGACAACTGCATCTTGCTGCATGGCCCATTTCACTTTCTTCCGACCCAGGTAATGAACATTGATTCCTGCAAAACTGTTGTCTCTTCTTTGTAACTGAAAACAGTAAAAAACTGTACTTGTGTTGTTGGGTTCTTGATTTTGAACTCAGAAAAGGTGTGAAATTTCTAATCTTGTAAATGGGATGAATAACGACAGTGATGTTGAAGATCTCGAGTTATTATTTATTTGTTTTGTTTTGCTCAAGGTTGTCTGCTATTGTTGATATAGATATAAAGACTCAATCTTATTATTTGAATTTTTGATGGATTTAATCTCAAATCACTAAATCAGCATCTGTCTTGTTTGACCCTTTTCCCAATTTTCTGGTTTTGTCCGTGTTGGAATATTTTCTCTTTATTTTTCCTTTTCTTTCTAATATTAGCATTTCACCTTTCTGGGAATGTGAGATATGCTTGTTTTATTCTTGTTCCTTCTCCTATAAGGATTTTAGTTGGGTTTTATATTGTTACACATGGAAAATGTTTGTTTAAGGCAAAATAGAGTGAGAAAGTAGAGATGGAGTGAGCCTATTGGTTTCCTTTCTCTCTCCTTCTCTGATGCAGAGCCCATTTGGAATTTTTAATTTGTGTAGTCCTTCATATTTCACATATATACACTGCTGGTGGAAAGAGGTTGAACACAAACCAGAATTGTAATCAGAGAAGTATAATGATTGAGGATGAAAGTAGACTAGTGGTTTGAGATGCAGTAATTTCTTCTTCTTTCTACTCTGAATCTTATTCCTTTCTCTGCAATCCGTTTTGGCATCTTGGCTTTGATAATAAGGCTTTTGGTGTGATAAAATATAGTGAAATTGGCTAATTTTTGCGTTGATTTATTTCCCTTTTAAGATTATTCGTTTGTCTCTTTGCTATTAGATGGTAGTCAACAGCTAATCCCATGGATTTGAAAATTTTGAGTTTTTTATATTTAGTAGGCACAGAATATTAGTTGGGATGGTGAAGAAATAATGTTGAAATGGTTGCTCAGCTATCAGTTCATATGTAGAGGTTGTGTTACTTAAGCTGGGACCTTTTGAGGTGCTGGCATCCATTCCTCGAGTCTATGACATCGTTATTATTGCATTTCTTTGTCATTGGAAAACATTGCAGTTAGTAGATATTTTTACCTTCGTATTTTCATCCTTGCTGAAGGAAATGGAAGTCCAGTGTATCATGTCAACCCTTTGAAAATTTGAAATGAGTAAAAAGTTTCATGTGAAGCTGTACACGTGTTTTCTGTTCATAGTGATCGATCGCTCAAAGAGTCGCTTTCGTTACATGTCATGATAGCAACAAATCCATATTCTTGAAAGAGAAACCTTTATCTTCTTATGATTTTGAATTGAGGGTTGGTGGTGGAATCTATTCTGATCTAAGTTAGTTTTATAATCTACCAAACCCCACCAAATGTTTAGGAAATGGAAAACAAAATGTCTAATAATTAGGTCAGGGGTGATTATTTAACTACATAAGTTTCCAACTATCTTAAGTGGGTATATTAACAGTAGTGTCCTCTGTCCACTTTGTCACATCTTCTTCCTAATTAGAAACTTTCTTAGCTAAAAACTGGAAGTGGTCTTTTCTCTGATCTTGATGCTCTTCTTGTTTGATCGTTGTTGGCAGTCGATACTTTTGCTTTGGAGAATAGATTGCTAAATAAGTAAGTTCAGTGTTGGATTTCTGTGTCTGTGCTCGAATATTCTTGGATTCTACATCACTATGGCTCCAGGGAGTAGTGCCTTCAAAGAGGTTGTCGAATCACATCCAAAACAAACGAATCATAAAACATTGAAAATGAAAGCAGAGAGTGGTACTGTAAAGACTAATATCTCACAGGCAGAGAAACACAGCATACACGGTGTTCACGAGCTTCTTCAGTGCCCAACTTGTGCAGATTCGATGTATCCTCCTATTCATCAGGTTTATACTTCAAATTCTCCTTCGATTTTACCTTAATGACACTTGATCCTGTCCTTGCTGTCTTGGATTCGAATTTGTTTCTCGCGAGCTAGTAATATGGATTGATATTCTTGAAAAACGAGGCGTGAAATCTTTGTAGAAATTTTATGTTATTCAATTCTATGCAGTGTCCAAATGGCCACACTTTGTGTGCAAACTGCAAAAGAATGCATAACTGCTGCCCGACTTGCCGTTTTGAGCTAGGGAACATAAGGTGTTTAGCTTTGGAGAAAGTGGCTGAATCTATGGAGCTTCCCTGCCGATATCAGAGCTTAGGCTGTCAAGATTTGTTTCCATATTATGAAAAGGCCAAGCACGAGAAACATTGCCCATTCCGACCTTACACCTGTCCTTATGCAAGCTCTGAGTGCTGTGTAACCGGCGACATCCCGTTCCTCGTGGATCACTTGAAGGAGGATCACTCCGTTGATATGCACGACGGATGCACTTTCAACCACAGATATGTCAAGTCGAAGCCCCATGAAGTCGAAAACGCTACATGGATGCTAACTGTAAGTCATATTATGCTTCCTTAACTTCAAAATTCTACTGTAATGAGCCAAAACATATTTTCTCTTCAAAGAATGAATAGATAAGAGTTATTTTCTCTTCAAAGAATGAATAGGTAGAGTTAACAAGAGCTTAGGTTCCAGAAACCCTAGAATTTTTTTTTCTCTGCCCACCGCGCCCTCTTGTCTCCGCATCAATGGCGCCCATCACAGCAACTACCACGGTTGTGCAGCTTCAAGCGCCGACCCATTTTCCCATCAAATTGACATCGTCGAATTTTTCGGTTTGGAGTCGTCAAGTCACTTCTACCTTAATCGGGCTTGATCTCATCGGATATGTCGATGGCTCGCTTCCTGCTCCATCATTGGGACCCTTTGGGGACGTTCTGTTTGGTGGATGAGATGAGATAGCTAATATTGATAGGATAGAGTATGATTGGATTATGGATCATTAGTTTTTTTGTTTGGATTTATTGGTTGTGGTGTAGGATAAATTGAAGAATTATGACTAAAATATTTAATATAGTATAATACCAAGATGCCCTTTTGATAGAAGGGCCAAAACGCAAAAAATCAAGGGCATAGAGTACTATAATAATTTTGGTAAGTTTATTTTTGGAATCATTCATAGGTCGATTCATTCAGACCAAACATGTGATTAAGTTAGGTTATTTCATCAATCAAGCCTTGTCGATCAAACCAAATAGCGCCCTTTAAGTGTCTTGAACTAAATTTAATGATCAAAACGACATTTAGGAGAATCTAGCTACTCCCATTGCTTCAAAAATCGTGTTTCTGCCAATAGAACTTGTGTATGCAACTATGAACTCTGCAAGTTGAAACTTAGGCTCCCCGTCCCATTATTATGCAGGTTTTCAACTGTTTTGGAAGACAGTTCTGCTTACACTTTGAGGCTTTCTTGCTCGGGACAGCACCCGCCTACATGGCCTTCGTTCGTTTCATGGGGGAGGAGAGTGATGCCAGGAAGTTCAGCTACACTTTGGAAGTCGGGGTGTTTGGGCGTAAGCTCATGTGGCAAGGGGTTCCAAGAAGCATTCGCGACAGCCACAGGAAAGTACGCGACAGCCAAGATGGACTGATCATTCCGAGGAGCTTAGCGCTCTACTTCTCTGCCGGTAGTGGTCAGGAGCTTAAGCTGAGGGTCACCGGTCGGATTTGGAAAGTGTGAGGTTGCCGAATACCGATCGATTGTACAGTTTGTCTGAAGTCTGCGCCTCTCAGATCTTACAAGGCCATATAGCAGCTAGCACCAACGTTTGATGCTTGATTATATGTTGTTGTATCATGGGAATCAGTTTTTTGTTGGCCCTTTCGGATCTATGAGGATGCTTGCGTATTTTATATTTCCTTTTGATGAAAAATTGGACCTTCTTGAAATGGAGCCTTTTGTTTATACTTCACTGATATGGCAAAGTTGTTGCATGTAATAAGTAAAAAAAATTTAAAAACTTTAATAAAAAGAATAACTGAAATTACACAAACGCACACAAGGAGCAGGGTCCGGCTTGTCCGTGAAGAAATTGAGGTGGTCGCCTCGTAGGGGTGAGAATCGGGATGGGACCGGGTACCCGTCCCGAGTCCCGAAGTCCCGAAAATTTGCATTTTGTGTCGGTCCGGTCGATCGGGACTTGGGACTCGGTCCGAAAATATTCAATTTTTAGTCTGTCCGATCCGGTCCGAATTTAAATGTCCCGAAAGTCCGAATGTCCCGAAATTACCCCATACATCCCGAAATTACCGAAAATCTCAAAATACCCGAATTTATGAGTGAGAGAATTGAAGAAAACAAAGTATTGATTTAATTCAAAACATATATAATCGGACTGGAATTTTCGAGCGGGACTCGGGACTCGATACCGAACATATAAATTTCGGTCTGGTCCGGTCCCGAACAGTAAATTTCGGGACTCGAGGTCCGAATCCGTCGGGACTCGGGTCGGGACGGAATTTCCAGTCCGGTCCCAAATTCTCGACCCTATCGCCTCGTGCCCTTTAGAAAATCCTTTTAACCTTAAGGTTAGTATCATAAATAATATTTTTTGCCTATGTTACTTTCTCTTTTCACTTTTCTAATTTTCTTCTTTATTATTTCACTTTATCATTCTTCAACCTTCTTATTTAATATGTTCTATTTATATTTAATACTATTAACTAAGAATATATACAATTTTAAAATTAATATCATTTGTCCTCAATGTGTGTCAAACACAAAAATGCTCTTAAACTCACTAAATGTTTATGTAATTCTTTCATATTGAGAATCATGTTCATTATTGTATCTCCCCAATCTTAAAATCATTTAATTTTTTGTTGGATATTGTAATTGTATCTTGTGATTTCAAATTTTTTGGTTTTTGTTTGTTAGTGTAATATATCATGTTAATTTTGTTAGCTTTGTCGGTCTAAAATATATAATTAGTTTAGACTATTTATGTTGTAGAGTACTATTAATTATCTAATTATGAACAACCTAGAAAGTAAGAGATGTGTATAGATAGAATAGTCTGTAATGTCCCATAGGTCCATCAAATGGTTAAGGTGGGTTCCTTTGGCCGAGAGATCACAGCCTCACAGGTTCGAACCCCACTAAACGTCTCTATGAGTTTGAGTCTGTCACACCTGGTTTTTCAAATATGGTTTACCTGTCATGTATGGTTTGTAGGCTATTGTACAGGAACGTGGAATTTACCCAGTACACACTGTAGTTAACGATTACGGGTTCCCCGTGATATCCAAAAAAAAAAAAAGAATAGTCTGTAATAAAAAAAATCTAGAAAATAAATCACAAACTTACGTAAAGTAAGTGAGGACATTGAAACAGTGTGAGGTGATTTAGAGCTCAAATGGGATAAGGTCTGGTAGCCCAAATGAAAGGTGGAGTCTAACAGAGCTCTTTTGGCAAACTACGAACCTCATGAATCCACTTTGTGTAATGAGGTTAAGAAATGGTGGGGTGGGGATCTCAATATATTATGTTAAAACTTTTTCGGCAATTATTGTTGGAACCAAATTTCTGAAAATATGTTTACATTTAAATGTCACTATTCCACACTAAATACATCTGCAGAAGTCGTGTGCGTGTGTTGGTTTAGTGGTAGAGTAGTTAATACCCGATATTAAAAGTTTCAGGTTCGAGTTCTACTGTGACGCGGTCTTTAAATTTCTGTATTTAATTTATCAAAAAAAAGAAAAAATAGATCTGCGAAATTCAATTGCAACGTTGCATTTTTCTTTTCTTTCTAATTTACAGTTATTATTCCATAATCTACATATTATAGAAATAAGACAGTTGCCCGATGTTTGGTGCCACTCATCCACTAGCTAATGTAGTATTTACAAAAAAATCTAATTAATTTATATGCAACGCATACGTTTAATCATAATTGATCTCTTGGATTGTGCAACGCATACGTCGAAAAGTGTTATATTTACAAAAAAATCTAATCTAATTATAACAAACATAATTGTCGAAAAGTGTTTAATCATAATTGATCTCTTGGATTGTGCAACGCATACGTCGAAAAGTGTTTTTTTTTTGAAAACAAGGAACAGATTTTATTGAGAACACGAACATGGAGAATGTAGAAGACCCGCCACAAAGGTTGGGGGTTCATTCCAAACATGCGATGTATCAAAATTTAAAGTGCTTTCCGCTAAACAATGAGCTATAAGATTAAACTCTCTAGTAATATGCTTAACATGAAGATTCCCCTCCCTATCCAACTCTAGCCTACAATTAGCCGCAAGTGCACCCAACTCCGAAAGGTCTTCGACAGGTGACTTAATGGCATCGCATGTAGTTTTGCAGTCCGACTCGATAATGCACCTGCCAATGTTGAGGCTTTTGATCCATGAAAGAGCCTCTCTAATCCCCATAATCCCACCTTCCTCCACTTTAAACAACCCAATCTTCCTAAGAACCTTAGCCGAAACAAAAGTTCCCTTGAAATCCCGGATGCAAATGCCGACGCCGATCGAATGTTTCTCTTCAGAAAAAAGCTGCATCCACATTGCATTTAAACCACCCATCTTCCAGGTCATGCCACCCATGGCATCTCCTCTGCGAGCCGCCCCTCCCTCTCAGATGCTTTGCCTCTTTAGACGTCAGTCAGCTTACACGGAACTCCTCGGTGAGCATGCACGATCTATCCGGGGTCGAAAAAATCTGATCCCAACAATCCTTGTTCCTATCCTTCCATATCTGCCACATAACCATGCTTATCTTAGCCGGGCAATCTCCCTCCCCTCTACTGAGTATGATGAAGAGAGCTTCCTCAAAAACGTTAGTCTCCCCCAAGATCTTTTCGAGAAATCTGTCTATTCCTACCCATTTCCAGCAATTGGACGCAAACTAGCACGAAAATAGGGAATGCCAAACCGTTTCCATGTCTCTACGGCAAATGCTGCATTTCCCTTCCACCTCCACACCCCTAATCCAAAGTTTGCTTTCGTGGGAAGGTTATTACGGGCAGCTCGCCACAGAAAAACCCTGACTTTCTGTGGAACCTCAAGCTTCCATATGAGTCCTCATCTTCCTTCCAAGGCCCACGTATTGTTTAAGGTGAGCGAGCAAGCGAGTTTGTACGCCGACTTCACGAATAAATCCCGTTATTCGAGAAATGCCAAATAACCTTGTCAGCCGGAGAACTTGGCACTAAAGGGATGTTGCTAATCTCCTTGGCATCTCTAGCATTAAAAAAACCCTGAATGCATACGCGATCCCAACCGCTGCCTCCCGGGAGCATTAGATCCCTGACCTTCAAGTTACCTAAGGAATCAGCAGCGCTACTAGAAGGGAAAAAACTGTCATCTTTGCGCAACCAAGGGTCTCCGAACACCCTGATGTTCTCACCATTTCCCACCCTCCAGCGCACACCTCTTCTAACAAGATCTTGCGCTGCGCAGATACTCCTCCACGTAAAGCTTGGACTGCCTCCTACCTTAGCTGATAAGAAGTCGCTCCTCGGGAAGTATTTGGCTCTCATAACCCTGCTAATGAGCGCCTCCGGCTCATTCATAATCCTCCAGCCGATCTTCCCGAGCATGGCTATATTGAACAGTTGAAGACTTCGGAAATTCAAGCCACCCTTGTCCTTTTCCACACACAGCCTTTCCCACTTCATCCAGCAAATGCCCCGGATCGTGTTAGACTTTTCCCTCCACCAAAACTGTTCATCATTCTTTCCAGCTCCTCAATCGTGCCTGAAGGGAGAATGAACGTGGTCTGCAGAAAGCGGGAATAGCCTGCGCAACTCCTTTAAGAAGGACTTATTTCCCTGCTCTCGATAACTTCTTGTCCTGTCATCCTTGGATATGCTTCCATAGCCTCTCTTTAAGATACCCAAAAATCTCTTTCTTTTTCCTTCCGATTAGAGAGGGTGAACCAAGGTATCGACCCGTATTTAGAGGATGAAACACTCCTAGCGCCCTCGATAGCCGGCCCCTATCTAGATCTCCCACATTTCTGCTAAAGAAAATTCCAGACTTTTGGTAATTAATGGCCTGCCCCGAAGCTTCCTCATAATTATCCAGGATATTCCTTAACTTAGAGCATTCCTCCGTAGTAGCTTTGTAGAAAAACATGCAGTCATCGGCGAACATAAGGTGAGAAATTGGAGGTCCCGTCCGGCCCATTCGGATACCATGCAAACTACCTCTAGCTACTTCAAAGTTCAGACTAGAGGATAGCCCTTCAGCACAAAGGATAAATAGGTAAGGTGATAATGGATCCCCTTGTCGAAGCCCCCGCTTGGGGAAGATAGGACCAATTAACTCTCCATTTACGAGGATATCGTATTTAACCGATTTGACACACATCTTCATCTAGCTTCTCCACTTCGTCCCAAACCCCAGCCGCGCCAAGACAAAATCGAGGTACTCCCAATTCACTCTATCGTACGCCTTGCTAATATCGATTTTCAGCGCGATATCCCGGAGAAAAATTAACGGCATTAATAAGCTTCAAAGGGAAGATGGCAGCTGGGAGAGCAAGGCTGAAGATATTCGGGAGGTAGCAGTGAATATTTTAAGGATCTGTTCAAGGCTCCCAACACAAGCCAGGTGCAGGACGCGAGTACGAGCAGGTTGCACTCATTCATTACAGAAGAGTCAAATGGTGAGCTGGTGAAGCCGCTTCAGCTTGAGGAGGTTAAGAAAGCTATTTTTCAGATGCACCCGGACAAGTCACCCGGCCCGGATGGTTTTAACCCTCTCTTCTATCAGAAATTCTGGACCCATCTGCATAAGGATATTTTCTCGCAATGCTGCAAATGGCTTGACGAGGGGAGGTTGCCGGAGGATCTGAATCAAACGACGATTGTCCTTATTCCCAAGGTGGAGAACCCTACCAGCATGAAGGAGCTCAGACCTATATCCCTCTGCAACGTTTTATACAAGATCCTGTCGAAGGTTCTTTGTAACAGGTTGAAAAGTATTCTTCCGGCTTTAGTGGGTTCTGCTCAGTCTCCTTCGTTGAAGGAAGAGCGATTCAAGATAACATCATTATTGCTTTTGAAGCGATTCACTCCATAAAAAGGAAGACGAGGGGAAAAGTGGGAGACGTAGAAAAGTGTTATATTTACAAAAAAATCTAATCTAATTATAACAAACATAATTGTCGAAAAGTGTTTAATCATAATTGATCTCTTGGATTGTGCAACACATACGTTTGTTGATCATGAGATTTGGAAACTATGTTTTGAAGATTGAGGTTTTAACTGGAAATAAATCTGACGTAAGAGTTTTGATTATGAGAATATAGATTTTTTTCAGATTCGCCTCCTTTTCAAATTCGAACAGAAATAATTCTCTCGTATTGTTTCGATGCAATGATAATCAACAAAAGTAAAAAATATTAGATTTTCTCTAGAAACCAATTTTCTCTCATTGTTGTTTTAAGAGTACGAAGCTGTAATTTTCTCAAAATTTGATATGCGACAAAGATAATAATAATAATGCATGTATAACAAACATTGTTTACAATGAAGTGTTTCAAAATTTATAGTTTAGGAATTTGTATTCAGGTTTTAATTTTATTTGAATTAATAATTTATTTTTTATTAATGCTTAGTTCATATTATTTATTTATTATCAATATCACAAGCTATGGTAACTTATTTAAACATACAGCTGTCATATTTTCCTCACAAAATATGGTACAATTAAAAAAGTCTATATAAACCAATTCTTTTAAGAAAATCATCATACATCTAAATGAATTCCATAGAGAGATATGAGAGAGAAAGAAAATAATTCTACCTAAGATATTATCCTACTCAATATTCCGGTATCGGAAAAATATTCGAACAGTAAATTAATTAATGTATTTATCAAAGTTCGGGATATTTAAAAATATTTAAAAGTTGAGACTATAAACTAAAAATCATTCAAAGTTGTGTCATAAACTATAATTAACCTTTCATTTTATTGGTAAATTGATTATATCATTTGTGTATATTTTCATAATATCACTACGAATGTAACGAATATGAGTCTTTCAAAATCTATAAAGTCTGCGGTTTTACACTTACATGTTTATAATTTGTAATTTAGTTATAATTTTTTTTTATCTATAATTATTGTGCGGGTGGTGTACTAGTACTATTAATATAAATATAATCAAGCCGAGAATAATTTGTTGTTGATCGAATTTATTCCTTAAATTATGCAAGAAATATTACCCTACATATTTCAGTTATGGATCGTATATATAATACTGTTTTGTGGCATGATTTGGAGTTGAAGTAGACGTGCAAGATGAAGGCAGGCACGTAGATTTGCGTTCTGCATGTGAGCGGTTAAAAAGAGTTTGCATGCGTATTTCTCGCAAAAACAAAACAGAAACAGAATATGTCTTGAGAGAGACATCTTCTGTCATCTTCTCTCCCTCCATTTTCAGCTCATCTTTCTGTCTCTTTACAGGTTCCGATCTCTTCTTCTTCATCATGTTTCTTGTCTGAAAATGATCTTTGATCCATTCTCTAATTACATGCTTATATCTCTATCAAATGTGCGATTGATTGTAGGAGTACAGCCGCCTATTAAGAGATAGCAAGTGTGGGCTTCGATCTCTAGGACGTTTGCGTAAGCTAAAGATTGCTGCTGCCACCACCTCAGATTTGAACGATGTTGTGTTGCGGAGGAGCAGAGGAGGAGCCTAATCCTCCGCCCAACCAATACACTGCTCCGCCCAAGGCCGGCATTCCCTACGCTGGCGGCGGTGGAGGTACGTACAAATGATCATCATCATTCATCTCTCTCTCTCTCTCATGATGTCTTATTCGTTGAATATATATGTAGGCAATGGCAGAGGAGAGCCGAGGTCTGGGGCAAGAAATGGACCGCCGCAGAAAGCGTTGCCTATTGAGATACCAGCATTGTCATTGGGTGAGCTTAATAGACTGACTGGTAATTTTGGGACTAAGGCCTTGATCGGAGAGGGATCCTACGGCCGCGTCTACTACGCCAAGCTCAGCGATGGCCGTGAAGCCGCCATCAAGAAGCTTGACACCACATCAGCCGAGCCAGACTCTGACTTCTCAACCCAGGTCCAAAAAAATAGAAAGTTGAAAACTTTGTTTATTTTAGGAGAATTTGGAATAGGTGTTTGAGGCTGAAGGAGGTTGTGGTTTTGTTTGTGCAGTTATCTATGGTGTCGAGGCTCAAGAATGAGTATTTTGTGGGGCTGCTTGGCTACTGCCTTGAAGCAAATACCAGAATTCTGGCCTTTGAGTATGCTACAATGGGATCTTTACATGATGTGTTACATGGTATAGATTATATATGTATAATATAACATGAGTTGGTGTAATGGAATTCTTGAATTGTTTTGAGATAAAGTGGTTATTTGTATGAAAATGCATGTTGTTGCAGGTAGGAAAGGGGTGCAAGGAGCTGAGCCTGGGCCTGTTCTGACATGGAATCAGAGAGTGAAGGTCGCATTTGGGGCTGCAAAAGGGCTTGAATTCCTGCACGAAAAGTGTCAGCCTTCGATTGTTCATCGTGATGTTAGATCGAGCAACGTGCTTCTGTTCGATGATTTCGTCTCCAAGATTGCTGATTTCAGCCTCACGAACCAGTCCTCAGACACAGCAGCCAGGCTGCACTCCACAAGAGTCCTCGGAACATTTGGCTACCACGCTCCAGAGTCAGTTGATTGATTCACTTTACATTCATAAAGGTTGTGATAGGGCAAGCTCTGAACAGTTTGGTTTGTGTGGTGATCTCGCCCAGGTACGCGATGACAGGGCAGATAACTCAGAAGAGCGATGTTTACAGCTTCGGGGTCGTGCTTCTAGAACTTCTCACTGGAAGGAAGCCAGTAGACCACACCATGCCGAAAGGCCAGCAGAGTCTTGTCACTTGGGTTAGCGCAGTTTTTGCTTTTATTTTTTCTTTGGTGCATGCTTCTTATTCAAAATGTTCATCAATAAATCCGATTTTTGCCTCCCTTTTCCTCCAGGCAACTCCAAGATTGAGTGAAGATAAGGTGAAGCAATGTGTTGATCCCAAGCTAAAAGATGATTTTCCACCAAAGGCTATTGCAAAGGTCTAGAAACACACTACTCTCTCTCTCTCTCTCTCTTACATTGGCATGCAATGCATGATCATGAATGCAAGAAAATGTTCCTCCATTTTCAGATGGCTGCTGTGGCAGCACTTTGTGTGCAGTATGAAGCAGATTTCCGGCCAAACATGACTATCGTGGTAAAGGCGTTGCAGCCGCTTCTAAACGCTAAACCAGCTGGATCTGATTCCCATGCATAAAAACTGTACTAATGCAGCAGAGCAGCAAACATAAGTTTTGAGTGTAATACTATGTTTTTCATGTACTTGAAAGAATCCTATGTAACAGCAGTTGCTGCTTCAGCAGTGGTACCATGTAATGCCTCGTATGCAGATGAATCTATTGCGTAGTTACAGAACAAAAACGGTGTGTGCAACAAAGTCCAGCAGCCAAATTGTTAGAAGCATAGAGTTTATTATGTGACATAGCGGATTTAATGTGTAAACTCGTACTGTTTTTGCTATATATCGCGTTTTTGGCCAAATTAGACTCCATTAAACAAGCCATCAAAATCTATTTTGTTTACATTACAAACATTATGACACTTAAATTGTTGACACAACATGTTCTACAACACTACGATGTCTTTGCAATTAGCTCAGAACATTCTAGCAGCTTCCAGTAATTGCCAGTTGGTGTCCAAATCAAGAATGCAGTAATGGCTTCTTGTCTCATTAGTTTGACCTCAGCTTAGTGGTTGAACTAGGTAATGTCTCTGCAACCATTGACACTGACGAGTAAGAGAAAGAAACAAAGAAATTGAAGGAGAATGATGGTGAAGAAGGGAAAGTAAGCTAGCTACCTCCAGCACTTGTACCATTGCCAAATTTCTCAAACACCTGAGCCTGAATTCGGGGATAGGTGCAGAAGTCCTGCTCATACCAACAAGATACAAAAAGACAATAAATTTTAACTGGAACAGAAGATCCGAGCTGATAAAGTAGAGTGTGTACCGGGACAAATTGTGGCGTTTGAGTTGGTTTTGCAAAGGGGATTTAAGCTCAAGGCTTGGGTGACGACGTGACGTTGAGTTCGAACCCGAGGCCAGGATCGTTTCGGTCCCTAATGAGTAATGAGGACGCAGAGACAGAACTTGGATTTGTTGGTGTCTTTTTTTTAGCTCGGTGCAGCAAGTTGGGGAAGGATCATTGGCATCTCCGGTGACAAAATTGAGACATGGAGATAGGTTAACCAACTGTTCTTGACACACTTTCTTGTTTTGCCCAATGTCTGCACTCCAACAACAAAAAATCATTAGTATTATCAAACATAAGGCTAGATTTTTCCTGTCCATTGCTGATATGTACGAGGGTTTTGAGTTGTTTATTGATGTTATATAAACATATTGCAGTTTTATTCTCTTATTTGCAGCAGTTGATACTCAGTGTTTTCTTGAAGTAGAGTTTTGGCAAATTGTTGGGTTTTGCAACTTACTACTTATACTGAGAGGAATAATTTAAGATGACAAGTTATAGTGATGAAAAGGAAACTATATCAAATGGACGTTTGATCAATCCTTGATAAAAACTTCAAACAGTTGATACCAGAGCACAAGAAACTAAAAATACAATGGATTAACTTGTCAATTTAAGCCTGTAATAGAGGATTAAGATAACTAATACTCCCTCCGTCCCCCATATTCCTTCCTAGGAATATGGGGTGCGGGTTTTAATAAAAGTTGTTGGTGTATTGTGAGTGGAATAGGGGTCCCACATTAGTTGTAATCCCAAGATATCTTAATACTTGACTTAATTAAAACTGAAACATAAATGTAATTACAACAATTTATTTTGTCATTGATTTTTTCGAGAAACATAAAATAATGTTGAAATGGAAAATAAAAATTTAATGCTGATTGACCAAAGAAACAGATCTGGAGTTAAAATACCAAAATGAGATTAATTACAACTTCAATCCCAATACAGATCAGATTTGTTCCAAATACCAAAATGAGAGGGAAAGTTACATTAATAATCAAAATAATTTCCCACCAAAACGAGCAGTAAATGCTCTATAAATACAGCAATAAGTGCTCTGCATTATACACACAAGAGACCATAAATCAACTTCTACTTCAAAATACGACCTTCTTTTCTTCAATAAATGCGAATCTTGAAGATGTCTAACATCCAAAACAACTCAAGAGTCACCTTGCTACAAAGAAATCAAATTGCTCGGTTTCTTCTTCAACATCACAAAGAATGGAGTTGTTCATCGAGGTGCACAATCGAGGCATCAAGCACATTTGGATTTTCGAGAGAACAATACGCACTATTTGGAACCAAGTGAGCGACAACTTGCAAGGGACAACTTGTACATTTTGAAAAGAAGATAGTTCTGACACATAGAGATAGAAAGGAACTTGATGTGGAGAAGATGAAGTCATTATCGTGCTAGAAAGGTCTAGCATCGAAAGATGGCTCCAAAATTAAATGTAAGTAAATGCTTTTGGGAAGATGGATAAAGCGAGAAGCTTATAAGGCCACATACAAGTTCCATAAAACCTACACTTTACGATGCAAACAAGCTTGCGGACTCAAATTCGATTTGATTCAAATTAGGACCTGCTAATACACGGAAGGTAAAATCGGTTTCCAAAGCATGCACAACACCATCCACATTGATGAGAAGTGGTTATACATGACAACAACTACGACATATATTATCTCCTTCCAACAGAAAAGGATCCATACAGGTCATGCCAATCAAAGAGGTTCATAACTAAGGTAATGTTCATGTGTGCAGTAAGTAGACCACGGTTTGCAAGTGATGGTGCGGTAGAGTTTGATGGAAAGTTTGGAATTTTCCATTCACAACACTAGAACCGACTAGGAGGAATTCAAAGAATGACAAAAAGGAACTATGGAGATCAAACCGATTCGATCCATCACAAAAGAAGTGATCAAACAATGCATCATAAGTCGGGTAAGCAAATATTCTGAATAACTATCAGAATGCATTAATACATTCATCATATAGCTTCAGCATTTCACACTCTTTTCCAGATTATTCCTGCAATTAAAGCTAAATGGCCAGCTTCAGCAGATAAGCAAATATTCATACAGCAGGATAATGCTAGGCCACATATCAACCCACATGATCCAGATTTCATAGCTGCAGCAAATTCAGATGGATTCAACATCCAGTTGATATGTCAACCACCTAATTCTCCTGATTCTAATGTAAATGATTTAGATTTCTTTAGGGCTATACAATCTTTGCGGGATGACAAGTTAGCAAAAATGTGGATGATCTTTTGAAGAATGTGATTTCTTCATTTGAAGAACTATCACCACGACCCTCAATAACGTATTTCTAACTTTGCAAGGATGCTATCAAGAAATCATGAAGGCCAAAGGAGGTAATGATTACAAAATCCCACATATGAACAAGACAAGGCTGCAGAGATTAGGAAAACTTCTTGAATGTATTGAAGTGGAATCGCATTGGTAAAAGATTGTTTGACTTATCTAATCTTTGAAAATCAAGCGAGTTGCAACTATGATATTTCTCTTCTAATGAATCGGTTTGGCTTCTAGGAATGCAGATTATAGTAGCTTAGTTACTTTTTTGGCTTTTGTATCCTATTATGGCATGTAAAGTTCGGTTTTGGATGTAATGTCTCAATTATTTTGCCAATACGGTTTGCATCATTGACAAGTCCAATTAATTAAACCTCCAAACTAAGGAATTCAATTCATATGGGTGGCTTTAATATGACACATATACATTGTCTCGACTTTGTTATTGACTTTGCATCATTGAGATATTCATAACAGAAAGAAGCAAGATAGAATCACTCCAAATGCCAATGATAAACCTCCAAACAAAGAATTGAAATTCTAGTGGTGGCTCTAATATGGCGAGGTATCTCGAGCTAAATAAGGTACCACAGAATCAAGTGCAAAGATACCACGAATCAAGCCCAACAAACCCTCAACACATTATACATCATTGGGTCATAAAATACCACGAATCATCACAAAATCACTCAACAATCAGTGTAGTATCGATCTATCAATTTTCGAAAGCCAAGAAAATAAAAATCATGTGCAGAGCCATCGTCTCACAACCAATTGAAGCCCAACAAACCCTCAGCACATATAACATCATTGGATCACAAAAATACCACAGAATCACCACAAATTCACCCAACAATCAAGTGTAGTATCAGATCTAAAACCCAACAAAATCAGAATCATAGGGTCGCAAAAATCCCATTCAATCACCCAGCGAAAAATGCACATCAACACGCAAAAATACCACAGAAGCACATAATCGACAAGTGTAGTATCAGATTCATAATTTTTTCGAAAGCCATCAAAATAAAATTCATGCGTAGAGCCATCACATATGTATTCAAGCCCAACAAACCCTCCAGTGTAGGAATATCACCTGATTAGATTCGAGAAGCGTCAACACGCTTGGACAATAAATCCCAAGAAATCTTAGGACGAATTCATTCATAGCATCTGCCTTACAATTTTTCTCAAGTAGATCGTCGGTGGTTTGGCCACTAAGAAACAGATCTGGAGTCTCCGGCACCACCATCACAGAATCGGGTTCAGAACTTGACGAAAACGAAAAGTCAGTCAGTGTATCAAGGTCAAAACTTTGACACCGTGTTGATACACATGGGGGATGGACGACTTCATACACGAAGCCTTCCGATCCGAATCGAGATTCGACATCTCGAGGGATCATAATGGTGGTTTAGGGTTTGAATGAATCGAGTATCGAAGACGGAGAGAGAGAGGGATGGAGAGAGCGATTCGGTTCTCTCGTATGAACCGAGAGGAGTGAATCTGAGGATGATTAATGAATTAATTAGTGCGAGGAGTGGATTAGGTTAGAAAAATATTCATAAATCAGGTTGGTAAATTTGTAAATAGAAGATGTTTTAAGGGTAATAAGTAGAGATATTTTAGTGGGGTAGTGTCCATAAATAGAATAGGAAGAATTTTGGGGGACGTCCCAAAATGGAATACTAGGAAGGAATTTGGGGGACGGAAGGAGTATAATAAATTACGCGCATTCGGTTATAGTTCTTCAAACAAATTTGGAACTCGGGAAAAGGTATGATGGAACAACATCACATATATTTCGATTTCAAGATTGTTAAAAATGGCAAACTAATGAAAGCATTATCATAAATATTTTTTTCTGTGAGACGAAGGTTGCATGATACAGAAGGGGGGAGAGGGGTACAACAAGAAAATCAACATTTAGAATGATTTTATCGTTACAATCACTTTTCCTTATCCTCTTCTTAAATAGTTGTCACCACTCGAACTCCTCCTTTGGGCCGAACGACCTGCACGGTACAAAATGAAAGGTAAGAAAATCATCAATCTCCCCACAATTTCTCCAGACATGAGAGAGAGAGAGAGAGAGAGAGAGAGAGAGAGAGAGAGAGAGAGAGAGAGAGATATGGAAAATGAAAAGCAGCACCAAGAAATATCATACCCATCGGTTTAACGTCTGGTCCTAGATTTGCAGCGGAATTCAGCTAAGAGTGCTATGTGATCAGATGACCACTCGGGAGATGGAAGAGCAGTATCTTTGCGCAAGCTCTCCTCATCTACCAGCTCCAACAGAGACTCCACAGTTAAGGAATCAGCTACATGGATAAAGCAAGTTATGCTCTTCATCAAATTTAAAAGATCGACATAATGTAACATCAGATAAAACATCTATCCACAAATATAAGGAATCACAAGCTATTGAAAAAGGAGCTGAAAGAATACCTGAATAGAATATATAATCATGAGTACCAATAAAATCTCGAGTGCAGTTTGTAAAAAGGGGTTCATTGGTAGCAGGATCCATTTTTCTTCTCTGCTCCAGCCCAAGACCAACCCCAGCTCTTGCAAAGGACGAGTAAGCACTAACCTAATGTATGATGCCAATAAATAAATAATAAATCAGCATGTACATGAACACAATTTTGGGTAAGGACATATATTCGACAGTCATTAGTGAAGTGGTACCAATGGCAGCTGATGTGTTAGTTTGGCGGTGGGTCGAAGAATGCCAAGTGGGTCTACAGCAAGATCTGGATGAATTGGATCAACTTTTCCCATAGCCAGGAGGGCATGAGGAGCACTGTATTTTGCAACAGGTAACAAGTTACTGATCACTTATTAATCCAGTGATCCAAGCTATTTTATGTATGCAAACTTAGAAAACCACATAATAATGAGAAGAACCAAAGCACCTTCCAGGCACTGAATTGAAATCCCCACACACCAACATTGGTATATCTGCACTTGCAGCAATTTTTTCCAGGCCCTTCAACAGTGTGTGGACCTGTTATGAACAAAGGATAAAGCAACTTCAACAAGTGAACTTCAAAAAGGAATCAAGCCAAAAGAGGGGATTGAGGAAGAGACCTGCCAAAGTCGAACATCCTTCAAATCTTGGTGCATATTTACATGAGTGTTCGCCTGTATTCAGAAACATAAGGAGACTAGTTATGAGAAGTTCCACCAAGTAGACTAGACATGACGTAAATAAAAACAAGACATTATAAAAGCATTTAGCACATTACAAAGTCAGGACAAGGAATAAGACTAGACCTGAAGGCATCATCAACAAAATTAACACAGTTCACAGACAACACTTTAATCATTTCGAAGGAATAAAAGGAAGAAACTATCAACGAGACTATTATTAAAAGATCATGATCTAGGATTACGTCCACTGAAAAATAAAATTCGTCCTTAACAAGAAACCACAGCCAAGAAACCCCATTCTCAACCCATGAGCGAGTTTTGCAGTTAAATAAAACAAAATGCCATGGTTGCTGATGTATTTGGAAATCTTACCACACAAACAAGCTGACGCTTCCCAGGGCTATCAACTCCCTGGTTACCGAATTTTGCTTCAAGAACTAAAATTAAAGCAACATTATCCTGTGTGCAAGAAAACGAGAACAAATGAGAAGTGATGAGAGATTGAGAAACTATATAAACACTCGAGAAAGCAACATAATTATGAAGTTCGTCATACCTTCACCAATCGATTTAAGGCATTTTTCTTCTGTGCACTTGGAACCAAAGCATCAGTCAGAGACTGCGCAGCTTTGTTAAACTCAACCTGCATTTAACCATGCCTATGATTAAAACATTGTTAAACTCAACTAGCAGTTAATATTACATGTAATATAAACAAAAAGAAAAAAGCTCAGAGAATGTGAGATGCACTTGAGGCATTTCAATCACCTCATATTTTTTGACATGCGAAAATCTATCACGACGAAAGAAGGTAGCACAGCCATCAAGTGTGTTCATATTGCCGCCAAAAACCTCTGCTGTTTTCCTTTTAAAAAGAGCTTGATAGCCATGTTTATCTAGCTCAGGTGCAAAAAATTCCTCAAAATGACCGCTTTGAACCTGACACAAGAGAAGAGGTCAATCTTCCTTTATACTGGGTCAAGCTCGACCTATCAGCAGCCTTTAGACAAACTACATCAAATATATTTCTTTATCTTTTGGTTTAAAACTTATTATACATTCTACAAATTCAAATTAGGAAGAATGGATATCCATAATTAATGAAGCTATCAAAAGCATAATTCAATCCCCCACTGGGTATTTTACCTCTTGAAGACAAACAATGTCTGCACGGTAGCCAACTATTTCTCGTAAAAGGTTTTGCCTGCGGTAGGTCCAAGAGAGAGCCCAAGTGGGGCAGTAGCTGTAGAGTTCATTTGTAGCATACACATCAGATAAGATGTTGTACGAAAGCACAGTAAACGTCCCTCCAGAAGAAATGCGACCATCCATATCTAGATGCCCAGAAACATCCATCCCACTCACAGAAATCAAGCGTCTTGGAGTGGGTGACGGAGCTGGAATCACACGTGAAGTTGATAAGGCTACTGGAGCTCCCACTGCTAACTTGGTTTCAGCATCTACTACAACACACTCAAATCTGAGGACATGACCAACATCATCGGCTGTAGGTGTATATGTCTTCGAACGTCCAACTTCAAACCATGTTTCACCACCACTCTTCTGGGTAACTGCAGCAGGATACAAAGCGGCGGTGCCATTTGAAAAGCTGGGATTTGACTGAGATGTACTCATACTAACCATACTAGACGTACTACCGGTACTATTGAATCGCCCAAAAATTTCTTCCTCCTCATTTCCATTTTCATTCACCGCACTAGCAGCACGCTCATGCAGAACACGATGATGTTGCCAGGCATCAGAAAAACACTTGGGAGAACAATGGTAACTCTTCGAAACAGGTAATTTGGCCTTAAGACACCCAAGGCATTGTAATGTAGCTTGCTCTGTTGGGTGAACACTACAAACTGCAACTTTCCTGTCACTCTGTACGCGATACCTGCATAAAATATAATATTTGCTCATGAAGGCCACATCTATATACACAACAAAATTCAATCCCTGAACACTAAATCGCTAATCACAATACTGAATACCGAAAGGAATAGTTCTGAGCCCTCCTTTCAAAACATGAAAGCACAAAAATCTAGTATCTAAGAGTAGTAGGCCATTATGTCTCTAAACAAAACACCACTATGGAAGCTATAAACATAATTCAGTCATCAATGGAGTACTGCAAAACTTGGAGTCGATATAATAACATTATTAATCCTAAATTTCGGTAAGCAAAAGTTAAAAGCCAGCATATCCAAGCCCGACGAAATATGCTAAAAGCAAAGCACAACATATTAATGGGAAAGAAAACAACAAAACCGTTACTAACTAATAACTATACACAGAAGGCAAAGTGGCATGATAAAGACGGAGAACTAGGTATAAAAATGCATTCCTCAAAACAGTCGATGAAACATAAGTCGCATAATCAGCTGAGCAGATTAACCACAACTAACCCATTGGTTCTTCACAATTCTTTGATCGTGAATTATATCTCACGTATGGTTTAGTATGATGTCATGGAAACTAGAATCAATACCTCGAATTACAAAACCTCGCACTTCACAGTCACACATGCAAGAAGAAACTAGCTAACGTAACTTGTAGCACAAAGTACAAGAGAAAACAAGCCTGTAATAACGAACTCACCATCGATGTCTCAAGAAATGGCCATCAATGGGATTGAACTCAGTAACATCCTCTGTCACAACAGACTTATCGGGGCGCCTCAAAAGTACATACGGCGTCAACTCGCACCCTACAATCGGTATATCAGACGGCAGATGCACCCGCCCCACACTCAGCATTTTATCCTCGCCTCTAGCAAATAAAAAGCCTCCCTCCCTTCTTCCAACTTCGTTTCAAACCCTAAATCCACAGAAATCCAAGATTTTAGCACCAACTGTTGGCGGACTTGTAGCGGTCCTGGCGGATCCGCCATCACCAGTGCCCCTCGTCAATCGCCAGCCTTGCTCTCTCGAAATCCTAGTCAATTTCAGAATCCATAGACTAATTCATTCAAAGTTTGACGGGGAAAAGTGTAATCTTGAAGATCTTTCGGCAACTTGAATTGGAATGAGCGAAATTGGGAGATTCAAAGAGAAATAATTGCTGAGGAGCTGCGCCCGCGACCTTGCATGCGAATGCGGGGAGATAATTGGATTGGAATAGAGAGAGAAAGAGAGAGGAAAATGGGGGATCTGTTAATTGAGAGTTAGGGTTTTACAGGAAAAAGGGGGAAATGAAAGAGACGACGAACTGTTCTCGCAAACATATATTAATAGGAGAGGGAGGTATTATTTGCAACCTATGGAAAAACACTATTCAATTTGTTTTATGTTTTTTTTGTTTTCCGTTTTCCTTTAGGAGCTTTATTAAATTGTCTTATCTGACTTGATATGCAAAAAAGAATTGACAAATTTACAAATAAGATATCAATTTTCCTCGTCAACATAATAACTTATTTTTTAAATAAAATTTATTTTTAAAAAGGTAAAGGGAAAGGCGGAAAGGGGAAAAATAGTTATATAACATATTGATTTTAACTATGTTAATTATTATATTTATTTTCTTTGTCTTTTTGAGTTGGGAAGAATAAACAAAATATATTTTATAATATTATAGTATTTGTCGCAATATGATTCGAAAAATAAAAATGAAAATTTTCGTAAATTTGCAATATAGAAAGACTCATTCCAATGTAGAAAGACTCTTTCCAATATAATAACATTTTAATATCTCAAATATCCATCAGTAGATATAGCATGAATATTTTCCTTCGCAATAAAACAAAAATAAATTAATTGTTGAATGTCATTGTTGCCAACAAATTAGATTTTTGGTCGTGAAATGCACGAATTTTAGATCTGGATGTTACAATAATAAAGTTTTTTATACGATCGTATCGTTGTGTATTAAATGGTATTTAGTTTCAAGGATAAAATAGATTAATAAAATACAAGATTGAGTATTTGAAGAATATGATTATCTAACAAAATGAAAATTAATCTGTCCATCATTAATCTAACTTTATAAATGATGGATTAATTTTAATTATTTTTATTAATTCATCATATCATGAAAAATAAATGCTACTAAGAGAAAAATAACTCTGTTATGTGCAAGATCTTACCCAAACTAGAACAACAGATGTTTGTTCTCCATGTTCCTATGTAAACAAAACCATAAAAAGTTTCATTTGAATTCACTGGAGCGATCAATTTCAGACAAGAATGTGATGCTTTAAGAAAAACTCGACTTAAAATCAAATTGTAACTCTTATGTTTCTTCTGTCACATAACAAACCATCCAAATGCAATTAATAATAAGAGAAATATATCATTTAGGCCAAAATTGGTCTGAATTGATTGACATCGTTGTCCATCACATGAGCAAAGGAAAAAAGAGCACAAGTCTAATGCGGTAATAATATACGAAAAGGAAAATCCACAAAACATAAGAACACAAATCCTGCAGCCAAAGCGCCTTAGTAACCACCCTTGAGGTCATTAACCACATCATAGGGAATGGGAGTAACGGTTTCTAGCGTCGCACCCTCCACCATGAAACCAGGCTTGGGTCCCGCCGGCTGCCTCTTGGTGCTGATAATTTTGCCCTGCGCCTTCGCCTCAGCCTTCAACTTGTCGTTCCTCTTTATCCTTTCTTGGATCTCCTCATGGCACCTTGAGAGTTGAACATGTTCAACTCGGACATGAATCCTCTTCCTTATGATCCTGTTACCAACCTAAACGACAAACACCAAACAATGTATCAGCCAAATTGACGGAAGTCATTAACAAGCAAGTGAAGGTTAGATCAAGTTTCATTTAGACACAACAAATTTACTGATGCTGCATGAGATGTAACATACAAGAAAATGGAAAGCTCATTTAGAAAAAGGACAGCAACAAATGTGCCGAAGAACAAATGCATTGACAGACTCAAAAAAAGAAAAACATGAAAGCTTTACAAGCTTCTAGTTTCTCAAATGGCAAATGTGAATGCTTTTAGAAATAATTCATTCGATGTGTGATGCTTTTAGAAATAATCCATTAACAAGTCAATTTACCATTCCAAATTACTCACTTTGCAAAACTAATGTAATATTCGCTTAGGATAGGCAATGCTAAAAGAAAATTGGGTCAATCTAAAGCCTACAAACCATTCCAAACTGCTCATTCTGCTAAACCAATGCAACATTGCCCTAGAATACGCAATGTTTCAGCTCCAGGATCAATATACAATTCCAATTGCACATATGTCAAAATTATACTATCATTAGCTTCCAAACTACACCTCAATTGGAATTGTATATTGCCAAATAACATAATTAAAGCAAATAATATACCAATATCACGCAGTATCAAACTAAAGCAAATCTTTAAAAAAAGGTGAAAAACAGATGATACAATAACGCAGCTGGAGCAACGTAGATCAGGGTTAAGCAAGCTCAGAAGGCGTCGAACCTGTTTGTTGACTTCGACACCAACGGCGCGCTTGGTGACGTTCCAGACGCGGCCGGTGCGGCCATGGTAGAACTTGTGGGGCATACCTTTGTGGATGGAGCCGTTAACCTTGACGTCGACATAATCGCCGATTTTGAAGATCCGAAGGTAGGTGGTGAGATGTGTGGGACCCTTCTTCCTGAAGGGGCGGGAGAAGGAATCCCTGGTGCGCGACCTCAGACCGTGACCCGCCGGCATCGCAGCTGCCTGTGTGATGTGTGTGCAAAATGGAGGTGCAGAGGGTTTTGGGAGAGGGAAATCGGCTTATATATGGGGCGAAGGAGATAGGGTTTACAGATTTAAATGGGCCGAAGATATGGTCTGAAGTATGGCCTTTCTTCGTTATAGGGCCCGTCAACAACTATTAAAACCAAAAAAGATTTCATTATAATCTAGAGATTTGAAATCAGAGGGAAAAAGGTGAAAAGATAGCGAATTTTTGAACGAAAAAAAAAACAAGAATATATTACTCCCTCCGTCCCATTTAAATTATCCTCTTTCTTTTGAGCACGAATATTTAGGAGATAAGTATAAAGTAGTTAAAGTGATAAAAAGTTGATCCACATTTTTTGAAGGGATAATTACTTCCTAAAATAGAATGCGACATTTGTAATGGGACAACCCAAAAAGAAAAGTAAAACATTTTAAATGGGACAGAAAGAGTATTATATAAGAAAAATTGTTTTAATTGTCGATGTAAATAGAAGAGATTTTAAAGGATAAACTTTTGTTAATCGGCGGCGACACCAATCAAACGAGATTTGGGATGTCAAAGATAGGGGTATAACGAACTGAGTCGAGCCGAATATCATCGTACTCAAAAGCTTGGTTTGTTTAGTATCGAACCGAGTCTCGAATTTATTTATCGAATATTTCGAGCTCACGAGCTTATTCGAGCTTTAGTCGAACCCAAACAAACTTTCCAAATTTAGATATATGTTTATAAAATTAATTATTTTATTTTTAAAATAAATTATTTCATCCACAATAACACAATATATTTATTGATTTCTTATAATAAATAAAAGTAGTTATAGATTTAACACAATAATTATTAATTATAGAAAGAAAATAAGTATATCTAGTTAATAATTTTATATTTTTAAGCTAAATCAGTTAATGAATTTGTTTACGAGCTAACAAGCCGAATACTACCATACTCAAGCTTAGTTTGTTTAGGTAACAAGCTTCACTAAATAAACTTGAACGAATTTTTATCGAACCAAACTTAAAATAATTCACGAATAATTTAACTTATTTACTATCCTAAGTCACATAGGGAGAAGACAAGAGGGAAGTGGTGCTGGAAGCATTGAGATTTGAGAAGAAAGACCCTAACACTCGGCTGTCCTTTCCGATATTAATATATTTGGGCCCCAACTTTTTTTTTTTTTTGGAAATTACTTAGATAATCTACAAAATTCTAGGTGACATGTCTTTTAGGCCCAAGAGGCGTGCATAACTTTATTGCAAATTCTCATGATACTCAATTGTTATTGTAAATGTTTTTATTTTGAGATTTAATTTTGATTTGTTTATTTTTTTGACTTGGGAGTTGGGAGAATGGAAGCAGATACTATCATATTTTTGTTGCGTAGTGTTTGCTTGAAGTTACTTCCATTAAAATTTACGAAAAATACTTCAATTGTGATTTACGACGGATTACTTCAATTATGAAAGTCTTTTTTTTTTTCAATTTTTGGGTATTTTATAAAATTACATCGTACTTTTTTCAATTTAAATATGTATATACGCCTAACTAGAAGACGATAATAAATGAATTCATATATATTTAGTAACACAAAACAATTGCAAATAAGCTAGACAATTTTTAAAATTCTATATTCAGATGTTGACAATTAATTCTCAATATTAAGCATAATAAATAAATATATTACAAATTGATATAGTTTGCAATTTTACAAGCAAATTTTAACATTGTTCAACATGTTAACTTACATCTTTCTCTCTCTATACATCCTATTACAAAAATCAACATACTTGCAGTAGGCTCATAACTTAATTTTAATTTGCGGTCGAACTACTTTTTTTAAACAAATTAGTGTTCATACGGCTCCTTTATGATGAAGCTCATAAATGTGCTTTTATTTTTGTAAATACATTGTTGATTGTGCATAGTCCAACCAATGAAGAAAAATTTTGGACAGTGTAATTAAATATGGGTATTACATTACCAGACCTTTATAAATATATTAACTTTTTAACAGTGTAAAGTTGTAAAAAAAATTGATATATTACTATTGAATAGCTATTGAATGAGCAATCAATTGTACGATTTCAGTAATGTCAATAAAAAATTATATAATCAACACTAAAAGTATGTTTTTTTAATTAATGCAGAAAATTTGTCACCATCTAAATTCTCCAATATTAGTGTGACTACGTATCAAGGTCAACAAACTTTTGCATCAGCTTGCAAATGCAATTAGTCGGGCTATCTAAATTATATTTTGCTAGTATAATAAATAGTAATTGGATCTAAATTATACTCCCTTCGTCCCATTGACTTGTTTTCCTTTTTGGGATGTCCATTAAATTGACCCGTTTTCAAAAAAGGAAACACTTTTCTACTAAAAATACCTCGAATTTTGTGTCCCGCACTACTTTACACACAAAATACAATTCTCCTTAATCTACATACAAAAAAGAAATAGGCAATGAATATTGGGAGGGATGGAGTATTTTGTTAGTATAATTAATAATTGGTTATTTCATCTTTTATATAAGTCTATATTCTACAACATTAATTTTGTCAATACTTTTTATTAATAGTAATTGGTTATTTCATCTTTTTATATAAGTCTATATTCTACAACATTAATTATGTCAACATTTTTTTTATACACAAATAAATAAAATAAAATATTTTTCGTACATTGCGCAGAGCCAACACTAGTAATAATTTATGGAATAACTTTACTTTGTGATGGGTCCCGTTTGATATGTATTGATGTATGAGAAAATACATCGGTTAGATAAATTTAAACTTTATCTTATGATAAGATTGACTGGTTGTTGACAAAGAATAGTCGGAACCTAGTAGTCTAATCTTGGTGTCATTATTCTTTGCTTTGTTCAGATAAGAAATATCTCTTATTGAATGATATCAGTTAGCAAACCTACTAACTACTAAAGCAGCAAGTCAATTGGACTAATAACTAATGTGCGTACGGAATGTGGTGGTTAGTGGATTTGTCTCACTGAAAACTGAGACCCAGTTTTAAACACTTAGTCAAATATTGATTAGTCAGTTTTCATTATTGAATTAATATTGACAGAGGGTTTCAAAACAATGTTGTGCTGTTGATGACAGTTCAATAACATGTAATATTAAAGCAGAGCTGAAAGCAAATAACACGTTGAGTTTTACGTGGTTCGAAGAGATCAATTCTTATATCCACGGATTGATTGCTCAGTTAATCCACTAAATTCGGATTGATCTTGTTTACGGGTACAAGAGTAAACCTAGTTACTAATGTCACCTTACAGTATCCCGCCTAACTTGATGTTCTTCCTACGCTTGCTGGTGCTAAGAAGCACTAACTGCTTTCAGGATGCAGTCGACTTAACCTCTAACTTACGGGTGCTAAAAACTAAGCTTTCAATAACTGTCACTATGTTGCTTAGTTGTCAAACTTCTACTCAACTATGGGAGATTTTATAGAGTGATTTTCTAACTAGGGGATCTTAGTTATCATAGACGATAAACTTGGGATATTTAGGCTTAAGATATACAAGGTGAATATCCTACACGTAAGGAAATGTATGTTGAAGTCTCGAACTGATAAATATATATGAGCTCTTGAGATTTACTGATACAATAAATATTTTTTTCTTCGAAATTGTTGTTTGATTGGCTTGAGCTTTGAGCTTAAATACTTTGATATTTTAATTGTGCAGCGTTTCGGTAATATTTAAAGGTTGGATTCTACACAATATATAGATAGAGAAATGCGAATAGAGTCGTTGGAAGGACTGCCATTCAAATCCTTCAATTTGTCGTCGGAATTCTTCCCGTTGAGAATCCTCATACGTCTTCTGACAAATGTCGCAGCATCGTACGTTGTAGCTCTCCAAATATGAAATTATGGTATATCATGTTAAGATCTTCTGCAGATACGCTACTACACATGGTAAGTCAAACACTCAAAGCTTAAATCTTTACGTATTTCTTCGGTCTAGTTAACCCCGTGTTTTGTCAGTATTGACTTCAGGTTGGGTCAGTCGAGACTACATCTCTTTTTTATCAGCAGTCTGAACTTTGTCTTTTGTCAACTTAGAACTCCTAAATCAGTATGATGCATTCAATCAGACATAGATACTGATAGTTAGCTTCGACATTTCATCTGTCAGCTTTGACTTGATATAACCAGCATTGACTACTTGTCTCCACCTTTGACTCATGGCCGTCAGTTTTGACTTATAGTACTCAGCTTTGACTCTGGTACCCAACTTTGACTTCATGAGACGATCTGGCATCACGATCGACATTTAGTCATATTCTGACTCTTTCTCGCCCAACAACTTTGAGTATTCAGTCTTCCATCTTAAGACTTCAATCTTCCGACGTTAGTCTTCAGTCTTCAATTTTACTCCAATAACTCTAATCATCAACATTGCTTGTACTTTCGCCTTCAAACATCAGTTAGCCTTTCGTCAGTCTTCAGTACACGATCCTTTAGTTGAGCTGTCATCAGTTACGCTGATACTAGTATTGTTTGAACTCCTTCAGTCTTTGGTTTGTCCATGTTGGTAATTCCATTGCTGAAACCTGAAACATAAACGCATAGCTCCAAAACAAATCAGTAGCATTAGTTATTTCAACAAGACAATCATCAGAGGTTTTGAAATCTAATCAAAATACGCAATTAAGATATATTAATTCTTGATACTTAGGATTTTTCCAACATTCCCGATACTTAGGATTTTTCCCAACACTTTCCAAAAAAAATGGAATAACTTTTGTTGATTGATAGAAAATATGTTCACATAGTTTCGAATTGAAAAGAGTGATTTGATGATTAAGTTATTAAACCCTGAAGCTTAGTCCAAACGCTGCGCATATGCTTGATTGAGAAAAAAAAATGTATTTAACAATCTAACAAGTCCTGATTTGTTAAAAGGTAATTTTATTCGAGTTCAAATACTTATTAACGTATATATGAGAATTGTATTCAGTGATATTCTTTTATAAAAATACGTGATATAGATATAAATCTCAATTTCTCTATTTTCAAACTTTTTATAACTTCGAAAAATTTAGGTTATGTCAGAATACAACTTATTGGCTATTAGGATGCAATTTTATTATTATTATTGTAATTTACTTAATTTACTTTGTTATGCATCAACCCAAATCACATTTGTTGCTTTTATGATGAAAGGGAGAAAGACGGTGATAGTAGTATTAAAATGATTTTCTTGAAAACATTTAGGAGATACAAGAAAGGTGACAGTAGTATTGAAATGATTTTCTTGAAAAAATGTAGAAGACACAAAGAAAGGGGACGATGGTGGAAGTTGTAGTGATTTCCGACCACTTATTTGATTAGAGCAAGGGATATATATCCACATAATTGGAAGGAACAAAAAAAAAAAGATTTTATGCAAATAGAGAAAAGAGATATATCAGAATGAAAGACATTCATACATTAAAACAAAATACTATATACAATTAAACAAAAACCTGTAGAAGCCAACGAAAGGGGATGTGGCAAGAGGGTCAGACAAGCTTGTTTTGGTAGGCAACAAAAAGTATATATTGTTAAGTAGAAATATGCAAAATATTGAACACAAATATACATAAAAGATAATTCATCGGATATGTATTTTTAGAATAATTCCCTCGCCATGTTTTAAAAAGAAAAAGAAAATTGAAACCGCAAATTCACGTGGCAGCAATCTATGATATCCATTTAAACATAATAAGTGGTCCGAATTTAATACTACATGCTACTTAAGATTTAGGTATATCAAAATTCGTTCATATATATATGGGGATAAATATAGTTTGTGTCCCCAACTTTTGTAATATTTTGATAAAATGCTAAGTCACATCATTAGATCTCCTTGTTGGCTTTACATGGATTTTTTCCAGTATATATCCCAAATTTTAGTTTTTTTTTTAAAATCCTCAACTTATTTTATTTTTAAAACATCACAAACTTTGAAAAAAGTTATAATTATGGCGGGAGGTTGAGAATCCGTCGAGGGAAAGATTATTTATTCTAACGATATTTTGACAATGTCAAAATATCCCTAACTTACGTTTATTTTATAAAAAACTTCCAATTTTCATGATACTTTGAAAAATGTTCAAATCGAGAATCTAGCAATGAAATGATGATTCAACTCGCTCGATTCTCGCATGGATTATATGGATCTCTTTTCCACCTAAGCATAACAACGAGTATAGTTATTGTCCCGATTTTTTGTGTTTTTTTTACTGTCATCAACTTAACATTTATTTCATAAAAATCATGAACTTTGAAAAATTTTCTAAATTATGTCTCAAGACCTTAGATGGAACAAAAATTCATATAAAATTCGTACAAGAATTCAGCTAGATAATTAATCTTTCCATTACCGAATTTTTGATCTCGAGCCATAATTGTAACTTTTTTTTAAAGTTCGGGATGTTTTAGAAATAAAAATAAGTAGATGACATTTAAAAAAAAATTACTAAAATTCGGAATATAAACTATACTCAATTTGATGTTTAATTGGAAAAAAAGCCCACGTAAGTCCACATGGGGATCAGGTGAGGTGACTCAGCATTCTGTTGTCAAAATCTTTATATCAAAATATTTTTCAAAATTTTGTCAAAGTTGAAGATATTTTTCAAAGTATAGCAAGTTAGAAACACAAATTATACTTTATCACATATATATATATATATATATATATATATATATATGGTTGAGTTCTCGTAGTACTCGGTCCCAAGATAGTATGTAGTACATAATCTAAACCACACATTTTGAACACGTGGCAACACCATAAATTGACACGTAGTTCTTTTCTTTTTAATTTTCGCAAGGGGCAAAATGGGAAGAAATCAAATCGGCTTTCTTCTTCTCCTTGGCGGCAACGGACGGCGTCGGTGATGACGACGGCAACGGTAGCCGACGGCGACGGGGACAACAGCAACAATATACACGAACAACGGAACAACAATAAACAATAGATTTTGAAAGAAAGAAAAAGAAGAAGAAAATTGAGAATAAAATTGGTGAATTTTGAGAAAAAAAGAAGATGAATTTTATAGATGATTGAATAATCAAGAGAGATGATGACTATGGCGGTCGTTCACGGTTAATTCGTCGGTAAAAGGAGAAAGAGAAGACGGAATTGACGGAGAATGATGGAGGAGAGATTTGCTGTCGAAAACTATAAAACTGCATTTAACAAAACATAAAACTACATTGAACAAAACATGAAACCGCATTGAACAAAACATAAATTGCATGTTGGCACGAAATACAAACATGCATTTAACAAAGCACGTTCATGCATTTAACAAAACATGTTCATGCATTTAACAAAACGTAAAAATATATTGTTGACCAACGGGTGCATTAGCGAGCGTCGGGGCGACGCGCGAGCATGAGAGCACGTTGGGTGCGCCCGCTCGCTGAGCTCGAGCTTCCAACCACATGCATTACTGTGTTCAACTGCGTGTATTTTTGTGTTCATTTGAATGCATAAGTCAGTTCAACTAAATGCATAGTTTATTTTTCGCAATTACATAACAAATCAAATTATTAATCTACTATTACTGTAGCGAAATCAACGAAATTAAGCTTAAAAAGTCCAAAAAATCTCAACCATAGGATCTATAAGATGAGTGGATGAGATTAAGTACTACATACTATCTCAGGCTCGGCCGCTCGGGTACTATTTGATCCTCATCTATATATATATAAGGGAGTGAATCAAATGAGAACTACATCTTTTTTTGTAAACTCTACGAACTATGCATAAGACGTGTAAAGATGATGTACAGAACGGTATAAAGTTGTGCACAAAAAACTTTCTAAATTTGTTTTGTTGTGCAACAATTTTAGAAAGTTTTCGTTCTGCACAACTTTATAGATTATGTTCATCAACTTTTTTCTTGTGTGCATAGTTCTCAAGTTCTCAAAAAAAAGATAAGTTCTCATTGGATCCAACTCCTATATATATATATATATATATATATATATAGCTAGGTTCATGTATACCCGGACTTTAAGTAGTATGTAGTACTTAATCTAAACCATACATTTTGAACATGTAGATACATTATAAGCTGAGACACGGCTGTCTTTTTTATTTATTTATTTTGCTTTATTTTATTTTTCGCAAAGGGAAAAATGGAAAAGAAAGCAAACCAACATTCTTCTTCTTCTTCTTCTTCGATTTTGTTTTTACAGTGGCTATGGTGGATGTGCATGCGAACAATAACAAACAACATATTTTGAGAGAGAGAAATTGAGAACAATTGATTGATTTTGATGGAAAAAATAAAAAATGAATTTGATATAAGATTGAGAAATCAAGAGAGATGATGGCTATGAAGGTGATTTGCGACAAAATTAGTCGGTAATTGGAGAAGGAGAAGATGAAACTGACGGAGAAGGATGGTTAAAAGATTTATTTTCGAAAAACATATTCATGCATATAACAAAATATAAAACTACATGTTGGTACGAAACACAAACATGCATATAACAAAACATAAACCTACATGTTACCCACGAAACACAAACATAAAGACAAAACACATTCATGCATATAGTAAAATATTTCATACATATAACAAAACATAAAAATACATGTTGACCAACGAACGCTAAAGGGTGTGTGAGCACGCGTTGGGGCGATGCACGGGCACGACACGAGCACGAGCTTTGAACGCATATGTATGTTTGTGTTCATTTATATGCATAATTCAGTTCAATTATGCATGATTTTTTTTGTATCACGTAACAAATCAAATTATTAATCTATTCTTACTGTAGCGAAATCAACGAAAAATAAGTATATAAAATCCGAAAAAATCCACACCACATGAGATTGAGTACTACATACCACGAAAGGCTTGGATACTATATAATCTCAATTATATACATATATATATATATATATATAGGAAAAATGATAGGATTGATGATAACATCTAAAATAATGGTAGATAGCATTATTAAGATGCTTGATAAGATATGATAGATGTAATGTCTTGTTTTGCTTTTTAGGTGAGATGTCTCTTTAGATGGTGGATAGCACCATAAGATGCTTAATGTGTTTGCCTATTAATAGGCAAAAACACTTCATTGTAATATCATCGAATACAATTGGAGAGAAATCAATAAACTCCTTGCATTCTCAAAAAACATAAGTTTCTAAACTTTCTGTTTTCTTACTCCTATAGCCGATTATATATGCATCCTTAAGAGCCAAATAATATATCCCAATATCCCATTAAAAAATAAAATAAATAAATCTAATCTTACCAAAATACTGGAATAGTTGGATTTTATCGTAATTTACAATCTCTCTTTTTTCCCCTTTACAAATGTTAAACTCATGTTGTTAATCTGCAAATTGTATATTTAAAGTGCTATTATCATCAAAAATATCATATGAGTTGTTGCACCTCAACAAATGTCATTGCAAAAATAAAAAACCCCAATAACAATTAAAGAGAAAGAAAATATAAGCCTTATTTAAACTTGTAGTTATTATATATATATTACTCTCTAGATTCGTTCTAAGTAAGTATAGTAATCAATGAAAAAATCTGAAATGGATTATAACCTATTCATATATGTATGTAGGGATGTGAAGCTACATGGGGATTTGGGGTCCAAGGGCTCCTTTTTTCTTTTTTCTTTTGAAAAACAATACTAGATAATGATTATTTCCAATTAGTTAATACTTAGAGGTGATGTTTATTTTGCATAATTAGGTTAGATAGATAAAATTAATCCAACTCAATCAAGTATTTACTTTTAAGGATTAATATTTGAGAATATCCCAAAGCCCATCATTATTTTAATCATTTAAATTGTTTTTCATTAATTTTAATCCAACAAATATAGGTAAGATTGAAATAATCCTCCAAATAAATGGAAAATTATTTATCCCAATTTTAATCATTCACTAATCCTTTGTAGTAAACAAATGATTGATAGATAAAAATTATCGTATCACTCATTTAATCTATCAAATAATCAATCCTTCAAAATGCTAATCATGAAAAGTAAACAGTCCCAGAGTGTTTACTTTTCATGATTAACATTTAAAATGATTGATTATTTGGTGAATTAAATATGTGATAAGATAATTTTTATCTATCAATCATTTGTTTATTACAAATGATTAATGAATGATTAAATTTAGGATAAATAATTCTCCCTTTATTTGGAGGATTATTTCAATCCTACCTATATTGGTTGGATTAAAATTAATGAAGAACAATTCAAAGGATTAAAATAATCCTGGGCTTTGGGATATCCTTAAATATTAATCATTAAAAGTCAACACTTGATTAGGTTGTATTAATTTTATTTATCCAACTTAATCATGCAAAGTAAACATCACCTTATTGTGGTTGAGTTGGTTAAGGTATTTGTTTCTCAATGGAGGGACTCGGTTTCGAATTTTTTTGGCAACATATTAGTTTTTTTGTTTTTAATTGTATTCTGTTATGTCTCTGATATTTTTAAATTGTATTCTCTAATATCTCTCTTTTGCTTGTGCTCTTTCTTTCCTTAATTTTTGTGCTCTTTTTTTATATAATTTATTTTATATTGAAAATAAAATATGTATACATATAATAATAATTTAGAATTAATATGATCAATTCATTTTAATTGTATTTTCTTATGTCTCTTATGTTTTTAAATTGTATTTTCTAATCTCTCTCTATTTTGTGCTCTTTCTTTTCTTTTTCCTTTTTGCTCTTTTTTCTATAATTTGTTTTAAGTTGAAAATAGAATATGTGTACAGAAACTAAAGCTTTAGAATAATTATGATCAATTTAATTTTAAAAAAATTATGATAAACTTATTATAACAACAACCAACTGAAGACATTCAAGTTATTTTGAATTCTAAGCCCCCAAAAATATTGTTGATAATAGAGTAATCAAAATGTAGATCGATTGAATATATGATAATTATTTTAGAAATATAAGTGTTTATCACATATTTACAATCATAAATTCTTTTTTCGAAAAGTCTAAAAACAAAATTCACCATACTTTATCCAACTTTATATAGAATATGTATCGTTTTAGACCAACTCTAATATTGCACTAAAATTGTAAAATGTTAAGTAGTTTTCACTATATTTTTATTTCAATCATGCATATTATACCTAAAACTATTAATTCTCACCAAATTTCATACGAGTGTGAAAATACATCATTTCGGTGCAAAATCCACACTAAAATGACGTTATACATTGGATTTGCTTTTGTGATCCAGGTATGAGATGATCGCATTTTTTATTTTTAACATTGTCATGTAATTCAAGTAATATTAAATGTTAAGTAGTTTTCACTCTATTTTATTTCAATCATGCATATTTTACGTATAACTATTCACTTTCATCAAATTTTACATGTGTGCGAAAATACATAATTTCGATGCAAAATCCATACAAAAATGGCGCATACATTGGATTGGCTTTTATGATCCACATATGAGATGATCGCCTTTTTTTAATTTTTTTTAACATTGTCATGTAATTCAAATAATATTAAACTATAATTGAAATTATTATAATTAACTTTTAATTTTATTCTTAAAATTACACCTATAACTTCTTAAAATTACTTTTATTTGGATCCCAGAAAAATATTTATAACGTCGTCACTGCATGTACGTTAAAACAAAGTGAGTATAATTTTTAAAATTACTATGGCTTTGAGTTATGTGTCCATTATAAATGTTTATAACTTACGTTTCATACTCAAACTTGGGAATTGGTGGAATTTGGGGTCTCCTAATTAAAAAATTACGAGTCGAATGTTATCAATACCATCTTCTAACTCGAGCTAATTATGGGGAACTTTTATTTTTTAGGGAAAGGTTTCGGCAGTTAAAAATAAAAATAATTGAAAATTACCTGCGTCTAAGATTCTTTCGTTTGGTAGCCTTGTTTCGTCAGGATAACAAAGTTATGCGTCTGTTTGGTAGCCCATATTAATATCCTGCGTCTGTTTGGTAGCTTCTGTTTACGTATCCTTCGGCCGTATTTTAATAGCGAGCTTGGTGGATTTTGCTATTTGGTAGCTCTGTTTTGCACTATTTCTTTAGGATTTATAACCCAAAAAAGTGGTGGGTTACAAAACCCATTTGAATAGTATATTTTAACTAGACGAAACCTAACTAACATACCAAAAGTGGCCTTAATGTGGCTGTGCATCGGGCCGTTAAAAATTAGTTTTTCAGCCCAATAGACTGTAAGGCCTTTTTGGTAGGCTTGTTTCAGTCGGTAGGGATTTGGATAAACCCAAAAAATAGGCATTTGGTAGACATGTTATTTAATTTGAAAGCATGTTCCACTTTCAAAGCTTGTTACTAAAATCATTGTTTCGATTAATTTTGTGATTAGCTCGTGAGGTGCGTTTGAACTAGTTAACTTTCATTCAATTTTACATTATTGCCACTCTCTTCTTTATTGGATTTTCAAATGGATTTCCATTTTTCATAAAGAAGCTGCTCCTGTCGAAGATAACACTTGAAATTTGTTACTTCATGCTTGAGCGGGCGACGACGACGTAAAGAGAGAAGAGTGGGGGGAGGATTTTATTTGGGGATTTTCTGTGTTGGGTTCCTTGAAGGAAAGAACCAGAAAGAGGGGAGAGAGAGAGAGTGTCGAGAAGGTGAGATGAAGAAGAGAGAGGGGAGAGAGAGAGTGCCGAGAAGGTGCCGAGAAGGGGAGAGAGAGAGAGAGAGCGCCGAGAGAGAGGAAGAAGAGAGAGGGTAGAGAGAGAGAGTGCGAGAAGGTGAGAGGAAGAAGAAATGTATCTGGCTTCGAAAAATCTACCAAATACCAATACAAGTAAAAGACCCAAGATCCATAACCTAACCCAAGTAACCTGATGAGATTAAAATTAGACACAACATGGTATAACCTACACAAGCTACCAAACGTGGCCTAATAGTTTCGCGGGAAAAGTCCGTATTATAACATTTCGAAAATAATTCTGAAATGAAAAACTGTACATCAAAAGTTGAGCACGAAGCACGTTGCCGCGCGCGTGTGATAATACTACGTGTGCTAACTGTTTGATGATACGTCTCTGAGGCAATCGGCACCTATTTCCGTTGGTATTTTTCTTACGCCTGTTGTTGTTTTTTGCCACTGATGTGGTATGCACGAACGGATGTTTGATGTTTAGTTTTCGTTTTTAGCTGTAACTGGGATTGTTCTTTTCAGTGATGAAATGAATTTTGCATCCCTTAGGCTATTCGGTTGGTCTGAAATGTTTCACTTTCCCAATGGAATGGATTCTTTTGATTATAGAGGCGTTAGTGTTAGTTTACGAAGGAGTTATGCTTTTGGTTTTGTAGCTCATAGCTCTGTTGCAGTAGTGCTTCCTTGTTGGAAATGTTTAGGGCGCTTTTCAATAAGATTTAGGGAGCATTCAATGTCGGCATTTTTATAATCCAGTCCCTTATGCTTGATAGTAGTTGGCAATGCTTTACTTTAAGTTTTTCACTGTATGCATTCAGTTTTATTCGGAGTACGGAAGGTTGAGGACCCCTGCCTATGTAGTTAACACAGTTCTTATTTTTAATGGTTTCACAGTTGTGAATTAACTCATTGAGGCTGTAACCTTCTCAGTAAAACATATAAATCAACATCTATATCTTACCGCATTATATTGCACTCAATCAATTACTGTAGCAGAGATCTATCCAACTTCTATTCATAAATGCTCATAACCACTCTAGAATGGTACTGTTGCTATGCTGAATTCTTCTTTCATATTAGTACTATCTTGGATAATTTGATACGTCAGTACTTGCTTATGCTATTACCTATTAGACACGACCGTGATACAGTTAATTTTGGTGTTGAAGCAACAGAGGTTGGTAATTGACTACATGGTACTGATGCAGTCCTTTATCCAATTTAAAAGGTGAATAGAGAAGATCCGTTTGAGCTAAATAAATGTGATATTATACACAGTTGCTGAAAGAGTTACACCCGGCGCACCAATTAGATTGGTCGTTTTTACTCTTTTATTTAAATTGTAAATTTAATCTTATTGGAAATTATATTAATAAAGGCATGTATTTATCTAAAGTATTTGTTATTTAATAAATTATGTACTTTAGATAAAGTCCTTAGACCATGAAAAGTTATAAGATATGATCACGCATATGATGGTGATTATGAAATATATCTTTGAAGCTTTGGTCTTAAATTAGTTCCGAGTGAAATAACTATTCAAGATAGGACATTGAATTGTTGATGTAACTCGCACATATGATACATGCTCATAAGATGAGAATATTGTGTTTCATCAATATTAACATAGTTGACGTAAGTGTATATATGTGGGTGCTTGTTAGAGAACAAGTACACTGAACTAATCCGCTAGAAATTCTTATATGGAATTTATCGAAATAAGAATTACTAAATTATGATTGTACATGATTAGTCCTTTGACTTGAGACACCATAGTAATCTTGTATGAAATCTATTTCATTTTGATATATTCTCTGATTGCAAGACAATCATCAAAGAGTTTATATTGGATGTAATATGAATGAATATGGAGATTGATGTGTGGTCAACAAAGAATCTATTACTTGTTTGAGACAAGAGAATTTCCTACAGTTTTCATTATTCATAACTCGAAGACCTTGGCCAAGGCATGATGAATATTGATTCATAAGGAGTTATTGAGTTTAATGAAAATGTAACTATTGGGATTATTTATGAGTTTTCGATTTAATTCCATACTCAATATCCAATTGGGAAATTAGATAATAGAAGGATCGTGCGTGTATCTTGATTCATAATCAAAATAGGTTTACTCATTATTTCACCTAGTGCTAGGTGACCATGCTACTTGCTAGATGTTCCCATGGTTTATAGGTTCTTGAAATTAAAGAGTTAATTTCAAATGAATTAATTTATTGAATAAATTAATTGAATAAATGTTATTCGATTAAGTTGTATTTTGTTACAAGCCTATTACTAGTGCTAGTTGTGAACTTAAGAGGTCACACACTAAAAAATAGAATGAACGATTGAATTGATTCAATAGTTGAATCTAATTCTATATTAAATTAATTAGATTAATTTAATAAGATATAAAATTAATTTGATTAATTTTAAATCTAATGAAATCATTTGTATATATATATATATATATATATGGATATGTATATGTATATATATAAATATATATATACGCATGGAAGTTGAAGAGCTTATGGTTTTTGCTAATTAAGAAAAATCAATTCTTTAATTATAAGAATTAAAGAATTTTTATGGATGTTAATTGATTAACATAAAAGTTAGTAACCGTGAGACTTTTCAAAATGCACGGTTATGACTTTTCAATTAGCACAATCATGCCTTTTCAATTTAGCATGTGATGCTGTATGCGTGAAGGTATATATGAAGAAAAGAAGAAGCTTAGTTTGCTTTTGCTTAACTTTTCTTCGGCTATTCAAAGATTTCAAGAGAGAATTTTGAGTGTTTAGTTTGGCTAGCGAAAAACTACACACTTGGTTTGTTCTATTTTGTGTGGACTTGATAGAGGGGAGACATTTGGATCCCTGCGAGTTTGGAGAACGAGCAATTGATTGCTCCAAAACCCGACATCAAACGGTGTGAAAAGGTATGCTATGATTCGATCAATATGCATTATGCTTATGCATCATGTTAACGTGAAGTCGATAAACATTGTTGGAATGGAATAATTGTTATTTCATTTATTAACTTGAAAAATTTTAATTTCATTGCGTTTTAGGCCGAATCCAACGATGGTATCGAAACCGAGTTTCACGTTTAACATGATGTTTTTCGTTCTTTGTTGGCATGGATTAATTGTTAATTATGCTAGAATTTATTTTGTTATTGATAGCATGAGCAAAACGAAAATCGCATGAGTGTTTATGAATGTTGCCTTGCCGCATTTCATCAAACACTTGGTGACGTCAGTAAATGGACGTGTTGTGGTAGGAGACAGCCATGGTGGCGAGGTGTGTGACGCCGAGGCCACCATGGGTGTTTAGGACTGCCTCAATGTGTTCCATTCACTCGAGTCGCCACGTGGGATTGAGATTTATCTCAAGTTTTGTCTAAATGAGTGTTGGGCAAATGTGATATCGTTTTTATGACGAATGTTCGATATCTTCAGTTTTAAATTTGATTTTGGCATTTTAGAATTAATTGTTAATTCTAAATGAGTGATAAAAATTGTTTTTATCCAAAATTTAATTTTATGCTTTTAATAATGAAATAAATTATTAATTCCACTTGGTAAATTTATTATGTTTTTATTCATGTGATTAATGTTAGTATGATTTATTTAGGGATGATCTGCCAATACCGATGTGATGGTTTATTATTTTTATATGCTTTGGGTTTTTAAAATGGGGACTGCAAGCCTCTTATTCCATTCAATGTAATCGTTTCATTTATGCAATGAGTGTAGAATAGAAAGTGAGGTTTTCTATTTTCATTGTAATTTTTTTTTTTTTTTTTGGAGGACGTTCGTCGCGAAGAAAATAAGAGGCGCTTAAAGACCCATATATGTATGGGGTTACATATGATGTAATAGATATGTCTTTCATTTAAAATCCTTAGATTGACCACGACCCGTTTTTGGCTCAAAGCGGTCGCATAAAACATCCCATGATCATCCCATCGCTTTATGTATAGGATGCATGTTAGTATTTATTTAATGCTTATTTGCGCAAATCATGTGATGATGTTTGCATTAATTAAACTCACATAGATAATAGTTTTCGATGAGGTCTTGAAAATAAAACCCTAAGTTTTGAAACTTTTATAAACAATTTTAAAATTGATTTCAAGTTAAATTGGACAAGTTGAATTGGATTCATCGTTCCAAGTCTACCATCAAAAGTAAAGACATGAGATGCTACCACACTATATCACTTATCACGAGTCGTGGAGTGATTTAGTGATGGAAAGCTGTGATCTTCACTAATTATAGAGATACTCATGGAATAGATTTATCAATGTGTTGTCCATGAATCGTGGAATATATTGGTGCTCTATTTACATGAATGTTTGATGGGTATAACTTGACACTTAGTACTATATGGGCTCATAAAATTGAGGTATATAGGAAGAGTGAGACAAAATAAAATTAAGGGTTATATAGAGATATAATCGTCAAAGAGTTGACTACCGATAAAAATATTTCATGTCTTCATAATATTGAGTTATGGAATATTTTATTGGACCTAATTCCTACTAGGAAATTCGATTTCCAATTCCATTTGGGGTTATGGAATTTGAATAAAATAGTGGGAGACAATTAATTATTAAAGACCTTATATTAATTGAATATATTTTCATAGTCGCTAATTTTCGCATCTTATTTGCGATTATGCGCAAAATGTCGAAAAATCCATTATCATCAATTCTTGACCAAAACAAACTTCTTGGTACAAACTATGTTGATTGGGTTGAATTTAAGAATTGTTCTAAATTCGAAAGAGGGCTTATGTCTTGGATGCCCCAATGACCGAAAAACTCTTGATGACGCTGCAAATGATGTACTTACAGTACCAAAGTCATGTTGATGACGATTTGCGGGTTCGTTGCTATATCTAGCATCGATGTCAAATGAACTTCAAAGACAAAATGAAGGTGTGGCTTGGCATATGAGATCCTTATCCGTTTACAAAGGTTGTACGGAGAAAGTATTAGACAACAAAGATATACGATATCTAAGGAGCTTTTCGATGTCGTATGATCGAGGGCTCTTCGGTCCAAACTCATGGTGAAGAAGATAGCTCTTATGGAAAGGTTGGGATCTCTGGAGTCGAGATTGAAGTGAATTGCAACCGACCTCATGTTGCAATCTTTGCCACCATCATTTGACACTTTTGTCGTCAACTTCACTATGCATAGCATGACAACTAGTCTTCCGAACTTGTCGATATGCTAGTGACGGTGAGTCCACTATGAAAAGACAAACTGTTTTTCTTGTTGGTTCCTCCTCGCCGAAAGCTCCAAGGCTAAGACTAACAAGTGGAAGGGAAAGAAAAGATAAAGGGTTCATCTAAACCCAACAAGTTGAAGGCACGAGGTGGAGTAGGGAAGAAAAGAAGAATGCTCAATCCAATGACACTTGCCATTTTGCAACAAACCGGGACATTGGAAGAGGAATTGCAATGCATATCTTGCAAGCACGAAGGGTTCGGTATTTACTATGTTGAAGTTAACTTATACATTAACGATGCTTCGTGGTATTGGATACCGGTTGTTCCTCACATCTTTGTAATGAATTACGGTGATGGTGGGAACTAAGAAGTTGAGCAAAGGATAGGCAGGTTCTACGTATAGGCGATGGAGCAAGAGTTCTTTGCTTTAGTTGTAGGAACTGTTTACCTAGCTCTTGATAGTGGTTTTAAACTTGTTTTGAACAATTGTTTTACGTACCTAGTTTGATTAAGAACATCATCTCTATTCCGGTTTTGGATAGAAAATTATGAATTTTCAATAAAGGGTGGAATATGTTCCATCTTGAAAGATGCTTCTTTAATTTATTCTAGTGTATTGGTTAATGGTCTTTATACTATTATACCACAAAACCCTATTTTGCATATTCAACAAAGTAAAAGAAAATTAGATAATCATAGTTCCATAGAGCTTTGGCACTCGGACTAGGTCATATTTACGAGAAAAGAATGAATCAATTGTCTCGATTGCTTGGTCTTTCGAGCGAGCAAAGTTGGCAACTTGTGAATCTTGTCTCAAAGGAAGATGACCAAATCATCATTTGTGGGACAAGTGGGCGAGCTCAACATCTATTGTATTTGATCCATATAGATGTTTGCGGACCACTAAGTGTTAGTGCTCGCGGGAACTACCACTATTTCGTAACCTTTACTGATGATTACTCTAGGTATGGTTATGGGTACCTTTTAAGGCACAAATCTGAAGTATTTGAAAAGTTCAAAGAATTCAGACAAGAAGTGGAGAAACAAACTGGCTCGATTATTAAAGTTCTTCGATCTGATCGAGGAGGTGAATACTTGTGTGGTGCATTTCTTGATTATCTAAAAGAGAATGAGATTCTCTCATAGTGGACGCCTCACGGCACCCTCAACTCAATGGAGTTTGAGGCGAGAATCGTACCTTGTTAGACATGGTGCGATCTATGATGGATGTTCGACCAAATTGTTCTACTTAGTCGCTCGCATGATAGCACGAGGTCCCTATAAGCGTGGTAAGGTCGACCCAGTCGAATCTCTCGAGGAAGACTTAACGGGGCTATGATGTGTTACGATTAAAGCGGTAAATCTAAATCTAAACTTGATTTTGGGGTGATGATTAACTAAGATTAACGAGGAAATTAAACACGCAAACGACTCAAACCAAGCGTTCAAGCGGTTCAATCGCAGCAGAATTCTTGAGAATGTGAGATAAACTAGGGTATTAGGGTTCTTCGCCTTGATTAATCGATTTATTGCTTGATCAAGAAATCTACCTATTCATGCAATATTCAAACCTCAATCCAAACACTCGACTTTCGTTCCGTGGATTAAACCTAGGTTATCAAATTTCACAAATACATAAACTACTAGAGTCCGTTTAGGTAACCTCTAATCCAATCTATTCCTATGATGCAACGTATCTATCTCTCGATAATACGAAACATAAACAATTAAATAGAGATCAATCACTCAACAATAAACCCAGGATTGATTGGTATTCTCAATCAAACAAATAATCAATTAAACAATTTGAATCACCCAACCCTAGAAAAGAATTAGTTCATGCTCATCTCACGATTCAAACAATTAAAATCGATAGAAATCATTATCCAACAATCAATGGAAGAAAAATCGAATAATAATCCTTACAATCGAAATAAATGGTTGATGAATTTCTTCAATCAAGTCTTGAATCAATCCAATTGCAATGAAATACTTGGAAAATAGAGATGAGAGATTATTCACGTGGGAGAGAAACTCTCGAAATAAACTGACGGAATATAAAATAAAAAGTGAACTAGGTTTTCAGCGTAAATAAAATCGTATTTATAGCGCATGAAAATTAACTCCCAGCGCCGGACGCGACGCAGCGCCGGACGCGAGGAGTTTCTGGACGGAACGACATCAGCACCCAGCGGGGCGGGCCAAGCACCGGGCGGTGAGACATGGACTCACACCCAACGTCGGACTCGAGACGGCCCGGGGACGCGTGAGTGATGTGGGCGAGGCGCAGGCGGCGCCGCCTTCGGCGCCGGATGGGTGCGTGTGAATGCGCGTGAGGTCGCTGGGCGGGGCGGCGGCAGCAAGGCTGGCAAGGCCACGGCCGAGACAGCTGCGCTGCCAGGCCTGCGACGACGACGCTGGCGAGGCGAGCTGACGCGGCGCAGGTGGCGTCGGCTGTGGCGCGCGAGTAATTTGAGCACGAGGTGCATGGGCGGGTGTGTGCGGCGCGCGGGCGGCAGCCTTGGGCGCGCGGTGTCTTGTGATCTTGGCGCTGTTGGCGTCTCGCGTGCGACGGCCGGCGCGCGCATGTCTGACGACCGTTGTTTTAGCCGTTCTCCTTCGTCTGAATTCCGATTTACGCTCCGTTTGCGCCTATGGACTTCTGTCGAGATGCTCTTCAATAAAGCTGATTATTGGCAGATCCAATTCATCCTATTTTATACCGTTTTTCTACAAAACATCGAAACAAACGAAATAAGTTCGAATCGACTAATATTAATCAAACCAACGGCATAAATAGGACAAACCACTGAAAAAGACACACAAAACAATACCAAAAATCAGCACAAATTCATACTAAACAACTCCCCCACACTTATCCATTTGCTTGTCCTCAAGCAAAGTCTATACTAGTAAGAATAGGAAGGATAATTCATGCAACTTCACTCTTATTCTAATCAATCAAATCTTATTGCTTTCCCCCACACTTGGTGTTTACGCATTCAAAGATAATATGAAATAAATCTAGGACGACAAATGATTTCCAATAAATAAAAGGGTAATCTCGCTCGGACCCAACTCTCCGTTAGGGTGAACTAACTAATGTGGTCACCTTTAGCAATGTTTTCTTTTAAGCACATAGAATGTTTTAACGAGTTTGGAACAATATTCGAAAGGCGAACCCTCGATGAACTCGAGTTTCCTATCGTGGTTTCCCATGTCCATTTCTCAAATTACGAGAAAGAGGGACAAAATCTCATCCTCCATTTCAACAATCTCATATTCTACTCCTTTTCAAACATTTCCTTCTTTTTTTTCAACTTTTTTTTTTTTTACATCAATAGATGAAACAAGTATATAGGTGACCACAATGTTAACACTCCCCCTAACATTAGCCGGACAAATCACATCAATTCTCCTCTATTCATTTTCTATCAATCACAATCTAGTCAATTCACATTAGCATCCAATCATCTATCACCAAAAGTTTGAAATTAAAAGCAGTTTGACCAATACCACGAGCTTAGTTGCACAAATCGAATCCTAACTTACTCAAGATATACGATACTTGATTCCAAGAAATCAAAATAAGCATAGATGCACATCACCAAGCATACAAATAGATAAGGTGCACACAAAACCGAATAATCATCCCCATTTTAAACCGAGCATCGTCCCCTGCTCCAAACATTAATAATACACAAAGGCCATAGAGGATGATACTTCATAATAATGAGCGAGTGTCTTGTTGTAGAGTTGGAGCATCACGACTTCACCACACGGATTACAAAGTCCCGAACTCAAAAATGATAAACGCCAAACCTACACCACGAAAACCAAAACAAAACGAAAACACAAACAAAAGAAAAACCAAAATAAAACAAGAACAAAGCGAAACAAACGTGGGTTGCCTCCCACGAGCGCTAGTTTTAACGTCGCCACCGACCATTGATTACTCATTTTGTTGAATTTTGTTGAGCGAGAAGCTTCGCTCCGACTTTCATTATTCAACGCGCCTCTGCTGGCGATAACCATATTCGAGAGTAAGGTGGCGGCTCTTTCCACTTATCCTCGACTTGTACTTCACCTCGATCTTTCTTACACTTAGCACGGGTATGGGGTCGATCTTCTGTCAACTTCTTCCTTAGGCATCTGTACCTGCAAGACCTTATTCTCGTCCAAAATATCAAGTGCAGTGATAGAAAAACATGATGCAGTAGTAGAGTCAGTAGAATTATCACTCTTACTACTAGCACGGAATGTCTCCGTCGTACCCAAAACAGTCAAGCTTATCAATCCTTTAGTGAAATCAATTTGGGTATTTGTTGTAGCCATGAATGGCCTACCTAACAACAACGGATGTCCACTCTCATGTTTTCCATTCCCTTCTCCCATATCAATGACAACAAAATCAACTGAGACTAACAGGTTACCCATTCTTATTAAAACATCTTCGATCACACCCTTCGGGTACCGAATAGTTCCCTCAGCTAATTCTAATTGCATGCTGGTTGGTTTTAACTCACAAAGTTTTAATGAATTAAACAAAGAAAATGACATTAAATTAACCCCGGCACCCAAATCAAGCATCCCCGATGCAGTTTTTCCATTACCAAAAGCAATGTTAAGAGTAAAGCTACCTGGATCACTTTGCCTTGGTTTAGGTTGGTGCGAGAATGGGCTTCTTCTTCTTCTCGCCACCACCTTCTTCATATTCCCGTCTCCTTCTTTTCGACTATCGACGGCTCGGAAATGGAACAGTGGCTCATAAACCCCGCGAGGTTGTTCTTCTTCTCCGATCTCTTCATCGACCTTGCACTTCTCATTATCACTTCCATAGCGATATGACCTTAGCATGTTCGGATTGGCTAGAAACTTCCCTTTGATCTCGTCGTGCAATTGCTCAACAGTTCCGACCATCATCCCACTTGAGTAGCCAATCGTCCCACTTGAGTCTCCACTCTTTTGACAGATGCCTCCAAGGATTCAAATCTCAAAGTCTTGCACGGATGAAGGTATTTAGAGAATCCTCAAGCGATGGTTTATTGGGAGCATCAAGTTGTTCCGATTTTGTTGTCTCGAACTGGGTACCTGACTTGGTCCCCTGATTCGACTCGGGAGAAATTAGGGTGATCTCTCCAGGGATTATAAGAGTTTGAGTAGGGGTCATGTCGGGCCTCGACGGATAGCCTAACGATTTCTCTTTGGTACCCTTGTTGAAACCCTTGCATCGCATTAACTTGTACTTCTTCATATGCCATCTCACTTGTTCTTTGGCACATGTTAGCTCCATACCCGCTTCTCCACATATTCCACAAGTTTCCATCGGCATCGCTTGTTGTTGTTGGAATTGAGGTGATTTCGAGGTTCAGTTGTTCTCAATAGCTGCACTTGGCGAGTGAGATCCGCCAGTTGCTGTGTCACTTCATAGTTGGGCGTAATCTCTTTTCTTCTGTAGCGGTCTTAGTCTGCACTTCTCCTTTGTGAGTTCGCACTAGCGTCTCCAAAATCTCGCTAACATCACCAGTAGATAGTTTCCAATGTCTCCTCCATTGCATTATCAATCATGTATTGATAATCCATCGTCGATCCATCATAGAAAAAGCGATTGAGGAGCTCGGTAGGGTAGTGGTGGCGCGGACATTCTGCTGTAACGACTTGAACCGATCTCATGCCTCATGCATAGGTTCTCCAGCCATCTGCTTGAATGTGGCTATCTGAGCCCTCAGCTCTTGTGTCTTCTGGTTAGAGTAGTACTTTCCCATGAATTTATCATACACGGCTTGCCAACTCGTCGATGAACCGGGCTGTAGAGACATCAACCATGTCTTGGCTCTATCTTTCGGGGTGTAGGAAAACCTCATTCTCGGCGTATCTTCTGTAAGCCCGTTCAGTGGAAAAGTGTGAACCACTGCATAGAACTCCCGAATGAAGTTCAAGGCATCCTCACTAGGCATCCCATAGAATGACGGAAGAAGGTTGAAGTGGATGGGCTTCAACTCATAGTTTCGGGCCGGATCCCCGAGAACTATGCATGACGTTGTCACCCCAATGACGGGTCGAGCAAAATCACGCATCCTCGGGTTTCCTTCTTCATGGCCTCCTCCATTTTCTGCCATTTCTTCTGGCACAGATTCCTCTCTTGGAGATCTACTCTCCAAACTCTCGTACTCAACTGTTGCTGCACTTGCCTCACTTTCAGACAAGCTTTCTTCTTTCGAGTTCAAGGATTAAATTCTCCTACCCCGTGAATGTTGTCGAACACCGTGCCAACTTCCTTTTGAGACTTGACGACCTAGCATACACAAACACAAGACAAGAAAACGGGTTCTGCACGCTGTGGGAAGAATTAACCAAACAAAATAAAATAAACAAAAATAGAAGATAGGTGGGAAAATAACACAATCAAAATGCCTAAAGCCTTCCCGAAGCGGCGCCAAAATTTGTTCCGACCAAATTGTTCTACTTAGTCGCTTCGCATAGCACGAGGTCCCTATAAGCGTGGTAAGGTCGACCAAGTCGAATCTCTCGAGGAAGACTTAACAGGGGCTATGATGTGTTACGATTAAAGCGGTAAATCTAAATCCTAAACTTGATTTTGGGGTGATGATTAACTAAGATTAACAGAAATTAAAAGCAAACGACTCAAACCAAGCGTTCAAGCAGTTCAATCGCAACAGAATTCTTCAAGAATGTGAGATAAACTAGGGTATTAGGGTTCTTCGCCTTGATTAATCGATTTATTGCTTGATCGAAAATCTACCTATTCATGCAATATTCAAACCTCAATCCAAACACTCGACTTTCGTTCCGTGGATTAAACCTAGGTTATCAAATTTCACAAATACATAAACTACTAGAGTCCCGTTTCCGGTAACCTCTAATCCAATCTATTCCTATGATGCAACGTATCTATCTCTCGATAATACACGAAACATAAACAATTAAATAGAGATCAATCACTCAACAATAAACCCTAGGATTCAATTGGTATTCTCAATCAAACAAATAATCAATTAAACAATTTGAATCACCCAACCCTAGAAAAGAATTAGTTCATGCTCATCTCACGATTCAAACAATTAAAATCGATAGAAATCATTATCCAACAATCAATGGAAGAAAAATCGAATAATAATCCTTACAATCGAAATCGTCGTTGATGAATTTCTTCAATCAAGTCTTGAATCAATCCAATTGCAATGAAATACTTGGAAAATAGAGATGAGAGATTATTCGCGTGGGAGAGAAACTCTCGAAATAAACTGACGGAATATAAAATAAAAAGTGAACTAGGTTTTCAACAAATAAAATCGTATTTATAAGCGCGAAATTAACTCCCAGTCGGACGCGACGCAGGCGGACGCGAGGAGTTTACGGGCGAACGACATCAGCACCCCAGCGCGGACGGTGAGACATCGACTCACGCCCAACGCCGGACTCGGAGACAGCGCCGGACGCGTGAGTGATGTGGGCGAGAAGCGCAGCCGGCGCTGCGCCTTGGCGGGGCAGGTGCGTGCGTATGGTCGCGGGGCGCGGGCGACGCCGAAAGCAGGCGGCGGCAAGGCGGACGGTATTGAGCCTGGCTGGCGCGACGGGGACGCTGGCGAGGTGAGCTGACGCGGGTGGCCTGGCCGCAGCCCGAGCGCGAGGCGATTCTGGCCTTCGGAGCAGCGCGCGCGGGTGGCCGAGCGCGGGTGCAGGCGGGGTGTCGGCGGCGGCGCGGGGGCGGCATGCTGGCGTCTGCGCGGACATGCTTGGCGCGGGGCGCTGGTGTGCACGATCTGGGCGCGCTGGCGTGCTGTGAGCGGCAGGCGGCGCGCGCGCACGCGTCTGCGCGACTTCGTTGTTTGGGCCCGTTCTCCTTCGTCTGAATTCCGATTTATGCTCCGTTTGCGTCTACGGACTTCTGTCGAGATGCTCTTCAATAAAGCTGAATCTTGGCAGATCCAATTCATCCTATTTTATACCGTTTTTCTACAAAACATCGAAACAAACAAAATAAGTTCGAATCGACAAATATTAATCAAACCAACGGCATAACTAGGACAAACCACTGAAAAAGACACACAAAACAATACCAAAAATCAGCACAAATTCATACTAAACAATGGACTTCACTTCATTACCTCTTTCGTTTTGGGGATATGCTTTAGAAACTGCAACACATTTGTTAAATAGAGTGCCATCTAAAGTCGTACCTAAAACACCATATGAATTATGGTTTGGCAAAACACCTTCTTACAAATATCTAAGGATATGGGGTGTCTTGCCTATGTGAAGCGATTAATGGGAGATAAGTTGGATATGAGATCCATCTTATGTAATTTTGTGGGATATCGAAAGAGTCTATCGGATATTATTTCTATGATCCTCGAACAAAAGGTGTTTGTTTGAGGAATGCTACTTTTCTTGAGGAAGAGTTTCGCTCAATGAGTAACAAGATTTTAGAACTTGACGAAACTCAAGAACTACAAAGTGTCCCAGCTTGTGGTGAAAATACTCAATCAACAAAAGGTGAAACTTATGCACAAACCCGTCAAAAGTCCACCGAGTTTCTAAGCCACGATAGGTTGAACTTATTGATGAAAACAATAAGGAAAAACCTCCTATGGATAATGATCCAAGAACTTATTCGAGGCAATTTATGACATTGACCGAGATAAGTGGCTAGAAGCTATGCAATCCGAAATGGATTCTATGTACTTTAACAAAGTATGGATCTTAGTGGATCTACCAATTGGAATTGTTCCTATTGGATGCAAGTGGATTTTCAAGCGAAAGCTTGGAGTATATGAAAATGTGGCTACATATAAAGCACGTCTGGTTGCGAAAGGTTATACTCAAAAGGAAGGAATTGACTATGAGGAAACTTTCTCACCGATTCGCGATGCTTAAGTCCATTCGAACTCGCTTGCCATAGTTGCATATTATGACTATGAGATATGGCAAATGGATGTAAGATCGCATTCCTTAATGGAAACATTAAGGAGGATATTTATATGGTGCATCCCGAAGGCTTTGTATCTAAGGGAATGAACAAAGGTTTGTAAACTCCAAAGATCAATCTATGGACTTAAACAAGCTTCAAGGAGTTGGAACATCCGATTCGATGAAACAATCAAAGCGTTTGGTTTTCAAAAGAATCCGGAAGAGCCATGTGTGTATAAGAAAGTTAGTGGGGCCAGATGGTGTTTGTTGTGCTTTATGTTGATGACATCCTAATCATTGGGAATGATGTTGGAATGATGCAATCAACAAGAGTTTGGTTGTCAAACAATTCTCCATGAAGGACTTGGGAGATGCATCCTTCATCCTTGGAATTAAAATCTATAGAGATAGATCGAGAAGGATGATTGGATTATCTCGGTCCATGTACATTGACAAGTGTTAAAAGGTTTAGCATGGAAGAATCAGCGTGGGTTCTTGCCAATGAGTCATGGTATTTCTCTCTAAATCTATGTCTCCTCAAACACCGAAGGAGAGAAAATGACTCGGTACCTTATGCTTCCGCGATAGAAAGTATAATGTACGTCGTATTATGTACACGACGATGTCGCACATGCTCGAGTGTCACGGCGGATATCGCCTAATCCGGCGAAGAACATTGGAAGGTCGTAAAATCAATTCTTAAGTACTTGAGAAGAACTAAGGATTTATTTTTGATCTACGAAAATGGAGAACTAAAACTAGAGGGTTTCACCGACTCTAGTTTTCAGTGTGATAAAGATGACTCCAAATCTATGTCAGGATTTATATTCACTTTGAATGGTGGAGCAATTTGTTGGAAAAGTTCCAAGCAAGAAACAATTCTTGATTCAACCAAGGAAGTGAATATATTCTTTGCATCGATCTTTGTCGCAAAGAAGTCGTTTGGATAAGGAATTTCATTCAAGAGTTGGGCGTAATTCCATCACCGTTGATCCAAGACCTATACACCGTGATAACAATGGAGCTATTACAAGCTAAAGAACCAAGATCTCATCAAAGATCCAAACAAATTATGAGAAGATATCACTGATTCGAGAAATCATTGATAGAGGCGAAGTCGTGGTGGGCGAGTTGCTTCAAAGAGAAAATGTAGCGATCCGCTAACTAAACCCTTGTCACAAAAGTATTCTAGGGACATCTTGATAAGATGGGTCTAAGATACACGGTGATTGGTGCTAGGCGAGTGGGAGATTGAAAGAGTTACACCGGCGCACCAATTAGATTGGTCGTTTTTACTCTTTTATTTAAATTGTAAATTTAATCTTATTGGAAATTATATTAATAAAGGCATGTGTTTATCTAAAGTATTTGTTATTTAATAAATTATGTACTTTAGATAAAGTCCTTAGACCATGAAAAGTTATAAGATATGATCACGCATATGATGGTGATTATGAAATATATCTTTAAAGCTTTGGTCTTAAATTAGTTCCGAGTGAAATAACTATTCAAGATAGGACATTGAATTGTTGATGTAACTCGCACATATGATACATGCTCATAAGATGAGAATATTGTGTTTCATCAATATTAACGTAGTTGACGTAAGTGTATATATGTGGGTGCTTGTTGAGAACAAGTACATCGAATCGACCGCTAGAAATTCTTATATGGAATTTATCGAAATAAAAATTACTAAATTATGATAGTACATGATTAGTCATTTGACTTGAGACACCATAGTAATCTTGTATGAGTTCTATTTCATTTGATATATTCTCGATTGCAAGACAATCATCAAAGAGTTTATATTGGATGTAATATGAATGAATATGGAGATTGATGTGTGGTCAACAAAGAATCTATTACTTGTTTGAGACAATAGAATTTCCTACAGTTTTCATTATTCATAACTCGAAGACCTTGGCCAAGGCATGATGAATGTGTGGTCAACAAAGAATCTATTACTTGTTTGAGACAATAGAATTTCCTACAGTTTTCATTATTCATAACTCGAAGACCTTGGCCAAGGCATGATGAATATTGATTCATAAGGAGTTATTGAGTTTAATGAAAATGTAACTATTGGGATTATTTATTAGTTTTCGATTTAATTCCATACTCAATATCCAATTGGGAAATTAGATAATAGAAGGATCGTACGTGTATGCTGATTCATAATCAAAATAGGTTTACTCGCTATTTCACCTAGTGCTAGGTGACCATGCTACTTGCTAGATGTTCATATGGTTTATAGGTTCTTGAAATTAAAGAGTTAATTTCAAATGAATTAATTTATTCAATTGAATAAATGTTATTCGATTAAGTTGTATTTTGTTACAAGCCTATTACTAGTGCTAGTTGTGAACCTAAGAGGGTCTCACACTAAAAAATAGAATGAACCGATTGAATTGATTCAATAGTTGAATCTAATTCTATATTAAATTAATTAGATTAATTTAATAAGATATAAAATTAATTTGATTAATTTTAAATCTAATGAAATCATTTGTATATATATATATATATGGATATGTAGGGGAGGTTAACGTGAGAACCATTTTTATCGTGAGAACCAAAAAATGATGAATTCACAGTGAAAGTTGATGAATCCATTGGGAAAGTTATGAATCCAAAAATAGAATTTTCGCCTCATGGGATTCGAACCGGGTGAAAAATTCAATTCTTGAATTCAAGAACTTTCTCAACTGATTCATCAACTTTCATAACAATTCATTTGGTTCTTAGTTTTTAGGATAAGAATGGTTCTTATTTGAACCAAACTCTGGATATGTATATGTATATATATAAATATATATACACGCATGGAAGTTGAAGAGCTTATGGTTTTTGCTAATTAAGAAAAATCAATTCTTTAATTATAAGAATTAAAGAATTTTTTATGGATGTTAATTGATTAACATAAAAGTTAGTAACCGTGAGACTTTTCAAAATGCACGGTTATGACTTTTCAATTAGCACAATCATGCCTTTTCAATTTAGCATGTGATGCTGTATGCGTGAAGGTATACATGAAGAAAAGAAGAAGCTTAGTTTGCTTTTGCTTAACTTTTCTTCGGCTATTCAAAGATTTCAAGAGAGAATTTTGAGTGTTTAGTTTGGCTAGCGAAAACTACACACTTGGTTTGTTCTATTTTGTGTGACTTGATGGGGGAGACATTTGGATCCCTGCGAGTTTGGAGAACGAGCAATTGATTGCTCCAAAACCCGACATCAAACGAAGTGCGAAAAGGTATGCTATGATTCGATCAATATGCATTATGCTTATGCATCATGTTAACGTGAAGTCGATAAACATTGTTGGAATGGAATAATTGTTATTTCATTTATTAACTTGAAAAATTTTAATTTCCGCTGCGTTTTTCGACCCGAATCCAACAGTTGCATCTAGGGAATGCAAAGGATGTGCTCTAAATTCTTGAGCGTACGTCTACTCTATATGTTTGTTCAATTTATCTATTGATTGCTGTTATGCTGGATCCAACAATATTGATAGTGAGAGAGTAATCTGCTGCACAAACATTGCTCACTTATCTTATAAATATTGGTACTAAAAGGGGAGACATTAGGAGATGGAAATTCCTTTAATCCTAAACACGTTTGCAATTTGTAATTTTGAAGTAGACTGTTGATGCATACTTTAAATACACTGGAGCATACTGCTGGATAGTTGCAACTTGCAAGCATTCATGTGTGTTGTTGAAAGGCTTGGGAGATGTGGGGGAGCGTTTGTCCAGTATCCTTGATGTTTTATGTCGATGGAGACATGGAGTTTTGTGCAATATTAATTATGTAGCAGAGAGTTTTATTGTTTAGTAAATGTGATCACCTAAATACGAGTATTGTGTTCACCAGTTTCATGACTAGGTTAATGCCGACGTTGATGAAAAACTTGTCATCTTTGAACATCAGATAATACAGGTGGTGCCAGGACAGGTGTGTGGTTAAGGTAAGCTATACGAGCATCTCTCATTCTCCTTGTACATGTATATCAGCATACATACATACATGTGGCATCATACGAGCTAGTGTATCATCTTTTTGTCTTGATTGCATGAACCCAGAACCCCCGGCGCACTTTAGCACGGGAGCACTGTTCCAACTGTCAACCTCGTCTGCGAGCTTTATAGGGTTGTGGACCGCTGTTACTTAAATTCCATGGTTGTGCGATTGAGGCACAGTGGTCCTAAGTTTCATATATGTGTGTTTATCATATGTCTTTGTTATGAGCTTCTTTATTAGTCAACTTTTTCTACACATTTGCTTCTGTAGGTATACTCTATTATCCCCCCATCAGAGGGAATTTAATTGGTGGGCCTGGAGATAGTTGGCTTGTATTATCATGGTCACAGTAGCAATTTGGTAACACTACTATACTTGTATTCCAGATTTTAATTCTTTTCCACTTTTTATTTTTACTTGCCACTGCTGTCAGTTTCTGTCTATGCTTCTTTGCTTACACGAGTGAAGAAGACAGTAAAAAGAAAAAAACTTGACAGGGAAAAATGAACCTCCCAACTCTTCACTTTGTTGAAGGGGTTTTCATTTATGCTTTTGCTCAAGTCCATCCAATTTTCATAATTTTGAAAAGGATTAAACAGGCATATTTAGTTTCCTTGGTTTATAGTTTTTCTTTGAATTGGATCTCTACTTTTCTTTGTAAACGTTGAGTCCCTTCGTTTTATTTTTTGAGTCAGGTCCGAGTACTTCCATTGTTTTTCTTTTTCTTGTTTTTTTATTGGATCTATATGCTTTCGTTTGTAAAAACTAAGTCTTGTACTTCCATTTAAGCTAAAGATTCGATCTTCTCCGTTGATATAAATCAAGGAGCTAAATTTAACGTAAATAAAAGTATTGAGATTCAAATTTTACCTAGGGACCTAATTGGAACTTAATAAAAGTAAAAGTCTCAGTTTTAACTAATAAAGTACAATCCTATATCGGAAAAACTTGGAAATAAGCACTTCTTTTCGCGAATGTAGTGTTATTCTTTTAACTTCTCGGCAGATGGAATGTGAGAAAACATGCTCAAAACCCGAACATCGTATTTTGTTTTTCATTTCCTTTTCCACGTTTAGAGTCTAAAGTCTAGGATTGGTGCTCAATTCTCTGAAATGTAGGCTTTATTGCAGTGGTTTACATTGTTCATATTAATATGCATGCATTTATTGCTTGGAAGAATTGCAGCCCTCTGTTTAAGCAAGTGTGAAATTAATAAAATATACTTAGATATATCAGGTGGTTCAAATTTTAGGTAAAGGGTATGTTAACGAAATTCATGTTTCTTGAGTTTTTCTTTGATTTATAGAACCGTTGACGCTTAAATATACGAATTTTGAGGATATTTTAATTTTTTACACAAACTATAAAAATTGAATATAAATATACGAACTTAAATATTATTGTAATTTAAAAAAAAAAATTACCCACATTAAATATAGCATCACAATTTGGTTATATAATTTGAATGAGATGCCATCAAAGTGGCACCTTCCAATTAAAATTCATCGTTTTGCTAAAGAAATATCTATAAAATGGGGAGTTGGTGAATTGCATTTTTTATATGAAAAAGTAATTTATACAACGACATCGTTTTAATTGGAGTGATGCCATGTCGGCATCATCTCACTCAAATTATGTCACCTAACTGTTATGTCAAATTTAATTCGGGCGTTAAATTGTAAAAGAATTACAATAATATTTAAGTTTATATATTTATTCACAACTTTCAAAATTCATGTACAAACATCTTGTGTTTTTTTAGGCACCGACAACCCATTTATAAATTTAATCTTCACGATGATCAAGTTTACTATAGTATTTGCTATCTAGCATGGAGCGTGTAAAAAAGATGGAGTTTATCACACAATTTCAAACTTACTATATCTTAATTGTGCTGCGCAGCATTAAATTTTTATATTTATGGATATATAATGAGGTTTACTTGCAAATTCGAAAAATAGATGCTGAATATAAAATTTGAAAAGGTCAAAATCTTCTGAAATTTTCATTATCTGAATCATGCCAGTTAATTTCCAAACTTGCATCTATCTTGAATCGGAAAACTTTTTCGAAAAGTTGGATATTTGTTGCAGTAAAAATTAGTACCAGGTTTGTCAATGCATATTAAAAACCTTTAATATACAACTGCAGAATCACATGCCTAAGCATTATTACCCTCATTTAGTCATGAATAAATGACTTAAGATCTGGCTTTCCCCATCCATGTATATATTCGTACAAATTTTTATGTGGGGGGTGTAAGTATCTATTTAGAGATTTAACTTTTTGCTTAAAACTAGGGGTCATAAACACTTTCTTGAAGATACGACTGTGTGTGTCTGTTTAAAGTAAAAATTTTATATGTATATTGAACATATCTCCACGGAATGCTCAGATCACTTAGAACGGTTTTTTGACTGAACTTATAATTTATCCCACTTAGGCGGTTCACAGAGATCGCCATCCTTCCACCCGTGTTCCTGGCGATGAGTATGTCTTACTCATCGATGGGGAGAGCCCGAGTGTTATCAGAGGCCATGGAAGATGAGCACAAAGGAAGTGGTTTGAAGCCATGCAAGATGAGATGAATTCCTTGTATGAGAACAATACATATAAGTTGATGAAGTTGCCTAAGGTAAGAGAGCTTTGAAGACCAAGTGGGTCTACAGAGTGAAGATCAAGAGCACACCTCACGCCTGAATCAAGGCTAGATTGGTGGTCGAAGGGTTCATCGGAAAAAGGTATTGATTTCGATGAGATTTTCTCTCGCCGTGAAGATGGGATCTATTCGTGTTGTTCTTGGTTTGGCGCCTAGCCTTGATCTTGAGGTTGAGCAGATGGATGTCAAGATGCCTTTCCTTCATGGTGACTTGGATAAGGAAATCTACATGGAACAACCTGAAGGTTTTCGTGTTAAGGCAAAGAAGACCCCAAAAAAAACCAATTTATAAAATTGTTTAGCCAAACACCCTCTTAGCTTACCTTCAATTTACATCCAGTTTAAAGAGTCTTCACTCAACATGGTTAATATAGAAGCAACGGATGTCCTCATTTTTTTTTATTTTTTTTTTAGAAGAGCAACGGATGTCCTCATTGATTATAGGATCAGTTCTCTCACTACTAGTAATGGCCAATTACACCACCCACTTTTGCTTATAAATAGTTAATATTGATCTTGAATATCTAGTAAATTGACCCTGACAAGATAGGGGGCTACTTTAACATAAAAATCAGGAGACCGCACAAGTAAGTGGATTCAAGAATGCCACCTTTCGCTTGGAGCTAGCAAGTGGCAAAGGTTTGCATCCCAAATCTTAGTCTAGATATGTCCTAACATCATCAGTTAAAGTTGGATGGTACACCAAATCTTCAACTAGATATGTCTTAACATCATTAAAGCTTGATGATCCCCACCATATATACATCTCAGCTGCTCTATTAATTCTTGCCTTGATTGCTGCTATATACGCTCCTACAATTGATAATGGTGGTTTGTAACTCCAATTAATTAATCCACGAAAACATGGGAGAGAGAAAGATCTTCTCTTGCTACTAAAGTTGCTGATGACCAATAACAGAAGAATGTGATGGATGTCTATTGATTAACACCAACGGTCTGTTTCAAGCTAGAAATTTGTTTAATGTGTATGCTTAGGAACATATGCAAATTAATGTTGTTCCTATTGATTCAACTCCCTTGGTTTGGAATTTGCAAATCTTGAAACTATATTTGGTCGAAATTAAACTGACATTTATAATCTACAATACAGCAACAGCCTGCTTTGAGACAACATAGATCGATATATATGTGTGAAGAAACTATCTTTGTCATAGAGTAATATCGAACAAATTAATGTTCCCGGAGGGAAACTCATCAGAGATGTAAATCCAAACTCACATGATCTTGCATGGCAGGCTTTGCATCGAAGGCGAACCGGCTCTGAGAGCCAAGAGCAGCACCACTGCTTATTGTCGACAATGGCTTCAACTGATCGCTATTGGAATTCAGCAATGGAATCTGTCGATGACGGGTGGGTAGAGAAGGAAAAGGCGACGGCGTTTGAGCAGGTGGGATCCGCCACAACCCCAAGGGGCTGCCATTGATAGGCTGTGGCTGTGGATGGTGATGAGCACTGTATGAGCCGTACGGTCTGATGGTGGCGCTGCTGCCACCGCCGTTGTTCCAAGAATGGTACAGAGGCGGCGGAGCTGATCCGAGGCGGCTGTGGCTGTAGCTGTAGTTCATGAGGCCGTAATGATCATCTGAAATGCCGCCATGCACCATGACCGACTGCATATGCGCGCGTTTGGCGTTCTGCCTTTCCCTCTTGTGCGCGTTTTGGTGGCCGCCGAGAGCTTGCGAGGTAGGGAAGCTTCTGCAGCAGTAATGGCACTCGAATTTCCTGCTGCTCGTCTCTATGTTGTCGCTGCTCATCAAGTCCTTGCTCTCTCCATCGTCAGCTGAGTCATCAATGGTGGTGGCGCCTCCGAATTCTTTGCCGAAAAGCCTAATCGCGCTGGCGCCGCCGCCCTTTTCTTTAACCGGGCGGATGAAGGGCAGCTGAGAGAAAGACTCGACGTTCATGAAGTCGCGAGTCTCTCTCTCATTCCTGTCCATGGAAGTACGTTAATATTAGCTAGTTGCCCCTTATTCTTGAGTGACTAGTCTATAGAGAGAGAGGATGTGGAAAAGTAGTAGGTTTAGTTCTCTTGTATATGATGGGGTGTTGGGAGAGGCCGTGGGACCTAATAAAATGGAGTATTTAGATTTCAATCGGTTATATATATTGTGTAATCCCTCAATTGTAATGGAGATGAGGTCCCCATCTTTTGCACTTAATTTTTGGTGAATATTTATGGATCTTGGTTTTGCACTTATTTAAGCGTGTGTAGTTAGACTACATAGTTTTGTAGTTTATTGAAATGATTCCATCTAATCCTTTGTCATTGTCTGATAACAATGGTTGTTGATGTTATCAAATTAAAATATGCATAAATAAACGTCACATGTATAATTACAGACCACAAAATTAAGTATCACATCATATCAAATGTGGTATAAGATGGTTTCATCTCCAAGTTTACGTGCGTGTGTGCTAGCTAGGAGAGGCTACTTATGCATATACTCCTTCCGTTCCCCAACAAGTGTCATATTTCAAGATGAATTTAATTTGTCCCCAAATAAGTTTTATATTTCATAAAAGGGGTGGTCGACCACTTAATTAATTTTTTAATTAATTCTATTTAAAATTAATTAATTTAATAAATCATAATTACGAATTAATAAATCATAATAAACTCTAATCGTGAATTAATACATCTTAATTTTGAATTAATAAAGTCTAATTGGAATCAATAAACTCTAATCATGAATTAATAAACCCTAATTTTGAATCAATAAACTCTAATTGAAATTAATAAACCCTAATTTGAATAATAAACCCTAATTATGAATTAATAAACCTCAATTGTGACTTAATAAACCCTAATTTTGAATAATAAACCCTAATTTTGAATTAATAAGCCTTAATTATGAATTAATAAACTTTACTTGTGAATTAATAAACCATAATTATGAATTAATAAATTCTAATTTTAAGTTAAAAATTATAATTAAAAATTAATAAATTTAATTATAAATTAACAAAATCTATTTATCCTTACTCACCATAATTAATATATAATTATTTTAATAAAAAATAAGGGTGAGCTCACCCAAGTTTTTATCTTCATAACTTCTCATTTTACCCTTATCACTATTACAAACTTTTTCAATTTTTTATGTAATAATTAGGAATATTAAAAGTAATTTATCTACTTCCTTGATACATGTATTTTGAGGTCATATGACACTTATTAGGTGATGAATATTGCAGTATATATATATAAATGTGATTAATTTTTTGATAAAGGCTGCAAGATTTCATTGATAATTGATCAAGTAGGCAGCTTTAATGTGGAAAATGTGATTAATCAAATTAAAGAGGGAGAAGAGAAGGGACAAATGAATTGAAGAGTAGTGAGGACCAGGTACAAGTACTTGTTGCCACTTCTTAATAGCTACTTGGCTCTTCTGTAATAAAGCTACCCATTGTACAATCATGTGGTCCTAAGTTATATGTTGCCCATATTACATCAATATATGAAAGGGAGATGCCTAATCATCATTAATTACCTCTCTCTCTCTCTCTCAGATGATATATATTGTCCACATGGGTTTTTTTTACCTTATTTGCTACCATAAAGAAACCATCAACTTACGTTTGAGTGTCAAGCTATTTCTAGCAAATCAAAGGCCACCAGTCATCATTCTTTCATTAGACTTATGTGTATATATATATATATATGTAGCTGGGAATTGAACATGCATGTTATGTCTGTAAGTGGTCCTTATTTCATATTTATATAGATGGAATTTAATTTCCTGTTAAAAGTGAGACTCTTGGAATAAGTAGCTTGATGCTCAGGGTAGATACCACTTCCCCATATAATATATAAACTTCTGCAACTTCTGCATTCTAACATAGTATATTTATGGAACAATTAATATATATGTATATATATATATATATATATAAAATATTGTACATAGCTAATCTATATTATACTACATCTTATTATATTTAGATAACAATGATGATGACTATGTATTGATCTCCTTCTTTTTCTTTTTTTCCTTGATTAACCCTAAATTTTCTTAAGCTTCCGTACAGTTCCTTGATATATCGACTTCACTGTTCGTTCTCTTCGCTTACCGTACTTGTCTCCTTTCGTGTTCTAATAGTAAAATTAGGTGCTTTGGATAGTAACAAATTCAATTTCAATTTCAATTTCCATGTCGACTGTGTACGACTCCAGCGGCGTCGTTTCATTGAACTGGTTTCGAGCAAAACTTGTTTGCATTTACAAGAATCATTGTCGCAAAGAAGGCCCCGAGGGGACCATTAAATAGCAGTATTATACATACATATAAATTTTATATTTGAACATATATATACATAGGAGTAGTTATTGTAAAAACCTTTCTTATAATATAAACTACAAACTAATAAATTTGTCTGAATTCGTTGTGAAAGTGTCTGAATTCGCCGTGAAAGTTGATGAATTTAAAAAATTAAATTTCGCCAATTGTGGGATTCAGACTAAGGTGTACGAAGTCATCCAACAAAAATAATGAAATCACTGTAGATTTTCACGATCGATGACTGAAAAAAGTTCATGTTTATATGTTGAGACGATTGGTTTATATAGGTGAGTGATTATATAGTACTCAAATCTTAGATAGTATATATATAGTAGTCAATTTTATTCGTTGATCTTGTTTATCCTATGGTTGAGATTTTTCATATTTTTTCAAAAAAAAGTTAAAGGGATTTTAAAGGCACAAGCGTATTTTTCACACATAATGTTCAACAAAAAAAAATACATACGATTATACACAAAATGCATAAGTAAATTTATATTTCTTAATTTGAAACATAAATCTTACCTAAATAGTTTTATTTTTAAAATTATCATGATTCATTCATAAATTATATCATAATTCATATTTACTTGTTATGAGTTGTTATATCATGAATTTGTGGTTATGTCTAGACTTTTATTATAAAGTATGGTTTGTATGTTTTAGAAAAATTTATCATTCGAGATGCATAGTTTTCATATTTCATATGCAGTTTTATTCATTGATATATGCATTCTTCTTTACGAATATATACGAATTAGTATTAAAAAATTATGGAATCAATCTCATCGGAGCTCTTCTTTGAGTGAATTATGAAATTTCCAGTGGCTAGAGCAAGTGCGCCATTGATGATGCTCGAGGAGATTCGCTCCTTCAAATCGGCGATGGGTTCAAGTGTTATTGCAGGTGAAGAAAAATTCTGTTGTGTTGCATTGGTTCATAAAATTCAACATCCAAGAGTTAATATTTCATATGCACTTTGTTGTATTTATATGCATTTTTCAAAATTACATGGATTATGTGATATGCATTTTTCAATCATATCCATAGACGAAATAAAAACAAATTAAATGAAAAATGTAGGTCCACGTGGCAACAATCTAGAATGTCCATATAAACACAATAAATGGTCTACAATAAATGGTCTAGATTTGGTACTATATACTCCTTCCGTCTAAAATAAGTATATATATCATAATTGCTTTATTCGTCGTCCACGAAAAATGTATCGTTTTCATTTTTAGAACACTACTTCTTATTATTCAACTTTACAACCACTCATTATTTATCAAAAAACTATTCTTACCACGCACAACCTAACACATGATTGAACTATTTCTCCACTCAAACAACACTCACCAACAATTTTATTAAAACTTTTGTCGTCCACAAGTGATACACTTATAATAAGCAGAGGAAATGTTACCTAATGTTTGGATACTACCGAATCCCATCTTTCTCTGTGTATATATGTTACCTAATGTTTGGATACTACCGAATCCCATCTTTCTCTGTATATATATATATAGCAAATATTGAATCATATAAAGTACGTTTAGTTGTGCAGCATACCTTAATGACTTTATATGTTCGGGTCATCACTAAAAACTGATCAACTAGCTAGAATTTGTTCAATTAATGACGACAATGATATATGGATGGTGCTCACTTTGTAGATGTGGAACACACGGTGACAGCGTGCACACCATAGCAACCCTATTTCTCTTTAATTACATGCTTGGAAAAGAGAGTTTTTTCAATAGATTTTGAAATTTATATATATATATTGGTCGAAGAAGGAAATGTCGCTTTCTTGTTGTTCCTCCTCTCTCTATCAAGTAAGTTGGATTGAGTGAGATGTTGGTTTTATGAGGAACTCTCTCTCTCTCTCTCTCTCTCTCTCTCTCTCACACACACACACACACACACATTCAACTCTCTCCCCGGCATCATAAGTACCTGACTTCCCTTGACTGGACCACCTGATCGAATCAAGATTAGTTCTAATTTGCGCACTTTCTCATATTAATTAGTAATATTTTCTTGTATGGCTTAATTAGTTGGTGGACTATCAATTTTGTAGCGTAAGATGTTCTTTAAGCTTTTCTCAAATGAGAACATAAAAGTATAAATATCACATCTTCAAAAAGAAAAAAGTATAAATATCACAAAAACCAGAGATTGTATAATTTTTCACCCATGACGTTTCTATATAGGGACACTTTAACTTAGCTAGCTAGGGTAGGTGGCCAAGATCAAGAATGGCCTTCTTGAATTTGGTATAAAATTTAAGTATACTCATCGAATGAATTAAAGAAGGTGAAGTTTGTCGTGTTTTTGAGCCCAATCCATAATGGGAGAAAAACCTAAACATTTAACGCCCTTCAATTCTGTAGATATGAACATGGATGTTGGATTGAGGCTGAAATATCACAAGCACTGCAGCTTTCAAAGTAACATGCAAGTAAGCCAATTCTAGTTTTTGTGAATTAGGACAAGATATTTTTAAAACCCAGGGGCAAGAACGTGGTGGACATGTTAGAAAATTGAAAAAAGAAAAGGAAAAAAAAAACATCATGAAATTGGAGCCCACGATATTTTGCCTATCTTTTGATAAATCCATTATATTTATTTTTTTTTAAAGTTTTTTTCTTTCGAATAAAAAAAGAGAATATATGTGAACCCTCTTCAAAACTGTCGATGAAACATAAATTGAACTCTCTATAAAAGGTGCATCAGTTGTTGTCTGAAAACTGACATTTTTTTGGACCACTAGAGGCATCTTTCCAGATGTTACATTAACCAACCTGCCAAAATAATTAACTTCACAACATAAGAAATTAAATACTTACTCTGTTATTGAAAAATGTTCACTACATTAACCATACAAAAATCTCATAATTTTTATCTACAATCAATTCACTTATTTAAAAAAAACCCACTCATGACCCATATTTTCTACTCACATAATACATATCTTACCATTTTGGATTATCTTTTTCACTCATTTTACACTCATTACATTTATTAAAATCTGTGTTGTCAAAATCAAAGAACATATATTAAGGATGGAGGCAGTACAAAATTTTATGCGATCATGATATGACATATAAAACAAAATATCAGAAAGCACTCTTGTGTTAAAAAATTTTCTTTTGCAAGAGTTGATCTTCGAAATGCATCACTCTTAGTCCTAATTTAGCTTTGTTTTGAATGTCTTTTGGCGCATATTCGCATGATTAATTTGTCTAGGGCTAAAATGTGTTTTGTCGGGCAAATAATGACATTTTATGTAGGTCCTCTCCAAATCTAAGAAGTTGAGATTTGGTCCTCTATGCAATCATATATACATAATACACATATATTAGACTCAAAATATTTTAATCTATTTGGATATTAACTGACATTATATAATTCGAGAGTTGTGAAGAATTTAGTGAAAATTTAGGCGAAGTCTTGAATTATAGTGTAAGTTACAAACAATACAATTTTTGTCTCAATTTCAAAACCTTAATACGTAAATAATCTCAAATGTTTCAATCTTTAATTACATGAAGATTTTGTTCTTAGTTTATCCCCTCAGTTATAAAATTGTATTTTTGGATCAAGGAATTCCAATATAGAGGACCACATTTGAAATACCTAACTTTTGGGGACAAAAACAAAAAAGGCCATAATTAGTGGGTAAAATACTAATATATTGAAGCCACGATTTGTATGTGCATTCATCAATTCTGCAACGAATTAATATTTCTATTTCAAGTACATTTTGCAGCTGGCGGATGTGGAACCTACTATATAAAGGATTTTGTAGAAACTGCGGTGAAATATCAGTTTCCATTAGATCTTCAAAGGATTTTATACTTTTTATCATATATATGTGACAATTTTTGTATTTAACTGAATGGTTATTGTGTTGGCGATTCTTTCATTTTTTTTTTTTATAAAATTAAAAAAATCGAGATGTGTGGATTGGGGTTCGTATTCTGATCTCACGACACCACAGACGGAAGAAGTGTTATTAAACTATAACAGTAGTGGTCTTCAATATTATTTAATAAATCATTATATATTTAAGTCGAACAATTTTGAGATTTTTTTCAGTAAATGAGGGACCATTACTGATGGACTGGTTGCTTTCGCAGCTAAAACTGATCTCTTTCATTTTTTATTCGTTTTTTAATTTTTCTTTCATTTTTTCTAAACTCAAGGTACCTTATGATTTATGAATTTCATTTGTCTTCACACTAAAAGCAGTAAAGTTAACCATAAAATAATTAGATCTTTTTCTAAACCCTGAAATAAATAGTTGCTATAATATTCAACCAACTGTGGCTATCGAAGACAAAGGAAATGTAAATTTAAGGAAATAGTAATTTGGGTGGGTCGATTGAAAATTTGAAATAGTATCGACGAGGCTGAGATTGACAATGTTTGAAAAAGGTGACAAATGCACAACCCTAAAAACATTCAAAACCTAGTCTTTGAATACTAATAATACAATTCCATTCCATTCAAACTCACCACATATACGTGTAATGTGTTACCTTTTTACTACTACAAGTGGAAACCCTTTTTCCCCCAGCTTTTGCAATCATTTCTGCCCCTTCCTTATCAACTCAACAGTCTAAAATTGTGACATGACATTTCAGCATTTTCCTCAATTGCAATTACTCAACCCACTTTTGAATAAGAGATTATTTCCAAGTGGTCCAAAGAATTATATATATTCTTCAATTTTTTTAATTTTCTCTGATTAACTAATCTTGCTGAGACTCAAAAGCAATTTTACCTATAGGAATTAATGCTGCACATGTTTAAAATAAACTATAAATTTTACCCTTATTCTCTATGACCTCATACGAGATTGAGATTATTCCGACACAATCTTTACACCGATTATGTTTGGAGGCTTGAAGAAGACGGAATTATTTCCGAAACAAAGAAATCGGTTATGCAATACTCCGTTGATGTATGGAGTAATTTGTAGTATCACGTGGAACTATGTGTTACCTCCACACAAAAAGAATACCTTCAAAACGGTGAATTTTTGTTTGATTTATTGTTCCAGCAATTAAATAGGGACCATATTGGGCTCTGCAGTCTAATGAAAATGCTATTGCAACCACCAAAGACTGTGACACGTTGTTTGTGAATGAAGTGTTTATTCTAAGTTTCAATAATGTAATGTGACTATGGTACATATATAAATTAGAGACAATTATGGCAACCTAGGATTCTGTTAAGGTTTCTTCTTGTAGTTATATTGTTTTAAGAAGTTTCCATCTTTTTAATTATTTGTGATGGGAGGTAGCAGGGATTTTGAGAAGATTTTTATCACTTAATTTAGGGACCTTTGTCGTATCTTGTGAATCACCCAACTAACTGAAGGGGGTCATAAAACTCATTAAAAATATAATTTATATCAATTCATTGCATTGTTTATTTATTTATTATTCTGTAAACTTTAGTAAATTCATAATTCGAGAAATAAAAAAAGTATGAATGCTGTTAATTGAATTATTGTAACGATTTAAAGTGTATAACAAAATGTTACGGATAATTTTATTGAAGTAATGATTTTGAATGGTAAAATGTCATTGTGCTTAACATATAACCATTAACGAATTCATCACTATTGTAATTAATTTATTTTTGTATAATCATGTACAGGTATCTTAATTCATGAGGAACCCGTAGAAAACCAGTTAAGACAAACTCAAACTTAAGAGACGTTAATGGAGTTCTAGAACCTAACGCCCCTAGACAGTTTCTTGTTCCTAAAGAAACTGTCTTGGGCCACCAAGTTCTCAAACTCCATTAATGCCTCTAGACAGTTTCTTTCTCTTGTTAGGATGAATCAACTTTGTTATTCTAACTTTAAAATTGGGACCTTAAACCCCCACCCTTTAGTGTTTTGAAAAAAAATGACATTTTAAGCATGTGAATTCACTTTATCATTAAATTGTTACAAATGGAGTGTTTTTTTTGCTTTTATATTAGTATTAGCTGGACTTCCTTGACAAAAATATGGTTCAACGTCACCGATCATCTATATTATTTTGTATATGCTACTCGTATATGGGCTTTATTGGGCCCAATATTAATGTTTTTGTTCATAATATATCTACTAGGCTAGAGGCCCATTGGGCTATTCCCATTACTACACTACGAAAAGAACAGGCTCGAGTAGCCCAATCCATTAATTTTGCTCAAACGTTGTCGTTTCAGATGGGTTAGGTGAACTGTTAAAAGAGTACTGCACCTGAAAACTCCCATTGTTATTGTCAAGGTTTTTCCGGATTCTGATTTCTCAAATTTTTCGTGAAAGATAACACATTTTTACTAGCGGGATGGTCAAATAACTGAGGTCTGCTCCCATATCTACTCAACAAAGATTATTATACTTCGTTTATTTGATCATTGTAATGGGTTATTGATTTCATTGTTGTCTTGGTGTTCAAATTTCAGTGATGAAGGATAGGAATTATGCTACGACGTCTTTACTGAAACGTATTTTGGTCAATTGTTCAGCTCAGGTTTGTTTTTATTGACGTTTTATATGTCTTCAACTCATAAGAAGAATTTTGGTAAATGTTTTTAATTGGATTCGTCACGGGATAGTTAGAATGGAATCGGAGAGAGTTATGTAATCGGCTTGTGAAGAATTGCCAATATCAATGTTTGATTGGGAAGGAAAAAATGCCTTTGGGTGATCGCATTAGAAAATTTTGGCCTCTGTGCTGCAAATAGGATTTCGTTGCTTGCATTTTATTGGTCGAAGTTCCTCGTTGTATAACTTGAAGGCTAGGATTTTACTAAGTACGACTGAGTATGTGAAGTGCCTATTGTATGATGAAGCATGCTGCACTGCCAGATTTTGGGCGTTTTGCTGCCTGTGTGATGCAAAATACGATGATCCTTCTTCTTATTACAGTATGGTATGATTAGATTTGTAGGATAACCACATTTACCAAGGAGACTCGCTCTGTCTAATGTGTACAGTTTCTCTTTCTTTTACTTATACATATCGATTTCTCACCAAATGCAAGCATAAATGTGTACATAATGTTTTTCATTTTAGGCCAAACAATATGGTACCTGTGTTTCAGCAAGGGTTCCAGAAGTTGAAAAAGACATGTGTGTAAAAGAATTTATTATTTTGAAGAATTGCATGCAGAATGTGGTACGGCTAGTTCAGATCTCCTAGTTTAGTGATGGGAAATGTACCTTGATTTCCTATTTTCTTTCTTTTGACCTGTTAAATTTACATATTTTCTTATGTACATATGGTAATTTGTTGTCTGTGCATCAGGTCCGAGGGAAGATTTAACTTAATATGAAGAAAGTGATAAAGCCTTCAACTGTCGTAGTAAGCTTAGTTCAGTCTATAATATGTAACTTTTTACTTACCAGTATTCTTGTTAATACGACATCCATTTGTCATCTCTCTCTCTCTCTCTCTCTCATCATATCAGGTGTATTTCGTCCGAGTTATCTAGGGTGACAACCTCAACGCTTAGCTGCATAATTAAGGGAAAGAACTTACATAACATGATTGGAGAAGCATCTTCTTCTGCTCTTTCATACTCCAGTGGATCTAATGCACTGTCTCATGTTTATATTCAATACCCACCTCTAAGATGTCATGTTCCTGGATCAAAAAGTTTGTTTTATGATGATGGGAATAAACTAATTCTCTCGTTGACCCGTAATCAGGTAATAATTTAAGAGCAGGCTCATGATGCAGAGGTTTATATCTATCGGTTTCAGCTAAATATTATGCCATGTATAGGTATTTTCATGGAAAATTGCTACATACAATCCTTATGCTGCTCCCTCATCTGATCCAATAAACGAAGGACCAGTTCTTTCTATTCGGTATTCATTAGATCTCAAGCTTTTGGCTATCCAACGATCAAGTCATGAGATCCAAATTTGGAACAAAGAGACTGGAGATACTTTTAGTCAAAAGTGTAGGTCTGAGTCAGAAAGCATTCTGGGGTTCTTTTGGACTGATTGTCCGACCTGTGATATTGTTTTTGTGAAAACCAGGTAAGTACTTCAAATCCTTCCCTTGTCGACACTGTGAATTCTGATTGCTGCACCGCCGAAGATCCCATAAGCTAATTACATTCCAGGAGTGACTGAAAATTCCGTAGCCTGGTTTCTATTCATCTATCTAATCAGAAGTCTCTCTCTTTCTCTCTGGATAATTAGCATAGAGAGCTGTTCATCTATCAGAATTATCTTATTCTCATGCTCATTCCCTGTCTTAAGATTTCTAAAGTGTACTGTGATCATACCACCATTACATGTATGACCTTGCTTCCTGGCATCTCATCAGAGATATAGCTGTTTTTTATTTCAGCTCTGCATTTAATTTATGTGCTCTATGAGGGGATGATGCTATGCTTCTTGCTGCAGAATGCTTGTAAAATTGTATGTGTATCATGGCTGTTTCAGTTGTTTAAAGCCATATGTGACTGCAGTGGGCTGGAGTTGTACTCATATGGTACTGAGTCCCAGAACCTCCAGTTGGTCCAGACGAAAAAACTGAGCATTAGTTGGTACATCTACACTCACGAAAGTAGGTTGGTGCTGCTTGCGTCAGGAATGCAATGCAAAAGTTTCACTGGTTTTCAGGTAGGAGGTCTTCACCTGCATCTGACCCCAAAACTTTCCTTTCTTCCTACCTAGCTTTGCTGACAGTGATAGTTGCTACTGTTGAGTTACTAATGATGGTTTATTAGTGCAGTTGAGAGTATAATTTCTGAATGCACCCTGATCTATTCCCTACTTGACATATTCTACTTTATTTTATGTTTATGGGAACTGATATCTAGCATATTACTAGGAAGTTAATAAGGTATATATAGAAGAGTGGTACACCTGATGAACAAAGCTATTTCACCTTTTCCTATCTCAGTTACGTTTTGTAAAGTTGATGTGTTAAGAGTTATCCCTTCATCAAACAACACTAGTAGCTTAAAAGTTATTTAAATGGATTATACATATCTTGTTGTGACAAATGTCAATTTCTCCATTTAGCTGTCATCTGCGGGAATAATCCGCTTACCTAAGTTCGAGATGGTGATGGCCAAACCTGAGGCAAATAGTAAGCCTGTTCTTGCTGCTGAAGATGTCCATATTATCACCGTGTACGTTCTTATTTTTACCTTACTAGTGGGTAGATTCAAGGTTTACAACCTTTTGTTAATATCTTTCCTTGATTTATAGGTATGGCAGGATTTACTGCCTGCAGTTTGATAGAGTTGCTATGCTACTTCACTCATATAGGTTCTATAGAGATGCTGTAGTACAACAGGTAAGTCTTTTTTCTCTTTCCCCCCTCAAACCTCTGATACTATTAACAATATCATCTACATATATTAAAACCTAAAAGATGGCTAGAGCTTTTTTTTGCATTTACTAAATGTCTTCCTTCTGGTTTGCTATTTTATCTGAAGTGTTTGCCTGTAATTCTTGATGGTATAACTTCTGATAGATTTGAAAATCTCCAGGTGTGATAGTTTGTTATTTCACTGGACTTCATTTTAGATATTTTTTTAATACATCTTCAGATTTGGTTTGTAATTGCTCTGAATCAATTCTTCTTAACAATGTTTTCTCTTCATATTTCAGGGTTCTCTACCAGTTTACTCAGATAGAATTGCTGTGAGTGTGGTTGACAATGTTTTACTAGTTCATCAAGCGGAAGCGAAGGTTGTCATTGTATACGATATATATGCAGATTCACAAGCACCGATTTCTGCCCCGCTTCCATTATTTATCAGAGGATATTCTAGAGCTAATGTCGCATCCTCTCAAACTGCTAACAAAACTTCTGGGGCTTCAGAGTCCAAAAATTTGAGTGACACCGAAGAGACCGTCTATGGAGATCAGTGGAAATTTCTTGTGCCTGATCTTGTTCTTGATATTTCTAATGGATCTTTGTGGAAAATCAGTTTGGATTTGGAGGCAAGTTTGATAGCTGAGAGCATCACGTAGATTGATAGTTTCTGGTCTTTTGTCTAATACCATCTATCTTTTATCATTTTCAGGGAATTTCAGCCAGTAGCTCAGAAGTTCAACTTATTCTTGAATTCTTACAAAGAAGAAAACTGGAAGCAGAGAAGGTTAGTGTACAGCCATTTGAATTCATTTGCGGCCTTTCCATATACCTCAAGGAAAACATATGATTTTTGTTCTCATGGACTTCTAATTTGATAACTGGTTGTTGAGATCGAAGGAAGAAATTTATGATATGACAGATATGTTTTGACCAATGATTTCTTGCTATTGTTTTTATAGTTCAGTTGAGAAAGGTCAATATTTTTCTGGCAATTGTTGCAATACAATCTTCCTTCAACGTAGGATATGCCTTTTTGGGATTTTCAGGCTAAACAGTTGTCTCTGGCAATTGTCCGTACTATTATTTTGGAAAGGAAGCCTGTCCCTGTGGTTGCCAGGGCTATGGATGTCTTACTCTCATCATACTCACAAGCAATCAAAACAGGCAGCTATTACAAGAGAAACATAACACAAGAAATTTCACAATCAAATGCTCCTAATGCAGCTGTTGGTGAGTCAATCACTGGAATAGATGCATCTAGAAGCATCAACCAAGAACCTGAAAGTGTCACCCGGAGTGATTCTTATAACAGATCCATTGTGGCAACTTCAGATTCAGATGGTCCATCTATTGAAAAAACAGAAAGGGAAGATCTTCCAACTGGGCAGCCGCAAATTCTTGGGCCTGCTAATAACCAGCTAAACTCTAGTGCTTCTCAAAGGAACCAATCCCAAGTGACTTCTTCAGCTGCAACTTCACCTGCAGATTTTTACAGCCATGTGTTTTCCCCAATAGAGGAAGAGATGACAGGAGATGGATCTTATTTGACAGCTATCACTATTGAGTTTCTTCGAAGGTATTCTTGAAAAATGCCATCTCCACAGAGTATATCATCTTTAAGTTATTGTAAAATTAAAATTTGCACCACTTCTTGAAACCATGACACACTGATTAAACTTGGAAGTAAGTCCTATGAGATTAACTGTATGCCATTCAACTCAAAGAAAAATTAGAAGCCATTGATGAATCACTAGATTATTTTTTTTCTTTGCTGTTTGTAAAGGATTCATCTCTACAGGTGGACCTAATACCCTTCCGTTTCTAATGTTTATTTCTTTGGGATGTCGGCTCAATGAATTGCATGCTTATTCTTTAAATAGCTTTCTGAATAGCTTCCTTTTCTTAGCCGAGGAGACTGGTCTTGTCTCCCTTGTTTATTTGTCTCATTCTTTTTCCTTCCCTATGCATTGCAGTTGTAGCTTGGAAAAATTGAAGGTGTATCCCAATACCTATGTCTTGTTGGTGCAAATCCTTGCCCGGGATGAGCGTTACGCTGAACTTGGATTATTTATCATGAACAAGGTTATATTTTGCTAGAGTATATTTGGAAGTTACTAAAATCTGGTATTTTGACCATTAGTGAGAAGAAATTTACTTGAATATGAAATGAAGACTGAAAATGACATGTTGTACGATGCAGATTATTGAGCCCTCCAAAGAAGTAGCATTGCAACTGCTGGAATCTGGGCGTCAGAACCAACAAATAAGGAAGCTGGGCCTGGATATCCTCCGCCAGCTATCGTTGCATCATGACTATGTCTTACTCCTTGTACAAGATGGATATTATCTTGAGGCTCTTCGCTATGCACGGAAGAACAAGGTAATATTCTGACCCAAATCGTTTATACAAGAATTTGTTCGCCATTGCCATCTGATTGGTCTCATGTTCATGAAATTTGTATATTTTCTGTTAATATGTTACTCACTAAAAATTGTCTTCCTGAAGAACACGAGCTTTGTATGGCATGAACTTGTCAATTCTATCGCAACTGATAAATGTCATACGAATTCAACATTCAATTTTCATATAAATGATATAGATGCCCACTATGAAATATATACATTCCCCTGAAAGTGAAATGCCTTTGTAATTTGCTAGTGTGCGTTATGATAGAGAGTTCCCTTACTTGTATTTCCTACTCTACCCCAACACTTCTAACATTAATATTCGTGTGACTTGAATCTAATATTTGTGCTCTTCCTGATAATTTGTTCAAGTTACAAAATGCATTGTTTTTTTGGGTACATCTTAATGCTTCTCTTGTAACGATTTCTTTTCTTCTTTTCTTTTTTTTTTTACTTTTTTTTTGTGGAAAGTAAGAAGCTGAACTAAATAAATTCTGCCTTGATTCCTAAATTTTTGTGGATTTCAGGTCAACACCGTCCGACCCTCTCTGTTTCTGGAAGCAGCATATGTTTCTAAAGATCCACAACATCTAGCTGCAGTTCTCAGGTTCTTTTCTGATTTCATTCCTGGCTTTAAGAGCAGCTCCGACCACAACACATATCATCGCTTTGTTGCTGAGTTGAATTCTTAAGTTGTGGACTAGGGTTTTATGGAAGACGTCCTTAGAAACCCAACCAACGAGTGAAATAGAAGGTTCTAAACTTGATTTACCTTTCTTGTTTGTTCATCTCCGCCTCTGCTTCCATTGATAAAGCATGTTTGCTAGTAAAGGATCATAGATGAACATGCATTGCTCCCAAGTAGTAGTACAGTCTGCTTTCACCGTATCTTTCCCTATGATATTTTGACTTCAACTAAATTATGTTCCTAATTTTTAACTGAAAATCCGATTTTCCCATATTCCTACTTTCCAGGTACTCTCTTGTTTTCTTCCATATCTTATTTTATGCTCTTGTCGCTATGATTGGTTGTATGTGGTCTATGCATTCTTAATATAAGAATATTTATTAATTTATATGTGAATTTGAATTTATGATTTTTTTAATTAGGAGATTGTCAATTCCACCAACTGAGTTATCTCAATTAGTCTATTTTTTGAAATTATTTTAATAGTTCTTAGTAATAATATTGGGAACCTGAAAATTGGTGAGTGGACATTGATGTAGATAACGTTCCGATGGTGCTGCCCTATGATTCTATTTGTCCTCGAATATTCACCTCTCTTTTCTTTTTTCCTTTTTTTTTATTTGCACAACAAACTCGTTACAGTCTTTCATAAAAATAAAATAAGTCATTTGGCAGGTTAAAAAAAAAACAATTTTAAATAATTTAAGAAGATAATTTATCATTAGAAATTTAAAGCGGCCCTTTTTTCCTTATCATCTTGGTTTTCCGCTTTTTTATTCGCAATTCAGATATTGGTGAATTATGAACTGCTGATCGAGCCACAGGGTGCACTTTCTGTAAGCGTGCTATAAATAATTTTAATTATTAGTGTAGAATTTTAGTCAAACCTTTTAATACTCTGTGGGCTATAGTATCTTTGTCTGTATATATTAGTCATATTATATTATCAGGAACTCAATTATTATTTGGCACATTATTGCAAGTTCGTATAAAATAATTGGTTAGATCGATTCTTTGGAATTTATAAAAATTATGGAAAACTCAACATCGAGACAGTGCGGTTTGATATTTTTGAGCATGGTCTCGTTTTAATTGGTTTGTTTTTTTGTCATTTCTTTCCTTTTCTCAGTTCGTGGAGTTAGTATTACTTTCAGAAATACATTTTTGAAATGCGATTTCAATTATTATAAGAGGAAAATGCTTCGACTAAAAAAATAATGAAAGTATATAAAACCAGAAACGCTTTATTTCTTTTTATTGTCGAGCAATGGAACGTGACTAGGCACTAGGCCACTGACGAGATTATTTTTGTCCAATTGTTTGATGAAAAAATACCCATATTTGCAAAATGATATACGAATATAGCTTCTACGTGAACTAATTATCGTGAATAAATATATATTCTTTCAAATTATATGGACTATGACAGGTTGTGATTTGCTGTTGTTAAATCATTTTTCTTGATTACTTTCTGTTAGGATTTAGACTTGGGGGTTGCATAAAGCGAATAATATGGCCCCAGTGATAATTATAGTACCTAAAAATCATCATTAGCTATCATCTACCTTAATGGGACAACGTTAGCTGAATTGTGCATCTGATCTACCAAATACTCCCACCAACAACTTCTAACTAAAATATACTAATGGAGCATTTGGCTATGTTAAACAATGACAATAATGAGAGGTTTCATGAATCTATAATAATTATATGTAGCACGAAGACGCTTTGAAAAAAAGAACTATTTAGTTTTACACTACATAATGTAATTAATGTGTACATTTATGAAAACTAGTACTCCTATATCAAAACTTTCACTATACAATTCTAGAACAGATAGTCACTCTAACCATTCATTAGTTCATCCCCTGTGTCGGATTCTCTCTCTCTCTCTCTACAAGTTTGAATGATATAGGAATAATTACTTTAGTCAATAAAACCAAAAAAATGTGAGGAAGAAAAAAACAAATATCTATAACTAGAAATTTAAATAACTTTACTTGGCAAACAAGTACATTAAAATATTTTCTTGGAAAAAGTGATTGTATTTTTAGGATGGAGGAACATCGCGATTTACACTTAAAAATACAATTTTTCTGTTTCATTGAAGGGTGGCGCCCGGAGTAGTGTAGAGAATCTTTTTCATATATATATATATATATATATAGGAGAGATCATATGAGAATAGATATTTGTGTGAGACATAAGAATGAATTTTAGCCTTTTAATTAATTAGATCTATGGTCTAGATTAAGCCATATAAATGCTATAATTTTTCAAACTATGTGCTATGATTTAATCTTTATTCGATTTTAGTAAGGATAATTTTGTAATATTAGGTGTTATTAAATATGGTAGTTCCTATATTTATGGGATTAGATATTTAATCCATTTGATATGGTCAGTTTTTTAGTTATCGTTTTCTAGCTATATTCCTTTTTCGCACAAAATTGTAATATGCAAGAACAAATCATTACAAAGTATTAAATAAAATATTAATATTTTACAATAATATTAATATTTTACAATAATTAGTTTAAAAACTCTGGAAGTTAAACAAAGTAAATAAATGATAACAATATTAAATAATATGCAATACTGATAACTTATATGTGCAATAAATAATGATTAATGTGCAATACATACGTAATAAAAATCAACATTGATAACATATATGTGAAATAAATAGTGGTTATGCTATATATATTCAATATTTATTCATGTTATATGCAACATAATAGCATAATATGCAATAAAAAGGCATAACAATGAAACATCGTGTTTCTTTAATACAATTATTATATGCAACATATATATAATTATATGCTACATTTATATAAAGATATGCTACATAAATCTTATAAATGCTAATATACAAATTTGAGAGGTAAAGCCATTTTGGAATAATATTTGATATTATGCCATATTTAATCGTTATATATGCAACATAATAGTATTATTGTGCAAAGAAAAAACATACTAATGAAACAACATATTTATACAAATTTATTTGAACAATTTCTTAAATGTTTTAATATTAGTATTATATGCTACATTTACACAATTATATGCTATTATTATATATAGATGTGATATAAAAGTTTGAGAAGTTGCATAGGACCAACGTTGTGTGCTACAAATATAAAATAATATGCTATGAATCACGTAATATATGATATAACATTTGGAAGGTTTTTTTGCTGCACGCGAATCAAATTTTTAGCATTAAATGAGTACAGTTTTTGTGTGCTGTTTATACATTAAAACCAATTCAATCTGCACGCGAATCAAATTTTTAGCATTAAATGAGTACAGTTTTTGTGTGCTGTTTATACATTAAAACCAATTCAATTTTTTTCGGAAGATGGAAAGATATGAGCATATCTTGCAATAGATCGTGTAATCCAACATTTCACATTTTTACCCTTTTTCGTTTTTTACATTATGCCATTTTTCAGCAGTTTTTTTTTGGAATTTTAATAATGGACGAAATCTTGAACGTTGATTTTATTAGAATCAATGGTTGGGATTTATTCTCATTTCTTACACTTAATACATTTCTCACCATAACCTCCCCATATATATATATATATATATAATTAAGTTCAAATGAGAATCATTTTTATCCTAAAAAAACTAAGAACCAAATGAATTGGGTATGAAAGTTGATGAATCCGTTCAGGAAGTTACTGAATTCAAAAATTCAAAATTTTTAACCCGGGTTCGAACCCTATGAGGGCAAAATTTCATTTTTTTTTTGATTCAGTAACTTTTCCAACGGATTCATCAACTTTCACTATGAATTAATCATTTTTTGGTTCTCACGTTCTCACGATCACGTTAACCCTCCCCTATATATATATATATATACAATGTCTTTAGATAATATGTAATATCATATCTTTAGATACTATATAGTACCCAATAAGAATTTATAAACATGTGCATGCAACAATAAGATGTAGTACCCAATCTGAACATACATTTTATAAACATGTGCATGCAACAATAAGATGTAGTACCCAATCTGAACATACATTTTATAAACATGTGGATATATCATAATTTGACACGTGACACCCATTTTTTATTTTTAAAATTTTGTTTTGCTAGGAGTAAAATGAGAAAAAGACACAAAATAACCTTCTTCTTCTACTACTCCTTTTATAATCTTGTTCTTATTCTATTTTTTTTTTACAACAATTGCAGCAATGGATAGCAGCGCGCAGAGCGGAAAACAACATCAAGCTCTCACTTTTGAAGAAAAAAAAAGGAAGATTTGAGAGGAGATTGAAGGATCGGGAGATGGGGTGGCATGACGATGGTTTACAGCGAAGTTCACCAGTAATCGGAGAAGAACACGACGGAATTGGCAGAGCGGGATGGGGGGAGAGTTTTGTTTTTGGAAAGAAGAATATGCATATGACAAACATACTGATGCATATAACAAAATACAAACATGCATGTTTGCCAATAGGCGCTGAGGAGTACGCGAGCCCACGTTGGGGAATACGCGAGAGCCCGTTGTGCGCTGACGTACCATGAAACATATTCATGCATATTACAAAAAATACTATGCATATAACAAACATAAACATGTATGTTAGTCAATGGACGTTGGGGACCTATTAGCTAGTGATTGTGAGACCCAAATTCTTGACTGGAAGGGACATCATAGGCCTTTTCCCTTACGCTTCCATCATCTTTTAAAATAGAAACTCATATGTATGTTTGTGTTTAACCGTATGCATAAATCTGTTCAATGATATGCATGGTTTGTTTTATGTATCACGTAACAAATCAAACTGAAATGTAAAGTCTGGTGCGGCGTCGAAGCGAAACTCCAACGACATGACATGAAGAATTAGTGGTATTCCAAAGACTGGCTTCCATATCGTTTTTAGTCTCGAAAGCCATCCATTGGCGTGGAGTAATACGATCGATTTTCTGGGACAACGTTTCATTAATCCACAGACACTCTATTTTCCTGGGAATCTACATGCGAAAATACCTACCAAATAGTAGCCCCATCCTTTAGTGATGGGATCTAGTGATAATCCTTTAATATTTTTTCCGACATGAGAAAATGGAAGAAGTAAATCTGATTTAGAGAAAGAGTGGATTTCATGAAATTGTCATGGTAGTCTAATCCAAAGCTACGGATTAGATCGGTTTCGCAATAGCCTTATCTAGTATCGATCTGGTGTTTTCAGGGAAAACATTTGTTGAGAAAATTATATCTTAATGGTGTGCTTTGATTAGATCTCAAAACCTTTTGATGATTGCCCTGATGATGTAACATAGAACAACTTACATGCTTTTTTTAGTTACAGGTTTCAGCAGAAAAACTACGAGTTTAGACAGACCCTATACTTAAGAAGTTCAAGCAGTATTGAAGCTAGTCATATTGAAAGAAGTTTCAGCACAATACAATTAAAGAGAAGCATCAAGATCGTGGATCAAGATCGAGATCAAGTCAAGTCGATCGAGACCAAGTCAAGTCGATCAAGACCAAGTACAACGATGTGACAAGATTCTCAAGAGTGAAGTTGGAAGACTAAAGACTGAGTATCAGAGACTGAAGACTCAGCAATGCTGATAAAAAAAAGAAGTTAGAAATATGACTAAGTGGCATACCAGCAATGGATAAGTCAAAGTTGCTGATAACTATGTCAAAGCTGAAGCGTCATACTAACTTAGGATCACCAAACTGATAAAAGAAGGAGTCCGGTTTGCTGATAAAACTCGGAACAAACTCGACTGATACAACCTAAAGTCAACATGCTGAAGAAACACGGAGTAACTCAACTGAAAAAATACAGAGTTATTTAAACTTTGAGTATTTGACTTGCCACGTGTCGTAGCGTATCTGATTAAGATCTTGATATGCCAGAGCCACTTTGAAGTCAACATATTAAAGAAAATCTCAACCCCATTTTTTTTTTTGACATGTAGATTAAGAAGAATTGTATTTTGTGTGTGGATAGTGTGGTTCATAGAATTCAATACACTGTGTAGAAATGATTCATTTTTGGTATGACTCACTTAAAGTGGGACAACCCAAATATGAATACGAGCTACTTAAAACATGAAAGAAGAAGTATAACTTTCTAATATTCTTATTCTCCTACTTTTTCTTAAGTATTTATTTTCTCATTCTGAGTAATCTTACTTGTATATTTAATATTATTTTTATTTTTTATTAAAATGCAAATTATAATTTTAGTAGTATTTTAAGTTGTGTATTATTATTATTATTATTATTATTATTATTATTATTATTATTATTATTATTATTATTATTTACTTATTTTAAGCAAATCTTAGTTTGATTTATAGAACTATGAATCACATATTGCGTATATTTTTTATTAGTAGTACAAATTTATTTTTCTTATTTATGAGAAGGGGGAATTGAAATTTGTACTGTAATATCTGATTCCTATAAAATGGAGGAAATATCATGTGGTATTATTATTACATGAAATCTTTATGTAGTTTTATAATTATTATTCATTTAGCATGTACCTTAATAAAGTGCATTGTTGTTACTAAAAAAGTGTTCTAAATTTTTTTATTATTGTTAATTATAATTTAACTATTATAATTTTTGGTTAATTATATTTAATTAATCAATATAAATTCAGAATTCTAACAATTTATCTCGGTATTTTTCAAACACGTAATAGAAAATTTATTTAAAGTTCAATTTTCCTAAAATTATTTTCCCATCAATAACCTTCCTAAATAATATTATTTCTTGACAACCAAACAGACCTAAAGGTATTTTCATAATTTGCTCAGTTGATCGCAATTATTTTTAATTTGTATTATTCCCCCCAAAAAGTTATTTTCTCCTTTTTTCTCTTTTCTCCGACCTTCTTTTCTCTTTACTTTTGGAATATCAACTTTTCTATATAGAACTTTTGCTTTATATTGTTTTATTCGGTATATTAAGAGTGTGTTTGGCTGATCTTATAAGCTCTTTAAAACAACTTATGAAATTGCTTTAGGAGTTTATAAACTGCATTAAAGTGTTTGACAAAATAAAGTCTAAACAACTTATAATTTGTGAAAATAAGCTCCAACAAATTTAATTTCTACCCTAAAAATAAGTTGGTCAACCCTAATTTAATTTTTCATAAACTTATAAGTAATCATGAATTTACCAAAATAACCCTATTATAGTTCGATATTTTCCTATAAATACACTATCAACTTCACATATCGTCAATTTTATCTCTCTAACTATGATTTTCTCTCTCTAACTCACGATTCTTTCTCTAGCTTATAAGATCAATTATCCAAACACTTTAACAACTTATAACACTTACATTATTTCTAAGACTTAAGACATCTTATAATCTCTTTAAAATAAGCTTAGCCAAACATCCCTAAGTATAAATTTCAATTCTTTGTATAAACTAAATTGCTTATTGTCTCTTAATTCGTGCATTTTTCTTGTCCTACTACCTTTTTTCCTTATCCCATTGAAATAATCTACTAGAGCTATAAATATTGTATCAATTGAATATTAGACAAATTGTATTGAATTCATTTTATTTCAAAAGAAATAATATTTGCGCCGTAAATTGCAATTAATGTAATTTAAATACACACTTAACACCTCGTGAGTATTTTATCTACATAAATAGTACATACAATTATACGCAATAAATACGTTGGTATAGTAATAAATATATTTGTAGGCACAACTGCCACGGCAGTTTCAGTCACGCACTGTAGACTCTGTAGCGGTGTGCCCTCGTTATGTCTCTCCTTTCTCGGTAAAACTCAAAATCACTCTCTCTTTCCACTCTTGTTTTTTCCAGTTTTTTTCCTAATCTTCATATTATATTCTCTCTCTCTCTCTCTCTCTCTCACCCCTAACGCCATTTTTCTTTAAATGTTCTCTGTTTTCCAATTAAAAAGAATTGACCAACTCGAAGAAGTTCAACTGCTTCACCACTAGATGACTGCCTTTCACAAAACAGCATCGCTTCCAAGGCAAGCATTAAATCATTATCTAAGCTTTTCTATTTTTGTTTATTTTCTTGGTTTCTCTCTCACGCGCACACACACGGAGGGGGAGGAGAGAGAGAGAGAAATGTGAAATATTATAGATTGATGATAACGATAATGATGATGTTTCCTTATAACTCACCCGATCTTTCGAAAAGATCTGGATATTCATTTCATTTTTTCTCAGTTTGGATATTGTGCATTCGTGTATAAATTGACAGTTTTTTTGCGTTTAATGTACAAATGTTTTGTGCTGAACTGAAGAGGAGATTCTGATTTTATTAGGTATTATGAAAGTTCTCTTGAGCTGAATTACTGGAGCTACATTGTGCGCTCTGGCGCTGAATAGTTTTATTTATCGAATTTCGTGGAAATTTTCTATTGTTTAATTTTATTTTCTGCTTTTACGTGCTCTGGTTCAAAAGCTTTAGGAATGAGTGTGTTGATTTGATTCGGTTTTTTTTTGTTTACATTTAAAAGGTGAAGAAATGGCTTATAGACAAGGTTTGAAACCGAAAAAACCTAGTCAAAGAGCTACAACCAATAACAATTCTTCCGCGTCGTCGACGACGTCATCATCTCGTCAGTTTCTGGAACCTTCCATAGATTGCCTGAGTTCGCCGGCATCGTCATCTGCACGAAGTAAACCTCAGTACTTGTACTCTGAAAGTGTTTTGGATGTTGAGAGATCTAAAGAGAATGTTACAGTCACAGTACGGTTTCGTCCACTCAGGTATATTAATGATAACGATGCTCGCGAAATTGAAGACATCTATTTTTAGTTTAGTATGATTCCGTGGTGAATTTCAAGTTTCTACTTGTGCAGTCCGAGAGAAATCCGACAAGGAGAGGAGATTGCGTGGTATGCAGATGGGGAAACTATTGTGAGGAACGAGCATAATCCCTCAATTGCTTACGCATATGGTAAGTTCTATAGTTGAATTATTGCACATATCTGATTCTATATCATTACAATTCGGGACTAAGTTTTCGTCATTTCGGAGGTGGAGAATATTTTTGCTATAATTTCATGTGAAAATAAATAAATATGTTTGCATCACTTTTATTTGTATTTGAACAGTTTAAATTTGGTAATAAAAATATTTAGAAAAACATGAAGTATTAAGAGGATTAAAAAGAATTTCATGAATTAAATTAAGTGTGCTTCTGATAAAATGAATAAAACATATGTAGTTCAAGAACTTTAAATGGTAGAAGATGACATTTAAAACAAAAGCGAAGGGTTCCAAGCACATACGTAGAGATTTTTTAGATGATAAATATGGAAGATTGTTTTACGTCAATGTGCTTCTAATTGATCAACTTGTTAAATGTTATATCTGTTGATGATAATGTGAATAATTCTATTCTCTATTCTGACAAAACAATATCTCTTGCACTCTAGTATATTACTGAAATGGTGTTTTTTCTTGTCCTCAACAAGTCCGATTATACAATAAACTCCAATCCACTGATAATTTTGTGAATCAATCTGTTCTTTATTCCCTTCAATAAAAATATCTCATAAACTCTAGTGTATTACTGAAAAAGTGCCTGTTGCTTATCCTCAAGAAGTCTGGTTAGACATTAAAATTCTTCAATTTTACTATATGTATAATGCTTTCCAGATCGAGTATTTGGTCCAACAACCACAACGAGGCATGTCTATGATGTTGCTGCACAGCATGTTGTTAATGGTGCAATGGAAGGAATCAATGGTATGTTTTTGTCTGGTTGAGATCTTCTAGTTTTAGTTTACATACTCTTCTGTTTGCTGTGACTTGGATAAGATCTATGTGGTTTGAACTTGCAGCTAGATTATTTATCGAAAGGAAGATGATCACCTTAAAACAAGTTATTTGGCATGGCAGGACAATAGAACTTCAAAATATAGTGTTTTCTTGTTGGTTGTTTATTTATTTCCATGGGTTATACTTGCTTGATGACTAAACTTGTGAGGATGCAATCTGTAACCGTGATGCTTAGTAATTTCTTTACGTTCTAAAATACTTTAAAAATGCATTGCTACTGTCTTTCAGCTTAGTGTTTGCTGTATGGAGGTGTGAGGGGTGATAGTTGAGTGCTAAAAGTCCTTAATTAAACTTCACTTAGTAAAATAATGCTCTCTCTGTCAACCAAAAACGTGCATTATTTTTGGTGGCACGGGTTTTAATAAATTGTAATGAGTGTAAAATGAGTGAAGATAATAAATAATAGTTTAATGGGTATTAGGATTAAAAAGTGGGTCATGGAAATAATAAATGAATATATTAATGGATAGTGGGAGAAAAAAGATGGGCCATGTGTGATTTTTTTGTAAATAAGTGGGTAGATTGACGGTAAAAATTATGGAGTTGATGTTTCCGAAAATAGAAAATGCACCTTTTGGTGGACGGACCAAAAAGGAATTAAATGCATACTTTTGGTGGACGGATGGAGTAATATCTTTCATGAAGAAATAATAAACATTCTAGAGGTCCTCTTTTGTTGTTTCCTATTTGTGATCTGATCTTAATGGTAGCCATTTCATCTTTTTCATTTTCTTCAATTGCAGGTACTATGTTTGCTTATGGGGTCACAAGCAGTGGAAAGACTCATACCATGCATGTAAGAAAATTTCTTCTGGCTTTCTTTAAGTTTGATTACAGTCTAACATGTTACAGTTAGGTTCAAAAGTCCCATATGATTATTCTTGGTTCCTTCTAGTTGCAGATTCCTAATTCTTGTGCTCCTAACTTGATAGTATTAGGTTACATATCTTCAGAATGAAAATCATAAATCAGATTTTCTATATCAATATTCAAGCACAAGGCTGGCCAGAAGTGAAGATATCCAACCATATTGTTTCCTGACACATCAGTTTTTGAATGTTTGTAACATCTTTTATTTAAATAGTAGCCACATGGAATATGTGAATGGGTTGTGTTGGATGTATGGCCTATGCTAATCAATGTGTCTTGATTGTAAGTTGAATGTTTCTCCTATCGCATACTTAGGCTGTATCATCATTTGCATCAGGTGCTCTCATGTGAAAACCCCACCATCTCTTTGCTCCACTTACTCCAGAAACTAAGAATTAGATAATGTTATTCTATAGGGTGATCAGAGGTCTCCTGGTATCATCCCTTTGGCTGTAAAAGATGCTTTCAGCATTATTCAAGAGGTACTTCAAATTACTTGGTAGTATTGCTTTCTTCAAGTATTATGTTCCAAAGTAATTGGCTGCATTATGTCTTGTGACATCTGCAGACTCCAACTCGGGAATTTCTCCTTCGTGTTTCTTATTTGGAAATCTACAATGAGGTGTGATTCTAATCAATCTTCAGCTTTGTGGACTCATGATCACTGTTTGCTGTACTTAATGTTTACTATCCTGCAAGTGTTTATTATGAAGGAAATATTTAATAGAAAATGGTTTGGTATCAGATATCAGAAAAATATCTGGAATGACTATGCACCAAGCCTTCCACTCCCACCCATCTTCAACCAACAATTATATGAATCATGGGTCCAATAGTCTCACTTTGATAGCACGCCTTGTTATCCTTCTAAAACATTGCCATATGTGCAGCCTCTGGCTGCTCATCTTCCCTGTTTCCTGTTTCCAAGTTCCAACTAAATCAGTAATAGGAAACAATACTATCAGTTCATCTGTTGCTTGGCTTCTGTCAACCCTAATGTGGGTGTGACTTTGTTGGGCTGTCAAGAAAGCTTTGTCCATACTGTAATTAGTCACTTTTGAACTTGTATGCCTCTGATGCCTACGATTTTCAAGCATACTTTTCTCCTCTTATAGATACTTCCAGTACTATTGTGTGTGTTTCGGTGTGTGTGTGAGTTTTATATTTAATATCTTCAGTTTCTTTTTTAAAATAGGCAATTGCATAAGGATGTTGTTTAATGACTTTATATTATCAGGTTGTCAATGATTTGCTGAACCCCGCTGGACAAAATTTGAGAATTAGAGAAGATTCGCAGGTGATATTTTCATTGACTTTTTATGGGGAGATCTCCTTTAGTATATTTGAGGAATTATGTTCTGTGTATTTCTTTATTCCTTTTCTGATATATTAAGCTTGTCACATATTTTACTGAACTAATCTACTTCTCCTTTTAGAAGAACCGAAATGGAAATGAATCTGACTTTTGAGGAACGAGTTCACTGTTCACTCTCAATAGTTTTTCCAAAGACTAATAACTATATTATGAGTAGAACATATCTGAATTTTACGATCCATCTTGGTATCAATCATTGATTTCTGTCTACTGATATTGTAATTTACTAAGTTCTATAAAATTTGCCTGATTGTCCATAGGGAACCTTTGTTGAAGGAGTTAAGGAGGAAGTTATATTATCCCCAGCCCATGCTCTATCCCTTATTGCAGCAGGAGAAGGTAACACTTGACCATTGCTGATGTGGCATAGCGTATGCTCTATTTTACAAATCCCTCTTTAATATGTAAGGTCCCTGGTTATTATTTTATGCTAAAGGATGCAATGTTCCTTTGCTTTGTGTGCCATACTGTTTTAAATGAAGACCAACATCCTGTTTTGTTACTTCCAATCTCAAATGCTTCTATAGTTCTATATAAGAGTTCATTCTTTTAGCAGCTCATAATGTGCTGAAGGCTCGATTTACTTTATTGTATTTCTTAGTTTATGATGACATCCTTGACATTCTATGTTTGTGGTTATTGCTGAAGTTAGCTATCTGCTCTGTTAGTGTTATCATCATTTTAAATGGTAATGAATAATGATAAAAGATTCATATTTTAATTTGGTGAAAGTAGTAAGTAATATTTTAACTTTTCAAAATTCCTTACCTTTATGTCGGAAAATTTGTGGTTCTTGTTGCATACTGCAGAGCACAGACATGTGGGTTCAACAAACTTCAATTTGCAAAGCAGTAGAAGTCATACAATCTTCACACTGGTATTTAGTTATTTGCTAAGCTGAAAGTTCTTAAATGCAGATTTTAGTGGTCTTTTCCTTTCATCAGTTCCATGATTCTACTGGCATTTTGATATATTTGTTTGCTTTGCAGACTATAGAAAGTAGCCCTTGTGGTGAATACTCAGAAGGCGAGGCTGTTACCTTGTCACAGCTGGTATTTATTTTTCCTTCATCTACTTCCCTAAAAAGACTGTATGAAGACTTTACAGAATTGTTCTTTGTCCTGATGGTATTGATTGTTTAAGTAACCTTTCCCCTTTAAATTGTATTTGCAGAACCTGATTGATTTGGCTGGTTCTGAGAGCTCAAAGGCCGAAACAACAGGCTTGCGTAGAAAAGAGGGTTCATACATCAATAAGAGCTTGCTAACTCTTGGAACTGTGAGTCCTTGATCTTTGTGATTGTTCTTTTACATTGTTTGTCAACAAACTTATCAGTCGAGCTCATGCACTATTCCTCACACCAACTGCTACTACAAACACCCAAACACAAATGGGGTCAAGACATACATCTTAAATCTGGTGATTGGTGTGTTTCTGTTGCCAATCATTTTCTCATAAACCTTATAGATTTAATCCTCTTTTTTTGGTGGTTAATCAATCTAATATTTGTTAGTGATGATGTAATCTGTGGTTGCAATAGGTTATTTCAAAATTAACGGATGGGAAATCGATGCATGTACCTTATAGGGACTCCAAGTTGACGAGGCTTCTCCAGTCCTCACTCAGTGGCCATGGACGTGTATCTGTAAGAGTTCAAGCCTGCATTTCTTTTTTTTTTCTTTTTTTTTTGGTAATTTAATACAGAAATTTTAAAGGCCTGGATTTCTGTTGTAAATGGATGTGTCTGTTTTGTCCATCTTAATGATTCTAGCTGTAGATATGTCTAGTGGTTCTAATTTCAAAAGTATAATCTTCTGGAGTGCAAAGCTTAGCTAAATTAATCTGGTGATCACTTTTAATCGGTTCTTTCAGAAGAAATAAATAGTCTTATCTTGCACATGTTCGATTCAGCTGATTTGCACTATTACTCCCTCATCAAGCAATTCTGAGGAGACACATAACACGTTGAAGTTTGCACATCGAGCAAAACATATTGAAATTCAAGCAGCGCAAAACAAGGTATGTTCAGTATAGATATCCGCAGTTTAACACCCTTTTTAAATTGTCCCATCGAAGCAATCCTGTGAATGTGCAGATAATTGATGAGAAATCATTAATCAAGAAATACCAATACGAAATTCGCTGTTTGAAGGAAGAATTGGAACAATTGAAAAGAGGCATAACATTTCCACAAATGAAAGAAAGTGCAGATGGTGATATTCTGCTTCTGAAACAGAAGGTGATTCTCTATGATTGAGGTTGATCTGGACTAATCTTATTTTTTTACAGAATATTTGAGTATGCTTTTGTTATATTGACTGGTGACTCCATGTTATGGTGGTTTGACTCCTAAAGCTAGAAGATGGTCAAGTGCGATTGCAATCAAGATTGGAACAAGAAGAAGAATCTAAGGCTGCGTTAATGAGCAGAATACAAAGGCTGACGAAACTGATTCTTGTATCTACCAAAACTTCCCAATCATCTAAATTTCCTCAACGGTCAGGACCAAGGAGAAGACATTCCTTTGGAGAAGAAGAGGTTTTTTTGAATTTCCGCTTTCCTTTCTTTCTTGGACTGTGGGTTGGTGGTTAGACTCTTAAATTATGCCATTTCATGATAAGGTGTTCCTTTGTCTTGATGTGACAGCTTGCTTATCTTCCACATAGACGACGTGATCTTGTCCTGGATGATGAAAAAATGGAAATGTATGTTTCTCTTGATAGTAGTGCTGAGACTGTGGATGACAAATTGAAAGAAGAGAAAAGGACCAAGAAGACTGGGTTGCTGAGTTGGTTAAAGCCTCGGGTGTGTAAGATACCATTTACTTATAACAAATGTTCCTTCTTGACTGAATCACTGACCTTGCTTTGTATATTTGGGTCACTAGAAACATGATAGTGGCATAGGAGCCTTGGCAAGCTCTAGCGGCAAGTCAAGTGGTGTCAAGTCAACAAGTAGTCCTTCAACCCCTCTAGCTGATAGCACGAATAGTCACATGACTCACATGGAAGCAAGACATTCACATTCTTTACCCTCAGATAACACTCCTGCTGACCACATGCCTGCTATGAAGCATACTGAAGAAGTGTTCGAACCTGATGATACATATCTGGGGCAAGAGACTTCACCGGTATGTCATGAAGAACTCTTGTTTGTTCTCTCTGAACTCCGACATATTTAATTGCGATGACGATTGTGCACAGCTCATTTCTCTGATATTATGCGGCCAACTTGAATTAGTAGTTATATGGCTTGCAAAGTTCCTCTTTATTCTATTTTAGAATCATATTTGTGGTGCGACATTGATTCAAATTTTGCCTATACTTCTTATCAGGACATTATAAAGAATATGGATGAAATTGACCTACTGGGGGAGCAGCACAAAATTTTGTCAGGTGAAGTGGCACTGCACATGAGTGCCTTAAAACGATTATCAGAGGAGGCTGCTCAAAATCCTAAGAATGAACATCTCCATGTAACTTTCTTTAACCTGTACTATTCATGTTCAAAGATCTCCTTGGTCATCCATCCTAAAATATATTTTGTATATTTTCTATTTCAGGTGGAGATAAGAAATCTAAAAGAAGAAATTAACCAAAAAAGCAATGAGATTGCTTCACTGCAAAAGCAAATTGAGGGCTCCATTATTCCTCTTGGTGAAAAGGACAAACTGGAGGAATCACTGGTAATTTAAGGTTTATGAATTTTTAATCACGTCTGTAGTGTTTTAACTCATCTGTTTGTAGTAATTGTTGTTTCACACTGCAGCTGGTAGCTGATTTAATGGCACAGTTAAATGAGAAGGCACTTGAACTTGAGGTAACGTTAGTTGTACATGTGAACCCTATCTGCAACACTGTTGAAAAAAGTTAGGATGTCATAATACAAAATGAAATCAAATCTCCCTTTGCTTGGGAAGATCTATTTCTTTATTTAGATAAAAGTATCCTCAATTCTCACTGAAAGATTAAATAATCATTTTATGATTCAGCTGAAACGCTTACTATGTTAGAAAAATTAAATAATCATTTTATGATATTTTCACCGAAATTTCTGTGCATCAACTTACTTATCCAAAATTAAATTCCAGGTTAAAACTGCAGACCATCGGATAATCCAGGATCAGCTGAACCAAAAGGTGTCACACTGGTTCAATCATATTTATAAGACAGGCTTTTATCATTTGATTGAAAATTGAGTGATATTTTTATTTCTTTTTCGTTTTAATCAGATTGCTGAGTGTGAGGAGTTGAAAGAGACAATTGTCTCATTGAGACAACAGCTATCTGCTGTTGTTGAACAGAGAAACTTCATCCCATTGACCAGTCCTTTGCAAGGCTTTTCTGAAAACGAAAACCTGCATATGGGAAATCAAATTGGTAGAGAGAATTCAGTACTGAAGGATTCAAATGGCACTTTGGTTCTGCAAGCCCAGGTTCCAATCTTTCTTTCCCTTTCCCTGGAATATGCTAATTTGTGAAAATTATGGTTTAGCCGAAACTATGCATTATATTTCTGTTTATATATCTTAGACAACTGAGATTGAATAACTATGGAAGAATTTAGCTCAATAAACTGACTGAAAGGAGGGATTTGCATATATATTATTAAATACTTCATGCTTATGCTTTTTTTACATCTCTTAGGCAAGTAAGATTGAAGAACTAGAAAATAAGTTAGCTGAATTGACCGAGTCAAAGGAGGATATAGAGCAACGCAACCAGAAACTTGCCGAGGAGAGTTCATATGCAAAGGGATTAGCATCAGCTGCAGCAGTAGAGCTGAAAGCGCTTTCTGAAGAAGTTGCAAAGCTCATGAACCACAACGGAAGATTAGCTGCTGAGCTGGAAGCACAAAAGAAGGTGCCAGCTCAGCGACGTTCTCCCATTCCCAGTAGGAACGGACAGAAAGATGGTTATACAAAAAAGCCTGATCCAGCTATCTTAGCAGCAGAGATGAAGAGAGAATTGGCTGTTAGTCGTGAAAGAGAGCATTCATTGGAAGCAGTACTTGCAGAAAAAGATGAACACGAAGTTGAATTGCAGAGGAAAGTTGAAGAATCCAAACAGAGAGAAGCCTATCTAGAGAACGAACTCGCAAACATGTGGATACTTGTGGCCAAGCTCAAGAAATCTCAAGGAGCCGACAATGATGAACAGTTGAGGGAGAGCCCGAAGATTGATGACTTGTGACATTCAGTTCGAACGAATCGATTTCGGTAGTTAGCCTTTGTAAGTGGTAGTAGGAGAGGACTTTTTGGCTTAGTGATAGGTGGTTTGGGTTTCTGGGAAAACTGAGGAGCTCCTTTTTATTAACTGGTTTGTTGTGTTCTTTTCTTGAATGATGAGTGTAAAAAAGTTGCTAACTTCTGATGTACAATATGTATCATCAGTTCATTTGGTGTTGTATTTGGTTTGTAAAGTTTATTGCTTCAGTCAGTTGTCCATTGTATGCTCGCAATATTTCAATTTTGTTGTGATTTTGCTTTTACGCCCTAAATTTTTACTCTCTTTAGAAATGTCTGATCTCAGAAACAAGCAAATGGTGATCATGTTCTCAAACATGAAATATGTGTTTTTGATATTTTAGTATCGACGTACTGATCTAAAGAGCGTACAGGTTACAGTGGTTAAAATTTGTATAAATAAATAACATAAATAGTTATCGAGGAATTATCTCTGTTATATGGGTAAGCATCGGGGGCCGGATTCTTGCAGGTCGTCTTCAATGCTGGAAGGGGTCGAACGATGAAGCGGCGATGGTTTAAGGCCGCATTCGTCTCTCAGGTAGGCGAAGGTTTGATCATGTTGGACGTTAACGAATGACAATATTAAAAACCAGCAAACTTATATCATACTTAATTCAATAACTGAATAGAGCTAGTTAATAATAAAATATATGTCAACGACTGGTTGATTGGGATTTATAACAGCAAGTACTGAACTCAATCCATCTCCAGAGAAGAACCAATGATGATAAACTCTATAAGAGTCAAAACAAATTATTCCGTCATCTCCAAAATTGATGAAGAGACTTGTGAGACAACTTTTAATCCTCAACTTTACTCGAATAGATAGTCCAGAGCACTACTCCATCACAGCAACTCCACCAACTGCTTTGATTTTCTCTATAATGCTATTTGCCTCATCCTTTGTTACCTGCTGCTTGAGTATAACGGGTACTTTTTCCACCAAATCTTTAGCTTCCTTCAGTCCTAGATCTGTAAAGGAACGGATCTCTTTTATCACTTTTAGCTTTGCACCCGCATCGAATTTCTCTAACTTGATGTCGAATGTGGATTTCTCTGCCTTCTTCTCTTCAGCCTTGGACGATCCACCACGTGACCCGACCTGGCTGCCCGCTTCCATTCCTTCAACATCAAGTGGTACCAACTTGGGATGGCTTACCTTGAGATGCAGAGTTGGACCTATTTTCACTCGCTCTTCGAGAGGCAAGGCCGCAATTTTTTCAGCAAGCTGAATGATTTTGTCTGAAGGTGGTGGTCTAGGTCCATATGGCTCGTAGACAGCAGGGTATTTGTATTTCTTGGGCTTGGATTTGGGATCTCTAGGAACAAAGTCAGGTTGAAAACAGCGGTGCTGCAAAAGGTTGGTTTTCCGACACACAACTGGGTGGCCACGGGCAAGCCGATATAGAGTAGCTAGGTTCATGGTTTATGGATTGGTATAACAATTATGTGGGTATCACCAATGGCCTTGCAGCAGCACAATATGTATCTGTAACTCGAAGTGCAAACAAAATAGTCAGTTGAAAGGAGAAACCAGAAACATATAAAGGCAAGCTACGATCATTTTCCTGAACTATGAAACAAAGACAATAAAGAAATACAGGTATCTATCAAAGAGAAGACACATGGAGGCGACATATTTAAACTAATATCAAACACACTGAAAAATATATTAACCCTTGGTTCATAAATACAAGTAAAGCAAACATAACAAATGCTTTCAAGCACTCTCCCATTTCGCCCAGAAAAAGATAAAAGGCAAATAAGTAAAAGGTTCCGAAAGCCATACTGGCTGACAATCCATCAATATATCAGGAGTTCACAACTCACATAGAAATTATATGGGAAAACAGATAGCAACTATAAATTGAAATGAAAGGGTTAGCTTGGCACAAAATTTTGCTCTCTTGAACTGGATGGATGGATAAAAACTCCTTAAGAGTCACATCTAGGGGCGATCAATCTGCCAGTTATGCAGTTTTCCTGTTACTTTCAAATCAAATTGCCAAGAACATCTCAATAAATGCACAAAGTAGAAACGGCAATTTGATGCAGTTTTCCTGTTACTTTCAAATCAAGTTGCTAAATGCACAAAGTAGAAACCGCAATTTGATGCAATTTTATGATATATGTTTTATAACGTTATATATGGTTTACGAAATTTGGAGAGAAAAAAATACAGTCGTGTCATATAGGTATAACTTATTATAAGTATTTATAGTTTAAATTAATCAAAAAAATTGAATATACTTAGACAACATTCATTTATTTTATTAAGTGTGTTATTAAAATTCATCATATAACATTAACATAGGTTGACTAGGACCAAGCAGCAAGAATCTATCAGATAGAGAGTAGTGTGTCTTCAATTCTCAGTACTCAGAATTTACTAGAACGTATTATCAAGCAATTGATTGAGGATTATTCATAAAAATTTGCAATGCTGAGGCAACAGCATCTACAACTGATTGAGCGACTTTAACTTTTATCTGAGTTGTGAGTCAAAACAGACGAGATTGAATAACCTTTCTTCAATGCTGATTTTAAGAAAGTCACAAAACTGTAAAATCCTTGCTTAGATATTATCGCAAGTAAGAATCCTAGTCCATGAGCTTCTGAACCTCAATAACCTTAAATTGTTCATCTTTCAAAATATCTAATTTACTAGTAACGTAGTCCAAAAATAAGCTTATATGTAGTAACATGAATATTGAGGAGACATCAATACCAATGCATTTTAAAGCAGGCTACCCATGCATCAGTTCAGTTACAGCAGCATCAGCCGTAAATTTCTAAAACAATACGAGTTAAACCACGAAAAATAAATATGGAAACTCAAAACATTGATTCAGCGACTTTAGCAACATAATTAGGACAAACGCATCCGACGAATTCACAGCTCAATCGAAACAGATGTCAGTAAAATAGGAAAATTAAACAAAAGGAGAGAGAGAGAGAGATTGCCCGGAGGAATTAGGAAGTCGAGTATGCTTCGACCTGCAGATCAACTGTGAGTTACTGTGTTGAGAGATAGTCACTCCGGCTTCGAACAGAAATGTGGTAGAGGTGCGGGTTCAATCTGTCAGTGCGCTGCTTCGGGGTAGAAGATGAAGTGAAGAAGGTGGTGAATTGGGGAATTGCGAAATTGGGGGTTTAGGGGTTTGGATCACCTATTTGGTTTAAATGTGCAACTACGAATTGGGACTATCTAAAAAATGATTTTGAGTGTTTTTTTATTGAGAATTTTAATTAAAGGAGAGCAAAGATTTTTCTATAGCATTTTGTTCCTATGTGATTTGTCTATTACAAATAATAATAATAATAATAATAACTCTGTCCAATTTCAATTTTAAAAAGTGAAGCTTGATGCATAGACTGTAATGAAGTTACGTGGATCTCAATTAAACTACATAATTGCACAATGTATTAGTGTTATTTTTTAGTACTCTATTGCTCATTAGATCATATTTATTCATGATTATGAAAATCATGACTCTCCATTAAAAGACAAAAATATGTAATAAAGAAAAAAAAAATTGATCTCAACTGTATTGTGATTTGCTGCACTAATTTGAGATTATAAAAAATCATCTGCCACTTTTTGCCATATGGCAAAATTTAAATGGTCTATTATTTTGATAAATTTAAATGTTATATATTACAAATATTTATACATTAAAAGTTAAAAATTATATCAAAATTAATCATTTTTTTCTCCTCCATAAATTTAGTCTAATATTTTCATATCTTACACCAACTTAAATTCTCCCATTTTGTCATATATTTCTCTTCTACATATTTTTTATATCATTACGAATTTAAAGTACAAATTATTTATTTAGATATTTAAATATGATAAATTTATATTAGATAATAAGAAATTTAAAATAAAGTAAAAAAAAAAAAATTTTAAATTGGATTGTTAATAGAGTATGAAAATAATAAAATTGAATTAGCTTGTGGATTGTGTAGATAGAAGAGAGATAAATGAATATTACATTAAAAGATTCATTGATAGATTTGAATGAGAGTAGTCTTATACATATATAAATAATAATAATTGAGATTTAATTCGATCCTTAAAAATCAACATTTTCACGAATTCACAATACAGATGTTACAAAATTTTACACACAAATTTCCAAATTGGAATATATATTGCTGAGGAAATGAGAGAACGAGATCATTAAGGTTCAAAGAAAAGAAATGGATAAACAACACGGTAACAAAAAGAACATATTAATATTGACATAAAAAATATCAAATTACATATTAATAAACTTGTTATTAGTTACTTCCTTGCAAAATCTTTCTTAATATATGCACACCACCTATTTTATTCATCAAGCACTCCTATATATATAACATGCTAGCATTAACAAGTCTCTCTCTCTCTCTCTCTACAGTTTGAGAGTCAAATCCAAATTGAAGCGAGTGCATGGTTTGTTCCCTTTGTGATCCTCTGCATTATCACCAACACTCTTAAGCTCCTTGGGCGGCAAAAAGTTCATCATCACCACATTTTCATCACCATTAATGTAACCTGTTGAAGAATCTTTGCGGTTGGAACGCTGGTAATTACAGTTACTGACATTAATAAAGTTGGCTGTCTCATTCTTCACCATTTTTGCGGCGTGCTTGGATCCGCCGGAGGACTCGTCGGCCTTGATGGCTCGTAGAAAGGCGCGCTTTCGGTAGGTGATGGGGTCCCTCACGAAGAGCCTCTTCTCCTCCAAACGCTGGCTGCGGTGGGCGTTTTGGTGGCCGCCCATGGCTTGAGCAGAAGGGAATTTCTTGAAGCAGAATGAGCATGTGAACTCCCATGACTTTGCCACTTCTGTTAGCTTCATCACCTCATTTCTGTCGATCACATCATAAATCTCAACACCATCTTTCCGTTTCTTCGCCATCTTTTTCTTTTCTTTTTGGATGAAGAAATGAAAATACAAACAAATTTAAAGAGAGAGGTACGGTGGTTGAGAGGCAGGCAGGTGAAAGGGGTTTTTATAGCAAGTTTTGGTGTCTTGATAGCTAATGTCATGCGATCTGTAATTTCTGGTGAAGGGTTACAATAATATGTATCTAGGAGAACCTTTATTTTTTACCCTTTTTTAGTTATTTTTTTCACCCCGGCCATATGTATGAAAATCAATAAAGCAAAAAGTTGCATATGGTATGAGATTCTATGAAATCTGCATGGAGCTGAGGGTTTTGTTGATGGGACACGTAAGATCTGGAGTTAATGAAGGTACAACTTTTCTCATCCTATTGTATAAATTCGGAGTGAAGCCAAAATGTGGATTATATCATCTCTACTTTTTCTCTCATTTCCTCACTTTTCTTGAATTATTACAGCAAACTGCTTTGATAATACTTGGCTCTGATCATATTATTTGTGGCAAATACAATTCTATGAGATCTCCAAATATGTGGAATATCAACTATGTGATTTGCAGAACCCTTGTAACCAGATTTAGGATGAAAATGGCATTTATAACGATTCAATTATTTGTTGCTTGTGATCAGATCAATCTTTGCTTCATTTTTGTAATAAAGCTCGGTGGCTGACAATAACTCCAATATACATTGTATGACTTGTTAACTTATTCAAATATATAAATGGGATAGAATTGCAATAGTCAAAAGATGACTGAGATTAAAACTCTATAGCTGAGACAGTTTGAGAAAGAAAGTGAAGAGAGCAAGAGAAAGTTGACAGATGCAATTAATAGTTTATCCTTTCTGAGCTCATACAAATGTCAACAAAATCAACTAAATGGGGGAGGGGGTACAAGATGAAACCTAGGAAAATCAGATTTCTGAGAAATTATGCAAATTCCACTTGTGGAAGAGTCTTCAACTGGATTACGAATTAGCTCACTCTGAAACAAGCTTGTCCGGTTCTTGTTGAAGAGTCTTCAACTGCCCGAGGCAGTTGGGGAACTTGAATGGAAGGCTCAATGGTGTTGAGTGTTGGGTACCTTGCAGTGCTTTAGCCAAGCAATAGCCTAACGGTATTGAAACAGAAAATGAAACAGCATTTCCGATCTGCATGTACCTGAAACAATTGAAATACAACATAAGATATCTACACGAAGCCTAGCAACTACACTTGTAAAATGCTACACTCGAATCTGCACCTCTCTCTTACGGGTCCAAAAAGCTTATAGCAATCTGGAAATCCTTGTAGCCTTGCATTTTCACGGACAGAGAGCACTCTATCTTGATTTGGATGCAAGAGAACCTATTAAGCAAAAAAGAAATAATTTCAAGTAGTTTATATTGAACACATTCCTCGGTATTGACTAACCCTCACAGTCCAAACCTGGTTATGGGGTTCGGGCCGTGTAACTACAGTGGCCACGATGTCATCCATCCCAAGTCGACCAAAAGGCCTAGGAAAAAGTTCAAAGTTAGATAGTGCAGGGTCAGAAAAGGCTATGGACACATTAAATCCCAAAATCTTACTTGCAAGACTTCCCATCTTCAAAACTTATTGCATAATCAGGTACCTGTTTGTGCATAACATGAGTTAATCATAGAATAAACTTCAAAAGTCCCAAGAGGATCAATAGTTGTGCAATGATGAATACCAGAGGTTTGCCTGACTTGCACACAGGTCTCTCGACAGATTTATCCAGTCTTACAACTCTATCTGGTCCAACCAGTACACCAGGTAAGTTTCTAAAGTTAGCTCCCTGTAGACATGCAAGCATCAGAACTGTTTTGTAGCAAAAAGCTGCACAGGAGCAACGAGGAAGTTCCAACGGACAAATCAATCCTAGTAGCTACTATTTAGAAACAAACAAAAAATCTCCAACCTTGAACTTGGGAATCTGGCAGGCTCTTTCATAATCATCTGGATTCAATTGATGAGGACGATGATCATACAATATGGACTTATGGGAACTCTTCCCTTTAGCATCAGAACAACCAAATATCTCTAGAGAGAAGATGACAAAAGAAAGAAACAGATCAGTCCTCATAACTATGCATCCAAAAGGAGTACAATATTAATTTATATTCAATTAATTGCAACACTTGTCTTAATTCTTTGAATAATTTCTAAGCATCAGAAGCAACTCAAACTAAGATAATGGAACTATAAACAAAAAAAACTAACATAACAGACTTTCAATTGCAGGAATTTACAATGCAGGAGAATGCTGGTCAACTTGAATTTATGCACATTTGGACAATATCAAGCTATTACATGAACAGAGAGATATTTGACTCCATGCGCGATGACTGAAAGAATCAAGACAAGTGTTAAGGAGTCATCATAAGTTTCATAACTATACTCACCTTGTCTGCTCAGTCTAATGAGTTTCTGATATTCAGTGTGAGGAGTGTTACCATAAGGCATTTCATCCTGATCTGCATTATTTGTCACCTAAAGAGACATAGGCATGAGAGAAATGAGTATGCTTATAAAATTTGGACAAAAGGAGTAGGAAGAAAATGCGTTCACAATTTTTCAACTAATAGAGGTTGTACCTTGGGCAAATCAGAAATAGCATCTCCTAGTAGAGCAGTCTTATGCAACTGGCAATGCTCATCTCCATATCCAACTATAAGTTCCTATATCAAAGTCAAAAAGGTGTTTTAAAACAGTACAAATGACATAATGTTTTAAGCAGAATCGGTGTAAGCCACACCTTATATTCATTTATGACAACTCCTTTCTTCAGCACTTCATGTGTGGGCAGTGGAAATTGAGGTAAGATCTGAATTATCAAATAACTTGAAATCGACATCAGAATAATCAGTATTACCTAGCTCATCAAGATTACTAAACTTACGTCTGTTGGCCTAGCACCCCAAAGGAAAAAACGCATCCGGCATTGTGGAACTCCATATGCACCGGCAGCCATTATACCTAACCTGGCTTGGTAATCCATTGAAACTAGTCGTCCAACTGCATAACTAGTCAGCTGTGCTTTGGCAAATTTCAATATATCAGTGACATTCTCCATCAATACATATCTTGGTTTTAGAAACTCCACAATGTCCATGTAGACAACAAGTTGGCGATTCTTTTTGTCCTTTAAGGGAGCAAGAGCATCTCTAAATCGGTTGAAACCACTAATTCCTTGACATGGTGGACCACCACATATAAAGTCGACATCACCCTGACAACATTAGTAATATTAAAAAAAATAGGTTACATCGAAGGAACTAAATAAAGTTGAAGATCAAAGAATGAATAAGCATAATGCACAGGAAGGGAGAAAACTTACTGGAAGAGGTAATACTCTAGCTCTATAACCTCTTAAGACGAACTCCTTTATTCTTTCTTCGCAGTTACTTGTTTCATAAAATAAAAGAATATGAGAAAGGATGCGTAGAGATATGAAGATGCCTTTTAACCATAGTGACTGGTGGGTTAAATGATAGAGTTTATACCTTAGGCCATCAATAGGCTCCCAAGTGTCATCATCAACATCATAACCTTTCCAGCGTACCTAAAAATTTAAAAAAACAATGCTGAAACAATAGGTAAAAGGCAATTTTCGTATGCTCTGTGAACCTCAGATCTTTGCAAGAAGAATCAGAAGGGTAAATGAAAGGGGGAGTACGTGTTCTGTCATCATTCTTTAATGTAATTTCAGTTAAACATTTTTGCACATGTTATAGTTAAAGTATCTTAAATGTTTAATGCAAGTGTCATATGGTTTTGAGAAGTGGCCAATTATCAGTTTGGCCATGCTAATAGTTTCTTGTAATTTCTTAACTACAATCCTCCCACCAAATCCAAGTTAAATAATTAACTCAAGACAAATTGTGCTTACCCTTTTTTTAATGAAAAATTAGTAAAATAGAACTCCACTAACCATCTTTTACACCCAAAAACTCCTAAAAGAATCTTACGCTAGTTACCTTAAAATGGAGACCAATTTTTTTTTTATTTGGATCACCATAACAAATATCAACTAATTTCTCCACTTCATAGTCTTTAGATGAAACCACCGCTCCATCATCTACTTCAGACTCGTCGCTGTCTGGATCTTGATGCTCTAGATCAACATCGGTCGATCCCACCACATTGAACTTTTTGCAAAGATTTTCCCATTCTTTTAGTAGAACAAAATAATTCTCTGCATCCTCATTTCTAACCTGAAAAGTTGCACTAACATTAGTTTTATTTTGCCATTGTGATAATATAAATGTTTGCAACTAAACAAAAATGTGACATATTACCTCTGTATTCGGATGGTTATATTTCAAACTCTCACAAGCATAGGAGTTGAAATCAACAGCCCACTTCTGTTTATCAAGAAAGGAATGCCTCAGTTGATAACTATGATAAATATCAAGAAAAGTTTGGACTTGCTACCTTTTGTCACTTTTCCTTACCGTGACAACTTTCTCTCCAAGCAAAGATGCACCAATACCAAGTCCTGTGGACATTGCACCACAACCACAGTACAAATCCAGTAACGTTATTTCTGACCGCTGAGAATCTTCTTGAGTTTTTGTTTCCATGACTCCATTAGTTAATGATGAGTTATTTATGTCTGCAATTTCAGTTTTAAAAAAAAGGAAAAAAATAAGGATTATCACATTAACAACAAAAAAGGGGGAAAAGAATAGAACTCAGAGTATTAGTTCTCTTAAGCAAAGTAGCATAATAGATATCTAACAATAGTTCACCTTTGGATAAATTTGAGAAAGCATGTGGAAAAGTATACTTCATATCAACATAAAGATCACAAGAGGCCATGGCTTTTTTTCTTGCAGCTGCAGTCATCTGCTCAAATATTGCAACTAAAATTAAAATAAAATGGCTAAAAAGGAAATGTTGGAAGGACAAATTTATTATGTTCCTTACATTTGGTGCAAGTTGGTTAATTTTAGCTTTACTACTGATACAACTTAACGGATTATCATCCTTTATGTCCGAGTAAAAAATCCGTCTTTCATCAATAAGATGATCTTGTTCTCTTATAACCTGAAATCATTGGATCCAAAATTGTTTCACATATAGCACAAGCAGTATAACTCTGTCTATTACACAAAAGTTGTCTCACTGTATCTTTGGCTCGATAAAACCATTGGGTGCAAATATACATCTCTCCATTCGTAGTTTCGAACATTTCCACAATCTTTGCAATAAAATCTAGTTGATCCGTTGGAGCCTGTAAGTATGTAATTAAAACAATATCAACTATAAATATGAGTGGACAGTAGAAAATCATAATTTAATCTTTTCTAATCCTAAAATTATGGTAGGTTAAGAGTAAAAATAATTCCAATTTAAGTACTCAATTTAACTCTATATAAAAAAAAATGACAATAATTCTAGAACAGTAAGGAAAACAAAGAATTACCTTAATGTAAGCATCGTCAAAGAGTTCAAACACCACCCCATCGACAGCAGCTCTTGTATAGTGAGATCTTGCTTGGAAAAGCTCCTTTTCCCTATCAAAATATTACAGCAACACGACATTTCCAGCAATGAGAAACGGAGACCTCAAAATAATGGTGCAAAACCAGTAATACAATCCATTGCGCTTACTCAGTCGAGCCATCTAACAAGGTATCAGTTATTTTGACAGTCTTACTCTGTAAAATCCAAAACAAAAGGAACAGTAATGAGCATATTCTCTCAAATACGAAAACAGCGAAACTGAATCGCGAGATATGGAACTTCGGCTAAGTTCAGTTAATTTAAACAGTAACCTTAGTTTGATATCTATGAGGCCACCTAGTTTTGGCTTCGTCGGAGGGGATTGGAGCATTGATGAAACCGAACTCGAGGTCGTCTGGCGCCGATCTCTTCGGCTTCTTCGGCAACGCAGAAGTAGGTACTGGCGGCGAGGATGTTGCCTCTGTTCGCTTTTTACCTCTTCCCATTCTCTCCCTCAATGACTCAGTAGTCTGGAAGAGAGAGAGGAGGGAGAGGAATGGAGAGACCTGGCTGGTAGAACGAGAGAATAAGAGAGGCCCAAAATTAGCATTTGTAGTAGACGAAATTTTTGAAACACCAGTGGGCGGGAAAGGAGTGTGCATGTATACATTCGCCAAATAATACATTGAGATTTGCTTATTTTAGTATGGAAGAATAAAATTACTGGTAGTATTAAACTCTTATTTATTAAATAGGCAAAAAACTACAAGTCCATGCATCCAAAATTAGGGCGGAACCACTAATGTAATTTGGAGAGGGCTAAGGTCAAAAAAATCGATTGCAAAGTTACTAATACACACAAAAAAACAAAAAAAAAAACTGAAAAAAATCAGAATCATAGTGTAAAAATAATAGTTTTTTTTTGTTAGGGGGTGCTTGAGCTCACCTCAGCTCCCGCCTAGCTCCGCCATTACCCAAAATGCTAAATCCTTTTAAATTTTAAAACCATTATATAATCAGTAGAGTTTCGATATAAAATTATTTTACGTTGTGCGATAGTCATAATAAATCTAAATAATTCTTAAATCAAAATGATGCGTCTGAATCTTATATGCATATTTATATTTTGTTGAGTATTGATGAATAAAATCACTATAAATTATAATTATAAGTATAAATTAAATAATCAACTATATATTTTTTGTGCTACCATGAGTTGTTAATCGTGATAGAATATGGTGATGAAGCCAAGCAATCAAGTTTGGGTATTCAATCACCCGAAATCGTTGATTTTGGCAGAACACAAAAATTTATAAAAATAATTAGGTCAGGATTCAGCCACCAGAACCCGTATAAAATGCATATACCCGTACACATCACAAACCCGATTAAAAACTAATTTTAATACTCAATCTCATCTCAAACTCTTATAATAACATCCATTAATTATTCGAACCATATTTGAATTTATAAGTATAAGTTGTTACAATAATTGATCATTCATTGCAATAAGAACCCGGGCATTACAAATAAACAATAATAATATATAGAATCAGTTGCAAAAGATTAAAAAATTGAGAAAATTAGATATACTTATACATATCCCAAATTCGATTAAAAAAATATTTTACTACTCATTTCGTCCAAAATATGTGTAGTAATACTTGATAATAATCCAAACTCGTTTAAATTTATAAATATTTAAATACTAAATATAAGTTATTATAATAATTGGATTTTTGTATCAATAAAACTCAAACGTTATAGAGTAAACCTTAATAACATAATAGTATAAATATATGTTAATAAATTGTTCTTGTTTCGCAACTATATAAACCCGTTAATTACCCGAACCCGTTTAAATTTATAGATATAAGTAATTACAATAATTGTTTATTCGTTGCAATTATTAATAAAACATTTACAATAGTAAACAAATATTGAAAAAATATAGATTATTTCACGTAGTCATGTTGATAAATGCTCGGACTTTGAAATTGGATAATTTTGTATCACTTTATTTAAACTTTGAATTGGAGAAATAACATGAAAAATATATGTAATATTCGTATTGTCTCACTTTTGTTTAATTTTTAATTTGTGAAGGTTCATGAAAAATGATATAGGACTCAAAATTATTTTTAAAAATTGTACAACATGTATAGCATTTTATTTTTTTTAATTTGTGAAGATTCATGTCGATGAGAGATTCACAAAATTATATTATTTAGTTTTCGAATTGGTAAAGTATCACAAAAAATCAATATGTGATTGAAATTTTATCATTTTATTTCAATTTTCAGTTTGTGAACTCTCATGACAAGTTAATGTTAGATTTAAAGTTTGTTTAAGAAAAAAATGTACAAATATATCATTTTATCTAGGTTATGAATGGTAGAGTCTCATGAAAAACGATGTGAGATTCAATTTTTTTTTTAAAAAATTATGCAAAATATATCATTTTATTTATATTTTTAATCTGTGAGGTCTCATAAGAATTTGATGTGAGATTAAAATATATTTTAAAATATTGTACAAAATACTATATCATTTTATTTAGGTTTTGAATTGGTAAAGTCTCATAAAAAATCAACGATTGATTCAAATTTTATCATTCTATTTAGGTTTTAAATTTGTGAAGTCTTGTGAAAAAATCAATGTGGGATTTAAAATTAGTTTAAGAGAATTATAAATATATATCCTTTTATCTAAGTTGTGAATTGGCAAAGTCTCATAAAAAATAATTAATGTGAGATTCATTAGATTTTTTATCGATAAAGTTTGATGCAAAATCAATGTGGGATTCAAACTTTTTTTTATCCAAAATATATCCTTTTAAAAAGGTATTGAATTTGTGAAGTATCGTGAAATCATTTGGGATTAGATTTTGAATCGGTGAAGTCATGGAAAATCGACGTGAGATTCAAATTGTATTTATTCCTTTAGATTTTCAATGTGGGATTCAAATTTTATGTTAAGAAATTGTACAAAATACCAAACTATTTATTTGGTCAAATTAATTAAATTAAATTAAATTAAACTAAGTCTTTATTTAACCAAATTAAATTGACGGTGGGTTCGTATGATATTAATCTCAATCACTCCTCTAATTAACTGTGATTTTTGATTGGGAGAAATAGAAGTATTATTGTATATGAGTTTTCATTTGGTGAAATCTTAAAAAAAATCGATGTGAGATTGAAGATTTTACAAAAAAAAAAAACGAAAAGTCCCCGTATAATGATGGATTAATATAGTACAGTTGCTCCATAATCATATATAAAAATTACATATGAATAATAATAAAAAGATACTCATACATTCGAAGCTTTTCAAAATAATTGTTTTAGTTTGAATATCGTAGTTTTCTCTTATTTTTTTACTTTCGTCCATCTAACATCGGGTCTCTACTAAATATTATATATAGGGGTGCTCTCTTGTGTGAGCGCAGTGAGACCCCATAATTAATTAATTAATTTTAATTAATAAATAATAATTTTAAATTAATATATCTTAATTTTGAATTAATAAACTCTAATTGTGAATTAATAAAAACTAATTGTGAATTAATAAACCCTAATTTTGAATAATAACCCTCATTGTGAATTAATAAACCCTATTTGAAATTCATAAGCCCCAATTTTGAATAATAAACTCTAATTTTGGATTAATAAACTCTAATTGGAAATAATAAACCCTAATTTTGAATAATAAACCTTAATTGTGAATAATAAACCCTAATTATGAATTAATGAACCATAACTTTGAATTAATAAACCCTAATTGTGAATTAATAAACCTTAATTATGAATTAATAAACCTTAATTATGAATTAATAAACCACAATTATGAATTAATAAATTCTAATTTTGAATTAAAAATTAATAAATTTAATTATAAATTAATAAAATCTAATTATCTTTACTCACCATAATTAATATATAATTATTTTAATAAAAAACAAGGGGAGCTCACGGTAAGGCGGAGCTCACACAAGACGACCAAAAATGATTGAAAAAAAATATTAGAAAATACATAATGTATCTAACCTTTTTATACAAGTTCTATATTAAGTGAAAACTACTATAAGTTTGCTGGGGATTGAAAATTTAACGAAAAAATTAATAAAAAAATCCACAAAATTCCATAAAATGGTAAATTAATATAGTACATTAGCTTTAAAATTATTTATAAAAATGATTTGACGATATATTTTAATGCGGCACACTTGGGATCACCAAGCCAACTATTAGTAACAAGATAATTGTGAACCTTGAGGATTTTATAGTTCATAATTGTTTTATTGAAGCAATGTTAATTATTAGTTGGATATGAGACTACCTGCGGTATTAAGACTATTTTAAAGTGGCTGTGTGCATTTGGTTTGATTTAATGTTTCTATATTAATGTCGCGCCGATAAAGGGGGAAAAAATACAATTAATGCAATAGGTAAATGTATAAATTGATGTACTAAGATTCTAGAGAATTTATTGATAATTAAATAGACTAATTTGACCATTTAGTTTGTGTATCTCAATATAATTGCAATAAAGTAATCAATCAAATTTGTAAAACACTTTAGGTAGTAGTTGATTCAATGAAATTATATATGAATGAAATGAACTTTGGAATAGAATGATGAAACAAATAAAATAAATATGTGATTCCTTTGAATAATAAATACAAGAAATGAACGAATATGAATGAAATGATATAAATGGAATAACCATTATTCTTTTAATTTATGTTATAATAATAATAATGATAATAATTATTATTATTATCACTATTAATTATATTGTTATTATTAATAAAAAATATTATTAAGTATTATTATTATTATTATTATTTTAATATTATTATTTAATATATTAATAATCATATTATTAAGTATTATTATTATTATTTATATTAATATTATTAATTACTATTATTTTATTTTAATAATAATTATTATTTATTATTATATATCCTATTATTTTATTATTATTATCATTATAATAAAATAAATAAATAACAATAATTTTGTTAGATAGAAAAAAATTAGAATTTAACTAATCTCACATTCATGAGAATAAGTAATACCATAAAAGATAAGTGAAATGACTAATCTCATGTTCATGAGAATAAGTATTTTTTCGAGAATAGTGATTTCTGTCATAAAAATCTTACCAATCATAAAATTGAGAATGAACACGTGAATCACCTTTTAATTCTCATTCCATTCATGCGTATCAGCCATCACTTTAGTTGTGTGTTCTAATCAATTTAACTTGAAAGACATTACTCAAAACTTGTGCATATAAATTGTCATTTAGAGTTTTTTTTTTTTATATCAATAAAGATAATAACAATCGAAATTGTCAAGTAATCGTCACACGGATGCCTAGCAGTCTTAAATTTAAATTACAAAATAAGATGGATTCATGTGAGGACGTTCATTGGTACAAATATTAATATTCTTTTTAGTATAAATGATATTATTTTTTCAATCTAAATAATATTTTTCTAAATAAAAAATACATGCAGTTTATTTTTTCAATATAAATAATATTTTTTATTATAATAATTGACACTTTTAAAACATACTGATAGGATTTTTGTGTTACCCAAATCAACATGTTTCAATAGGTAACAAGAAACAAAAAGAAATTTGAAGAAGATAATACCCAAAAGGTTACAATCTCTATTGCTCTCCCCCGACTTAAAGGTGGAAAAACTAATAAAGTAGTAATCACAAACCATCCAAGAGAAGCAAACTTTATTAAGTATGTCATCGGTTTGACATAAAACACACTGGTGAGATTCACAACCGTCGTCATCTTCGACCATAGACTTGCCCACTCCAATACTAAGTCACTCCAACAAAGGACATCATATACAATATTTTTCTGAATTGTAAGAGGACCAACATTATATGCAAACAGTACTCATGCAGAGCACTCTACTGCAAACCTATCCGGCAAACTGCGTTTCCTCCCAACGAGCCAAATATCGTGTAATTGAAAACTCATAATCATGAAAAAGATTTAAGAGTGGGTGGTGCTAAGTGACAATGAAATATAATTTGAATTTAGAGCAGGCATTCATGTTCTTTTACATCTAACGGGATAGCATCATCACAAATGCTTATAAAAGGGGAGCCAGAACTAGAACGTTTTGGCAGCAGACAATGAAATAACATTTACATGACATTCCTTTAGCTATAGCAGAGATACAAATAGCAGTCTCAACAAGTAGCAGTTAGAGCATCCCAAGAAATTAATGGAGTACTGGAATTTCCTAGAAACACAAGCCCAACGACACAAAATCCATAGATCGACTCAGGAACTACTTGATCCAAAAGATGTATTGTCTGAACAATCGGACCAACAAATACAATATCATGACAACACAAAAACTAACGGATCGACTCTGGAAGACAGCAATTCATCAAGCATGTCTTCAGCAATTTTGGGTGAAGGAAGGACTGCAATAAGAATAACCACAAAAACTATAACATACGACTCCACTGACGAAAAAGGAAGAAACCACTCAGCAAAACATAACAGATTACAACAGCTAAGGATTCTTAAATGGAAAACATTCTTCGAGAACTTTGAAAGGCAGGATAGCTACAAAGAACCATAACAGATTACTACATCGACAAAGAGGGAAGATACTAATTTCATAAAAACATTCCATGGGTTCAGGCTTCTTACATGGAAAGTATTCCCTCCAATTTTAACAACTTTGAGCAAACAAAGGACAACTATACATAGAGCCACAAGAATATTAGTAACAAATTAATAGATCGGCAAAAATCCAAACTGCAATTCATTCACAAAAACTTACAAGTGTTTTAGGCTTATTAGTTTCTACGATGTAGAAGGAAGATTAAATTAATGCACATCTAAATTTGGAGCATCTTGAATTTAACTAAAGGTTATCCAATAAAGCAAACTCTCATTACACGAGCAATTTCCATTTCCCAACAATACACAATCACAAGCTATAACAAATTTTCAGATTATATCAGAGCATCAATATAAAGTACCCAAAACAAAACATTAACAAAGCAGATGAACCCATCAATTTCCACAAAGTTCAAATGATGTTAAGATATAAAGGGGCTATCGTTCAAAAAAAACGACAAATATTTAAATTACAGTCGAATTGCTCTTATTAGAAATTCGAAAAGCTAAGAGAGCGGAACATAAATACCGCTCCAAAAAAGTGCCGTCTGCAATCTCATTTAATGAGAAAGAAGAATCCAACAAAAAAAGTAGCAAAGGACCTTCAATGGATCAAATTCTCATTCCTCAGCTGGACTTAGGATCAGGCATGGGGAACAAGCCAGCGCCAGAAGCTCCACGCGGCGGCGAGAATCCCAGAAACTTCTGCAAATTGGTCCTAATGCTGATCGAACATAACAAGTACAAAAACGCCATCGAACAATCCGTCATGTCATCACCCGCCAATCCCCTATGGCTCATCTTCTGCACTAATCTGATCGGAACAAACGGAATTTTGGCGACCGGTTTCCCCTCAAACAAACTGTTTAGCAATCCGAAGACCATGAACAAAACTAGGGCAACGACGCCGCCCGACTTGAACTTGAACATGGACAGATCGCGGCTGGATTCCTTCAAGGAGGTCTCGACGCGGTCGATTTTCTTAGTTTTGGACGTCTTTTTGAGGAGGTTCGCGGAGGCGGAGTTGGCGTCCGTCGTCTTCATGGTCTCCAGCTTTTTGGAGGCTTTGTCGATGGTGGATTTTAGGGATTTGTAGGAGGCGGTGCGGTAGATGAGCAGCCATGAGATGGCCTCGCAGACAATGGCGGTGCAGAACGAAATTCCGACGACGGTGAGGCTGTCGGAGTATTTGAGGCCGGAAAATAGGGCTGACGCCATCGCGATGAGGAGAATTGCGAGTGATGTGGGATCTGAATCTGTTGAGATGCTTCTGAGATACTGTACTATTGTGTTGTGTGTGTGTGTGTAGTATTTTTCGTCGAGCCTGAGATATGTTATAAAAACGTTCCTTACCTCTTTTTATTTCTGACCTTTCCTTGAGCGACTCTAATTCGGAGAAGTTACGTTGGCTTAGTAGAGTTTGATCCGATAAAATTTAGGGTATCACAAAATATATAAATTTAATGATTTTAGTGATTTTACCATAATTTCAAATTTAAAGTAAAATTACATCTGATTTGATAAATCAAAAATTTATCATAAATAAAATGATCGGTGATATATCGATTGTTTTGATCCCAACTAGAATCAGACAATGAAAAAACGAGAATATTTGATTTTTGTAATGAGGATTGGCGAGATGAATCATAAAAATAAAAAATTGATTTATTTTGTTGGAACGATGATGTTTTATGTCCGCTATGTCACACCACAGTTTCCGGGAGATAAAGAAATGGACTACGTGACGATACTACTAGCCTTTCTTTAATAAATGGATAATGTGCCCTTATAGTTGGACAACACATTCTTGGCGAAAAGATACGTCATAATTGTACATAACAAATATGACCAAAATAATATTTATACTATCTCCCTGACAGGATCAAGTTCGAAGGTCTGAGACCCAAAACGACATTTCATACTAAGCATATATTATATGTAAATAATAATTGGTATAAAAGCTATGACAAAAGGGATTCATGATTAAACGGCTTATGAATATTAATATAGTCAAAAGATAGTCTTCACCATGTGAAGATAAGGCAATGAGTAAGTCAACATTCTTTGGAGAAACATCAACAACCCTTCCTCACCTCATGCGTCTCCACCAAATTCAATCTGCAAAGGGTTTTGAAAAGCAATTGTAGAGCTGAGTACTAATATACTCAGTGGGTTTAGCCATTTGAAAACATTTGCAGAAACCATTTGCTAGAAGAATAATCCATGCTTTGAACAGTATAACATAGAAATATTTAAAAGCATTCTATGCATACGTAAAAACAGTTATGGATCAATTTTCAGTCTCTCATCTATTGGTGCTTCGCCTGTCAACGTGAACATGTGGGAGCAACCCACAGAGATCCACTACCATGCATGTTTCATAAATGGGAGCAGCCCAAGTCTGACAGTCTGAGATAAGTGAGAGCAGCCCACAATACCCTCTTGTGTGTACACTAACCCTGACCAGGACAATCCAATCGCCACGCTGATCAAGATCCGATCGTTAAGCAACAAGAGCAATTTACACAATAGAGAGTTAAAACATTTATAACATGGATATTCATTTGCATTTTGCATACACATTTAGAGTTCAATAACTCATAACATACTTTGAAAATAAAATCCACCTTTATTTGCAGCAAATCCGAGCAACTGAAAAGGATTGGTCGAATCCTAAGTATCCTCTTTTGTAGGGCCTACAAGATAAGTCATCAACTTAAAATATAATCCTAAAACCAATCTTAACATCTATCATAATTGTCATCACGTTTCTAACTAGATTCACTACACCCGAGTTTTCAAAATTTCAAATTAAATCTTGAAATTTAATCTCTCGGCTAAGGGCACCAACAATACTCTTACTCGACTTTGACTTTGAAAGCTTAATTTGATTTTGAAACATCAAATTATCAAAAATACTTTTATTATAAAAGTATACAAAACTTTAGTTTATTTCAAATAAACTTTTTGAGAATAAACTTATAATCAAGCAACATAAGTACTTTATATATACTTATCCATAAATCGTGAAAGTAACACATCGAGCAATAATAAACCCAACAATTCTAAAATCACTTATGTATATTCATAAATCAAATAATCACTTGATAGTTCTCTTAAATATATGTACATGCATAAGTAAATTAATTATGCTATTCTTATAATTAAATAAACTCATAGTTAAGATATCACTTAGTAAAAATCCTCAATTTATTACACATGTTTAGCAAATAAATCACATGATATAAATTAAGCTCAAATAAATCACTTAAATTAGAAATCCATTATATTAGATCAACTCATTACTAAAAATTAAAGGTCTAAATCAATTTAATTAAAGCCCAAGTGTAACATTATAAGTGAAGGCCCAAGTATATTTTTCTCAAGTAAATCATTAATCCATGAGCAAAACAAAACAAAAGCCCAGGGAAAAAAGATAAGGAAAAATGAACACACAAATCACTCTCTCTCTCTTCCCCTTTTCGGCTCTCTCTCCAGAGCCCTCATTTCATTTTTTTTTCTCTCTCTCTCTCTCTCTCGGTTCTCCTCTCTAGAATCGTCCCCCTCCCTTTCTTCTCCCTCACCACCGCCGCCGCGTGCCGCCGTTGGCAGCGACGGTGGCCACCGTCTCTCCCCACTCCCTTCTCGCTCCAGATCTTCCTCTCCGCCGTCTGCCGCCAGTGACAACGGCGGCCGGCCTCTCTCGCTCGAAACCCTCTACCACCTCTGCAAAACGGCGAAGAGCCACCGCCGTCGCCGTGAAACACCACTCCTTCTCTCGATTCTCACGCCGCCGCTGCAGCGTCGGGCTCCGGCGACGTCGCGCCGCCAGCCACCTCCTCCTTCGCAATTTGTAAGTTTATGCAATTGGTATTGTATGTATACATGTCTGCATTTGTGTCTTAAAATCAGTATGGCATGAGTTGATCTTGGTAACCAAGTTTTCACATATTACTATATTGTTGGTTTGGTGTGCAGAATTAAGAACTTCAATTTATCGATGCTAGCTATCTGCGATGAAAACACATTATGGGAATGTTATGCTTGTTCTATGTTGTTGAGGTTGAATGCCAAATTGCAGGTTTGATAGGGGTTAGAGAATGAACCTTTAAGAAGAGAGTTTTGCTTGAGAAATTGCAGAAGTGTATATGGTGATCAGGAGCAAACTCTTGCTGTTGACATTGATCGAAGAAGTGGAGACGAGAGAGAGAAATTTGAGAGTCTGAAAGTTTTCAACTTGGTGCCAGTATTGGGAGTTCAGAAGTGGATTTTATTGAAAAACAAATGAGACGTGGAAGGAGGAAAACCATATAGCTTAAGCTGTTGATTAATTTTAATAAATCCTCATTAGTAAAAAATATCTAAAAGTTTTTAGGATTTCTTTAATCCAAATATTTCAGCCCAAAAGTTTAAAGGGCTTGATCAATAAAAACATTTGACCCAATACTTAAATTTAAAAAGAATTAAGGCCTGGTTGAATCATTAACCCAACTCATTTCTATAACGACTACAACTTGATGTCATTCAGCTTCACTTTAGAAATTTCAAGATCATTAAATCAACCTCGTCTTTCTTTAAAAACATAAATGTGAATTTAAATAAATCCACATAATCATATAATTGTATTTGATAGATCATTTCAAATCTGATTTTGTTTTAAAACTTTCAGAAATTCATTGTTGGAATTAAAATCCATTTTTTTTTCGAACGAATCAACTTAAATTCTAAATTCAAGAATTCTTCTAAAAATCTATTTGCAGAAAAACGGGATATTACACGCTCTCTACGATGTCGTTTATATCACTAACCGTTTTGTTTATAGTAAATTTCTAAGATGTCAAGTCAGATCTTATTTGGATTAAATTTGAAATCGTGATAAAATCACTAAAGTTATTAAGTTAATGTATATTGTGATAATTTTAAAGTTTGTGAAAAAAATCAAAATAAACTCAAAGTTAGTGTATTTATGCATCAATAGCCTTAAAATTTACTAAGCAAGCTGCAATATAGTCCTTTTGCTTTTACATAATTTAGATTTAAGACCCCAACTAGGAATTTGGCTCAAAAAAAAAAGAAAAAAAGAAAAAGAAGACTCCATCTCGGACTCAATAAGCAAAACCATGAGATGTAACAAATATCCGAGTTCAAGTATTTTGAGTTCGACTGCACCACCAATAATAAAATAAATTCAAATATAATTTTCAATCTCAATAGTGATTCTAAAATGTTTAATGAAAATAATTAAATATTTATGAAAATAATGAAAATTGATAAGTATGTGATATATATATATATATATATATATATATATATATATATAGGGGAGGTTATGGTGAGAAAGGTATTAAGTGTAAGAAATAAGAATAAATCTCATCCATTGATTCTACTACAATCAACGTTCCAAATTTCCTTCATAATTATAGTTGCTAAAAAAATTGATTCACAATTTCATACTGAAAAAAATCGTGCAAGGGTAAAAATGTGAATTGCAAAATAAATATAACACACAATCTATGAGAAGATATGCTGTAAATCTTTCCATCTTCCCGAAAAGAGAATCGTTTTAATTGTATATCATATCTTGTTTTAGTTATAGCATATAATTATATATATGTAGCACACAAAATTATATATACAACCTAACAAATTTGTATATCATATCTTATTTTAGTTATAGCATATTATTTATATATGTAGCACACAATATTGGTCCTATACAACTTATCAAAATTATATATCATATCTTGATATAATTATAGCATATGATTGTATATATGTAGCATATAATAGTAAGCTTAAAACATTCATAAATCCTCCATTGTCTTCTGTAATGAAGTCTGAAATGTCACATGATATATCATTCTTAGCATATATGTTTGTATGCATAGTATATTTTCATATTATATGTTGCACACGTAATACAACTAATTTGTAAATTATTTGAAGCCGTAATATGTCTTGTGTGGATTTGTTGCACAATGTCTATTATTTGTAGCATAACGTTTATATAATATTGCACAAATGTAACAAGTTGAAATATCAATTAAGCGAGAAAATGTATAAAGATGCTAAGCGAGAAATAAAAGCCACCATATCAAACCCATTAAATATCTAATCCCATAATTTTAGTAACTACCATTTTTATCTAAACGAGAAAAGGTATAAAGATACTAAACGAGAAATAAAACCTGGCCATATCAAACCCATTAAATATCTAATCCCATAATTTTAGTACTACCATTTTTATATCACCTAAAATTACAAAACTATCCTCATTAAAATCGATTAAAGCTTAAATCATAGCATATGGAATGAAAAATTACAGCATTTACATGATCTAATCTAGACCATAGATCTAATTAATTAAAAGGCTGAAATTCATTCATATTTCTCATTCAAATAACTATTCTCATATGATCTCTCCCTATATATATATATATATATATATAATGTTGTTTAGATTATTGTGGGATCTAAATTTAAGTTAATCAAGAGTTAATTTAGGTTAATAATTAATTTCAAAATCCATTAATAAAATTAAAGAAATACTAAAATTATATATATATATATATATATATATATATATATATATATATATATATATATATATGAGAAAAGTTTTATGTATTCATCAAGTTAATGAATGTCAATTATAACCTCCCCTATATATATATATATATATATATATATATATATATATATATATATATATATGAGAAAAGTTTTATATAGTCATAAAATGTCAAATTATAGCCAACTTACTCGGCTATTGGGACGATTATCACCAAATAGTACCATCTATTGGTTGGATCTAGTCCCAATAGAGCCGAGTCTTATTTGGTGATAATATATATATATATATATATATATATATATATATATATATATATATATATATATATTTTTTCATATATTTGTATGAAAAAACGTAACTCTAGATTTATTAGTATAATATTCCTTATGATATATATATATATATATACACACACTTTCATATATTTGTATCTATAAATGAAAAAAACATAACTCTAGATTTATTAGTATAATATTATAATTGCTTTATAATACAATACTATATATCATATGGTGTGCCACGACACATTTTTCGTCAGGTTGCTGATTGAATCTTAAGCATTTCAGAATCGATTTTAGTCAACAATGAGCTGTTAAGCTGGTCGTGATCTGACTTCCAATTGTGAAGAATGAGCGCTTATCAATTTCCAAAGGAATTGATGTTTCAAGTAAGTCTTTTAGTTTTGTATTCTTTGTTTCATCAAAATTATGTATCTCCTTCATCTTTACCTCGGATTTTCAACCGTTTAAATAAGAGCTTCATTGAGAGCGATTGATGATCTTCTTCCAGTTGGCTTTAGTTTCAGAAATCGAACTTCCCTTGTCCTAAGAATTTTACATGCATCTCGTGAAGAAGAGTTCCAACAGAAACTTTCATGTTCACTGAACTGATCGGTATGATGAAATAGGTCTTTTGAGATGGCTATATCATTCTTAGTAGAGGTTAATATTTTATCTGAGTTCCATTGCAGTTCAGAAGTTTAAGGAGAACATACATGCTTGGTGTTTGATCCAAATTGATAACAAACACCAAAAGACACTTTGACGAATCTGACTTATTTTCGAAGGTATGTTTCTAAGTTGGGATCAACAACATGACTCTCATGTCCGAAAATTTGAAACTATCTCTGAACCCGTGAAGGAGGCAGAGTATGTTTCAGACGCTCGTTGATGTTGATACTTTTCTTTCAGATATGTAAGTCAGATTTCAAGTGAAGAAGTATAATGGGAAGACTAGTGTTGGCACTGAGCTGAGTTCTGACACACGTCCTGATAACTGAATCCATCAGAACGTCCTATGTCAAAATTCTCGGTCAGTTTTGAGAACAAGTTTTAAGCCATTGGAATGGATAAAGCTTGCTTCAAATCGCAATTTAAGTTGAACAAGAGTCTAGTATCAATTCATTGTCTTGAATCTGAAAACACCAACTAGTTTAAGTTTTGTTCTAATACCCACAACAATAATATTATTACCAAAACTTAGAATTGATTTGAAAATATCTCTTTGCGACCATCAGACGGAGTTCAGAGATACTTTCCAAACAACATCTTCTGGTTATAGTCTAAAACGGAATTCAAAATTCTACCGTCAGATTTTAACCAGCTTCTAATAACAAAAAATGGTAAGAGAACTCTTTAGAGCACTGACCATGAAGACCCAAGCTCTAATACCAGTTGTAGGGTGGCATAGAATGAAAATGTCAGTGTATGGGAGGAATACACTGATTGAAAACTTGTCAATTATTTTTTGCCTTTACGTGAGTCTCCGAGTCAGCTGATGATATCGTTGAAAAAAAGAATTGTCTCAGTGTGTGTGGAAAGTGGTGGAACAAATAAGACAAATTCGTTCCCAACACTTAGAAACTTTTAGTGACACAAAAAATAAGTTTAGATGCATGCAGACGCCAGTTTGCCAGCCCCTAAATCCTAAGTACGATTTAGAAGAGATTATTACTTTAAACAGGGATGAATAAACAATGAGACCATTTAACATTAAACTGTGATACATAAATCAAGTATGTTTTTGGACTTTACTATATAACTTATGTTCTTGCAGCGGAAAACATGTGATATGTACATATGACGATGTACTATCAAGGTATAACTTCAAATGACAACCTTCCTATTGCTCAACACTGCTCCATCGCATCATCACCAATCTACACATTTAAAACAAATATGCGGTGAGTACAAATAATGCACTCGGTGGACTTATGCCAAAATATTTTATCATCTTTAATTACTCGCCTCATCATGTAAGACACTGAGGGTTTTGATTAAAAGGCCTTGAGCTTACTAAACTTTTCATCATTTTCATAAACATTCGTCCGCTGGACATTTTCCTTGTATGTATGATCCATATCCTTCATTTCATCATAATATTAACATTTACGCCGTAGAAGGAGGCCTCCTCTGCGTCGGCTGACCGGCCGTGAATTGTCCTTACAAACACACGATCACCGTTTGATGTACACGTTAATCCTAGCCAGGTATAAGACTTACGGCATAGGATCCGATATCGATTTCATTCATAAGTTGGGAGCGACCCAACAACATTCATCATTCATCATTCATCATTCATTCATTCATTCATGGATAAGATACATACATAAAACATAAATATTTTGGGCAGGTAATTTCATAAACATTTCATAATCATTTCTCGAAAGCATCATAAATAATTACTTTCATTTCAAGAAAGCATCGTAAATAAAGCATTTTATCCTTGAGGATAAGAAAAAGCCCACAGTGCGTAAGCTTTCTTAATTGTTTTCCTTCTATGTCGTGATCGCATCCGCGTCTCACCTTTACGTAAAAGCGATTTTGAAATGCGTTTGTCACGTTTTGAGATTTTCAAAGTTTAGAATAAACTTTGATAATTTGTACTAATATAATTTGAATTCATAATCGAATTCAATACGCCGTTCAATCGCGTATCTAAACTAAACATTTCTCGTACTTCGATAGAGACGAGATATGTTCAATTATTTTATTTTAACCTTTTGGGTTAAACGTTTAACGTATCTACACGTTTTTCGATACAAGGATTTCAATTATGAAATCTTTTCTCACCAATGAGATTTCCTTATATAATTAATACGTTTCACACGTATTAGCGTATTTATCGAACGTATTTCATACGTATTTTCAAAAGTCAACAATTTTGACTTTTCTTTATTAATTTCTTTAATAATTCATATTTTAATATCTAAATTCAAAATAAATCGATTTTCAATCGATTTCTTTTCATAAAGTCTTAATTCTCGATTTTTCACGTAAATCGATAAGCTTCATTAATATTTTTCTTAAATATTAATTAACTTATTCATTAAACATATTTTTCATTTCTAACGTTATTTAATATAACGTTTTGTCATAAACATAGTACTCTATGTTTATAAAATTTCATAATTTCTCAATACGTCTAAAATAATTTCTAGACATATAATGTATTATTTTCTTGATATTAAGGATTTAAAATCCTTAATATATTTATTCAAGCTTTCGGTTTTAAGCTTATATTTTCTAAACATCTTTCAAAAATTCTTCTAAATTCATATAGTGTACTATTTTATCATAGTATCACTAATATGTATTAACATTAACTATATAAAATTTGAACATCACCTATTTTATTCTTATAGGCCACGGCATTTTCTCCAAAAATGTCCAATTAATTTTCTAAAATTCTAATTAATTTATCCAAGGCCCCAACATCAATTTATAACATATAGTCCAATATTTTTAATTTCTGCATCAAGGTACACTTGTTCAATGTTCACGGTTCCTTCAAGAAAAATACTAAACATTTTTGTAAAATTTCTACAAAATTACACTATGCTCAAATAATATCAAGTAACACTAATACACCATAATATTCATCAAGATCAACTAAATCATCAATATATCAACCTATGAAGCTCTCGAATTCTTTGAGAAAAATGGAGCAAACATTTTCAAAAATTTCTAGTAAATTCACATAGTCCATAACTAAGGTCATAGATCAACATTATGTTATAACATTTCTTAAATCAAATTTGTACATCAACTTAATATTTTTGGTTCATTTTCGGTAATATTCAAATATATAGCATAGGATTTTTAAAAATTCTCAACAAATCACTATGAACTCCTTAGCTAATATATAACATAATTCCATCATCAAATTGATCAAGAAATTTTCGATCCTCATGTAATAAATTCTAACATGCTTGACTTCAATTTAAAACATGATATATGAAACATATAAATCATGTGTAGCATAATTAATAAACAACAATACATGCTAGCATATATTTTTCCTATTTTTCTCATTTATAACTTAAGCATATATATTAAAATCGAGCGGTTGGATATCAAAATTTTAACGTATAAATAAAGATCGTTCGATTCCTAACCTTTTACCGTTGTCGATTTTTAGTGCAAGGATTTTATAATAAGGTTTTGGGATTTAAAGAAGAACACTTCTCTTCTTTTCTTTCATAAGCTCACGGTACTACTTGGTTTTGGAGAGGAAAAGTGATGACTTGTTTCAATAAAACTATTACTTATGCAATGAAGTGAATCACTCAACTTATCTCACTCTCTCGGTTCTCACTCACAAATAACATTTGGAAGCCTTTTCAATAAAGCTTTGTGACTCATCAAAGATTATGTCATGGAAGTTAATACATGCATAAAGTTTTTGAACAAAACAAAGATATTCTTTGCCTTGGAGAAGTGTAGCCGTCGGCTACCATGCTTCAAGAGGTAAAATCTGATTTTCTTGTCTCATGCATGTATATATATCTTACACTCTATCCCAAATATATGTGTATTCAAGTGTAGAAAATCGAAGCTTCTTTGCTTAAATCAAGTCAACAAAATCGGCTCTCACTTGCCAACACACACTTCACTTGATTTCTTATTTACTTTACTTGGTTAATGTGTAATTTATATCCCACTTGAATCAATTAAAACACATCATAGCAAAATCTAACATGAAACTCACGTAAATAATTGTTGCTCCAACTTAAGTCACTATCTTTCATAGATAATTGCTAAAATTTGATTTCTCTTGCAAATTATAGATATATATCATAATATATGTCTTAGATGATAATTTATATCATAGGAAAAATTATTAGAATCATTTCATGTGTGAAAACCCTAATTTTCGAATTAGGGTTTTCGAAAATTCTAAACTTGTCCAATAATTAATCCTTAATGTTCTAGCATTATCTTAATGCTAAATAATACTCTAATTATATATAATAATCATAGGAATTTAAATACTATAATTCCTTGATCATTAAACTCATTTTTCTATTCATCTCTAAACGTTAACGTTTGAAACGTCTCAAAACGTTAATTATCGACTCATCTCAAAATGGTCGTAATAAAGTCGTAATCACTTTATTAATTTATTCCATTTATAATGGAATTTAATTCTAAGCTTCGTTGCTTAGAAAATTTTACGAAATTTTAACTATCGATACTCAATCGACGTTAAAATACTACTGCCGAAACACTTTATATATTTATATTCCTTAATTCACAATCCTTAGTGAATATAAAATAGGAATTCATTACTTCATAATTAATCGAAATCATTATTCGATAAATTACTAATTCATTTATTTCGGTGAAATCCTAATTTACGAATTTAAATATCGTAATTAGGCTTTTAATTCTCCGGGATATTACATTCTACCCCCCTTAAAAGAAATTTCGTCCCGAAATTTGCATACCTCAAAAAGTATGGGGCATCTTAACATCATGACATCTTAAATCTTTCCACGTGACTCCCTTTTGTCCATGGTTTCTCCATTGGACTTTTATTAAAGACCCAAACTTGATTCTTAATCATCGAATCTTACGATTAAATGGTCGTAGATTTTCATCACAACTCATATTCGAGTTAAGGATCACGTCACCATGGCGGATCACATGATTTGGGTCATATTCATACTTCCTTAACTGTGACACGTGGAAAACATTACGTCGTTCCCATTTGGTGGAAGTACCCGATCTTATAGCTCAAGGCCTATCATTACTAGGATCTCGTAAGGTCCTATAAAACTTGATCTCAACATTCTTGTATCTCGAACTTTATAATTTCCTCTGTGGAGAAATCTTAAGAAACTTTATTTCGCATTTAAAATGCGATTCGGATCTCGTGTATCGGTAAGACTTTTATGCGTCACGAGCTTTTCTTATTCTTTGCCTCATTTGGCGATATCCTAATCATTTCATTTTCATTGACAGACCTTATACTTTCTCTCACCTACTTTATTACAATAAAGTGGTGGTCGATACTTCTTTCCACATAATGCCTCATAAAATTATATTGATCGTTGTTTGCAACTATGGTCGTGCGTAAACTTAACAAGTGGTGCAATCGTTCCCACTTGTACCTTGATTTAACATTAATGTTCTATCGTAGCTTAAACGTCCACATTATCCTTTTAACCGTCCATCTATCCGTGAGTGGACATTTATGTTAAGGTTCAATCTCGTGTCTAACTCCTTTTAGTGAGTTAGTTCAAAATCTAGGGATAACTTGGAGTCTTCTGAATAGGCAGAGATGAACATATTTGTTGAGTCGGTCCACTACTACCCATATAGTAGTGCGACTTCTTTATGACTTTGGCAAAATCTGTCATAAAATCCATTGCTATGTCATTTCATTTTCATTCGTGTAGCTCTAGAGATTATAACCTCTTATAAGGGCATCGATACAATGCCTTCACTTATTGATAACCGAGACATTGCTCGACAATATGGTTATATCTCATTTTATTCCTTATTATCTAACTTTTCTCGTAAATCATAATATATCTTAATGATGCCTGGTTGGGCGGTATGAGAAGGGTCATGAGCTTCATTCATGATTTCATTTCTAAGCTTATTATTGTTTGAAATATATATATATATATCCTCTCTTTAGACAATATGATATTGTCCAGTGCTTCTTAAAAATCCTTCAGCTCTTCATCCCTTATCTTAATTCGTATTTTATTCTCATTTTCATCCTTTCTCTTTTCGTTTATCATCCTTTTCCTTTAGTCATATGTCACCTTGAGTGGGAGAAAACAACTTACGCTCGTCACGATTGTCCAACTATTTACTTCTCATTTTCTTAAACTCTCAATGAGTTTTCCTTTTCTATCGGGACACACCATAATTTAGACTGAATTTTATAACTTAGGGCATTAGATTCTCGTTAACCGTCCGTAGGTGATCATTTATCACAATTGTAATCTTTTCTTGATTCGAGCCATCTTTTCTATCCCGTATTCAAATGTCTTTGCTCGAAGAATTAATTCCAACTTTGTAATTTGTAACGGTTCTTAACTTATTGTCATAGGAGTGATGTCTCAAAGACTTTGGTACTTATTATCGTTACTATTTCAAGTCGTGAGTTGGGAATTTCTATTCATGTAGCGAAGTCATTGTGATCGTAAGCTATTTTCTTTCTCATATTAATACATAGCCTTTCTTTTATTAATCCATGTAAATTTGATTCCTTTTTGGGGTAGCTATGTTATCTGTCTTGCTACCTTAGAGAGTTCTTCATGGTTCTCTGATAGCAGTCAATTAATCTAGAAAATTTCTGATCTCATTTTAGGCCATCGACGACTTTCATTCTCAATTGCTTTATCCTTTGCCACTCTACTTTGATTCCTTCTAAAGACACTATATGCACGAGGAATATTTCTTTAAGCGAAATTCACAAGATCTTGTTCTTGGCAAAATTTGCACAGCTCTTAAAATTGTAAGACAGTCCTTGATGTTCTTTACGTTCTTTCTCATTCTTCGTATGGATAGGAACATTATTCATAAAGGTTAAGACAAAATTGTCTAAGTATGTGTGGAACACTCGATTTTTGAGGTTCATGAGCGTGTGGTGCATTGGTTGAGTCCGAATGGCATAACTACTATCTCATAGTGGCTATATCTTATTCGAACAATTCGTTGTCTTATATCGGATACCATTCTACAAGGACCATAAAATATGTTACATCAGAACGCCTCAGTGAGGACTTTTCATATATTAATTCCGAGGGTCGGTCTATCAAGCCGACTAATTACATGACATCTAGTTCATTTTACATTCAAAAATTTGACACCATTTTAACATATTTACAAAATACTCCAAACTACGTTTATTTTACATATTCAAACCACACCATTTTCAACATAACCCTTATCTACCCATAAGTCCTATATAATCGTAGGATTCTATGTTTCTGAATGGCCTTCATCGGAATCGTACTCCTCATTTGGAAACTTACCTTTCTTCGGGTACGTTGTTTCCTTATCTCTTCGACGGTCCATCTCTTTCACAAAGTCAGGGGTCACATTGCTCCCTGTTGTTTCTTCTGTACCAGAGGTTTGTATTACTTTTATCAAAAGTAAGGTTGAGTTGGTAGCGGTAATTCTCCTAATCCGCAAGGGCGGTAAGATCCTGTCCTTTGGCCATTCTCATCCCTTTCAGGTATAATTGACGGCACAGGACGTGGGGTGGCGTTTGGAACATCAGGGTACAACCATTCCTTTGTACCATACTGGGTAACTTTCCGAGGATCGGGACAAGTGCTAGTAGGTGTAGTTCCATACGCATAATATGTATGCTTGAGTCGGTCGACAAATCCTGGTAGGTCTGCCCAAGTCTTGGAGTTTTACTGCGAGAAGATATTCTCTTGATACTTCTTTTGCAAACTTACGCCATTCCGTTGGCAAGCGACTAATAAGCCTCTCGGATACCATCCTCATCCGTAACTCCATAGTTCTGAGCATCCTTCCAACGGTGCGAAAATTCCTCCAAAATTGTCCTAAATTCATGCAGATTATAGTAAAAGAGCCGATATGCTGTGTGAGTTCTAAGCTTGTAGGCCTTGGGTTATCTTCTTACCGTATTATTCCTTTTCACGCCATCGTAAGCGGATATTTCTAGATAAGTCGGACTTAAATCTAAGCAATAGAGGAATTTTAAACAAGAAGGATCTCTTAAAGAATTAAACACTTTAAGGCATATATAACTCGTAGACAACTTACGTCACGACTCATGACACTTATCTTATCACTCATTTCGTTTTACACCTTTAGTCGTATATCGTTCAAAATTTATTCGCATACGCAAATAGTGGGTACTAAAATCACATCGCGTAAAATCTCTAACGATGAGACTAGGCCAGTCGTCATCGATCACGTGAATGTAGGGGTGAGCAAAACCGAACCGAACCGAAAAACCGAACCGAACCGAACCGAAATGGGCGGTTTGGTTCGATTTTAAATAATAATTCGGTTCGGTTCGGTTTCAAATTTTCAAAACCGAATTAATTCGGTTCGGGTTGATTTAGTTAAAAAATTCGGTTTTAAACCGAACCGCCAATTAATTATTATTATATTTTATTTTATTTTATATATATATATTATATATATGTGTGTTATTTATATTATTAATATTTAAATTGGTTAATATTATATATATTTATATATATATAATTATATTTATATATTATATTATATATATTATAATATTTATATTAATTTTAATTTTAATTGGTTAAATCCATAATCCTTAAGACGGATTAAAGAGGACTAATACTAGGACATTATGTGATTGTGGTTCATGAAAGCCTAATTCAAGACATATAACACGTAAAATAAGACGATTCAACCATTATATACATTAATAACATAATGTACGGAAAGGCTAGCCAACGGATCCAAAAGAATACCAACGATCCAAGGACTTCAACTCATAATATTCGTATATAAGCATAATATTCAAAAGTAGACATTGTTCAAAACACGGTGAAGGCATGTGAATACACGTATGACGACGTGTACCCAAGGTTTCTAGCTTAACATTCAAAAACGCTCGGACTTCTCAACACCCTCCATCATCACCATCAATCACCAACCTGCACATTTAAAACAAACATGCGGTCGAGTACAAGAATGCACTCGGTGGACTCATGCCAAAACATTTTATCGTATTTAAATTACATCGCCACATCATGGTAAGACATATGGGTTTTACTGAAATGCCTTATGCTTACTAAATCATTTTAATCGCCTCATAAACATCATCGCCACAAGCATTTTACTTGCATGTATGATCCATGTCCTTATCCTTTTATTATATCTTTATAATTTAGCGTCGTAGAAGGAGGCCTCCCTCTACGTCGCCGTGACCGGCCGTGCATTGTCCTTACAGCTCCCACAGTCACTATTTTCTTGTGTACACGTTAACCCTAGCTGTATAAGCCTTCCCAAGATAGATCCGAATTCGATTTCATTCATAAGTTGGGAATGACCCAACAACATTCATTCATTCATGGATAGGATACATACATAAAACATAAACATTTTTGGCAGGTAATTTCATAAACATTTTATTATCATTCTTTGATATAAGCATCGTAAATAAAATCATTTGGTAAGCATTTTATCATTTTGAGTATAGTAAAGCCCACCTGGATTCCTTGATCGTCAAATTTTTGATTCTCCTTCTACGTCAAGTCGTCGCGTCAGCTTCTACACCTTTACGTAAAAACGATACGTTGGTCACGTTTTTCGAGATTTTCAAAGTTTAGAATAAACTTTGATAACTTATTCTAATATAATTTGAATTCCTTAAACGAATTCAATACGCAGCTCAATCACAGATTTTGAACTAAACATTTCTCGTACTTCGAGATATGTTCAACTATTTTATTTTAACCTTTTAGGTTAAACGTTTAACGTATTTACACGTTTTTCGATGCAAGGATTTCAATTATGAAATCTTTTCTCACTAATGAGATCTCCTTATATAAATAATACGTTTTACACGTATTAGTGTATTTTTCGAACGTATTTCATACGTTGATTTCAAAAGTCAACATTTTGACTTTTCTTTATTAAATTCATTAATAATTCATATTTTAATATCTAAATTCAATATAAATCGATTTTCAATCGATTTCTTTTCATAAAGTCCTAAATCTCGATTTTCACGCAAATCGATAAACTTCATTAATATTTTTCTTAAATATTAATTAACTTATTCTTTAAACAATATTTTTCATTTCTAACGTTATTTAATATAACGTTTCGTCATAAACATAGTATTCTATGTTTATAAAATTTCATAAATTCTTAACATGTCTAAATTAATTTCTAGACATATAATGTATTATTTTTCTTGATATTAAGGATTTAAAATCCTTAATATCTGTATATAAGCTTTCGATTTTAAGCTTATATTTTCATTTTTCTTCCAAAAATTCTTCTAAATTCATATAGTGTACTATTTTATCATAGTGTCACTAATATGTATTAATATTAACTATAGAAAAATTGAGCATCACTTATTCTATACCTATAGGTCTCGACTATTTTCAAAAATTAGCCAAACAATTTTCTAAAATTCTAATAAAATTATACAAGGTTCCAACATTAATTTATAGTATACTTATAACCTATAGTCCAACAAATTAATTAATACACCAATGTATAATGGCTCATAGCTCACGGTTCTTCATCAACACATACCAAATATTTTTGTAAAAATCTTATAAAATTACACAATGCTTAATCATCATTTTACATCACTAATACACCATAATATTCATCAATATCAACTCACATATCATGTATCCATTCTATATAGCCTTGAAAATTTTGAACATATGAGCATATAATTTCCAAAATTCTAGTAAATTTACAAGGTACTAAATCAATGCTCTAGATCAACATTATGCTATAATATCACTTAAATAAAATTTGTACATTAACCTAACATTTTTCTCAATATTTTCGGTAATGTTAAACTATAGCTTAGGAATTTTATTAACTCTCCAATAAATTACTACAAGCTCCTATATCATCATGTATCATCAATCCATCCTTAAATTATTCATGAAAATTTCGATACACATGGCATAAATTTCATAGCATGTTTAATTTCAATTTAAACATGATACATGCTTCTACAACATCTTAGTTCACATCATTAACAAACATATTCATAAGTTAGCATAATTTCATAATTAAAAACCATGCTTAGAACATAAAATCGAGCCATTAAAATTTTAAAAACTTAAGGTATAATCGAAGCTTGTTCGATATCTAACCTCGTTAACGGCTTTGATTTGTTGAAGGATGATTTATGCTCAAGCTTTGTGGTGTAGAAAAGAAAATGAACTCAAGGTTTTCTTAGGAGGAAGCTCTCGGCTATTTGGTGTTTTGAAGAGAAATGCAATGTGTTTGTGTCTTTCAAGACTTTAAACACTTAAGTAAAATACAAGAAAATGAATTAACATACAATACATCTCTCTCTCTCGGTCAAGACTCAAAAGCAAGACAAAGAAATGTATTTGATGATAGTCAATATGCTTAGGTCACAATTTAAATATCTCTTACAAGAAGTAAGTGCATATAATAAAGTTTTTGAAAGAAACAATTTGCTTTACCATTTTCTTTCTTCACATTGCCGTAGACATGTGTATAGGAGAAGTAAATTTTCAGATTTTTGGTGAATTATGCTTGTGTATAATTTACACTCTATCCCAAAATACTTTAGAATTCTTGCAACCCCAAATGGAGTCAAATATATCGGCTATTACACCTTACACACACCACTTAATTTTTTTCTTCATTTACTTTACTTGATAAGAGTGAATTATATCCCACTTGCATGATTTAATACATCTCATAACATTACAAAAGAAAACTTACGTGAATTATGGTGTACAAACCATAAGTCACGCCTCTTTCACTTCACAAGTGATTCTTATTTTATTTTCATACCATTTATAGATATATATATCATAATATATGTTTTAGATGATAAATTATATCATAGGAAAAATTATTAGTAACATTTTACAAGAAGAAAACCCAAATTTTCAATTAGGGTTTTCAAAATTAAGGCATTGTCCAATAATTAATCCCTAATATTCTAGCATTGTTTTAATGCTAAATAATACTCTAATTACATATAATAATCATAGGAATTTGAATACTATAATTCCTTGATCATTAATCTCATTTTTCTATTCATCTCTAAACGTTAACGTTTGAAACGTCTCAAAACGTTAACTATCGACTCATCTCAAAATGGTCGTAATAAAGTCGTAGTTACTTTATTTAATTATTCCATTAATAATGGAATTAAATTCTAAGCTTCACTGCTTAGAAAATTTCTCAAAATTTTAACTATCGATACTCAATCGACGTTAAAATTATACTGCCGAAACATTTTATAAGGTTTTATTCCTTAATTCACAATTCTTTGTGAATATAAATTAGGAATTCATTATCTCATAATTAATCGAAATCATTATTCGATAAATTATTAATTCAATTATTTCGGTGAAACCCTAATTTACGAATTAAAATATCGTAATTAGGCATTTAATTCTTCGGGATATTACATTCTACCCCCCTTAAAAGAAATTTCGTCCCGAAATTTGCATACCTTAGAAAAATCCGGGGTATCGTTCTTTCATAGCATCCTCAAGCTCCCACGTGGCCTCTTCCTGTCCATGATGTCTCCACAACACTTTGACTAGCGGAATGGACTTGTTTCGTAATTGCTGAACTTTACGGTCTAGAATCGCCGTAGGTTCTTCTTCATAGCTCATATCTGGATTGAGGATCACGTCGTCTTGATGGATCACGTGTTTTGGATCGTGCACGTATTTTCTTAATTGTGACACGTGAAACACGTTGTGTACATTCCCGCACTTGGCGGAAGAGCCAACCCATAAAGCCTCGGGCCTATCCTTTCTAGATCTCATAAGGTCCTATAAAGCGGGTCTTAGTTTTCCTTTACTCCAAACCTTATAATCCCTTTGATGGAGAGACTTTGAGAAAGACTTTATCTCCGCCTCAAAATATAGCTCGATCTACGCGTATCGTCAGCACTTACTGCTCATCTTGAGCTTCCTTTATTCTTTGCCTAATTTGTCTCGACGATTTCAATCATTTCACTTATCGCTTCAGTGCCCTACGACTCTTCTTTCACCCACTTCATCCCAATAAAGCGGTGATCTACATTTCTTTCCATACAAGGCTCAGACAACCATATTAATCGTCGCTGGTAACTATTATTGTAGGCAAATTCAATAAGGGTAAACATCTTCCCACTTTGCACCCCGATCCAACACTACCGTTTTAGCATATCTTCTAGTGTTCGAATCGTCCTTTCGATTGACCATCGATGCATGGGTGAAATGTCAGTCTTTGAAATTCAACTTCGCCTAATTCTTTTGCAAGCTAACCCGAATCTTGAAGTGAACTTGGAGTCTCTATCGACGTGATAGATTTTGGCACCCATGAAGTCGTATAATTTCTTTTACATACAACTGGGCTAACCTATCGATCCATGAGTGGTCCGAATTGGCGTAAAATGAGCACATTTTGTGAGCCTATCAATAACTACCCGGATGGCGGTGTTTCCTTTTTGATTTTGGTAGACCCGTATGAAGTCCATCGCTATCTCATCCCACTTCCATTCGGGTATCCCCAAAGGTTGTAACTTTCCGTAGGGCGTTGGTGCAATGCTTTCACTGTTGGCAAACAAGACAACGCCTACAAAAGAGGCTACGCCTCGCTTCATACCTTCCCACCGTAACCTTTTTCTTAAGTCTTGATACATTTTCGTCGCTCGCTGGGTGGGTCAGATAAGGTGTGTCATGAGCTTCACTCATGATTTCATTCCGAAGATCGTTGTTGTCTGGAACACATAATCTTCCTTCAAATAATAAAGCATTATCTAGTGCTTCTTGAAAATTCTTTAGTCCTTCAGTCCTTACCTTGGCTCTTGCTTTTTCTAACTTTTCCTCCATCCTTTGTCCTTCTATGATTCTTTTTCTTAAGTCAGACGTCAAGGTGAGTGTAGCAATACAGCTCATGATCGTCTCTGGACTTTCAACCATTTCTATCTTCATTTTCTCAAACTCTTCAACGAGTTTCTTTTCCTTTGTAAGGAGACATCCCAATTTAGTTTGACTTTTACGACTTAGGCATCGCCTACTACATTCGCTTTACCCGGTGATAGTTAATACCACGGTCGTAATCCTTCACCGCTTCGAGCCATCTTCTCTCGCCTCATGTTTAGATCTCTCGCTCGAAAAGTACTTCAAACTCTTATGGTCTCAGAAGATCTCACATCTCACCCATAGAGATGGTGTCTCCAAATTTTCAGCGCATGAACCATCGCGGCTAGTTCCGTGTCATGTGTTGGGTAGTTCGATTCATGTGGTCCGAGTTGTCGGGATGCATAAGCTATCACTTTTCCTTCCTCGCATCAAGACACAACCCAATCCGTTCTTAGAAGCATCGGTATAAACTACATATTCTTTATCTCGCTTACGAACTCGCTAAGATCGTGCACTTGTCGCTTTTTCCTTAAGCTTCGAAAATTACCCTCACATTCTTCATCCATTTGAACTTGATTTCCTTCGAGTAGTGGGTTATTGGCCTTGCAATTTTGGAGAATCCTCGATAAATCTCCTATAATAACCACCTAGTCCCGAAACTTCGATCTCGCTTACGGGTCCTCGCGATTTCCATTCTGTCATGCTTCTACTTTGGTCGGATCTACTTTAATTCCTTCACACAGACACAATGTGTCCAAGGAACATTACTTCCTTCAAATTAAAACTCGCATTTGCTAAACTTAGCAAAAGTCGCTCATTTCTCAAGGATTGCAACACCGTTCTTAGATGATTCTTATGGTCTTCTTCATTCTTTGAATAGATGAGAATATCATCTATAAAGACCAAAACGAATTTATCTAAGTATGGATGAAACACTCTGTTCATAAGGTCCATAAATACGGCTGGGGCATTTGTCAATCCGAATGGCACAACTATGAATTCATAATGGCCATACCTCGTTCGGAATGCAGTCTTAGATATGTCTTCCGGCCGTACCTTGAGTTGGTGATAACCTGACTTGAGGTCAATCTTTGAGAATACACTCGCTTCCTCGTAATTGATCAAACAGTCATCTATCCTTGGCAAAGGATATTTATTCTTCAGCGTCATCTTATTCGGTTCCCCGATAATCTATACACATTCTCAAGGAACCGCTCTTTCTTTTGACAAATAACAGCGGCCCCCAGCGTAAACGCTAGTCTCGATAAAACCTAGGTCCAAAAGCTCTTGGTTTGGATCTTCAATTCTTCTAGTTCTTTCGAGCCATTCTATAAGGGGCTTTCACCGGAGCCGATCCGGTTCCAAGTCGATGGTGAATTCCAATTGTCTATCGTGAGGTAATCTGTAGATTTTCGAAAAACATCCGGGAATTCGCAAACAATTTCTACATCTTCAGCCTTCATTTCCGTTTTATCTTCCCCGTTCATGTAAACAAGATACGCATGGCATCCTTTCCTGGTTATCATCCTCCTCGCCTTCAGTGCTGATATAATCGGGACTTTCTTCCCCATGCTGATTCCGTGGAACTGCGTAGCTTCTTGTCCCGGAAAATGAAATGAAATTTTTCTCTCTTTGCAAAGAATTGTGGAATGGTTTGTAGCTAACCAATCCATTCCTAAAATTATATCTACGTCACCCATGGGTATTATGTTCAAATTGTTCGCCAGAACCTTAAGTGATCCTAAATTCAACTCTAGGTTCGAGCAAAATGCGTATACCATAATCCCACCTATAGGTGAAGAGATTCTCATGTCCTGATTTGCCTTCTCAGATCTAAGTTCAAACATATCAACACATGTTCTTGATATAAAGGAATGTGAAGCACCCGTATCGAACAACAATATAACAGGCGTGTTGAGAAGAATTCCCATACCGCCGTGTTTCCACAGTTCTGCTCGCTCTGCCTCGATGTAGAGCATACGCCTAACCGAGCCGGCCGAGGTGACGGGCGCTTGTCCTTGTTGATTCTGTTGTTGTTGTTGCGGCTGCTGCTGTTGACGTTCTTCTTCCGCCGCCGCCGCCGTGGTTGCCGCCTGCTGTCTTTGGGGTTCTTTGCCGCTGCTGTTCTTGTACTTGTCTGGCGAGGTGGGGGCGAATTGAATAGCCTGAGTGGTGGGCATTGCCGGGCTGATTCGGCCTTACCATCGCTTCCGGGCGTGTCCTGTGGCAATTGTTAGCGTAATGCCCTTTCACACCGCACTTAAAACAGCCTCACGCCCCCGCCATGCACATTCCTTGTGCATTTTCGGCACTGGACAAGGTAGAGCCCTAACTCGCTCTTGTGGACCTCTCACGGAGGGAAAAGACCGCCTCTTCCATCCTCGCCCGAGGCGCCACATTCCTCGCCATTGCCGTTTGTTCACATTATCGAGATTTCCGATTATTGCCACCAAAGTTTGGTTCCCACTTTCTTTTACCCTATCTCCTGTATTCGAGTCCGTGGCGATGTCGATTTATCATCCGCATCGCCGCTCTATATCTAAGGCTCGCCCAAGAGCCCGGTATAGGTCAAGTCTCCATGGCTAGAGAGACATCCCGATCTCGGCCTTAGACCCGACCTAAACTTCTCCGACATCTTCAGTGCTCAGTGTTCACCGATCGGTGCATACCTCGACATGTCGCAAAAGATGCGATCATAGTCGATTCATCGACATCTTCTCTTGCTTTAAAACGAAGAATTCGCTCTCTTCCTTTTTCTATAATTTTTCGGGATGTATTTTCATACATCTCCTCTCAAGTCTTCCCAAGTAAACTCGCCCATTTGCTCGGTGTGAAAATCTTTCTTCCGGCTTCCCACCGAAGTCGGCAGTCCGAAAGTCGAAAGGTAATGCACGATCGCTCTCCCTGGTGCATCGTAGAAAGTCAAAAATTGCTCCATTGCCCTTATCCATTGCTCGCCTCATCGATTTCCTTTCCCATTAAAGACAGGAGGTTACGCCTTAGAAAGAGTTCCTCTATCCTACGATCAGGTGGAGGTGGGGGTGGTTGAGGTATAATTTCTGGTTCTTGAACTGGATTCTACCTCTTCCCCTTCCTCTTCCCCTTGCTCTTCCTCTACCTCTAATCCCTTGTTCTGGATCTCTTCTAGGAGGCATTCTGTTATATAAGACATTCAATTAAAACCCATTATTTTCACAATTTAAACATACATAATATCATCATACAATCTTATTGTAAAACAGCTTTAATAAAAACATTTCATCTTTGTCATACACCTTTTTGCCGCAAAAGCCCATTCAGGGTCATATATATACATCAGAAAATTTTGCCATAAGAAAGGTCGCTCGCATAAGCGCTATCAAAAGGAAGTTACATACATACAAGCTTACATGTCATTACAAAACACTAAGTTTTCACTTCCACTATATACATAAGCAACCACACTATAAACATACTACACTATACATGTCTTCAAAAACCTACGTCTCCGCTCTACGTCTGAACTCTCTCACTCTTCCTCATCCTCATCAGGATCTTCTTCCTCCTCAGAGTCGTCCTCACGTGCACGAACCCTGGATGGTCCTGCTCCATCCTCTCCGATCGCATGGATGTCGCGCATCGGGCCATAATCCTCGCGCCCGGATCAGAACTAACACGCACAGATCAGTAGGCATCCCGAGTGTCCGACACTCTCATCCTCGCCAGACGGCGATAGGGCTCACCGGAGGTGGTGGAGCCGCCATCGGGTAGGGGCTCACTGGAGGTGGTGGAGCCGCCATCGGCGGTAGGGGCGGAGTGGTGGATGTAGAGGATGTCCAAAAGACAACGGTGGAAAACAGCGCCCGAGTGCAATCGGTCGCGCCGCCTATCCACTGGGCAAGTCTCGCCTCATCAAATAGATACCGGGCACCACAGATTAACTCGCCTCGAACCTCTGTGGTATACCACTCCGGCGTGTCGTCACGCCATGTATACTCCTCGGAGGTAAGGTCCTCTCGGGCGGCTCCAGTAAATGCGTAAGACATAACTAAGATGGTCGATGAATCGCGGTAGTCCGCGATCAAGTCATAGTCTCCGCCCACTCGGTAGATGTAATCACCGACACTTCCCGCCATAATCTTCCCAACATACGGAAGTCGGGTCAAGAGGCGCTGACGCCATCGAAATCCGTCACACCATATACTCGTGCATCCCTCCAATGTCTGAGGTATTGCATCAAGAACTCTCCCAAGTCGTCGCCGTAACACATCCAATACTCCCGATAAGCACGAACTACTTCCTCGGGCGTAGCGTGTGGTCCAAGCCTCCTCCTAGCAGTATACCGCATCTCCTCCATCTGCCACGCATAAAACTAGCGTAAGTCAAACTAAACATTATCCGATAAATGATAAGATACACTTAAACGCATCTCATTAGCGCCAGATAAACCTGACAATCTATAAGGCAGATAACAATTCAAACACATCTGATAAACAGATAAATGTTATAAGGAAATGTTTTCATGTACATTACACGTCGTAACTCTCTTATTTTCCTAGGAAACTTATTATCTAGCAGCGTTCTAAAGTCTATGTTATACTATGAGGTCTTTGTACTAAGTAAAACTCGAACTAAAATCCTATAGACTCTCGTGAATTCTGGAGATAGAAACAGGGGTTCAGTCCTTCATAACAAATGAAGTTCAGTGTGTTACAAGTACGCAGGCGAAAACCGTGCGTAATTCGGAGTTCAGACGAAAGAGAACGAGCTAAAACAAAATCACTGCGCAATGCAGAAAAATTTCGCGCGCTCGCGCCAAGATTGTTGGCGATGCCGACACCGAGGTCGTGCATGTCGTTGCCGATACCGAGGTAGTACAAGCTACCACGGTCGATATGTCGAAGTCGATGTTATGGACTTCCGAAGTCAAAGTCGACGATCGCACATGCCGAAGTGGAAGTCGAAGTCGCACATGCCGAGGTCGAAGTTGAGGTCGCACATGCCAAGGTCGAAGTCAAATTTGCACATGCCGAGATTGAAGATGAGTCGCACACATCGAAGTCGTAGACGAGTCGCACATGCCGAAGTCGCACATGCCGAAGTCGAAGACGAGTCGCACATGCCGAAGTCGTAATGATGGTGTCGACGTCGTTCGTTTCAAAAATTGAGGTCCTAATCGTCTTTCACATTCGTCTTTTGCCTTCGAAGCTCGAGGCTATCGTCACCTTCGTTGTTCGCGTCATTCTTTTTGTTCTTGTAAGGGAAAGAAGTTCGTACTTCTATGTTCTTTTGCAATATGTGATCATGCTTCTTATGCAGTCTATGTTCTTCTTGTGATGACATATCATTCGTCATAATCAACCTTGAAAATTGAAACTAAAGTTTCAAAGAATGAGAACACAGTTCATTCATACATGCATATTTCTTTGAATTCCAAAGAATCTATCATTTCAACATTGGCCACTTACGTTCGTTTCAAGCGTATTTACTCATTATACGAAATCTTGAAATTTGAACAAATTGGAATTTGAAAACTTGAAAGTCTTATCCAATTTCATAATATAACTTATTAAAGCATGTATTAATTGAATTACAAATTCAACATTTCATTTGTGGCACATAATGCTCATTATCGAACATAGGTATTCATTTCAAACATGATCACCTTGCATGAACTTCGTTTCATTTCCAACATTAATCATATAGTCTTCCCAATCATTTGGATGACTTTTATTAATTTCATGAAAATAAGTTTTGACAATTTCTTCCTCGTAACTTATTTTTCAATCGAACATCATAACATTCCTTTCCTTTTTCCTTCAAAAATGATTCCAGTCTGGTTCATCATTAAACTTTTCATTTCAAGAATTTGAGAAGGAAATCATTTACCTCGTCCCGGTTGAGCTGGATGTGATGGAGTGTTGAGTATAGTCAGCTGATTTCTAGAAGTCTAGTGACTCAATCTAGACTTAACTTGAAAGAAGGTTTTGGATCAAAGAGCTAACCGCCTCGATACCACTCTATGTTCCCATAATCCTTAAGACGGATTAAAGAGGACTAATACTAGGAACGATGATTGTGGTTCATGAAAGCCTAATTCAAGACATATAACACGTAAAATAAGACGATTCAACCATTATATACATTAATAACATAATGTACGTGAAAGGCTAGCCAATGATCCAAAAGAATACCAACGATCCAAGGACTTCAACTGTAATATTCGTACATAAGCATAATATTCAAAAGTAGACATTGTTCAAAACACAGCGGAAGGCATGTGAATACACGTATGACGACGTGTACCCAAGGTTTCTAGCTTAACATTCAAAAAACGTTCAGACTTCTCAACACCCTCCATCATCACCATCAACAGCTCAACCTGCACATTTAAAAACAAACATGCAGGGCTGAGTACAAGAATGCACTCAGTGGACTCATGCCAAAACATTTTATCGTATTTAAATTACACTGCCACATCATGGTAAGACATAAGGGTTTTTACTTGAAATGCCTTATGCTTACTAAATCATTTTAATCAGTTCATAAACATCATCGCTTGGCCAAGCATTTTACTTGCATGTATGATCCATGTCCTTATCCTTTTATTATATCTTTATAATTTAGCGTCGTAGAAGGAGGCCTCCCTCTACGTCGCCGTGACCGGCCGTGCATTGTCCTTACAGCTCCCACAGTCACTATTTTCATGTGTACACGTTAACCCTAGCCAGGTATAAGCCTTCCGGCATAGGATCCGAATTCGATTTCATTCATAAGTTGGGAATGACCCAACAACATTCATTCATTCATGGATAGGATACATACATAAAACATAAACATTTTTGGCAGGTAATTTCATAAACATTTTATTATCATTCTTTGATATAAGCATCGTAAATAAAATCATTTGGTAAGCATTTTATCATTTTGAGTATAGTAAAGCCCACCTGGATTCCTTGATCGTCAAATTTTTGATTCTCCTTCTACGTCAAGTCGTCGCGTCAGCTTCTACACCTTTACGTAAAAACGATACGTTGGTCACGTTTTTCGAGATTTTCAAAGTTTAGAATAAACTTTGATAACTTATTCTAATATAATTTGAATTCCTTAACGAATTCAATACGCAGTTCAATCGCGTATTTTGAACTAAACATTTCTCGTACTTCGAGATATGTTCAACTATTTTATTTTAACCTTTTAGGTTAAACGTTTAACGTATTTACACGTTTTTCGATGCAAGGATTTCAATTATGAAATCTTTTCTCACTAATGAGATCTCCTTATATAAATAATACGTTTTACACGTATTAGTGTATTTTTCGAACGTATTTCATACGTTGATTTCAAAAGTCAACATTTTGACTTTTCTTTATTAAATTCATTAATAATTCATATTTTAATATCTAAATTCAATATAAATCGATTTTCAATCGATTTCTTTTCATAAAGTCCTAAATCTCGATTTTTCACGCAAATCGATAAACTTCATTAATATTTTTCTTAAATATTAATTAACTTATTCTTTAAACAATATTTTCATTTCTAACGTTATTTAATATAACGTTTATTACATAAACATAGTATTCTATGTTTATAAAATTTCATAAATTCTTAACATGTCTAAATTAATTTCTAGACATATAATGTATTATTTTTCTTGATATTAAGGATTTAAAATCCTTAATATCTCGTATATAAGCTTTCGATTTTAAGTTTATATTTTCATTTTCTTCCAAAATTCTTCTAAATTCATATAGTGTACTATTTTATCATAGTGTCACTAATATGTATTAATATTAACTATAGAAAATTTGAGCATCACTTATTCTATACCTATAGGTCTCGACTATTTTCAAAAATTAGCCAAACAATTTTCTAAAATTCTAATAAAATTATACAAGGTTCCAACATTAATTTATAGTATACTTATAACCTATAGTCCAACAAATTAATTAATACACCAATGTATAATGGCTCATAGCTCACGGTTCTTCATCAACACATACCAAATATTTTTGTAAAAATCTTATAAAATTACACAATGCTTAATCATCATTTTACATCACTAATACACCATAATATTCATCAATATCAACTCACATATCATGTATCCATTCTATATAGCCTTCGAAAATTTTGAACATATGAGCATATAATTTCCAAAAATTCTAGTAAATTTACAAGGTACTAAATCAATGCTCTAGATCAACATTATGCTATAATATCACTTAAATAAAATTTGTACATTAACCTAACATTTTTCTCAATATTTTCGGTAATGTTAAACTATAGCTTAGGAATTTTATTAACTCTCCAATAAATTACTACAAGCTCCTATATCATCATGTATCATCAATCCATCCTTAAATTATTCATGAAAATTTCGATACACATGGCATAAATTTCATAGCATGTTTAATTTCAATTTAAACATGATACATGCTTCTACAACATCTTAGTTCACATCATTAACAAACATATTCATAAGTTAGCATAATTTCATAATTAAAAACCATGCTTAGAACATAAAATCGAGCCATTAAAATTTTAAAAACTTAAGGTATAATCGAAGCTTGTTCGATATCTAACCTCGTTAACGGCTTTGATTTGTTGAAGGATGATTTATGCTCAAGCTTTGTGGTGTAGAAAAGAAAATGAACTCAAGGTTTTTCTTAGGAGGAAGCTCTCGGCTATTTGGTGTTTTGAAGAGAAATGCAATGTGTTTGTGTCTTTCAAGACTTTAAACACTTAAGTAAAATACAAGAAAATGAATTAACATACAATACATCTCTCTCTCTCGGTCAAGACTCAAAAGCAAGACAAAGAAATGTATTTGATGATAGTCAATATGCTTAGGTCACAATTTAAATATCTCTTACAAGAAGTAAGTGCATATAATAAAGTTTTTGAAAGAAACAATTTGCTTTACCATTTTCTTTCTTCACATTGCCGTAGACATGTGTATAGGAGAAGTAAATTTTCAGATTTTTGGTGAATTATGCTTGTGTATAATTTACACTCTATCCCAAAATACTTTAGAATTCTTGCAACCCCAAATGGAGTCAAATATATCGGCTATTACACCTTACACACACCACTTAATTTTTTTCTTCATTTACTTTACTTGATAAGAGTGAATTATATCCCACTTGCATGATTTAATACATCTCATAACATTACAAAAGAAAACTTACGTGAATTATGGTGTACAAACCATAAGTCACGCCTCTTTCACTTCACAAGTGATTCTTATTTTATTTTCATACCATTTATAGATATATATATCATAATATATGTTTTAGATGATAAATTATATCATAGGAAAAATTATTAGTAACATTTTACGCAAGAAAACCCAAATTTTCGAATTAGGGTTTTCGAAAATTAGTGCATTGTCCAATAATTAATCCCTAATATTCTAGCATTGTTTTAATGCTAAATAATACTCTAATTACATATAATAATCATAGGAATTTGAATACTATAATTCCTTGATCATTAATCTCATTTTTCTATTCATCTCTAAACGTTAACGTTTGAAACGTCTCAAAACGTTAACTATCGACTCATCTCAAAATGGTCGTAATAAAGTCGTAGTTACTTTATTTAATTATTCCATTAATAATGGAATTAAATTCTAAGCTTCACTGCTTAGAAAATTTCTCAAAATTTTAACTATCGATACTCAATCGACGTTAAAATTATACTTCCGAAAACATTTTATAAGGTTTTATTCCTTAATTCACAATTCTTTGTGAATATAAATTAGGAATTCATTATCTCATAATTAATCGAAATCATTATTCGATAAATTATTAATTCAATTATTTCGGTGAAACCCTAATTTACTTAATTAAAATATCGTAATTAGCATTTAATTCTTCGGATATTACACTCATTATCGTTTGTTTAGCTAAGTCTCAATTACTTGGAATCGATTATGCTCAAGCATAATCTCATTGATTGAGGTATAAAGCGAGAGATCTATTTTCTGAGATGCTATCATTTCTTTATATATATTCTTTGAAAAGAATATCTTGCATGCATCTTCATTCTTTTAAACATGTCCAACCTACTAACGAGGTTTTAGGGACAAACAACTATCTTAAAGATAAGTTGTAATCTCTCTCGTTATGACATAATAAGGGAAATTCATATCCCAAAGGTATTATATACTTTTCTTTACTTTTACTCTTGCATTCAATGCTAAAGAGTATCTTATTCATAACTTTATTATCATAACGATCGTATGAAGGTATAACTTCATTGTTATCAATCTTTGTAGAGCCCATCAGGGTCATCACATCCATGTGTATCATAGGAAAATATCTCGTCTCATCGAGATTTTCTTTACATCATAATTTCTTGATGTCTATCACTTTCTTGATGCGAAACTTTTGGGTGGTGAAATAAGTCGACCTATATCATGCTGATGTTTATCGCTTTACTAATTAGTACTTAGATGACAAGGTAAGTCAACATTCACCGTACTTGATGGTTTCAAGAATCGAGGAGAAATTATCACGACTACTTACAAGAGTCTTGTCTCACAAATCAAAATAACATCTTTTAATGATTGAATCGATATGCTCTTTGGACTGAATAATTGGGATCTAGGGTCCGAAGACCAGAATGACGACTACTGAGATTTCTTTGGTCATATGGGCTAGCCAGACCCATCACAATTATTTTCTCAGTCACACAAGACTTGGTTTCAAAGTACACTTTATAAGGTTTCAGGTTGGAAATTTTCTTCAGAAAAAGTGAGAAACTAAAATGATTTCTCAATTGGGACTAGGTCATAGAGTTAAACTCGATGATAGAAATTGGGTAATGAATATAATTTGAAACCTTGTATACTCGAAATAGGTCATCAAAAAAGGTTTTCATGTACGTCATGGCTCTACTTGTATTACTGGAAATCTTACTTTCTTAGTAACATTCTAAAATTCTTATCATACTATATCGTTCTTACTCTATACAAATCATAGAAATAACTTCAACTGATCCTCGTAAATTCTGGAGTAGGAATCAGGGATTTAGTCCTTCATAAGAAATAACGTACAGTGCATTAGGGGCACGTGGCGAAAACCAACGTAAATCGGAGTTCACACGAAGGAGAGCGGGTTAAAACAAAATCACTGCGCGTGCAGAAAAATTCGCTTGCTCGCGCCGAGATCGTAGCGATCTTGGCGCCAAGGTCGTGCATGCCGTTACCGATGCCGGTGGTACATAGTAATGCCGGCGTCGATGTAGTATATACTACCAAGGTCGACATGTCAAAGTCGATGTTATAAAATTACCAAGTCAAAGTCGACGATCGCATGCATGCAGTAGAAGTCAAGGTCGCACATGCCGAGGTCGAAGTCAGTCGCACATGCGAAGTCGTGTCAGTCGCACATGCCGAAGTCGAGTCAAGTCGCACATGCAGTCGTATTCGAGTCGCATGCCGAGTCATAATCGTGTCGCACATGCAGTCGAGTCGGTCGCACATGCCGAAGTCGTGTCGAGTCGCATATGCGGTCGGTCAAGTCGCACATGCGGTCGAGTCGGTCGCACATGCCGGTCGGTCGCACATGCCGGGTCGGTCGGTCGCACATGCCGAGGTCGGTCGATCATTTTCACATTCATCTTTTGCCTTCCAAGCTCGAGTCTAACTTTACTTTCGTTCTTCATGTCGTTCTTTTATTCTTGTAAGGGAATGAAGTTCGTACTTCTATGTTCTTTTGCAATACGTGATCATGCTTCTTACATCGTCTATGTTCTTCTTGAGATGACATATCATTTGTTATAATCAATTTTGAGATTTGAAACTAAAGTTTCAAATAATGGAAACATAATTCATACATGCACATTTCTTTAAATTCCGAAGAATTCATCATTCCTACTTTGGCCATTTACGTTCGTTTCAAGTATACGCATTCATTATGCAAAATCTTGGAATTTGAACGAATTTTGGTTATGAAAACTTGAAAATTTTGTTCAATTTCATAACATACTCGCTTGTAAGCATGCCATACTTGAATTTTGCAGATTCAATATTTCATCGTTGGCACTTTATGCCCATTATCAATCATAGGCATTCATTCTTAACTTTGATCACTTTACATAACTTTCATTCCTTTTGAAAAAAATCATCTCGATTCTTTTTCTCTTTCAACTTTTCATTTCAAAATTTTGAAAATGAAGCATTTACCTCATTTCGGTTGAGCTTGATGTGATGGAGTGTTGAGCATTGTCAGCTGACCTTTAGAAGTCTAGTGACTCAATCTAGACTTAACCTCGAAAGAGGTTTTGGGTTCAAAGAGAACCGCTCGATACCATCAGAATACCCCTAAATCCTAAGTGCGATTTAGAAGGGATTATTACTTTAAACAGGATGAATAAACAATGAGACCATTTAACATTAAACCGTGATACATAAATCAGTATGTTTTGGACTTTACTATATAACTTATGTTCTTGCGGTGGAAAACATGTGATATGTACATATGACGATGTACTATCAAGGTATAACTTTCAATGACAACCTTCCTATTGCTCAACATTTGCTCCATCGCATCGCTTTCAATCTGCACATTTAAAACAAATATGCGGTGAGTACAAATAATGCACTCGGTGGACTTATGCCAAAACATTTTATCATCTTTAATTACTACGCCCGTCATGTAAGACACGAGGGTTTTGATTAAAAGGCATGAGCTTACTAAACTTTTCATCATTTTCATAAACATTCGTCTGCGTAGACATTTTCCTTGTATGTATGATCCATATCCTTCATTTCATCATAACATTAACATTTACGCCGTAGAAGGCCTCCCTCTACGTCATTGTGACCGACCGTGAATTGTCCTTCGGACTGCGATCACCGTTTGGTGTACACGTTAATCTAGCCGGTATAAGCGCCCGGCATAGGATCCGATATCGATTTCATTCATAAGTTGGGGCGACCCAACAACATTCATCATTCATCATTCATTCATTCATTCATGGATAGGATACATACATAAAACATAAATATTTTGGGCAGGTAATTTCATAAACATTTCATAATCATTTCTCAAAAGAAAGCATCATAAATAATTACTTTCATTTCGAAGAAAGCATCGTAAATAAAGCATTTTATCCTTGAGGATAAGAAAAAGCCCACTGATGCGTAAGCTTTCTTAATTCGTTTTCCTTCTATGTCGTGATCGCATCGCGTCTCACCTTTACGTAAAAGCGATTTTGAACGTTTGTCACGTTTTGAGATTTTCAAAGTTTAGAATAAACTTTGATAATTTATACTAATATAATTTGAATTCCTTAACGAATTCAATACGCCGTTCAATCGCGTATCTAAACTAAACATTTCTCGTACTTGATGAGGCGAGATATGTTCAACTATTTCATTTTAACCTTTTGGGTTAAGCGTTTAGCGATATCTACACGTTTTTCGATACAAGGATTTCAATTATGAAATCTTTTCTCACCAATGAGATTTCCTTATATAATTAATACGTTTCACACGTATTAGCGTATTTATCGAACGTATTTCATACGTATTTTCAAAAGTCAACAATTTTGACTTTTCTTTATTAATTTCTTTAATAATTCATATTTTAATATCTAAATTCAAAATAAATCGATTTTCAATCGATTTCTTTTCATAAAGTCTTAATTCTCGATTTTTCACGTAAATCGATAAGCTTCATTAATATTTTTCTTAAATATTAATTAACTTATTCATTAAACATATTTTTCATTTCTAACGTTATTTAATATAACGTTTTGTCATAAACATAGTACTCTATGTTTATAAAATTTCATAATTTCTCAATACGTCTAAAATAATTTCTAGACATATAATGTATTATTTTCTTGATATTAAGGATTTAAAATCCTTAATATATTTATTCAACTTTGGTTTTAAGCTTATATTTTCTAAACATCTTTCAAAAATTCTTCTAAATTCATATAGTGTACTATTTTATCATAGTATCACTAATATGTATTAACATTAACTATATAAAATTTGAACATCACCTATTTTATTCTTATAGGCCACGGCATTTTCTCCAAAATGTCAATTAATTTTCTAAAATTCTAATTAATTTATCCAAGGCCCCAACATCAATTTATAACATATAGTCCAATATTTTCAATTTCTACATCAAGGTACACTTGTTCAATGTTCACGGTTCCTTCAAGAAAAATACTAAACATTTTTGTAAAATTTCTACAAAATTACACTATGCTCAAATAATATCAAGTAACACTAATACACCATAATATTCATCAAGATCAACTAAATCATCAATATATCAACCTATGAAGCTCTCGAATTCTTTGAGAAAAATGGAGCAAACATTTTCAAAATTTCTAGTAAATTCACATAGTCCATAACTAAGGTCATAGATCAACATTATGTTATAACATTTCTTAAATCAAATTTGTACATCAACTTAATATTTTTGGTTCATTTTCGGTAATATTCAAATATATAGCATAGGATTTTTAAAATTCTCAACAAATCACTATGAACTCCTTAGCTAATATATAACATAATTCCATCATCAAATTGATCAAGAAATTTTCGATCCTCATGTAATAAATTCTAACATGCTTGACTTCAATTTAAAACATGATATATGAAACATATAAATCATGTGTAGCATAATTAATAAACAACAATACATGCTAGAATATATTTTTCCTATTTTACTCATTTATAACTTAAGCATATATATTAAAATCGAACGGTTGGATATCAAAAATTTTAACGTATAAATAAAGATCGTTCGATTCCTAACCTTTTTACCGTTGTCGATTTTTAGTGCAAGGATTTTATAATAAGGTTTTGGGATTTAAAAGAAGAACACTTCTCTTCTCTTTTCTTTCATAAGCTCACGGTACTACTTGGTTTTGGAGAGGAAAAAGTGATGACTTGTTTCAATAAAACTATTACTTATGCAATGAAGTGAATCACTCAACTTATCTCACTCTCTCTCGGTTCTCACTCACAAATAACATTTGGAAGCCTTTTCAATAAAGCTTTGTGACTCATCAAAGATTATGTCATGGAAGTTAATACATGCATAAAGTTTTTTTGAACAAAACAAAGATATTCTTTGCCTTGGAGAAGTGTGGCCGTCGGCTACCATGCTCAAGAGGTAAAATCTGATTTTTCTTGTCTCATGCATGTATATATATCTTACACTCTATCCCAAATATATGTGTATTCAAGTGTAGAAAATCAAGCTTCTTTGCTTAAATCAAGTCAACAAAATCAGCTCTCACTTGCCAACACACACTTCACTTGATTTCTTATTTACTTTACTTGGTTAATGTGTAATTTATATCCCACTTGAATCAATTAAAACACATCATAGCAAAATCTAACATGAAACTCACGTAAATAATTGTTGCTCCAACTTAAGTCACGGCTCTTTCATAGATAATTGCTAAAATTTGATTTCTCTTGCAAATTATAGATATATATCATAATATATGTCTTAGATGATAATTTATATCATAGGAAAAATTATTAGAATCATTTCATGTGTGAAAACCCTAATTTTCGAATTAGGGTTTCGAAAATTAAGCTTGTCCAATAATTAATCCTTAATGTTCTAGCATTATCTTAATGCTAAATAATACTCTAATTATATATAATAATCATAGGAATTTAAATACTATAATTCCTTGATCATTAAACTCATTTTCTATTCATCTCTAAACGTTAACGTTTGAAACGTCTCAAACGTTAATTATCGACTCATCTCAAAATGGTCGTAATAAAGTCGTAATCACTTTATTAATTTATTCCATTTATAATGGAATTTAATTCTAAGCGTTGCTTAGAAAATTTTACAAATTTTAACTATCGATACTCGATCGACGTTAAAATACTCTTTTGAAACACTTTATATATTTATATTCCTTAATTCACAATCCTTAGTGAATATAAAATAGAATTCATTACTTCATAATTAATCGAAATCATTATTCGATAAATTACTAATTCATTTATTTCGGTAAAATCCTAATTTACGAATTTAAATATCGTAATTAGGCTTTTAATTCTCCGGGATATTACAGATTGTCTCAGATTGAGTCTAAGTTTACTCTGAGCATACTGAAGAAAGATATACGAAATAAAGATACAATCAACAGTGCACACAAATAAACGACACAAAGATTTAACGTGATTCATAGAAACTCCGCCTACATCTACGAGCTTGATAAGCAAGTGAATTTCAATTAGCCTTATGAATTCTTTGTTTTATGCTTTCAGTGGATATGACTATGGATCTCGATTAACCTTAGAGATTCGACCTCAGTGCACCTTGAAAATCATTAGTCCATAATTATGAGGTCATGACCTATCTCCTTTTTGCTTTCACCTACTCACCATATCTGCTTTCACACAACTACACCTTGATACTTACTCACGAATTCATTCTAACTTATGCTCTCACTTGGATTAGTTATAACTATATTTCCAACTGGAATGTACATTGTCATTGAAGAACAAATCTAAAGATAGATATGAGAAGAAAAACTTAGATATATGGGAGACTGGATCTAAGTAGTAATTACTGTAGATGAAGTGGTAAAACTATCTTTAGATTTAGAAAAACAAAATCTATCCAAGTCTCACATGAGTTGAAGTTGGAGTTGTGTATTCTTTCTAAGACAACCAACTTCCAGAGCTTGCATATACCCATGACTTAGACATTGTTTCTCTAGTTGAGGAAGTCCCGTATTTATAGAGGATTGAACTCAAACTAGTCAATGGTTTGAAATTCAAACTCTATTTGTTGCAAATACAACTGTTGAACTTTGTCGTCTTGTGCTTTATCACTTTGTGAGTCAGATATATACGTTTAGCAAACTGTCGGCTGATCTGACTCTTCTTCATCAGCCTCCGTCTTTGATCTTCAACTAAGTCCATGTATGATCTCGTGCCGAATTCCTTGAACTTCTTCTTAAGGTAAATTGATATGCGGCAAGGTGCAATTAACTCTATATATGTTGAGTGCTAACCTGAGTTCTTCAAGTTCTCTGATCTTCTGATGCATGCCTGAGTCAAACTATTTGATACTACAATGACATTAGTTCCCCTGATAATAAGGATTGCTAAATCATTTTACTGAACTCAGCTTGTCATATTCAGACTTAGTATTTCAACATCGAGCTCTTCTTTTGATGCTTGACCGATATAGCTTTAAACATGTTGTTTGTTGCTTCTGACTACGTTGACTTGATCTTTCTGCTTCAGAGCTTGAGGCTTTTCATCTGATGAGTCAAGTGGTGCTTGTCAAACTTGATTTCCAACTGAACGACTTTAGCTTGAATTTCTCTTCATACAAAAGACATGTTTAAACTAAGTTCAACTCCGTAATAGATGAGTTGACTAACAAACACAACATCAGTGGCTATCATCGAGAATATATATTTTTACATCTATTTTTTGTTAGATTTTGGGATATTATCATTTCTTTATAGTACAATATTTATCACATGTTCTAAATATTGTCATAATATTATGCTCCACTCATCCTTAAAATTTGTTTATAATTTTTCTTTTTGACACGTCCCTCAAATTTATTCTCTTTCCATTTATGGAAACTACCTCACAAAATACTCTCTATTTATTTCCCTCAACAACACCTTTATTTATACATTTTACCGTCCATGATCCATAACTATTCCTATTTATTACTCTCAACAACATCACTTATTTATATATTTTATCATCCATGACTCACTACTAATTAATTTAACATTACATTAATGTGGGACCTAATCCACTCACAAAACACTCAATAACTTTTATTAAAATTAGCACCAAAAATTTCCATGAATATATTTTGGGGATGGAGGGAATATAGTTAAAAAAAATCAAGTAATCACTTTTTTGTGGTATGAAATAAAAACAAAAAAAGAGAAATATGGATCAAAAAGTTAAACTTATGATTTTAATTTATTTTTAAAAAAAATATGTGCATACATGGACCAATTATATAAATTACTAATCATTAAAATATTTCATAAATTACTTTATAAGTGGCTCGCCCAATTTCACTATCAGATCAATTAGTTGCTCATTGCTCAAATGCATATATTATTGAACAAACTTTGTCAAATTGCATATACCATTCAACGCAAAAAAAATAAGTAGTAAAAATATTAGATGCTCGAGTGCAGATAGCTCCCAAAACTTTCAATAAAAATTTTATCGATTGAACAATAAGAAAATAACTACATTAACAATTTTGCTACTGATCATCCTAGTTGGGAAAGCAAAAAAAGTATTTGAATATCATCACCATAAAATTATGACAAAAATGACTCCATAAACCATTCAAAAATAATTCATAAAAAAGTTCATCACAAAAAATATTTAGGATTGATGGTTAATGACCTCATATTATGTAAATACTATTTTGCACCATTGATCTTATATATATATATATATATATATATATATATATATATATATTATGATCAATTCATGTTTTTTTTCAATTATTTATGGAGTGCAAATAAGGTTGATGTATGATGTCATTTACTTTTGATTTAAGAATAAAAGAATAAATTTCCAATGTTTCGAAACATCATTGTCGAAATATATAAATATGCACAAAGTGTAATTACAAGAAGCATTTTTTTAAGAATAAATAAGCATAATAATTTGCAATTGATTCTAATTTTAAGGGTTCTAATATTTATAATAAATTTATATTTTAAATTTTCTATATATTAATTTATAAAAAGTCCGTGTACGGCACGAGGGCAAATGCTAATTCGACTTAACCAGGATGAATCAATCTTAGTAGGCGATTTTCAAACAATTCAAATCAATTGAAAACACTATTGGGTTTCATTTATCAACCAATTACTTCCCCCATTTCTTTCTAATTATTAATATGCAGAAGCACTCACCTACTTATTAGTGGGTAAGCAATTTTTATTTTTATTTTCTCATTTTCCAATCTTATACGGATATGTTTATTTGAAGACAAATTATACTTCCCCTTTTTGGTTGGTTTTTAAAATGTAATCCAATTCTATACAAAAGAGGTTCTTTCCTTTTGAATGTAATATTGTTGTTTTAAAATATAATAACAACAATGACTGCATTTTTGAACGGTTGTTGGTTGTTCATGCTGTTGTCTTTACCAAATAGCTTAATAGTTATACCCAAATTTGAATAAATCGTCCCTTATATTTTGGTAATAATCGATAGGTCGATTAATCATGAAAAGTATTAGCTAAGAAGAACATTAATGATGACTGTAAGAATTATGGTATTCGCTTAATTATCCGTGTCATAATTTTGTAATATCCAGTTCCGTTTATTTTCTATTTTTATTGTTTTTTCAAAGTGTGAATACTCAAATTTATTATTATTTCATGAAATACGTGCATTTATTGTAATATCATGTCCGGTGTGGTTTGCAGGTTATTGCATAGGAACGTAGGGTTCCCAAATACAGTCTTGTAGAATGTATCATGCGGCTCCGTGATATAAAAAAAATAAAAAATAAAAATAGGCCACGTAATCCATATAATATAAGATCCACTGCCTTCAACTTTTGTTCGTTTTGCGTTTAGATCCATCTAGAATGAGAATGAACTGGACTTTTGATGTATCACTAAGGCCAATGCATTATTTGGGTGTATAAGTTTCTATAAGTTGAGCATTAGTTTGGATATATACTAATACTAGCGACATTATAAACCGACATAATTCATGCTAAAGTTATCATATTTGTGTATAAAGATATTATGGCCGGATTAACACAATAATAGGATTGAGATGAAGTAATTATATATGTATTTAGAATTTGGTAATACCCAAGTTTAAAGTAATATATAGTTACCAATGTGGACCATCTATTATGTTTGTGTGTGTATTAATCTAGAATGTTGTCACGTTGACCATCATTTTTATTTTTTATTTTCCTTTTTATTCTGTTAACGAGTATGATTTTAAAAATGTGTACTCTATAAATTCATATAATTTTAAAAAATGCATTTAAATATAAATTCATATAATTTTAAAAAATGCATTTAAATATGTATAAAATTGCATATGAAATATGAACACTATGCGTCTTGAATGTTGAAGTTTATGAAAAGTGCAACATGACATAATTTTCTTTGCCTACAACAAAAAATTGAACCAAATGCCGGTTTTTATGAACATATCTTCACCCAATATGATCGTCATTCATCGAGCATCATCAATTGCGCTCTTGCTCTGACAATTAGAAATTTCTTCATTCGCCATAAAAGGAGCTCCGGCGGAGAACAGTTCCATGAATTAGAAGCATGTAATATTAAAATTATTCTCCATTATGTGAAGAAGAATTTTAAAAACAAACCAAACAACTTACTGATATGCATATAATTACAAAGAAGAATGTACGTATCAATGTACAAAATTGTATATGAAATATGAGCACAATGCATCTCGAATGTTGAAATTTTTGAAACATACAAATCACACAACTTTTTAATAAAACTCTAGATATACCTACAAATTCATGATAGAACAATTCAAAACAAGTATATATGCATAGTAATATAATTTACAAAATGAATCACAATATTTATAAATCATTTTTTTACTGATGAATAGAACATTTAGAAGAATAGTAGGTTTTGTTTCCATTAAACTGTAATATATATATATAGGAGATGAATCAGGTAGGAATGAATAATTTGGTAGGAAATAGGAATGAATCTGAGTCTTTGATTCACTTGATCAATTGTTGAGATTTAATTTCGGTAGTGCAACAATTTTGTGTTGTGTGTACTACGTGGATTACTGTGCAACACTAGAACCCTTTTTATGCTACGCTGCAATGAAAGATGTGCTAAACTAATATATTTAGCATATGTGCTACGAAGAGATGAAATATGTGCTAAACTAATATGTGCAACATAGTAATTCTGATTGTGCTACACAAATATGAAAGATATGCTAGACTTACATATCTATTCCTATTTCTTACACTTATTTCCATTCTCACAGGAACCATCCCCTATATATATATATATATATATATATATATATATATATATATATATATATATATATATATATATATATCTTTTTTACATGTTATGTTAAGAGTATGCTTTTGTGGGATGTCTTTTGATTCGTTTACGAAGATGTCATCTTTGGGTATAGTTTTACATATTTCACTACAAAAAAAACAATTTCCGACGGATAAATCCGTAGCTAAATGGTGCAATTCCGTCGCAAAACAGTATCTACGACGAAATTACGACAAATATCATCCGATTCTAAAATCGTGGTCGCTAAACAAAATTAAAGACGGAAAACAGTACGTCGTTGCGTTTTGCGACGAATTTGAGACGGAATAGTCCGTCGTAAACAAACGATGTATGTCGTCGTCTCCAAAACATAATCACGGGCTGTGATGAACAATGACGAATAGAGAGTTAATGACATTAATGACGAATTAACGACGGATATATTCTGTCTCTGTTCCGTCGCTGTAGTTCTTAAATCTAATCCATCTCCATTCCATCTTTAGTCCGTCGTTGTTTTTAGTTTTTTTTTTTTCAGGATCATTTTTTAATTAAAATTATAAAACCTATTCATTTTTCACAAAATATGCAACCACAAATAAAAAAAATACACAAAATCATATTTTATAATATCCAACAAAATATTTAGATACATATTATCCATAGTCGAAATACAAATACTTAACATAATTCGTAATCATAATATATATAAGAAATATCTAACAATTCAACTTTTAAAAATCCAAAAGACGCTGATGCTAGAAGTCGATGATAATCAACCAGAGGAAGAAGACGGTGGATGTCCTATGCCACTAATGGAAGCCGCAGTGAACCGCTGAAAGGCCTCCTGCTGAGCTCGCAATTGAACCTGAAACTGCTCAAATGCTTCCTTCATCTTAGCTTCCATTTTCTGTTCAGATTCATGACGTTGTTGTTTCTCCATTTGTAGCTTCTCATCCATAGCTGCAAATTTCTGATTGTACTCGTATATCACTGTTGGATCGATCTAGGACGTCGATGTAGAATCGACACTTGATCCACTAAGACTCACGAATTTATGTGCGAGTGAACCTGCATCAAATAATCTATTCTTCTTGGAGAGGCATCCGAGGACATTCTTGAGGACATCGGTCTTATCTACCTCCTGCACTTCATTTGTGCCGAGAACTGGATGACTCAACGTCTGAAATTTCTCTTCCACTTGTGTCTGTAGAATATTTCAGATAATTAGTAATCACTCATCATGCACAGCCATTCTGTAAAATACATGTCACCTCATTTTTAAGAAAAGCACTCTCCTAATTAGAGCCGGCAAAATGAGCCCGGCCCGAAAAGTCCGCCCGGGGTACCCGGGGTTTGAGCTTCAAAATTATAGGCCCGAAAAAAACCGAGCCTTAAAAGCCCGCCTCAAAACCCCGACCTCTGGGCCTTGGTCAAAAAAGCCGGGTTTGGGCTAAAAAGTCTGCCCGATTTCTATTAAATATATATATTTATAATATTATTTAATATACATATCTATAATTTTTTAATAATATTAATTATATTTTATATAATCATTTATTTTTATAGTAACAATTTTCTTACTAATTCACATACTGGTGAGGAAAATAAATTCTAGAAAAATAATCTCATAAATCATTCAAAAATAATTCCTAAGAGAAATGATCTCCAAAATATATACATTGATGATTAATTAGAGGTGGCAAAGTAGCGGGTCGGTCAAGTCCCAAGCTCGTCGGGCTTTTAAATTTTCGGGCGGAGGGCCGAAATTTTCTGCCTAAAATATGAAGCCCAAACCAACCCCAGCGGGCTTTCGGTGGCGGACTTTTTAGATTTTTTTATTTTTTAATATATAAAATTAATATTTTAAATTTGAAAAATTAATTATTAATTAAGATCTCATAACTCCTTAACTTAAAAAAAATCAATGATGAGAATATTTTGATCTTACTTATTCTTATGATAATGTTTCTTGTATATCTTGACTTATTTATATATTCATGATGATGTTGAATGATAATTTTAATTCTTTAATTTAAGGAAAAAATTAATAATTATAAATCAAAGATAAATGATATTATTAAACGTCAATCCCACTTATATGCATAAAATAATAGAAGAAAATAAATTACTTATATAGTATATATTTAAGATCAAGGATTCAAAATAGATTTTACATACTATAATGTCATTAATCATCAATGTATATATTTTGGAGATAATTTCTCTTAGAAATTATTTTGAATGATTTATGAGGTTATTATTTTTCCAAGTATGTGAATTAGTAAGAAAATTGTTACTATAAAATATAAATAATTATATAAAATATAATTAATATTATTAAAAAATTATAGATATGTATATTAAATAATATTATAAATATATATATTGAATAGAAATCAAGGGCTTTTTAGCCCAAAACCCCGGCTTTTTTTCTAGGGCTTTTTAGGCCCGGGTTTTTCAGTGGCTTTTAGGCCCGGTTTTTCAGCCTTTAATTTTGAAGCCAAACCGCCCAAACCCGGTACCCCGGGCGGGCTTTTCGGGTCGGGCTCATTTTGCCGGCTCTATGATTAATGACCTTATAGTATGTAAAATCTATTTTGAATCATTGATCTTAAATATATATTGTATAATTAATTTATTTTCTTCTATTATTTTATGCGTATAAGTGTGATTGACGTTTAATAATATCATTTATCTTTGATTTGTAATTACTAATTTTTTCTCCTTAAATTAAAGAATTAAAATTATACTGCATTACAATATCATCGCATGAATACATAAATATGTCAAGATATACAAGAAGCATTATCATAAGAATAAGTAAACTCAAAATATTCTCATCACTGATTCTTTATTTAAGTTAAGGAGTTATGAGATCTTAAGTAAGTAGTTAATTTTTTTTTAAATTTAAAATATTAATTTATATATTAAAAAATTATCTAAAAAAAACCCGCCCTCCCGAAAGCCCGCCCGGGGTTGGTTTGGATTTCATATTTTTAGGCCCGAAAAATTTCGGGCCCGGCCCGAAAAATTAAAGCCCGACGAGCCCGGCCCCGGCCCATTACTTTGCCAACTCTACTCCTAATGATCACTTTGCACATTCTAGCAAATACATAAAAGGAACAAATTTATAATTTTGTATATCTGTACAATCCAGATTTATAGTAAATCGGCCTTAGTCCTTTGTCCTCTTGATGAATCATGATCGAAATAAATGTATCAATGAAAGATAATAAAAGTTTTTTTTTTGAAGCAAGAAATATAATAAAAGTTGGAGCTGACATTTTGTATTTTTGTGGTTAAGATTATTTTTATTTTTGTTATAAATATCTATTAGATTAAGATATAGAGGTGATCGCCTAAATGGCACCAGGGGAAGAACCGGCGCTGAGATAATATTTTATTATTGATAATTATATATTAACTAATCTAATATAAATCATAACAAAAATATTAAAAAAATATCCATAGTGCGATGAACTTACAGCTTCACAAGATGACATGACTGAATTGTAGCTATTATTATGTAAATGACAACATTGTCAGCATCATAAATTTAATATGACAACATTATTACCACAACAAAACGCCACTTCAGTCTGGACTTTCACACGATGAAAAACACCATATTTACTTCCTATTCATTATAATTCTTGCTAGGAGACAATAGCATATGGCATAATACATGAAAAACACCATGTTTCATATTTTTTTTAAATATAATAAAATGAAAATTATTAAAATTTATATTTGAAATATATATATCAAGTTCCAGTGATAAAAAAGATAAATATTCCATATGAATATATATTTATATGAATTGATATATCGAGATAAAAAATATAAACCATAAAACAATTGTTTATAGAGCATAACTATTAAATTGGACTGTTAATTTTATATATCAATTTAAATACAACTACCATAGAGCAAAATTTTATATTGACAGTCATTGTTCAATAAAATAAATTGGACTATACAATATGTTTTTGACACCAATCGGAATACAATATGCTAAACAGAGTTTAAACTTAAATGTCAAAGCTTGTAAATTATAAAATATGCTAATTTAAGGGTAAACGTATTTAGTAAATTTAAGTAATTTTCATACCATGTAAATTCTTTTATAATAATTAATTATATTGATATTTTTTATAAAAATAAATAAATTTTGAACAAGCGATAAATCCAGTTTAGGTATATCTCTAAAATTTTAGGATGTAATGATTGTTGCAAATATTTGAATTGAAAGGAATGTAGTCACACACGTATTGCATCTATAAGTTAAAAAAATAAATATTCAATTATATCATTCACCACTATGATTAATTTCTTTTTATCATTAGTTCATACATAATTAGCCATTATACCAATCACTTCTTAGACTTGAGTATGAGGTCATAAAAATGAAGAACCAAAACAACATTTCGGTTCCAATTTTTTATAATTAATTAATTCCAAAATGATACTCCATCTCTCATAATTTGGATTTATTTTTCGACTATTTTAAAAATTCCATATAAAGATAATCTAATGATTAAAATTAAAACATGGATGTTATTTTTTTTGGAATCAAGTATATTATACTCCATCTGTCCATCAAAAGTATATCAGAATTACCTATTTAGTGTCTCACTTTTTTTTGGGACACTATCTCATACTTATTTCATATTATTTAACCTCACAATCACTGATTTTTTTACAAAAAAACCATATTACTCAATAATCAACTTTTATTATTTAATCTCATAATCATTCATTATTTATCAAAAAATCTAAAAATACACCAATGATAAGACTATTTATTCACTCAAAAATTATTTATCAAAATTTATTAAAATTTATATCATTCACTAGTGATAGACTCTTTCTTCATTGTTTGGAAAGCATGGAGCAAGTGCTCGTAAACGAAATATAACAGTTTTTACTCTATTTTCGTTTTTAATGTTTTCTCTTTGTAGGTTGGCTTATCTGTCTCTACTCGACACACACACATATATACATACATATATATATATATATATGCACAAACAGTGCCCCAAATCTCATCACCGAAACCCCCACCTCACCCCACGCCCTCTCTCTAAATTCTCGATCTCCCCCAAAATAAAATTCATCCGCAGATTCTTAATCTCATTTCATCCAGCCAATCACAGACACGCTTTCTCACGCATACGTTTTTCATTTTTGTCGAGTTTGTTTAGATTTATTGTTTCGATCATCTGTTTCATTGATCTGGAATTCATTTGTTCCCGATCTAAGAATTGCGTTTATCTAAGTTTTGTTACGGCAAATTGATTGTGTGTGTGCATCGGAGATTGGACGGGAGCTCTCCGTTTGTGGAGATGGTGATTGATTACCGGAGAAATTGATAAACTTAGTGAAAAATGCCAGGGATAGCGCAGAGAATCAATAACAATACTATCTCTGATAATAATGATACTAATACTTGTTACCGGAATCCATCTACGGGGAATGGGACGGCGCCGTTCCGTTCATTGAATAGTTCGGCCATTTCTAGTAATGGGTTCTGGTCCCAGCATCGTGGTGATTTGAGCTACAATCAGCTGCAGAAGGTATATATATGTGTGTTCGTGTGAATGAACCTTAATTTCATTAAGATTGTTTTACGCCAGAAATGAAGAATTGTTACTTATATGTTTAATTGGATGCTTTGGATCTCCCGTGGTTAAATATTATTGTGCTGAATAAGGTTGCAACTTCAATGCAAGTGATTTCTATAAACAATCGTCCAAGATCCGCTCCAGTTATCTAGAACTGTACATAAGTATTTTTGATATGTGATGTTCTATTTAAAGGACCAGTGCCCATTTGTAACAGTGTTATTCTACTAATTTGGTGGGTTTGAAAACAGAATTTGTGTGAATAGCATTTGTGTACCAGATTAAACAAAGCAGCACCTGCACTAGTTTACTTTAGTAGTGTGCATAAAAGGAAATGTGTTGTTTATGGGGCCATTGCACTGAATAGTTCCTCTGCTAATGCCATTTGAATTATATGACATGGGCATCATTAATGAAAGTACAGTGTATTTTGTAGTTGTGAGCTTAGGATTGTATTGCCATTTCTTATTGTCGGTGATCTGGTTTCTTGTGGTGCTCAATGAGCTCCTAATATGATGATTGAGTTAATGGCAAGTTTTAATTTAGGCTGCAAGCTATACCAACTGGAAATCTCATGGATAATATTCTGTGTTGCAGCTTTGGTTGGAGCTGACGCCACAAGCCCGGCGGAATCTTCTTAGGATAGATAAGCAGACACTCTTTGAGCATGCTCGTAAGAATATGTACTGTTCCAGGTGCAATGGATTGTTACTTGAAGGTTTTCTGCAGATTGTCATGTATGGAAAGTCTCTACAGCAGGATGCAGCAGGAGGCCCTTACAATGTTAGAACCACAGATAATCAAATTGATGGAAATTTGTGGATGGACAACGGGTGCCATGATGACACTCAAGACCCATCCATCCATCCATGGGGTGGATTGACTGCTGCCAGGGATGGGACGCTCACACTTTTGGACTGCTATCTGTATTCAAAGTCTTTAAAGGGGCTTCAAAATGTAAATTTCACTTTGATGCTATTGGTTCTATCTATGATATCAGTTTTCATTAGGTGGCACATTTAAATTACATGCTTTGTTTATGTACAGGTTTTTGACAGTGCACGTGCAAGGGAAAGGGAACGTGAACTGCTCTATCCTGATGCATGTGGAGGTGGTGGACGGGGATGGATAAGCCAAGGAATTACAGGATACGGTAGAGGGCATGGAACAAGAGAAACATGTGCTCTTCACACTGCCAGATTGTCTGTGGAGACTTTGGTGGACTTCTGGTCTGCGCTCGGAGAGGAGACTCGACAATCTCTTCTAAGGATGAAAGAAGAGGATTTTATTGAAAGGCTTATGTATAGGTATACAGTCATCTTTGGTAGCAATATTTCTTTGATTATCTTTGAATTGCTCCACTCAAAATATATAATTAATGTGGCAAAATAGTTCCCAAAAACTATTAACATATCTCCTGGTGTTTGTTTTTGGCGTCCATTATTTATATTTTTAAGCATTTGGTTATTCCTGATAGTTACGTGGATGATGTTGGCTAATGTCAGCCTTAAGATCCTTATGACATTTTTGAAATATTTTTTGGCATACGTCTTATGGTGTGAGTGCTAATGCTATCATTACTTGTGTCAAGTCTCTCTTGATTGGAGTTCTTGTGATACTTGTTTCTAGAATGTATTTCTTTCGAAGCAACTAAATCCGTCGACTATAAAAGATGGATGAACACTTTGAGGCTCATTTGATGGAATTAAATGCTTGTAATGGTCTAAACTTATAATATAACCTAGTTGTTGGATGGAGGTAATGTTACTTGATTATCCTAACTGGACAGACATCTGAAAGAGTGTTTATCAATTTATCATCCAATTCTCAGAATCTCAGAAATGTAATTGTTTAGCTGTAGTAGCAGTCATGTCTAAATGCTTTTCGAGCTATGCAGTATGCTAATCATAACAATATATGCCGACCTTCGGATGTTTTGCTAATATATAATTTTCCATTCTCAGCTTAGGATAAACTTCAGGCTTACCCTCAATTGGAACTAGGCTGGACTTCTAGTGTTCAAGCTTATCATTTCTGAATGGCTTGACATATATGAATCTCTCCTTTGCAGGTTTGACAGCAAAAGATTTTGCAGAGATTGTAGAAGAAATGTTATACGTGAGTTTAAAGAACTGAAGGAACTGAAGCGCATGAGAAGGGAAACTAAATGCACAAGCTGGTTTTGTGTGGCAGACACAGCCTTCCAATATGAGGTCTGTAATTTGGGTGGAGTTGCTATTGGATTTCCCTCATTTTAGAAATTGAGATCCTCAGCACAGTAGTATCACAGTTGAGTGATAAATCATTCTGGTATTGCTGGAAAGGTGATGCAATTTTTTGTCTTAATTATCAGGTTTCCTGTGATACAGTTCATGCTGATTGGCATCAGACATTTTCAGATGCATTTGGTACATATCATCACTTTGAATGGGCTATTGGAACAGGAGAAGGGAAATCAGATATATTGGAGTTTGAAAATGTTGGCTTGAGTGGGAGGGTGCAAGTGAATGGTCTAGATCTAAGTGGCCTAAGTTCTTGCTATATAACTCTACGGGCTTGGAAAATGGATGGACGTTGCAACGAACTCTGTGTGAAAGCTCATGCTTTGCAAGGTCAACAATGTGTTCATTGCAGGCTTGTTGTTCGTGATGGATTTGTAACTATTACAAGAGGGGAAGGTATCACAAGGTTCTTTGAACATGCAGAGGAGGCTGAGGAAGAAGAGGTAGTCACCTAGCAGTCTCCATTCTGACTTCTATAAGAAACCTTCCCCACACCTCTTTCTTCTTGGTATCTTCTCATCCATTTCCATTCTGCTTTCAGGATGATGATTCTGTAGACAAGGATGGGAATGAACTTGATGGTGAATGCTCTCGTCCCCAGAAACATGCAAAGAGCCCTGAGCTTGCTCGGGAATTTCTTCTAGATGCTGCAACTGTCATTTTCAAGGAACAGGCATGTGGCTTCCTTTCCCCCTCTTTACTTTTACATCTAAATCTACTGTCATCGTAAGCATCTATTTGAAACTATCTCCTTAAATCGGTTTTTGATTTAAGTACTGAAGAAGTATTAGTAATAGTGTGAGGATATTTTTTCCCTTCAATGACTATGCAATGTGTTTGTATGTATGCTTGGATTTGTTCATATTTGGTTGTTAATGCAGCAGCGATATTTCCACAGGTTGAGAAAGCTTTCAGAGAAGGAACGGCACGACAAAATGCACATAGCATCTTTGTGTGTCTTGCTCTTAAGTTGGTAGAAGAACGTGTACATGTTGCTTGCAAGGAAATCATTACTTTAGAAAAACAGGTGCTTAACATATGATATTGTTAGTTCTGGTTCAGTTGTTAGCCTCTTCACATTCTTACTCGAAAAAAGACACACCTCTGATTTCCACCATAATTGTGATTCTGTAGATGAAACTTCTTGAAGAAGAAGAAAAGGAAAAGCGTGAAGAGGAAGAACGCAAGGAGCGCAGGAGAGCAAAAGAAAGGGAAAAGAAGCTAAGAAGGAAAGAAAGATTGAGAGAGAAAGAAAATCGTGAAAAGAAATGTGCTGAATCACATTTAAATTCTGTGGTTGATGATATTTCAAAGGACGAGCCTACCACCCCCATTGATGAGGGGGTAACTATTGCTAGCAGTAGAGAATCTCTCAGCAATAGAGGTGAAGATAATCCGTCCAGTCCATTGTCTCCTGATATTCAAGATGACCAGCTTTCGACTGGGTACACTTATTCAAATGTGGATAATCCGACTGAAGATACTCTGAATGAGGAATTTGGCAACACAAGAGATTGGAACTCTTCATTTCCATACGATCACTTCAAGTATTCTCGCAGGAAGCTGAAGTTCCGCAAAGATTCAGATAGGGATTCGAACTCAAAATTGTCTGATAGGAGAAAAGATGCAACATTATCAGAGAATGGGGTTGTCATTAGCAAATATGAGTCCAGATATCATATTGATGGTTTTGAATTGACAAGGAACTTTCATTGCTTTCATAAGCCATTAAGAACCAATGCTCCAAAGTCTAATGTTAGAAATGGCAGCAAGTTGAGTGAAAAGTTCCAGTGGAGCAATAGCAGAACATGTGATAAATTTGCACCCCAATCTTGCAGCTGTGACCACCATCATGAATATAGATCAAGGCCAGAGTCGCATATTGTAAAGGTAGTGAAGGATCCTAAATATGCTAATAAGTCTGAGTCTCCAGCTGATGTCTCAAAACCATGTTATCGTAGCAAAAGGTATACACAAGCGCAGTGTGCACGTGAGATTAATGGGCGACCTAAAGGCAAGATTGCTGCTGGCAACCCACTTACTACCAAGAAAGTTTGGGAACCATTAGATTCACAGAAGAAGTGTGTCCGAAGCAATTCAGATTCTGATGTTACATTGAAATCCACCCCAAAAGTCGCAGTATCTGGATCTGATCAGTTCCTTGAATGTTGTTCCTCTTGTTCCGATGTAGTGGCTGATAATTCAGTTCGAACCAATCACAAGGATAATGATCCAACAGATTTATCAAGGTCTACAGCTAAGAGCTGTGTAGACATAGACAATGACTTACAGACAAATGAAAATCCCCATAACTACTCAAAGGAAGCTGTAGCAGAGGATGGTGAGTTATGCTCTACGACAAGATCTGCACTTGGAACAATAGATTCATCAATGAGCACCTCTTCCAACTCTGATAACTGCTCATCGTGCCTCAGTGAGGGTGACAGCAACACATATTCAAATTGTCAAAACCTGGAATCAACATCCACATCTGATTCAGAAGAGTCTAGTCAGAATTCAGAGGGAACAGAAACATCCCACTGCCTTGGTAATGGGATAGCTGAATCTCTTAGTGTTGTGGACAACCAGTGTAAATTAACTGGGCTGGATGCTACAAGAGAGGGGCCTGCTTCTGCAGGAACAAAACGGGGCAGTTCTCTTAAGGAATCTGCTCCATGTTTCGAGAGTGGGAGAGAAAATCTCACTACAAGCGCTCAACCTCAGAGTGTGCTACCTCAAATGCATAGTCAAAGCATAAATTACCCCGTTTTTCAGGCTCCAACAGTTGGTTACTATCATCAGAATCCAGTTTCTTGGCCAGTTGGTCATACCAATGGGTTGATATCCTATCCCCCCACCAACCACTATTTATTTGCCAGCGGTTTCGGATATGGTTTGAACGGAAATGCACGGTTGATGCAGTACGGGAGCTTGCAGCCTCTGCCACCCTCATTACATAATCATGCTCATGTTCCTATTTTTCAGCCGGTTTCGCAGGTTAATGGTGTTAATGCAAATGAGCCTGCCAAGGTTGCTCATCTAACTGCACGAAAAGATGCGCAGCAAACCACACAGAAGGCAGCTCCAACTAATCAACATCCTGCAGTAGTAGATCCCGAGCAAAGTGGGAAGCCTGATAAATTGGTGATGGGAAATGATGGCTTCTCTCTTTTCCATTTTGGTGGCCCTGTAGCTCTTTCAACAGGATTGCAAACTGATCCAGTCACTGTGGAAGAAGGGATTATAGGAGACACTTTCCCTGACCTTGACGATGGTGATATTTCGTGCAATAAGAAGGATTCCATTGAGGAATATAACTTGTTTGCCGCAAACAATGGTATAAAGTTTTCGATCTTCTGAGAGAATTACATAAGCAAGGAGGCCATTTAAGCTTTTTATTCCCTATTCCTATACTGAATTCCGGAAAGGTTTGAGGAGCTGAAAGCCTCATCTTATCTTTCTTGTAGCTGAGTGATGAGTGATGCAAGCCCGAGAATTGTGTAATTTCTTGCACATTAATCTTGGTCTGAGAAAGTTGTGTCTTCTATTTTTAGTGATTGTTGGATTTTTCTGTTTGTTATTCTCCGGTATTCAGATTTCATAATGAGTGTATAAGATGAACTTCATTTTCTTTATTTTAGCGTCATACCTGATTGTGTTTTCTGTTGCATCATACATGCCAGACTTTCGCTGTGGCTAGTTTTTTTTTTTTGAATAATCTCCTCTGATTTGTGCATCTGTGTTCACGATTTTGAGAATGAGAATGAAAAGGCAATGAATGGCCTTCAATTGCGAAGTTACCTGTGTAGAAAAAGGAGAAATTTCCACCTTACACTAAACAATAGAATTATATCGAATTCCAAAAACTTGGAGAGAAACTATTAACTTTTTTCTCATAATAGTTGCATTAGTATTCATTGGCACATTTAAACAAAATCAGTGAGCTCTAATCAATTCAGTTTGCTGAATTGGATTAACACTGCCACAATGAACACGAAATGGATGCACAATTGACATATCTACAACTACAAGAAAGGTAATTATCTTTTTGTCCTCCTAATCCTGATTGAATTTCATAACTGCAAGGTAGAAGCCAGGTTCTTCCACGAACTCCAACACTTGAAAAGAATGGTTAGCCACGGTGCTCTGTAGAGTCATTTTCTCAGGCAAATAGGAAACCACTACGTCTGGATATTGCTGTTTCTGCTCTTCAACCGCTTCCCTTCCATGGGAATGACTGATCACTACTCTTGCTCCTGAGTATCCAAACACAATGTCAGAGCTAAGTGAATCAACAATCATTTCCAAAGGCGTGCACCACAATGCGTAAGCTTTTAGGATCATGGTCAGGAATCTAGATGAGTGCCGATAAAATATCAAATGTAATGAAAAAGATGTAAATATGAAGGCTAGTATCATTAAGGAATTGATAAGGAATAATCAAAGCAAGCCTAGCCAGTTCACAAGATATGCAGCAAGCATTCACCAAAGAAAAAGGGAAAACCAAAATGAAAGCAAAAGCATCAAGAAACAATGAAATAGCCAAATATCCAACAGATAGGTTATTTCCTTAATACCTGGCAAACAGCGCTTAGCAAGAGTTGCAAGAACCTGATCGAGTTCAAAGGGCAAAGCAGGGAGGAAATACAGATAAACGACATCAAAAGCCGTCCATTTCTCAGGTACATCTATCAGTTCCCCTTGCCAACATTTGACTTTATCATGTCTTTCTTTGATGCATGCTAGAATTAAAAGAGACTCATGGACGACGAGTAACTGCTCACAGGGGGAAGAATAAACGATTCTATCTACAAATGCTTCAGAACCAATAGAAACAAGAACCTTTGACGTTTCTGTGATTTTTCCTGCTGATATGATGCGATCAATTTTCTGCATATGCCCTCCGTCGGTATTTGTATCATCAAATTCAAGGAACGACCAATACTTCTCCACAAATTCCTCATACTCAACTACAGAAACTGTTTCTTGATCTGAAGCAGTAATCGGAAACTGAAGTGCACTTGTGGGATTGGGTGGGAATTTAACTGAATGAGAAGGGCACACATGAATATTGGGATTAAAACCAAAACTAAAAAGAGGCAGAGAATTGAAACAAGGTGGAGATACGAGTGATGGTGGTCTAATTGGGACGAAAGAGGAAACTGAACGTAGGATATTCATCACAACACTTTGCACAAATAAGCTATTCGCGTTTCAGCCTTTGAGGGTAGCTATACAAGCGTTCAGAGTCAAGCCATCTAAGACGAGCATTAAGTCTCTTTCAAGTGAAGGAACTTAAGCTTTATCAACAAGAACAAAATGGAGTTCAAGAACTCAGCCTTTCTCCCTGCCATTGAACGAAAACTCTTGAAATTAAAGACAGCCAAAGTGATGACAGAACGCAAGAAACAATCTTTACATTGCTACAGAACACAGAAGAAGAGCAGGATACAAAAATCAAGATTAATTGTCTAAAAAGGTACTACTTCATTCAGATTGTTTACAACATCGGGTAAAAAACACTATCAAGCAAACCGTCATCCTATTTCTATGGTCTTCGCCGTGAGTTGGGAAAATGAAAATCCCAATTCGACTCATTAGACACCATAGATTATCAGTAGCTACGAATAGTTATTTATTTTTTCCCCTACATTCTTCAATTTCTGATGAAGAAATGTATGATTACCAAAGTTAATTATACAGAATTGGACAAGCAACCAAGCTTAGCAAATTAGTAAAAAAAAAATCTCTAGTGACACACCGAAAGAGCTGCTAAAAAATCGAACTCCCTCGCGAAAAAAAGCATCTACAACCATTTTGGGGGTTTATGTCGAACTGCGGACAAAAAGTAAGTAACGGTTCACATATTTTCAAGACTCGCATATGCATAAAAAGAGATTTATGCTTGTAATAGAAAAATCAAACACTCTTTCTTTAAGTGATCAAAAGATTGGAAAAGAAAGAGCCAAAGAGAAGGAGCTAACCTCTAGAAGTGAGAACACCCAGTCAGTTATCGCGAGGTTTCACAGAAGAAGAAGAAGAAGCAAAGATGAGATGACATCAAAAATTAATTTGGTATAATATCATTTGAGCCCTGTTTTTGTTTTAGGGTAATCACTTGAGCCTTCTAGCTTTACTTTATTAACATTATGGCCCCTAAACTCAATGCTAAAATATTAAAATTAATGACAACATTTTCGTACTTTTTTTTTTTTTTAGTTTTTGGGCCTAATAGCAAATAAATAAACAAAATAAAAGGTCTAATCTTTACGAGAATTTGCTACTTTTGTAAATTCTTTTGAAACTATGAGTTTCATTATTATTTTGATAATTAAGGGCAATATTAGTCAATTTACAGAATTGGATCCAGATTAGTGACAATATTGCAACTTGATTTTAGTAAATCTTGGTTTAATAAAGTAGGCCTTCATGTGCTATTGAGACATGATAAATACATAAATTCAACTTGAATTATGATTAAATCGATGATGTTGAAGTATCTGCTAATAGTTGCATATTGATCCAAATGTTTGAAACTGTATCTTTCTTCGATAAGAGCTCAACCTAAAAAATATTGATGGAAGTCGAACTTAGGGAATGATCTAGACGACCAAAGAGGCATATTCGAACATTATGTTTCCAAACTAACAACACATTGTACAAGTAGATTACAAGAAGAAGATAGATTCTAAAAATTTAGGGGTCTGAATTTGGGAGTTTGCTGAGAATGGTATGCTCTGGCTTGTGATCACATTCATAATCAAGATGAACAAATGCCCTCTCGACTTCTTCAAGCCGCTCGATCTTGATCTGTAGTGATTCTCCAATGGCATGGGCTTCAATCAACGGCAGATCCTCCGGCAGCTCGATATCCACCTGCACTTCCACGTCGAACAAACTTGTTTTTCAGTCTCAACACGAGACCTATGAGTAGCGCTGCAAGTAGCTAAATGAGCTTAATTACCTCAACAAAGTAAAGAACACCAAACGTGTAGGCACGAACTGTGTCTACACGCTTGATTTTGGGGTCGTGCCTTAGGACAAGATAAGTAAGTTTCTGCAGTACCTCTGGAGGAGCTGACTGTCCAACTAGTGAAACTGCAGCAAAAACAACCACCAAACTCAACTAAACACAAACTAAATTTTTTGATGCATACTAGGTAAGAATTTTAAAGGCAAACCTGCATTTTCGAGCACAGTTCCTGACCAGTTTATAATTGTGTAGACAGCTAGAGCTATAGCTCCAACTGGATCGATCCACCAGTAAAATCTGTCACCAAGAATTGCAGCCACCAATCCCACCAAGTTTGTCACCACGTCGAAATAATGGTCCTAATTGATCATAGATCAAGAATATTATTGGTGACAAAGATGAGGGACTTAGCTAAAAAACTTCAAATATGTGAACCTTGGCGTAGGCACGGACTATCTTGTTTCTCGAGCTTCTGCAGTAAATCCAGAGAATGAGTTTAATCGCGGTTGCTGTGAGCATAATCACATAGAGCCAGAGCAATTGATTTGAGTTCATCTTTGGTGAAGGCTCATTTTTTAGTAGCTCTTCAACAGCTCGTATAAGCACTTGGAAACCTGCATGAATGCAGCAGATTCTGAATCTTGCAGTGAGAAAAACACGAATACTTGAAGTGAATTCGGAGAAGAGATGGAAAAAGCTACCAAGAGTTGCCATTACTGCAGCAAAGATGATGATGCCTACTGGTTGCACTCTGAGTTTTCCTATGGGATATTTGTAGATGTTTATGCTTTTCATTGACAAATGGGTTAACCATAGGATTCCTCCGGCCATTAGATCGAGAATAGAGTCGAGCGTTGAAGCTGCAATCGCCAAGGAGCCGCTCTGTACCGTGGCATATATCTGAAGGAAATCAAGAAAAAAATGAATTAGTACAAGTTTCAATACATATAAATTATAAAACCAAGAATCATCATCAAATTTTGATGCACCTTGAATGCAAGGAGGAAGACATTAGCCCAGTTGGAAATATTCATAGCTCTTTCCTGTTGAGCCTGTTCTTGGCGGTCTAGCTCTTCATCGATCACATTGGGCGAGTCGTGGGAGTCGACCTCCTCAAAGGATTTCAAGGTCGCAAATTGTCTTTCATAGTACTCTTTCTCACCTGAAGGCAGGAGGATCAAACACAACTTTGGTCTGAAATGAGAAGATGAATGCAATCATTTATTCATCAACAATTTATATAACAAAGTTCATCATCAATGAAATCCCACATGAAATGCATTTAGAATAGCAGAATTCAAGATTAATAATGGGATGAGAAATGTTGATGAAATTTGAAGATTCGAGTTTCAACCTTGAGTTAAGCCAGCTGTTTTAGAAACATCAAGATGTAAAGGAGCCTCGGGATCAAGGCTTTTCTTTAGCTTCTCAGGTAACTTTGATAAGAAATTACATTTCAAGGTATTGATGGAGTTCCAACTTTTTCCATTTACGAGTTTTGGTTTCTCATTGCTCAACAATGGCGTTTTCTCATCCATTGCTCACCCCACAAACACAATAAGAAAAGAAGAAGAAAGAAAGAAAAACTATTTTGAATTCGAGAATTTCTATGTTCTTCCCCACACCGAAATCATTCTCCGAGGATCAGAAGAAATTTAGATGAAATATGGAGCATGTGTATAACAAGAAAATGGTGTTCGCCCCAATCACATGGTCTTCCGGAGAAGAAAGGGAAAAGAAGATACAAACAAAAACATAAAACAAGTTGAGATCAATGGGAACATGGTTTCGGAGAAGCCCAGCCTATATAAATATCCAAAGAACCATTATTATTGTAAGATCAAACATGTGTGACTCAACTGCTTCCTTTAATTAATATGTTTTTGATAGCCCTTTTTATTTATTTATGTAATGATTTTTAAAGAAAATTTGCAATGAATTTGCAGGACTGCGTAAGGCTTTCAACATCTGTTCCCTCATTCAATGCATGAATTTTGTTTGACCAGGTCTGCATGGCTACAAATATGTATCTCCAAAGCGTTAATATTTCATTAAGTACAAATTTCTTTCATTTATTTATTTTTTTCAAAATTTCTAATATCTTTTTAAAGTAAAAGATTCGAGGTGAAACTAAATAGGGAATACATTGATGCGTTGCAATTGTATAATATGTAGCTTTTGTCTTACCTTTTTTTTTTCAATTTAATATGGAAATTTAAAGGTCGCATCACGATGAACTCGAATATCAGACATTTTGTCTCAATCTTTAACCACTCTACCACTGGACCAACATATACACACAGATTTTGTTCATTTTTTTGTCAATTAAATACATAAATTTAAAGACCGCATCACGGTGGACTCGAACCTAAAACATTTGACCTCAGGTATTAACCACTCTGTAACTAGACCAACATACGTACACAGATTTTGTCCAATTTTTTTGATCAATTTAATGCAGAAATTTAAAGGCTGCGTCACGGTGGACTCGAACCCGAAACCTTTGGCATCGGACATTAACCACTCTACCATTAGGCCAACACTCACACACAGATTTTGTCCACTTGTCGACTTGTGAAGTCATTTAGTAAGTTAGTTCCTGATAAATCTAGTGTGCGAGATTTATGAAAACAGTAAAGAACACGAGAGACTTTTACGTGGTTCGATCAAGAATAAGATCTACGTCCACGGAGGAGATGATTCTCAAGATGTTTACTATAATCGGATTACAACAAGTATCTCTAAGAACTCTAGTATTCGGTAATTTGCCAACCCTTTTACCTTCAATCTAACTCCTATTTATACATAAACGTAAACCTTATCATGAATCCTCGATCGGCGGGACCATGATCTCCACCATAACCGCCCATGATTTCCACCGTTATTAACCATGATTTCTACCGTTACATCATTATCGTGTCCTCGACTCGCCTTTAATTAGGGTTTGGGATCGTTATTCGGGCGTAACCGAGTAGGGCAACATTAGGTTAGGCCCAGCTCGTTTGGGCCTGCTATTGGGCCTGAGAGGTTGGGCCATATCCTATCATAGCCCCCCGAAAAGTCAAGGAATAGCCGTGCCGAGGTGAAGCGGAGAATGGGCTTTGCCGAGGCGGGATGTTGCTTGGTCAAGGTTTCACGAAAGTTCTTGTCTCTTCTTTGTATGGCTCTTGCTTTTTTTTTTTTTTTTGAAGGACGCGAGGTCCGTCCCGAATACTACCTGGTCCGAGGTGGACATGGGCGAACTCGATGTCCGAGCTCAAGATAATCACGTGATCGATCGGCGGACGCCGAGGTCCGATGTCGAGGGGCGCCGAGGTCGGACCAAATACTTACTGTTGGTATGAGGACATAGGCGTAGTCCGATGTCCGAGCTCGACGTAATCATTATGTATCAGACTGGCGGTCTGTTTTCCATAGAGTACGTCATACGCGTCAGGCGGTAGTTGGGCACTTCGAAAAGAGTGCGCGCGTCGGTCACACATCCAATTGTAGATAGGCACGTGTGATAAACGAAACGGCAGATTTTAGGCGCCATTTATCCTATAAATAGGTCCAAAAGAGGCAATTGTTCACTTTCTCCTTCGACGTTTTAATCCAGAGAGCATAACCTTAGAAATTCCCATTCCTCTTTCACACTTTGTTGAAGAAATCGAATTCTCGCTCCGTAAAAAAGTAAGTATGTATTCTTCACCTTCTCATTCCTCTTCTCGCTCGATAACTCGGTTCGGCTTCGGTTACGGCCGTCCGATTCCAACATAAGGGATTATATATGCCATAACCGCCAGGTAAATCTATAGGACTTAGTTCTGGGTTTCACCGGTGTCTTGATATGGGATGGCATCGAGATTGGTGCGGCGAGATCAACCTTGACGACGGAGGAGCTCTTGGTGGTTATGAGAAATACCACATCCCGAGGATGCATGGTGGTGCTGCGAAACCCAATGATAGGGCGATGGCCCCTCCGGAGGGGTTTATTACCATTTTTGTAGATAGTTTAATAGCTGGGCTTAGATTTCCTTTTGCCCCTATTTTTCTTAGTTTACAAGAGTACTTTCGAATCCCCATATGCCAACTGACCTCCAATTCTATTAGGTCGGCGGTTGGGCTAGGGCTGGCCTGTTACGGCATAGGCGAGGAGTTTTCTTCCGAAGTCTTGATGTGTTTTTAGCATCAAGTCTATAGGAGGAGTGTATTATCTTTCACCTCGCCTGAAGTTTAAAATAGCTTCCCATCGAAGGTATCCCATCGCGAATAGATACTTCTTTCGAGGGTGAGGGGTATCCGAGGTATGAGTGGGGCCTCGAGCAATAAGGGACGTGAAAATTAATCCCACGGGCCCTATGGAGAAGTCATTGAGCGATATGGGTGAGATCCCATCGATCGCTTATACCGAGGATGACTTGAACAATCTTGGTCCGAGTGTGTATAGGTCGAAGCTCCAGATGTCGGTCCGATTTGGGTGAGGGCAACCTTCTTATCTTTATTTCCCGCGGTGATTTCGTCGTGCTAACGAAATTCTCATTTTGTATTGCAGTGAAGATTGACCCCACCAGAGAAGTCAATGTATCGAGCTCGCCGCGCCCCGCACCATCTGAGCGAAGGGAGCTGCGCGGAAGAAGGCGAGGCGGCGAGTCCACCCAAGACCCGTGGTGGTGGGCGCCCGAGGGACTTAATGATCGGTCCTCGTGCAACCTCGGGCCCGACACGGAAATCGAGGTCCATGGCCGCCTCTGCCGAGGTGCCGACTTCCAACACTTCGTTATCCTTCCCAAAGGTATAAGTTGCTACTTTTCTCCTTGTAAGTTTGCCGTTACGTGTTGCTAATTGTTCCATATTCGTGATGCGCCTCAATGGCGGGTGAGATGCACCGCATGGCCGGGCTTGTTGTTGAGGGCGCCGCAATCGAGGCCATGGAGAAAGATCGCCGCGCGGACAAGCCGAGGGCATTTCTTGAATCCATGTTGGATCTTTGCCTTGCAAAGGCGAAGCCGGGCGAGCCGGGGCAAAGATGGCAGATGGCGAGAGCGCCTCAAGAAGAAGGACCGGGCCTTGCGAGTGGCCCGTGCCGAAGTGGAGAGCGCTCAAGAGGAGGCTGCCGAGGCTGAGAGGAAGCTAGTGCACAGACAAGCGCCTTTGTTGGCGGGCGAGGACCTATCTTGAGGGCCTCGCCAACAGCTTATCGAGTCGGAGAGTTTTCCTCCTTCATCTCCGATCCGGCACCGTGATGAGGCCGCAGTGATATGTGCCCACCTCGAAGTTGGCGGCGAGAGACTGATTTTGACAAGGCCCAACACGGTTGGGTTGAGGTCGAACCCGGAGGTATGCATGAATTATGCTCGCATAATCGCTGGGCGACCTCTTTTCCGTGGTGGATGCCTTGCATCTTCGCCTCACTCGACGGCGGAGGTCGTAACTCGATCAAGGAAGATGAAGACGTGGAGCTTGAAGCCTTCCTTGCCGAGTTGAGGGTCGAACCGAGGGGCGGTCCGAGCTCGGACGTCCTTCCGGAGATCGGAAACCGGAGGAGGCGGCGGCAGCGGCAGCAGGGGAGGTCGGAGAGGCGGCAATGAGCCCGAGGTCGGTGGACCCAATGTAATAGGATGATTTGCCGGGTCGATAGGACCACGTGTTTGTCTAAACTTCCATTTTGAATAATAGACATATCTTGTTAAAATGCCTGTGTGTTGTCTTATTTCTAGCATTCCTCATCTCAATACTTGGACTCGATCATGAGTTATTAACAAAGTCGAAAGAAGTCCGAGGTGCTCTAGCCGAGAAGGATGAAGAAGTGACACCTTTGGAGGAGTCGATCTGCCGAGTTGACTCAAGTTCGCCAAGATGGATGTCATTTCGGCATCTTCACCGAACTAAAACAAAAGTTGCATGAGGTCGATCATGCGAGTGGTCCGCCTCCCATCGAGAATGAGGCTTTAAAGTTAAGGATTACACAACTCAAGTCCGGGGCTGATTTATCTGCAGATGTGATCCAAGGACGGTCGATGCAATGCGAGGCGGCTTGAGTTGAGTTGACGGAGCAGGCGCTCGGATCTCGGAAGAGCATGCAGAGTATGAGAAGGTAATCCGTCGGACTGGTGGGACTACTATATCTGAAGCCGACGATCGAGTTCAAAGCTTGTTGGCGGAGGGCATGGTATTGAGGGATGAGGAGGTCCAAATAGCAAGAAGTTTAAAGATCGCCTCGACTACGTCACGAAATACATGCGGATGTATGAGATCGTTCACAAACGACGATGCCCAGCCATTGCGCGTCTTGACGGACGCCACGATCCCATAATTGAAGAGCTCGAAGAGGAGGCGGCTACCGATCACGCCGAAGTGCTCCGTCTAATGGGTCCACCCGACAGAGGAGCTTTTAGAGGACAGCGCTCGGCAGTTCGGAGGGGAGGGCGCGTGCGGGCAGCAGGTCGACGTGGAAGGGCAAGAGTTCGGGGACGAGGGCATTGTCTTGGTCCGACGTCAGGCTCGCGGGGTCGAGGTGTGGCCCCGGGTACAGGATCGCATTCCCCAGGCCGGAATCCGCCCGCGTCGGGTCAGACTGCTCCTGGAGCAGGCCGAGGTAGTGCCGTCCTCATAGATTGGGTGGAAGGCACTGAGTTCATTCCGGGTATTCATCGCCGACCTGGGGATTTCGTTCAAAACTATCTCAGCTTCGGTGAATCTCGGCGAGGCGGAGCCCGGAAGTCCGAATGATTGTATATAGTGCAGGAGTTTGTATGTAGGTATAAATGTATTTAGACTCGTTGAAGTGTACGTTTTTCCTCTTGAGAGGTATAAACATAGCTTAGGACTTCGTTTGGTCGTAAATGTATTTATACTGTATACAGGCATAATTTGGTGAGATCCAATCTGGATGTCTTTTACATATAGACTTTTCAATTTAATGAGTAATCTGCATGTGTGCATGTAGACTTTCAAATTAATGAGTTGTCTGTATGCGTTGCACTGAGACGTTCAATTTCATGAGTAATCTACAAGTGCGGCACGCGCTTAGTGAGTACCCTACTTGGTGGGTTATTCATCTTCGTGAGGCGTCCCCGTGAAGGTTTAAATGCGGTATATCCGGATAGATGTTCGCATATCAATAAAATGGAATGCTCGTATACAAAATAAACATTTTATTCAACAAGTGTATAACATCGCACTTGGCAAAAACAAGTAAGGAGACTAACATAAGGTCGATATGTAATCAAAGCTATGTAAAGTACCTCCTTAAATGAGAAATATGCGAGTTCGGGAATATGCGCACGGATAGGTGAGATAGTTTGTAGGCCCCTGCCGAGGTCTTCGTGAACGCGGTATGGGTCTTCCCATGTCGGATCCAACTTGTTAAGACGTTCGGCTCACTGGCTTCATTATTTCGTAGGGCGAGGTCGCCTACTTATAGTCGGAGGCTTTGACCCTTTGTTGTAATACCGTGCGACCGGCCCTCAGACTTAGCTTCATTTATGAAGGCGAGTTCGCGTTCTCCTCGAGGGCATCAAGGTTGGCCCGCAGGTCTTCCTCGTTCCCGCACGGTCGAAGTGAAGAGTCGCGAGCTTGGCGCACCGATCTCGGCCGGTATGACGGCCTCGGTGCCGTGAACCGGGCTAAAGGGGTTTCCGTGCGACGTCCGAGGTGTGGTCTGTGGGACCGAGGACTTGAGGAGATTTTCAGCCCGATCGCCTTTAACTCGGTCCACCTCTTCTTCAATCCTTATGCGATCGTGCGATTCGTCACCCTCGGTCGACCATTCGCTTGCGGGTGTGCGACCGGGTGAAGCGATGATCGATCCGAAGCTCTTCGCACCACTCCTTGAAGTTTTTATCGACGAATTGGGTGCCGTTGTCCGAGACCAGGATGTGTGGTATGCGGAAGCGGCAGACTATATTCTTCCACACGAAGGTCTGAATCCTTTTGCTCGTGAGGTTCGACGGTGGCTCGGCTTGACCCATTTGTGAAGTAGTCTATGGCAACGACTAAATATCGGCGACACGGTGCTCGGTCGAACGGACCAACGATGTCGATCCCCATTGCATGAAAGGCCATGGGCTCTGCAGACTGCTCAGATCGGTCTGGGGTAGCTTCTTGACCGTGGAATGAAGGCGGCACTTTGACACTTTTAACGAGTTCGGTGAATCTCGAATAAGGGTGGGCCATAATATCCCGACCTCAACGTCTTCTTTGAAAGAGCCCGGAGCCGATGTGGCTTCCGCAAGATCCTCTGAAATCTCATTAAGCACGTGGTCGACTTTTCGGCCCGAGGCACCTCGGGAGGGTTGAAGGTAAGACTTCCGGTGAGAGCCCTCATACACAAGATACTTTGGGATTTCACCATCATCTTTTGGCCTCTAGCCGATCCCGAGGTAGTATGCCAACTTCGGTATGCTTTTAGGCGTCGTCCGGTTTGGTTCACCTACGAGATAACGATGTGGGGCACCTCAATGCTTCGGAATGAACTTCCTCTCTGGCGGCTTTGTCGATGTGAAGCTAATTTACTAAGGATGTCACTCATTGTTTTCCTCTCGTGGGATTTGATTAATACTGAAGTATTTGAATGAGGCCAGCATCTCTTTTGCCTTCTCAAGGTACTGCTTCATTCGATCCTCTTTAGCCTCGTATGTGCCTAAGACCTGGTTTACCACGACCTGGGAATCTCCAAATATCTGGACTTTGTCCACTTTCAATTCCTGTGCTAGGCGGAGTCCTGAGATCAGTGCTTCGTATTCCACTTCGTTGTTGGTGGTCGGGAAGGTAAACCGGAGGGCGTATGTCACTTCTTGCTTATCTGGGCCGAGGAGGAGGATGCCCGCTCCGCTACCCGTCTTGCATGAAGCTCCGTCCACATACATCTGCCAACATCCAACGGGTGATGCCAGGACAGGTTCCTCTGCCGTGAGGGCGGGAGTGACCTCGCTGGTAGAGGCGACCTCGGTGAACTTGACCTCCACCAGGAAATCTGCAAGGGCTTGCCCTTTTATGGCCGGCCTGGGGGAGTATGAGATGTCGTGCTCGCCGAGCTCCAGTGCCCACTTAGCTATACGCCCAGATGACTCCGGTTTTGATAAGACTTGTCTTAGAGGTAAGTCCGTTAGTACCTGGACGGAATGAGCTTGGAAGTAAGGTCGGAGGCGTCGCTTGGCATTCACCAAGGCCAGAGCTACCTTCTCGAGGTTGGTGTACCTCGTCTCCGGTCCTTTAAGAGCCCGGCTAATGAAGTAGATGGGGAGTTGCCGTCCCATCTCATCTCGCACCAGTACAGCACTAATTGCCTCGTCCGAGGTGGCCAGATATAACGATAGAGTTTCACCTTGCTTCGGGGCGGACAGTGTCGGCAGGTCGGCGAGATATTCCTTCAGCTGTGCAAAGGCGACCTGATGTTCTTCCTGCCAGGTGAAATCTGGAGCTCTCCTCAGGATCTTGAAGAAGGAAAGCTGTTTCTCGGCTCGAGGCAGAAATCGGTGAGGCGGCGGGCATCCAGTGAGTTTGTGTATTTCACGGATGGTTTTGGGATCCGCATGTCGAGCACCGTTTTCACCTTGGTAGGATTGGCTTTCGGCCTTCTTGAGAAACCCAAGATCCCGAAATTTACCCGTCCTCACCACGAATGTGCACTTACGGGATTGAGCTTGAGGTTGGCCGACCGAGGAGTGAAGAATAGTTTTGAGATCGTGGCGCAGCTTCTCGACTTTTGCTTTTGACTACTATATCGTCAACATAGACCTCAACAATTTCCCTATGTGATCCTTGAAGATCGCGTCCACCATTCTTTGGTAGGTAGCTCTGCGTTTTCGACCGAAGGCATCTTTCGGTGGCAAAGACACCAAGTCGATAATGAACGCTGTTTTTGGGCGTCTTCCGGCTCATCAAGACTTGGTGATATCCTTGTATAAATCCAGAAACCGAAGATCTCATGCCCCACCAATGCTTCCACCTTCTTGTCGATGTCGGGAGGGTAATGATCCTTTAGGCGGTGTTTATTGAGGTCGGTATAGTCGACACACATGCGCCATCCCTCCTCGGCTTTCGAACTACAACGGATTAGCCATCCAAGTTGGGTATTTAACCTCGTCATGTGATTTTAGCCTCACGAGTTGGGTTACCTCGTCTCTTATGACCGCTTATTCATGGCAAAACTTCTCTTCTTCGCGAACCGGTTTAGTAGCCGGATCGATGTTGAGACGATGAGTTATGAGCTCGGGCGAGACCCACCATATCCAATGGAGACCATGCAAATACATCTCTATATTCCCTTAGAAGTCGCATGACTGTTGGCGAATATCGATCGAACCTTGGGTACCAACCTTGACAACTTTGGAAGGGTCGTTGTCGTATAGTCAAGATTCTCGATCGATCATCCCGGGCGGCAACTTCGGAGGGTTACAGAATTGCTAGGCACGAGGTAAGGCCGCATCTTGGGTTGAGACTCGTAGGCATTCTTTAGCGCCGTTTGGTCACCCCGAATGCTTAACACTCCCACGGGGTGGGTATCTTAATGGTGGGTGGTACACGGAGCGAGACGGCTCTGTTGCATCTGACCAATCTCTTCCCGTGATAATGTTGTATGGAGAGGAGCTCGGACCAGAAAAATTGAATGGCTTTGGTAACCGACACGGAGCACGCCTACGGTGACCGGAAGGTAATGACACCTTCGGGTTGAGCTCGCTTTGAGTAAAGCTCATGCGGGAAGGTGCGGGGTGTACTAATTCCTCCGACATCAAGTTTATCCAGCAGCTACGGAATATGATGCTAACGGAGGCTCCGATGTCAATGTAGACCCGGTGTACATTCTTGTTACCAACCACGGCTTGTATAGTAATGGCGTCTGGTGAGGCATGATCTTGGAGTCTTGGGTCGTCTTTGGAGAACACGATGTTCTCTCCATCCCGAGTCGCTTGTTTTTCGCTCTTGAGGTCGGCCTCGAGCTTCATTTCTAAGTGACGACCTCGTCGTAACCGGCAGCGATCCGGTTATAGCGTAGACTTGCTCCATTGCATTGGGACCTTCGTCCTCGTCATCTTCGTGTCGGTGCCGTTGAGGTCGGTCATGATTATTACCACCTCCATTTTCCCTCTGCGCTTTTATTTCCCGACCACAGTCGGCCGATGTATTCTTCGCCCTTCCTCGACGAGCTCGTCAATCTGTGAGCTCAAGGACTTGCAATCTTCTCGTATCGTGACCGTACCCACGGTGGTAGTCACAATACTTTCCGTTGACTTTTCTTGGATCCTCCTTTCATAGGAGGAGGTTTTGAAAGATCTCGGTGTAAAGCTCAAATATTTCATACGGATTTGAATAGAGAGCTCGTTATTACGAGGTTTGGCCGAGGTCCCACCTTGATTCTCTTGGCCCTTTTTATTCTTTCGAACGCACTTGCGTTCGGCTCCTCGGCCCCGATCCTCCGCTTCCTTCTCTCGATCATTGCTCATCCCGGATCTCTCTTCTTCCGGTCCGACTCATCCCTTTGACAAAGTTGTCAACCAAGGTCCAAAGACGACTAGTCGTCTTCGGTCGTTCGCGGGTGATCTCTTTATTGAGCTCGTGTCGGATCCGTTCTTGAATGCGTTGATGATGTAGAGATCGTTACTCTCATCTATTTTAAGGGATTCCATGATGAATCTGGAGACGAAGTTCGACATTGTTTCGTCCGCCCTTGGCGGATTGTGCGCGATCGGACGAAGGTTGTTGAGGCGGCATTTTTGGTAAAAGCGCCATTTGAACCGATCCATGAGGTCTTTGAAGCAATGGATGCTTGTTACGGCGAGCGAGTGAACCAACGTCGGCGTTGGAGATCGACACCTCGGAAAGACCTTACACATATGGAAATCTTCCATCCTCGATTCGCCATGTTGGTGGTATAGGCAAATAGGAAGTCGGAGGATCTCCAAGGCCATCGTGTGCGCAATATTCGGAGCCCGGTATCGCGTGGCAGGGTGTATCCGAATCTCCATTAAAAGGAGATATAATTCGTCCGTGTCGGTCGAATCCGGGAGCTCGTTACCATCCCTCTCCGGGGGAGTGGGAGATCGATAACGGCGTCTGTCGTCTCTTCGAGGGGGAGTTCGACTTCGTCTTTCCTCCCTTCTTTCCCGTCCACTCACATGGGTATCACGTCGAGGTGGAGAACGGCTCCGCGGAGGGTACGAGGGCGAATGAACCCTGGTATCGGGGCGGTCATTATGCTGCGGTGAACGTTGATTATTTCGGAGAGGTAAGCGACCTCGATTGCCTGTAATCACCACTTCGGGCACTCTTGAGGGGCCCGCTCCGTTTGTCCTCTGGTTGAGGAAACTCTGGAATTGATTAAGGTTGGCGTTGAGGAATTCGGACACTGCTCGACCGAGGACCTCGTGGGAGCGGTGAACCTCCTGTTCACCGGTACTGAGGTCGGTGTCTTCCTCTTCGTTGGGGCGGCGATCCTGAGGGTGTATGGAAGCATTCTCCATGTAACCCTCAGGTGTGTGACCGCTGGTGGCGTCCGCAATCTCCTTTCCCCGGCGTTGTGTGACCACCTGATCGTTCTCTGCACGGTTGTTACCGACATCGCCGACCGTACTAGCATTTGCACGTGTCCTTGCCATTAGATTGGAGAAAACACAGCTTTTTGTTCAAGATGTTTCCCACAGACGGCGCCAATGATAAATCTAGTGTGCGAGATTTATGAAAACAGTAAAGAACACGAGAGACTTTTACGTGGTTCGATCAAGAATAAGATCTACGTCCACGGAGGAGATGATTCTCAAGATGTTTACTATAATCGGATTACAGCAAGTATCTCTAAGAACTCTAGTATTCAGTAATTTGTCAACCCTTTTACCTTCAATCTAACTCCTATTTATACATAAACGTAAACCTTATCATGAATCCCTTGATTGGCGAAACCATGATCTCCACCATAACTGCCCATGATTTCCACCGTTATTACCCATGATTTCTACCGTTACATCATTATCGTGTCCTTGACTCCGCCTTTAATTAGGGTTTGGGGACTGTTATTCGGGCGTAACCGAGTAGGGCAACATTAGGTTAGGCCCAGCTCGTTTGGGCCTGCTATTGGGCCTGAGAGGTTGGGCCATATCCTATCAGTTCCTAATTGATATATAGTTTTTAAACTAAAAAGTGTTCGTAAAATATAAGAGGAAGATTCGGTGAATAAATTGTCTTGGGGTGAAAAATGAAACGACATCAGTTGGTGATTATGTCATCCGCTCTGAAAAGTCACTATATTGATTTTGAAGCCGGTTGCATTTTCTTAAAAATTAATATTCTTTTTTAACTAAAAGTGGCACTATTATTTGAATTGGCGTAGTAATAATAAAAATTATATATGGATGGTATTCCCTACAAAAAATTATAGATGGTACGTATTGTCATAATCATGAAACTATTTTTTTGTGAGTCGATCATATATAGTCCATAGATACTATTAGATGGTGTTTATTTTGCATGATTAGGTTGGATAGATAAAATTAATTCAACCTAATCAAATGTTTATTTTTAAGGATTAATATTTGATGATATCCCAAAACCGGGATTATTTTAATCATTTGAATTGTTCTTCATTAATTTTAATCCAACCAATATAGGTAGGATTGAAATAATCCTCCAAATAAAGAGAAAATTATTTATCTCAATTTTAATCCTTCACTAATCCTTTGTAGTAAACAAAGGATTGATAGATAAAAATTATCTTATCACATATTTAATCCATCAAATAATTAATCCTTCAAAATGTTAATCATGAAAAGTAAACACTCCTTAGGTATTGCGTCTCCATGTAGTTTTTCAAATCTATTGTTGACCTAATTTGCTAAAAGCAGCCATTGCAATTTTTTCGGGTCATTTTTCTTAAAATTTCCTATTTGGTCTTTTTTTTGTCTCCAAATTGTGATCGATTTGTCAATTCATCTTCTAATTTTATTCAAAAATGGGAAGTTCACTGCCACTACTAACTTTGTTAAGTTCTATAAATAATGTTTCTTGTCATTTCAGCCCATGGATTGAAAAGGAGAAGTTGGTCAATGAAATCAAAACTCGTTAACTCAAAATTTTGTATAATTTTTTTTTCAAAAAATAGCTAGAATGCCAAATAAATTTCTAAAAAACATTGCTTTAGCTATTAGGGATTTACTACTCGAGTATGCTTAACGATGACTAGTGTCTTAAGTCTATGCCAAATGAATTAACTTCTTAATATTTATCAACTAAAAATATACTTCTTTATATTTATATCACATATAGCAAGCTGTATGGATGCATGTAAAATTGGTATGTTATCTAATGTAATATTTGCCTGACTAAAGTCTACTATTTTACGTATATACCTCACACTTAATAGTATCCTTAGTTTTTTGAGTGCTAGATTATGAAGACTAATACCAAAGCCAACTTTAAACTTAATTTATGAACCTATAATTATCTTATTTACAGTGCATATCAAAATTCAAAATAAGTCAATGATGATAAATTAACAAATCCAATCAACGTTAACAAGCAAAATCTAAGACTTACGAGATCTATATTTCTGGATCTACATCTCAACAACTGATTAAGTATTATGAAATCGAGAAAATTAATATAATAAGTAGTCAACTTTTAGGTAAACAAAAAGATTTCCCATTTCTTCTAAAGTGTAATATAAATGGACTAGCTGATGTTACGGCTCGATATTTTTGACCGTGTACAGAAATTAATAATTAATCAAGCTAGATTCAGTTCATATCATAGCCAGAAATACACGCACCAAAAGTTTCATGATTAAATTGATTTACGTAATTATCTAAGTCAGAGCAGTCTTATTTTGAACTAATACAATTTAAAAACTGAATATGATTTCTAGAACTCTATTTTTCAGCTAACAATCTACCGAAAGAGCTTCTCTTCTACTGTAATAATAGCTAGTCTGTTGCAAAATAGTACCAAAAGCATTTATCTTGTATGTTTATCATAATAAATTATATTAATACAAATATGGATAAGTTGAGGTAAAATGTAAAATTGATGTTTAAAAGGAAAGTGCACGAAAATGAATTAAATCGCGCATTTGGTGGACGGAGGATTAGTATTTTATCTTGTATTTTTATCAAAATTTTATACAATATCACGAACTATACTAATGCAATTGAAGGCTAGCTATTAATTAGCAGAAGAGAATCTAACACAAATGCAGATCAATGTATGTAATATGTATGACAATAAATAGAAGAAATATATTTGGTAATATGAAGTCAACTACTCAAGGTTCTAAATAATTCTAAGTAGGAGTTTAGGAGATCCAGAAAACATAACCTAAACAAATGTTGCAAGAAGGTGAAACAAATAAACACCTATTTTGCTTTCAAAATAGCATTCTCACTACAATTTCTTGAAATTTTACATATAATAAGTAAACTGCAACATATCTCTTCTCCAACTTCTTGCAATATCTAATTAAATGTTTTCATGAAATAGAGAATGAAGAGAATATTAAATAGGGATTATATTATATTACCTTGAAGCAGACCTTTAACAGCTGAAAGATCAAGATCGAAAAGATCCTCTGAATCAAGTCCAGCTTTGAGTTTTTGTGGCAATCTCTGAATGAAATCAACTCTCATTCTGCTCATCCAGTTGCTGCCCATATTCTCTCTCTCCCCATTTTTTAAGGGTTTCATCAAATCTTTCTTCTCCCACTCCATTAATACTATATATTAGCTGCTTCAGCAAACCTTAACTTTTTGCGATTGGATGATATATATGTAGGATCACCTGATTTTAGATGTATTTGGATTTTAGTGTAGTAATTGATAAGAATGCATTAAATGATAGGCATTTGTAGTTATTTTGCATTAAATGATATGGCATTTGTAGTTATTTTCAAAGGCTAGCTGGTTTAATAGATGTATACGCATAGTAACTTGCAATTTATTTAAATCTGACTGGTGCAGACGTAGTCAGAAGTCAGTCGCCTCGATTCTTTCTTTTCTCAAACTTACTGCTACATAATTTCTTTTGTCCATGAATTTAATGTTTTTGATAAAATGTGATGTATTTGAGTGAACTTGTAAAGAAATTCGATTTGTTTACTCGACCAAAGGTAAAATACAACGAACTTGCCGTGTTAGTTATGTCAAACACAATCGTTTCTCTAAGGCAATCAATTCAAAGTGATAGTATGAAACCACAAGCATATATCATCATATATGCAACTATGATATATTCCTAAGTTTGTGTTAGGACATCACTATTTTGTAATGTGGTCGTGTGTTCTGCATAACATGGCATATATAAAACCTACTAGAAGGAAATATTGTCAAATAACTTTTACTAAAAATTACCATATTTTGATTACGGTAGCTAAAAGCACTATCATTGTCTAGTTGTATAAATTCTCCTTAATTGCATTATGTTATTATATAAATATTGCATTCCATGACATGAACAACAAAACACTGCTTGAAATAAGGACGTATAATTAAGCAGGTTAAATAAATGCTGCAAGAAGTGACTCAAAAAACTCGGAGGAATTTGCTTGTCTTGTAAAACTATTAACTAACGATCCGATTGATCACATCACGTCAAATTGGTAAACTGACCTGGCCCACAATGCCTTTAACTTACATAAATGTTTGTTTATTAACAAAATGAAAACGCTTTCCACAGTTCTTGTGATAACAATTACATTTAAAATACACGTATGCGAATGCGAAGGAGCTGAATTGATTGTCCAATTAATCGTCATAAGTTTAATTTTTTTTTTAGAAAAACAAATTCCAATCAACGATAAACATAGAAGAAACTCCATCAAGGAAACTGAGTTTGTTGGACCAATCACACGTGCAAAATAAACAAAATGTATAATTTCAAATTTCATGCAAAACTTAACCTTGATGGGAGAGTAACAAGATGCAAAGTGCTAACTGGATATGTGTGTTATGTACAATTATCAAAATCGCCAGAAACAGGGGCAAGTTCTTTCTTCTCCTATCACCTACTACTACACATTCCACATCCATATCCAAAGGAAACTCAGAGCAAGTGCCACAGTTAGAAACACAAGATTAAAACAGGATCAGACGACGATCAACCTTAAAACTCAGGTCTTCAACAACCTAATTTACCTACCACGACATCCATCCCATAATAAGAAAGGGATAACAAAGGTATTAAAAAGTCAAAAAAGCTATCCCGTAAATCTGTCTCATCAAAAAAAGCTTAATAATCCTCACAGTTAGATTCTGCTAGATAAGATGAAAGCTTACTTTGAGACATTAGTCCCAAGCACTGGTGACCCCAGGTCCCATTCCTCCACCATAATTTCCGTAACCGCCACCACCACCACCTCCGTAATAATCATTTCCATTTCCACTCCTATGAGACGAGGAATCTCTCCTAAAATCACGACCACCAAAACGTCCACCACCATGCCTGCCTTTACCTCCTCCGTATGAAGGTCGACCTGCAAACCGAGTCAACCACTCAGGAACCTCCTGATTTGCTTCCTTCATCAACTCAGTTAGAGCCTTGGCCATTGACATGTTTTTCTCATTAAAGAATGCTGTGGCAAGCCCAGTCTTTCCAGCACGTCCAGTACGTCCTATACGGTGGACATAATCATCAATGTCATTTGGGAGGTCAAAGTTGATAACATGAGAAACGTGTGGAATATCAAGTCCACGAGCTGCCACATCTGTCGCAACTAAAATAGGTGTGTTTCCACTTTTAAACGATCTCAACGCAAACTCTCTTTCCTGAAGCAAGAAATTTGATTAAAGATGAAACAAGTTAGATAATATGGGCTGAGGATACAAAAAATCATGTAAAGCAACAATCACTTATCTCATTACCTGTTGCGTCCTGTCACCATGAATAGTAGTAGCAGGAAATTGATTAAGACACAACCAATGTTCCAATGAGTCAGCTCCCTTCTTCGTTTCCACAAATACTAAAGTAAGAGCTTGCTGCCAGAAACAACCATAAAAAAGATGTTCTTTGAGATGAACTGATAAACAAATAAATTGAAGGGACAAGTTTGAAGAAGTAACACCAGAATATTTTTGTAGCAAAACACTATCTTTTGTAATCATCAAACTATAAAATATTTGCAGGTCTTAAAACTCAAGGCTGCAAATTACTGAGACTTCAACATATGTGATAAGCTATACAAAAATAATCTGACACCCTCCAACAAACTTAACTATTTGAACTAGTAGTGAATTCACTCAAGGATCTAATCAACTACACTTGACAGAGCCGTGATTTAGTCATATACGGGATTAAGGGAAGTGAAATCAAAATGAGTTCACCAGACTGTCAAATTACCTTTCCTTGAATTCCGCTATCCCTCTGTGCATGAAGAAGATCCATCAAGTGGCTCCTCTTATCAGTCTCACGAACAAATTCAACTCTTTGAACGATTAGGCCGGTACTAGAACCAACCCTCCCAACTGCCAAAAAGATGTAATTTGAAAGAAAATCGGACGCCAGTCTCTGCATGTCAAGTAAAGAAATTTTGAGAATATGTACTCCTTGTAAAAAGATTTACCAGTCTTCAGAAAGTAAACAACATATGCCTCTCCAGTTACATTTAGAAATTAGCCTCACCAGATTTTAAGAAAATTACGGAACAACTACTCTACCAAATAGAGAAACATTCCTCTTTGCCAGCAACATTAGGCATTTTTACATGAACATGATTCCTAGTGCCCGTGATCAAAAAATAATTTTTCCTCTAATTCATTTTCCATTATTACCCCACTTCCCAAACCATCTATCTGCAAGCCAACCATTACCATAGAAGGCTTTCATAAGAATAAATTACAGTAAATGTTGATTGAAAAAACTTCAGCTCAAGGTTGCCTGCCACAGCAGACAACACAAGTTGTGATGTCATACCCAATGAAAGCTCTGAAGGAAAACATATCAAGGTTAAGCAAGTGAAGATAAAAGATGCAGGAAAAGGATCTAGGGCAAAGACCTGGATCTCTTTCGGGAAGGTGGCACTAAACAACATTGTCTGTCGTTCACCAGGTCGAGGCATATCTGTTTCTTCCACTATCTTCCTGATCTGAGGCTCAAAACCCATATCCAGCATTCTATCTGCCTCATCAAGAGCTAGATATCTTATCATTTTCAATGAAACTTTAGCTCTCTCTAGCAAATCAACCAATCTTCCAGGAGTTGCCACCAGTATATCAACTCCTCTCTCAAGTTCACGCAACTGCATATGAATATTAGAGAGATTCGGTCACAGTTACAAGCAGAAATAATTATTTCCAAAAGCAAGGGGTTCACGATATGACAGTGTTAAACATTAAAAGAGCGTTAAAGGGAATTAGTCAGAAGCATATTAAATGTAAATCAATTTTTGATAGCTAAAACAGAGAAACTAAAGAATCATTACTTTAGACTATCTAACATTTTTCTTAGTTAGGAATTTAAGAAGAAAAATACATCAAACATGGATGTAAATTTCAATAAGCAATAAAGCAAGTACCAAATGTAGACAAGAGAACATTTGAGTAAAATGCCTGAATAGCACTAGCATATGTAAGGTTCATACTATTCTGAAGGTGTGCAACATTAGTGCAATTTGTTCAGTTCTCGAATTATTCATTTTCCAAAGTATATTATTTCTCTGGTACATGATATTTGACAGTCAAATGTATGTTGATTGTTAACCAGCATATCAAGCATCTTACTACTTTTAGTTTTAAGAGTATTCATTTACACCATCAGGACAAAATTATGTATCAAAAGACAATGCATTAACCACCAAATAAAAATAAATACAAGAAGAAACTAGAGGAAGAACCTGCTGATGTATTGGCGCTCCTCCATAAGTAACGACCACTCTAACACCAGTTTGATAGGAGAACTTTCTAGCTTCCTCGTGTATCTGCAGATCAATTTTAACACAGGAATTAGATATTCTGACCCAGATGTTACTTGCGAAAAAGATAAAAAGTGTGAAACTAATGCACACAATATAACAGGCTCACTTGCACTGAGAGTTCTCTTGTTGGAGAGAGAATAAGTGCGAGTGGAAACACAGTTCGGGTTCCATGCGGTCTGTCTGCAATATGTCCTCTCATAATTCCACTGATAATGGGAAAGCAGAAAGCGGCAGTCTTGCCTGACCCTGTCTGAGCACAAGCCATCAAATCTCGTCCTGCCAGAGAAATGGGAATCGCATGTCGCTGAACAGGGGTTGGCTTCACATATTTACACCTCTTAATATTCAAATTTAGAGCATCACCCAAATCTATATCAGCAAACGTAGTCACTGGAGATGGTACATTTTGCCCACTCGTCTCCACCGCAATATCCTCATAAGCATCAAAGTTAATGCCTGTATTCTCCTGCTCGTTAAATGCAGGCTCTGTATCAGCATCCAGATCAGCTTTGCCAAAAGGATTGACCTCTCGCTCCCTACCACCCCAACCACCACGACTTGTGCCACCATATCCACGACGCCCATAATCAGGCCTAGAATCAGAACATTGCGACCCACCTGTGGGTCTACTATTCGCAAACCCATCATTACCTGATGGCAGGGCACTCACAGATGAAGCAGGTGGTCTGTTCCTAAGGTGCGGTGGAACATATGCTGACTTTAGTGCAGCAGTGCCAGCATTACCAGGAGGTCCAGTTGGTGCATTCTCAACAGCATCCGCCCATGAAGTCCCCATTTTCCAGCAAGCTCTTCAATAACTATCCACGAGAGTCTACCGATTTCTGATCTGAATATGTCAAAACTCTACACCTGAAACAAAATCAACCATACGAGCAATGAAATCCTGCATCCATCTCATTCCAGAGGATCTAAACAATAAAGAACAGTAAACCCTTACTCAAATCTTCATCTAGGAAATAGCAATGAATATTTAAAGGAATTATGACAAAATCAAGGCAGCTGGAAGTAAATGCAAACAAAAAATTCCGAAATTTTAGCAGACGGATATAAATGCGATTCAAATAGAATAAAAATAAGCAATCACTTAAAAAAGACAATCAGCTTGGCTTTCAAGCAAAACGAGAAAACAGATCAGCTCACATTCAGCAATTTCAGTTGCATCATCACAATGTGTGCGCATATACATACAATTCAAAGAAGTGTTTGTGTGTGTTTGCTCATTGACATTGAAAGAAAAGGAGAATACCCAGAAGAGGAGCAGAAAGACGGAATTTTGAAAAACCCTAACGAGCCAAACAGAGAAGAGAAAGCAGGCGACTAAAGCCAGGTAATCGGATTTCAGGAAATCTTTTGGACTTCATATATATAGAGAGAGAAAGTAGAGAGAGACGTGTGAATGAGTAATTGAGTATTACACGTTTCTTTTGCCTTTCAAATTTTACCACCACTCTCACTACTCACTAATCACTCCGTCTCTTTTCAGAATTCAATCGCTCTTCTTTGCTTCGGAGTGTTCTATTATCATCCTAATTATGTTTCAAATACAGTATATATCGTCCAAATTAGTAACGTTATTTTTCTTCATTTTTATTTTTCATTTTTTTACTATACGTATCTATATTTAATTGTCAAACTAAATTAGTGTCAATAGGTTATTTATCGTGTCTAAGCATTTCCCATCTACGGCCACCTACCCATAATATCTTTAGGGGGCGCATTAGGATATTATCATATTAGGAGTTAGTATTTTTTAAGGTCATGTTTATCAACAATCACCCTAATTATCCAATTATCTAATATTTTTAATATTGCTCTTTCTTCTACATTATCATTATTATATTCAACTCAACCATATTTATTTTTTTAGATAATTTATCAATAATCATCCAATCATTAAACCACAACATTATTTATGATTATTTATATTATTTTTATTTTAAATATAATTAATTGTATTAAAATTAAATTCGTAGAATAACAAAATGCATAAAATATCACAAATAAAAAAAAAATATGACAAATCAAGAACATAAATTACAATAATTGAAATGAGCAATCAATGCTTCAAACAAATGGCAAATATTACTATGAAAATATTGGTATCTATTTATGAAGAATTCGAAAAAACAAAAAAATTGATTATTTTTTTAGTTTTAAAAAAAGATAATATACAAAATTTATAATAATTTATCTTAATATTAAAAAAAATCGAGAACCAATAGATGCGTGACATTTGTCAGTTATTGAAAAGAAATTGGAGGTTGGGGTGGTATGTGGCAAGGCCACCATGGGACCGCCCCAGTTAATTTTTCCTTTTTTTTTCAATGTATTCGACCATATCAGTTGTTTAGGTGTCGATAATCACGATCTAAGGGGTGATCGCTTTTGGGTTGATGCAGTTAAAAATTCAAATCAAATTATAAAATCAAACATTACGATTTCAGTAAACCAAATTAAGTTGTATTAGTATCAAAATCATACCAATACAATTTAGTTTGCGATTTACACATATTTTTCATTTTCCTACTTAATAATTGTAAGGGGTGGTCTCCTGGCGCGCACAGTGAGTCCACCCCTAATTACTTAATTAATTAATGCTAATTACTTAATTAATTCTAATTAAAATTTATTAGTTTAGTTAATTCTAAATAAAATTAATTAGTTTAATAAACTTAATTATAAATTAATAAAATCTAATCGTGAATTAATAAACCCTAATTTTAAATTAATAAACCTTATTTGAAATTAATAAACCCTAATTGAAAACAATAAACCCCAATTTTGAATAATAAACCCTAATTATGAATTAATAAACCTAATTTTGAATTAATAAACTCTAATTATGAATTAATAAACCTTAATTATGAATTAAGAAATTCTAATTTTGAATTAAAATTATAATTCAAAATTAATAAATTTAATTATAAATTAATAAAATCTAATTATTCTTACTCATCATAATTAATATAGTATATAATTATTTTAACAAAAAACAAGGGTGAGCTCACGGTGAAGCGGAACTCACCCAAGTTTTTTCTAATTGTAAAACAAGTATCTAAGACTGTCATTATCGGTTCAATTCATGGAGGTCAGGTTGACCACCACCTAGGCATAAGTGAAAAATTGAAAATATGAAATGAGCAAATGAAGTGTTCGACCAACACATAAATGAGACCTCGGTCTCTCTCTTTCTCCTTATTTTAACCAATATGATAGAGACACTTTTCACCATTACATTGGTAGTTTAAATTTTATTTAAATATATAGATAAAATTATTATAACCTTTAAATAATATATAAATAAAAATATACCAAAATTTATTTTATTTTTTACCAAATTTGTTATGTTTTCACACACCTAAAAATTCCTTCATTATCTCTACACCCTTCTTTGTTTTTTCTATGAATCGAGACAATAATTATTTATATAATTTCCATTTTTTTGCAATAATAATAGTTTATTTTAATTTCCTTTTTGCAATCAATTAAATAGTAATTATTTAATAAAAAATTATATAAATGGTTTAGTAATTGGGTGGTCATTGACAAATCACCAAAAAATTGATGTGGTTGAATTGGGAGAAAAATGAGGTTTGAAGATAAGAGAGAAATCAATTAAATATAGAATATGTTTGATGGTTGGGGTGGTTGTTGATGAAAATAGTCTAATACCTTTGAAAATAGAAAAAAACATGATATCAATAAAGAATAAAACTAAAAAGGTCGGAACACGTGAAGAACAATTTCAAGACATGAATGAAATAAGTCGATGAATGATATGAGCGACAATTGGTCTAGGGATGTATAACGAGGGTGTAGGTATATGAGGGGAATATATTTTTCTCAAAACTTTTTCAGTTTTCATAACTTTAACAAGAGTATGACCGAGTCAAATCCTGAACTATTTTTTTTTTGGTAATTTAATACAGAAATTTTAAAGGCTGCGTCACGGTGGACTCGAACCCGAGACCTTTGACATCGGGCATTAACCACTCTACCACTAGGCCAACACACACACCAAATCCTGAACTATTTGATGATAAAAACTGTCAGTCAGCGAGATGCAGCTTCAAACTTAATGTATATGCGAATGTGGTGGAACAAAAGGGCTTTCTTGTTCAGACACTTAGAAACATTAGTACATTGAGTCCCTCGAACTTCTTCTGACTGCACCTTGTTGTGAATCCGGATAGCCTCGTCGTCGTCAATGCGCTCCCGGACAACACCTCCGTCGATCCCGGCAGCGGCTCAATGACTCGTTCCTGACAACTTTCTCGACACCTGCACACAACAAGGAAAGAAGCAACAAAGAAACAAGAAAAAAGAAAAATAGAGATAGGATTAAATAAACTCGGCTCAGGTACGGTTTCTCCGTCGTTGCAATACGCCTTCACGGTGTCCAAATAGGAGATCACAATCTCGTTGACACAGCAACAACCCACAACCCAAACCTCTAACCTCCAAAAGCTCTTCACAAAGAAGATACTACTACCTCACCAAGAATTCCACGAAGGAATTGATACCAAGAGGCTAAGAATGGAGTCTGACTAACAATACGTGAAAAAGCGCCTCACTTCTAATTGATATCTCGTATTGTTGTAACCCTTCAAACCTATTAACTTTTCGGCATCATGGGCGGTTATCGCCCATAACGCCATGCGTCTCGGCGCATTTGCTGGAACGCGAATAACTCACGGAGTGTGCGGCGCCTACGCCCGTCCGCGTTTCTCGGGCGTAACCGCCCGAAGGTCAGCCGCTCCGCGCTCGGCCACCGCCGCGCCGCCATGCCTCGACAACGGTCTCGGCATTTGCTACTTTCGGCCTCGGCATCACTCGGCCTCGGCATTGCTCGGTGCTCGCTTGGCATTGCTCGGCGCCTGCATTCGCTTCGCCGCGTCCTTGCGCGCATCGCCGGACATTTTGGTGCGGGCGCTCAACTCCGCACAATATTGCTTTCGCGCGCTCGGAATCGCCCCTCGGCGCTGCTCGCATTCGGACGCCGCAGCGTCTCGGCCGTCTCGCTCGGCGCCCGACTTGGCACGACGTATAGCTCTCGGCGCCAGCGCCGCCGCATCGCCGATGCGCTCGCCGACAGTCGACATTCGCGCGACGTGTGGTACTCGGCGCGGCGCCGGAATCACCGACACGCTGCCGACGAACCAACACTCGCATTGTTCGGCCGCATCGTCGGCGCGCGCTCGTTGATGTGCTTGCTCGGCTCGTCCGATGCATCCGCGCATCATCCGCTCGATGCCCGTTTCATCGACCAAGTCTCGTGTCGCCTACGGAATCGTCGAATCACCTTGGACCCGGATGACTCGACCCATCGTCTTTGAGATATACGGCGCCTCGGCATATCTCGGCGCCAGCAAGGGGTAACAAACCACCGCGCCAAAACTGACGACGTCCCGTCGTTCTTTGGGTAATCTCCTTCTTAGCTGCGCTCAGCCGTTCACTGCACCACGAGTTACGATCAATAGGATTAATGTCGGCAAGATCACCAACATTTCGACTCCACACGAGTTATTGACTCCACACAAGTCATTGCGACAAGGAACTCGATGCTTGCGTTACACTCCTTTTTAAATGCTTTGGGCGAGATCGACCACTCAGACCGCCGCATGCGGATCTCGCGACTTCACGAGCGACGGGCAGCTTTCATCCATCATCCATGCCTCCCACATGCGGCATTCGCCACCTGGCGCGAACCGAATTCGATCCCAGATCAAATCGAAGTCGTCCAGCGTCACTACCATCAATGAACAACGTCCTTTCCATGAACCGATTTGCATATCTACCTCGGTTACGCCTTGGATTAACCGCCTCCGACCGCAGACTTTGATTCGGCTCCATCGCGACACTTCCAAACCAGCGTCGGAATCACCGACTTCATATGAAGTTATCGTGGCACCGTATCCACCATGGCCATAACTTCCTTCCCATTCGGATGGTGGACCGACTCGAGAAAGTCGTGGCAAAAGAAGGCGGGGTGTTTCGTTTGCAGCGATCATCGCATGAAAGATTGCGAAAAAGGGGAAGTTGAATCGCTTTGTTCTAAAGCGAGCGGACGAGGATGCCGTTATTCCTCGGATGAGCCCGTTGCAATTATTGATTGCAATGCAGCGGGTCGGCACAAATCTGGCGGATTGATGTACGTGAGGATCGTGTTGAATGGGAAGGAAGTTATGGCCATGGTGGATACGGGTGCCACGCATAACTTCATTCGGTCGGGTGATTCGACGCTTGGTTTGGAAGTGTCGCCCGGATGGGAGCGAATCAAAGTACGGTGTCCAAATAGGAGATCACAATCTCGTTGACACAAAGACAACCCACAACCCAAACCCCTAACCTCCAAAAGCTCTCCACAAAGAAGATACTACTACCTCACCAAGAATTCCACGAAGGAATTGATACCAAGAGGCTAAGAATGGAGTCGATTAACAATACGAAAAAGCGACGCCTCACTTCTAATTGATATCTACGTATTGTTGTAACCCTTTCAAACCTATTAACACCTATTTATACAAATAAGGGGATGGAATGAGGCCCTTGTCGCGCCCTTGCAGAGTTCTTTCTCGTTCGACTCGGTCTTGCCCGTTATTGTAGTCAGCGAGACCATCGCGTATAGGTTTTAGGGGAATAATGGGCTTTGGGAATTAATGTGTGGGCCAACCAAGAATCATTACAATCTTCACCTTTGGCCCAACCGTGTTGCCGTGTGCATCGGAGAACAAACCGCACAATCATCCTCATTGAGCCCTGCGGCGGCGAGGGTGGCCGGGCGGTTGACTGCGAGCGGTTACGTCAGAAATGCGGGGCGTGGGCGAGTGGTGTCGCGCTTACCGGGAGTAAAATCACGAAGATAAAACAAGGGGACAGTTTGCCCGACGTAAAACCACAAAGGCTAAACATGGGAATTTTTTGTACAAACATAGTTTGTACGGATCACAAAGATCAAAGGGTAAACTAACCATGTTCATACCTGCAAAAAAGACACACAAAAAAAATACCCACAAAGCACAAAGATATCTAACACACAGTTAGAAGCTCACAAAGCAATCACAAAGCATGAAGGCAACTAATACATAATTAGAAGCTCACAAAGAAACATCACAAAGCATAAATGCAACTAATACATAATTAGAAGCTCACAAAGAAACATCAAAAAGCATAAAGACAACTAATACATAATTAGAAGCTCACAAAGAAACATCACAAAGCTAACTAACACAAAGCTAGTTGACCACAAAGCAATCATAAAGATTTATCACAAAGATAACTAGCACAAAGCTACTGAAGATCGTAAAGATCATCACAACTATCACAGAGACGGTATATCACAAAGATTTCTATCACGAAGGTAGCATATATCACACAGATCATAAATCACAAAGCATATCACAAAGTCACTAAGCCATCACGAAGACACGAAGTTGGCACAAAACCACCAAACCACAAAGCCACATAGAATGAACCACAAAGGTATGTTCAAAAAAAAAAAACAAGAAAAACGAGCATAAAGCAAGGGACGAAGCTCCACCTCAAAGAGAGCAACAATAGAGACCACAAGGAAACAAACTCCTAAGCTCATGCACCCTAAACTTAAAGCTCAACCACAGACTACACCTTAGAACAAATCACTTGTGGTTTCTTCATTAGTAACCACATTAGCCTGATCAACATGTTGATTTTTCTTAGGATAATCCTTGATATAGTGACCCGTTTCACCACAACCATAGCACTTCCTAGGTTTAAATCTAAGTTTTGACTTCCCCTTATCATGAAACATTTTTCCACCCCTAGCATGCATGACTTTATCCAGTTCTTGTGTACCGTTATCAAGTTTTAAATCTAATTCCTTATTTTTCAAAGCACTCACAACAGTGTCAAGCGTCACATTATCTCTACCATACTTAATAGCAGATTTAACATCACTGTAAGAATCAGGAATATCATTTAAAAGCGCAAACGAAGCATAATCATCAATATGTTTGTCGCCAGTCAATTTTATGTCTTGAACTAACTTAGTGAATTCATCCACATTTTCATTAACACCTTTAGACATGTCAAGTTTAAAACGGAAGAATCTTTCAATCAAAAACATTTTTGAAGGCAAAGACGTTTCAGTATACAATTCTTCAAGTTTTGACCGCAAATCTTTAGCAGAAGTCATCATTCCTACTTTTCTAAGAACACACTCAGATAAATTCAGGATAATAGCAGACAAAGCAAGACGATTCATTTGAAATTTCTTTTTCTCATCAACTTCATTATCATAAGAATCATCAATTACTTGATAAACACCTTGTTGAATTAAAATACATTCCATTTTCTGTTGCCAAAAACCAAAGTCCGTTTTACCATCAAAAGGTGCCAAACCATAATTTGCCAAAGAAGACATAACGACACACAATAAATCAAAAGAACAAATATATAAGCCTTAATGCAGCGGAATACAAATCAGAGTAGCAAATATTCTTAAGGCAAATAATATTTTCAATTTAATCACACAGGTAAACAAACGAGAGACACGTTGGTAAACAGAAGCAAAACCCAATCCTATACTGCGCCAATCATCAGTTTTCTAGAATTTTAAAATTGAGAGGTTTTAGCCGCTTTACCCGAGCGCGATCCTAAGACTAGGATCCCGACTTACCAACTACGACAAGGAAGAACCGTGGCTCTGATACCACTGTTGTGAATCCGGACAGCCTTGTCGTCGTCAATGCGCTCCCGGACAACACATCCGTCGATCCCGACAGCGGCTCAATGACTCGTTCCTAGCAACTTTCTCGACACCTGCACACAACAAGGAAAGAAGCAACAAAGAAACAAGAAAAAAGAAAAATAGAGATAGGATTGAATAAACTCGGCTCAGGTGCGGTTTCTCCGTCGTTGCAACACGCCTTCACGGTGTCCAAATAGGAGATCACAATCTCGTTGACACAGCAACAACCCACAACCCAAACCCCTAACCTCCAAAAGCTCTCCACAAAGAAGATACTACTACCTCACCAAGAATTCCACAAAGGAATTGATACCAAGAGGCTAAGAATGGAGTCTGACTAACAATACAGAAAAAGCGATGCATCACTTCTAATTGATATCTCTGTATTGCTGTAACCCTTTCAAACCTATTAACTTACCTATTTATACAAATAAGGGGATGGAATGAGGCGGTAGAAGGTGTATAGGTTTAGGGAATAATGGGCTTTGGGAATTAATGTGTGGGCCAACCAAGAATCATTACACACCTTAATCTAATTTGTGACGAGACTGCATCTGACATCAGATCATCTGAGTGAGTATCTTAGTCATTTATGTTTTTGATTTTTTTTATGCATGCAGTCTGATGATACAATGATCATCAGTTCTCCTAACTATTCAAGCTTCCTGAACTCTTTCATTAAACTCAGTCTTTTTACGACAAATCTTTCAACATTGAGTTCTTTCCTCCTAATGCTTTGATTTGGTTGGCTTCAAGCACATTACTTTTATTCCTTACTTCATCGACTCGTTATCACTGTTTCAGAGCTTGAGGCTTAGTTTGAGGGATTCAACTTATCAGAACTTCATTATACGGGGATGCTTTGGAATTTTCGAATTAGTTACTGCTGCGATGAATTAGCCGATAGCATATATTTCTTATTATACGGGCATGCTTTCGGAAGTAGTTTCGATGAATTGTGTGAACTTTTGGGCAATCCAGGTACCTGTTACACTACATTCTGGACTTATAGTGGAAGTAATGATGCCTTTGCAGAAGTAGTCGGTTTCACCTTGGTTTGTTTGATTGTGGGTCTCATTGGATTTGGTAAGTTGCAGTAGTTGCATATTACTTCTCGTTGTTGTTGTCCAACTCTCTTGGTTTTCATTGAGTTACCCAACTGATAGTTCTTATATTGCTAGCAAGGATCTACTCATCTACCTTGGAATGCACAGCTTGATAGACATTATTGGTGGTCTGGCTTTAGGATTGGGTATCCTGGCAATTTGGCTCTGTGTTTCCAAGTACATTGATACTTTCATAGTTTCAGGCCAAAATGGTAGGTCAGATCTCCTCCTCTACTTTTACTAGAACTGCATATCATTTATTTGTTTGACTTGGTGAGAATTAGATAATTTGATGGAAATAACAAACAAGCTTTTTGGTTCCGATTTGATTTAGCAGCTCTCTCAACTTCAACTCATTCATTATACATACTTTTTGGAATTAGGAGCACTATGATAGATATATATGCAAATCCCGACTTTGTTGACTGTCAGGGCATAGCATTATAGTTGGATTAGTAAAGGTAGCCCTTTCTTTCTTGAGGAAGGTGAAAATTAGAACTTGATTGCATGAAATATTGCAGAATATGATCACAATTAAGTGCTCACAGTCACATGTCTATAGTTTATCTTTTTCAGCCCTGTTTTCTTAGAACTTTGAAACTAAAGATATTATTTCTCTGCAGTCATATCATTCTGGGCTGCTCTGAACTTCTTGTTACACTTCGCTTACCCAACACCTGAATTTCAGACACCAAGTTATGAGTATCACACAGCATTCAATGGCGTTACTCTAGGAATTGTACGGGCAGATCTTCCTATCTTTGTTTTGAGTTTACTCATTTGTAATGCATGGTTCTCAACTTGTTAAATCATTTATTCCAGGTAATTGGAGAGCACCAAATACACGAGCAGTTTCATCATGAAGATGTTGCGCACCTATTCTCCATGCAGCTATCGGTTTCTGCTTTGGCCGGTAGAATAATCCCGACAATCCTTTCTGTCAAATTCTGTAGCAAGGCTCTGGCCAAATGGATTCTTCCCATTCTTGCGTATACAAAGGGAATCCCCATAATGTCAACGAGCTATCTACCTGTATTGAAAGGCGCTGCTGCTGATAAGAAGGCTGATAAAGTAAAGCAATCGGGTTATATACAGAAACTGTTGTTCTTCTCCAAGCAGACCTCATTCGACGTTGATTCTGGCATAAGGCTGCTTCAGTATGCTGGTCTTGCGTGGTCTGTTGCCGATCTCGATTCTCGTACCCTCTGTGTTCTCTCACCTAGGCTTGTGATGCTTAATTTGATTTTTGATGTGCTTAGAGCCATTTCGTATGTGCTTTATCGTGTAGCTGACTTATACAATTTTGTGGAGTAGTAAATATATTCAAGACAAGATAATTAGTCTTGTTATTCAGTTTGAGATTGTAATATAGTTCATCAGCTATAAAGAAAAATGCTATGAACAACTTATTTTTTGAGATATATGTGCTGATCAAAGCCATTAAAGGGTAGAATTAGACCAAATTGATTTTCGGAGGTGAAAAAAATAGGGAAATCCTGAAGAGCTGAAAATTGGAGCCTGATTCAAATTGATTCCATGTCCTGGATTTTTTTTTTCCAATAGTTATTTGATATACAAGAAATACAAAGTGTTTTGCACAAGCCAATTATTCCAAAATCTTATGAAATGTGTTTGCCCCAATTTGTGTATTTAACACTTTGTTAATTATATGCGAAATAAATAAATACAATTAATACATAAAATTTGTTTGATATATTATAGCCTGTAAATTATTGAACTTTCATCAAATTCTATTTTTACATATCAACTTTAAAATCTGTGAGATAATTACCAAACTTTTGGTTTGTTCTGATTTTATACACGAATGTGATTCCGGCCAAGACTAACGCTGAAAATGAAAATCTGATTTCATGAAATCGTTCGATGATTAAAACGATATCATTTTTATGAACCAAGATGACATCGTTTTGGGTTGAAATCACACTCGTTCAACGTTTCATGTTAATGTTAGTCTTGGCCGGAATCACACTCTTATGCAAAATCAGAATAAATCAAAATTTCGATAATTATCACACATATTTAAATATTGACATGTAAAACTAGAATTTAGTAAAAATTCAATAATTTATAAGCAAATAACCCTCTATTTAAATATCCTAGCGACGTGACATTGGAAGTGGTAAGGAAATTATCAACATTTCAAAGAATGACAGTTTATAGTTTTCCCGGAACTGGTCTTAGGCCTGATTACGTATGGTATGTCTATGTCATCTCTTCACGTACGGTTTTAATTATAAACTCGAAATAATACTTACTTTCTATTCACATACAAAATCTCAATTTACTACTTAGACTAAAAAAGTATAAAAATGCACATCAACGTGTAATGCAACTTGTTACAAAATGGTTCAGATTTTAACATACAATAAAATAAAATATGAAATGTATAACAGAAACAACTGGGGTCATCTATTCCACCTTTTAGTGTTCGAGTTACGTACCATTATTGAATTTTAATTAATTATATTTTTAGTTGAATTTATAATAAGTCATCATGGTTACGTTGACTATATCCAGTTAGATCTATATCTTTTTTAAAAACTTCTATATGTTAATAATAAGATAATTATAGAACTTCATTATAACTAAATCACAGGCCACGGTAGTGGAATTTATTTAATAACAATACTGACCAACCAACAGCAATTAAGATGAAATTCTACGAAGTCGCCGTGGTAATCCGATGAGTTTCCGGAGCAAAGAACTTCCGGAAATGGGCTTGGAAAAGGTCCATATCCGGCGGCGGAAGCGAGACCAACGCATTGATTCCATGAACGGTGGGAAAGACCCAACAGATATCTTTCCGGTGGCTAACGATGGGGCCGGAGTGCAGCGCCTTACCCCACGGGAACACCACCTCTTCGAATCCCAACCTCAGCCAAGAACTCACCATGTACTCTCCACACGGAAGCCCTTTGTTGATCTCCAGCCAATCGATGGCCGATTTAGCGTACTCGTCTGTCACCCTACCCGGCCCCTCCGATACCATCTTCACCAGCTCCGCGAACTCCATCCTCTCCACATCTTCGCACGTGGCCGACGCGTACGCCACCAGCAGCGCGTTGCCGCAGTAGGTCAGCGGCAGCGGCGGCTGCAGCCGCGGGCGGAGGTCGATCACGTTGAGCAGAGTCGAGACTCTCTCCTTTTCGTATTGGGACAAGGCCTTGCACTTCCACACGAGCGCCGCCACCACGCTCAAGCTGCTGATTCTGCTTGTTTCCGATTTCGCTTTTTCCTTCAAGAAGCTGACGTGGTTAGGGCTTATCTGGAAGACTCTGAACTCCAGTTCTTCTCTCTCGCAGTCGAACACCGGTGGGGCCGAGAGGGGGCCGAGGTCGGGCTTGAAGAACTCGGGATGGTCGAACATCGGTCGCGGCGGCGACCTAGCGGAGAGGAGGTGGCGGTCGAAGCAGGGGACCACGGCCAAGGGTTTGTCGTCGAAAGCTTGAGAAGCTAGGTTTTCGTTGAAACCCTTGGCGCTCATCCCATCCAACAAGATATGATTCACACACAATCCGATCGCCAAACCACCGCATTTAAAGGATGTGACCTAATTATTGCAGCAGCTAAACCAATTATAATATGTAAATTGACGAGAATTAAAGATGATTAGTAAATTAATTAATTACCTGAAGAATAAAGAGCGGCTGATCATGGTTATCGACGTTTTCCAATGTTTGGACAGCGAGCTGTCGGAATCCGAGGTTGGGGCAGACCAAGTTCCCTATCTGGTGGAGCGCGAAGTCGGAGGAGGCCACCACGAAGCCAACTCCGGCAGCGTTGCAGTCAATCTCGAGGCGGCCGGTATCGGGGTTGAGCTTCAGTCTCCCCGCCATATAGTCGTAGTGCACCAGAACTCTCTGCACTGCCAATCTAAGCCTGCCGGCAGCAAGCTGCGGTGGATAGTCGGGGTTGGCGGCGAAGAAGTAGACGGTGGGGATGTTGTAGTTAAGCATCTGATCTATGTTGGATAGGAAAAAGGATCTTTTGTTGGTTTGGCGCAGAGGGAAAACTAGGGTTGATTCTTGGAATGTCACCTTGAGGTCTTGCATGGCGGGATTGGGAGGGATAACTGCCATCTCTCTCTCTATTCTTTGTGTGTGTGTGTGTGTGTGTGCAAAGTGTAATGAACCTGTGCTGGAATTTATAGCACTTGGCTTGGGATCAATTATTATTGCATTCATTTAATCTCTGCAATTGGAATTTTCTAAAAAAAAACAGCTATCGTTAAATTGATTATACTCGAATATGTAACAGATTAGCCATGGTCGCATGAAAGAGATCATGCATGAGCATTGGAAGTATTTAATTAACCCGCAGTGATGAACAAAAAAGTCCATTGACTATAATGAGCACTAATTAATCTCTAATTAATCTGTGAAGACATTGGTCGTGTGCCCCGTAGTAACTACCTATTTCATTAATTTCTGTTGACAGAGTTTCAATAAACACTACTATTTCATTGTTAATGACAACCTGTTTTAGAAAAATCTTACATCCTATAGTTTCATACAACTAATTATCAAATTTCAAGAGTATTAAATAAGGTGTAAATAGGAAATATATCATAATTTTAATCTCTAATTATGAACTATGACACTTATTTTTAAATTTTTTTTGATAATATGACACTTAAAAGAGAGAATGGAGGGAGTATATGTCAATTTTAGAGTTGGGGCATATAGATACATGCATGTTTCTTTATTGGAATATAGGCTAGACTTTTTAGAACTCACGTTTAAAATACAAATATATAGAGTTTGCATTAGAATGAAAAGACTCGGGGCCATCAGATACAAACAATTTTATTTAAGTCGTCTCTATTGTAATTATTATGTGAAGACATTCATCCCCAGTAGTAGCTGTTACTTCTCATTATTGAAGAGTCACGCTCTCATACAAACAGATCAAACTGAGTTTTTTTATTTTTTTTTATCATGGGAACTCACATTTGCTATTTATACTTATTTTTTATTTCCTTTTCTTTCCTTTATCTTTTCCTATAATTTGTTTTATGTTGATAAAAGCTATTTCTTTTCTTTTCTATAATTTATTTTATATTGATAAAATAAAAGATATATACAAATAATAAAGTTTTATATGTGAATTAATATTACCAATCAAATTTCTAAAAGGATTATAATAAACTCATTATATTATATAAATTATTATTATTTTATAATTTTATTGTATTATCTTGTAAAATTAGGCCCCGAAAAAAAATTCGCTCACATCCTCCCCACATGACATTATTGAAAGTCACGCCTCATACAAACAGATCAAAATCGGGAACTCACATTTGCTATTTACGGTGCGTACTGTGTAAACCCCACATTCTTGTGAAATAGCTTGCTAACCACACATGACAAGTAACCCAAAAAATCGATCAAACTGAATTTACACACTAGTTAAAACCCTTTTGTTTTTCTTGATATCTGGTGATTGTTTGTCTCCATTTCATATGATTACATATTGAGCTTCCGATAGTCAAAGCTAATTTGGACTAAGTAAAACTTGAATCAATAAGAGATAGATATTGCAGCATAAAATGTAATGGAGACTCTAGCTGAACAATTTTTTATTTGGCATAAATACATAATCCCACGAAGGATGAGATGCCTTATTTTTAACTTGCATTTAAGATGCAAAAACTATCAGTTTGAATTAATCTGAATTAAAATAATTGGCGCTAGTTAAGTATCTCTGATCATTATATATTTAAAATCCATTAAGTCGTCTCTTCTGACTGTTGGGCTTATTTTAATCGATTCCTAGCGTATAAATACACAAATTTTGAGCTCATTTTGGTTTTTCTTACGAACTTTAAAAATTGTCATAAAATATATAAACTTAATCATTTTAGTAATTTTACCACGATTTCAAATTCATGCCAAATTCTATCTGACTTGGGATCTCGGAAATTTACTATAGACAAAAGAGTTAGTGATATGAAGAACATCGTAGAGAGAGAACATAAAACATATATGTTCCATCAAAATAAATCAGATTTTTTAATTTCTATGATTCATCGCGTCAACCCTCATTATAAAAATCATGTCTTCTCGTTTGTTTCATCGTCCGGTTCTAGTTGGGATCAAAACAATCGATATCCTCTCTCTACGATGTCGTTTATATCCCTGATCGTTTTGTCTATGACAAATTTTCCATATGTCAAGTCAATTTTTTTGATTTGGTTTGAATTTGAAATTATGGTAAAATCGCTAAAGTAATTAAGTTTGTGTATTTTGTGATGATTTTTAAAGTTCGTGGAAAAAATCAAAATGGACTTTATACACCAACAACCCTATTTTAATTTATAATAAATTCAAAATTTAACTCTAACAGTTTATCAACCTATTATAGTAGCGCTCGAAAAACGAAAAGAAGAAAAAGACCTGTTACAGAGTAGTTTTACACATTTAAAATCCTTTAAATCAAGTCCTCTCCTCATATCTCCTAGCTATTTCTATTTTGTAGTTTCAGTAAATGTTTACTTTGCTTCTCTCTCGTTATATAATCAAATGAATGCCAAAATTTGGTTTAGTGATTGAGATATTATTAGTAAATGATGGTTGAATCATCACAGGTTCACCATAGACTTCAAATGTGGTTCACAAATTTTGTAATATATGCATAATGTTGTCATTGACCATTTGTTGCTAAATTAATGTTATATTAGCATCTAATCCATTTTCTTCCATTTTTTCTCTATGTTTTTTGTTTTGTTTGACCTAGATAGTATATATATAAAGCATTATCCAGAAAAATAAATTAAATAATTGTTTAGGTGGATAATATATAATCAGTTTGTTGGATGTGAAACGATTTTAAAGAAAACGAAAGCATGTGTATTCACATGACAACATATATTAATGTACCATATAACTTTGTGGCACGACCTTAATAGGTTCAACAACATTTTGATGTGACTCATGTATAGTCAACTAAATAATGTAAATAAAAAAACTGAATAATGTAAATAGTCGAGTAGATCTGAATATTTGTATTTATCTAATAGGTTGTTTTATCAAAATATTAAATCCTAAGTGTGAAAGCAAAAGTCAATTAACACGGGAACACGTTAGGGCAGTTTACCTACATAATTTAAGCGGTGTAATAATTTGATGATGAATGAGAAAGATTAGGCAAATACATTGTATTCCACTAGATCAATTAGTCATTTATATCTCACTACATTAATAAATTTATTTGTATTTCTGACGATAACTTGATGGGCTTTATTAATCAAATCTTAACCACGCTTTGTTTTACTAACGGCTCCATCAAAGCAATGACAACTGCATTGAATCATTCAGAAAAATAATTAATTGAAATTGCTTACGTGAAAATGAAAATAAAAATTAATCATGACTTGTATTTGTAATTTGTATCTACATTCTTGGATCTCTTGTTTTTTTATTTTGATTCACTTGAAAAAACCCAAAAGAGTGGGTGGCACTATTGGGCCGATAAGCTGGCCCACTGGATAATCTTTTTCTATTCTCTCCCTATTCCTACAAATTTTCAAGAATCCGTCTTTGCCTTTTGGGCTTTATGGCTAGGATGAGAAAAACAGTAGAATGTGATTAGTAATATTCGATGAATATTTTAATGTGAATGTTATGTTGTATTGGTTGGTGAAATGGAAATAAGAAAAATGTATTACAGTAAGACTTTTGCACAAAAGATTTATTGAAAGTGCTACTTATTGTTGGAGCTACAGAATTTAGGGCAGGACAGGAAAAAACAAACCAAGAAGAAAAACTAGAGAGAGAGAGGGAGGGAGTGTGCTGTGTGTGCGTGTGTTTAAAATAAAAGGTTTAAATAACAAATCCACCATTGACGCGAATGACTTGACCATTAACCCATTCACCAGCATCGCTAACCAGAAACCCAATAATCTGAGCAATATCATTGGGCTGCCCTAATCGGCCCATTGGACAGACGTCCACCAATCTCTGCACCGTCTCATCACTCTTACCCGCGAAAAACAGCTCCGTCGCCACCGGCCCCGGCGCCACGCAGTTCACCGTTATCCCACTTCCTTTCAATTCCTTCGCGGCTATCTTCCCCATCATCTCCACCGCCGCCTTCGACGCCGTATACGCCGCATACCCCGGCAACGCCGCCCCTACCACGGAGGTCGAGATCAGGATTATCCTCCCGCCGCCGCCCCGCGCCAGCCTGTTCGCCGCCTCGCGGCAGGTCAGGAACGCGCCCCTGGCGTTCACGTTGAATATCGCGTCCCAATCTTCGACCGTTGTGTCGGCTAGGGCTGGATACTTGGGATCCATAATTCCGGCGCAGTTTACGAGGATGTGAGCCGGAGTTTTGAATTCCTGCTCCGCTCGATCGAAGAGCAATCTGACGTCTTCCGGATTAGACACGTCGGCCTTGACGGCGACGGCGATTGGAGGAGCGTCGGTGGCTTTGCTGTTGAGCTCGGAAGCCAGGAGATCGGCTTGGGTTGAGCTGGAAGTGTAGTTGATGACTAGCTTAGCGCCGATTGATTGAAGGTGGATGGCAATTGCGCGGCCGATTCCGCGCGAAGCTCCGGTTACTATTGCTACGCGGCCGTGGAGATCTGCGGAGGCGGTGGTTGTTGCCATTGATGCAATCGAGAGATATGAATAATTGCTAGTTTTTGAAGGTCAAGACAAACACAGTCGCAGCACCAAGCACTAGTAGAAGTTATATATATAAGAAAAATTTCAACTGGTTTGACCATAAGAACTCATTTTTAAGTAATATAATTATTGAGTGCAGCATGTCCTCAAATGAAGATAGTCTTGCTAAGATTAGAAAAATATGTAAGCTGAGGTAAGCGAATACGTTGCATACTAAACATAGAATCATGCCTTCTCACTCTTCTTTGGCATCAATCTATTAACTTGCTAATGTAATTAAATTGTTTGATATCAGCTTCAGAAAATGGAAAAAATCTATTAATCTCTAGAATGGTTAAACAAGAAGTTGTAGATAGTGATGAGAGTAAAAAATTAGGGGAAATATACATCCTCAACTAGAGTCTAGACTTGCAAAAGATGTTTACATATCTCAAAAACAAAAAATACAGAGAAATTTGATGAAAAATTAGTTGTTATCGATGTAGAGGTGATCTCTAGTCAAGACTCTGTTGAGGATAGTCTTTGTGCATCTCTTGGGGAGGAATGAAGGTGTCGAAGGAAAGGCCGGGACATTGAAAGCAAGATCTTCAATGGTATAAGTCTCTTCCATCCTGGTAACCCCATGCCCGGCTCTAAGGTTGTCTCCAAACCTTGTGATGACGACGCTGGATTGGCCAGAATGGGCGATCATCATCCCCTCCACAGCGCGATAGTCCTCCACTTTAGTGCACATGGTGGTTTCCCAGTATGTGGGGTGAGAGCCAGGGTCTGGATTCTGGTTAGGTATGAGTCTTCCAAGAAGACGAGGAGGCCGCTCCTCTGGCTGAAGTAGCCCACGCTCACATGCTTGATCATCTCAGCAGTGGTGTCGCTCCGCTCAGCCAGATCACTGTGCTCTGCCAACACTTTGAGCACGAAGCAGTCGACACCGGAAATGTGCTTCTCCCCCATGTACTGAGCGGACGAGAACACCCTTGATATGGCAACTGGATCCAGCCCCTGAATAAGGGTTTAATTGAAGAAGTTACGATTGGTGCAGGAGGTAAGAGAATAGGTAAATACTGTCCAAAAAAGGGGACTATTCTCATTGTTTCTATTACCTAACTATACCACCAAAGAGCTAGACCACAGTTGAAGTAATAATTTATCATTGTACACCAGACTTTTAAAACTAGAAATCTTGCCAGCAATGACAGAGAAAGATCGTCTGACTTGCCTGTAGAGCACGTCGGAGGGGGCGGACGCCGCCTTTGGCGGCGTGAGCACCGAGCCACGGGGTGTGCCGCCAAGCCAGATTGCCATCGCTACCAGCGACAACCTTGTGGCCGCCCACAACTAGCTCGATCAGCCATTTATTAGGCACCATTTGCCATATGATGAAGCAGCCCTTTTGGGTAACTCCAGCAGAGGCAGTGTCATTCACCATGGCCATCGCCACTTTCCCGGTTGCGTACATATTCTTGACCGCCCCCTCCAGCCTCCGGCAGCCGGTTGCAGCAGTGAAGTGGTGGATTATGTATTGAGCCGAGGAAGACACCTAAGTAAGCCATGAATTTGAGTAGGTAGCCCTTTCTTTTTGTGATATGATGTGGTTAAAACAGATGAAATGGGAGTCGCGAAGTAACATGCTAGTTAAGAGCGGGTTCCTAATCCTAATCTTGTAGCATAGATGAAGAAATTAGTTAAGTAAAAGTAAAAGCAGGATATTGAGAGAGAAAGAAGAAGAAGACTGACTTGAGAAATGGGGAGTAGGGAGTGGACTGAAACGGGAAAGAGGGGGCAGCCCAGAACGCTCAAGAGAATCTTGAGATTAGATTTCATGTGGAAAAGCTGAGGGAAATGGTTTCTGAGCCAGTTTGTCCATGTTAGAGCTTTCTTGCTGCAGCTTTCTTCGTTTGAGAGCTCCTCTGATACAGGAGCCAGACTCAGACGATTCATCTCATTTGCTATTTGATTCTGGTCTTGTGGGGAGTCTGTTGAAGACTTCTTAAAGGCTACACCTGGACCGAGATTTCGCCTTTTGCACTCACCGCGTGCACTTGATGCGTGTGTCGGGACAACGCATTACTCTCTACTTGTAAATTGTAATACCAGCAGCAACCAGTGCACAACTAAGTTTAGTTTATTAAACACACACTGTGGGTGGTGTGAAACTCTCTAGATTACTCGTGGTTTCGAATTTTTGTATCAGGGGTTCTGGGAGCTTCATGTAGTTAAGGTGTCAACGTATTCTTAAATGTCCAACCTAAAAATGTGTTTAAATTCACTCGAAGATAGATACTCGAGGAAAAGTAGTTAGCAAACTGGGATATTTTAGATTATTTCATTGCGAAAAAGAATCATTCTCTGGATGGAGTGTGCAAGACTGAGGAGGATTAACAGCAAAAAAGAAAAAAGAGTTTCCTTTTTATGTTTCTCATTTGTAGCACAAGACTGCAATGATTATCCTCTCAACCCCATTATTAACCTTTCTGATCTGAATCTCACCTCAAACTTTAGTTATAATTACTCAAACAAGCAGCAGGTATATTTATAAAAATAAACAGCTAGCAATGTTATAAAGAAGTGGATTTAAAATAATAAATGGCTTTTAAGAGATTGTTGCAGTGACATTTATTATTGAGAAGGAAATTGGAAAGGCGCGTGGTATGATTTGATTTAGAGTTAACGGTATGGGTGTGTAGATGCGAATGTGTTGTTATATTGGTTGGAATTGTTTTTGTAAAGAGAGCTTTTAAGGGAGGCAAGGCAAGGGCAGCCATTGCGTCTCTTTCTATTTTCAACACCTCAAACATATTTAGTAATTAGTGTATAACCCTATGTCAATTTCGACGGGAATCTATTGATTTTAAGGAATGTCGAAACATAGAAAATATATTAAAAAAATAACATAAGGATGGTGTTTTTCTTCAATTTCTTTCCACTTCCTTTATATGAAAAGTAATTAATTGAAATTAAACTATACATATATTTAAAAGGATAATAATAATAAAAGATTCCTTTAAAATATAGAAACTGAGACTAATTTAAGTAAGAGATTTCTATAAAATATAAAAAAGATTAGAAATTAATATCAAAGCATAATTTGAAATTATACAATCTATGAAATCTGTTTAGAATTTATATATCGTATTGGTCTCGTATAGTAGTACCCGGTAATTAGTTACCCCAATTAAAAAGTAATTTTACTACTCATTCTCATCTCAAACTCATATAGTAATACTCTTAATTGCCATAATCTATTTAAATTTATAAATTTAACTCGTTGTAATAATTAGTTATGTGTCTCAACAAAATCTAAACAAAACAACATAAATAAACAGTATAAATAGCAAAATATTCAAAAAAAAAAAATTTCAAATAGGCATACCAGTTAACTTTTAGACCTGTTTAGAATTCATATATATGTATCTATTCTAAACTCGTTTTTCTAAAAAATATGTAATAATTAGTATCTATCTATTCGTCTAAAACTGAATATCTTAAAATAAGGTTTAATAATAAATTATATAAATAAAAGATTTAATTCAAAGTATAAATTCAAAATTATGCGATTTATGGAATCCGATTATCTATCACAAACTTTATTATTTGAAGCATTGTCTTTCATAGTTTCTTACACACACGTTTTGCAAATCTTTAATTGTATCACTTGTGCTTCTTGAAAATATTTTGTATTACTTATACACTATAAATTCAGTCACGATTATCAATTAAATGTCTGTATAGTTTCTCAAAGCTCAAACTTTATTTTGCTCGTATTGTAGCAGATACTATATAGCTAATGAAATAAACAAAGATTAAATATCTACCTAATCGATTTGATCATATAATATTTGTTGCTATTATTGCAATATAATTAAATAAGTTCAAACATGGAAATTCATAGTCGACTACAAATTTTGATCTTAGTAAATCAAACTAAAACTATATTGAGATAAAGTAAATATATACTTGCAATGTTTTTATTCAGAAATAATGATTGCAAATTTTCTAAAGCTTATGTCCAGAGATAAGATTTAAACTAATGATCATATATCTAATGATTAAATCATGAATTCCGTAGTAATTATACACCAATAATCTTATAATTGAATTTGATTCGACTTCTCATCAACGACTAAACTAAATTTGATTCAGAAAAACCTGATAATCCTTGCAAGTAGAAGATAGAGACGTAGTGGTAGATAGTATTGTAATCTCATCATCTCTATTGATAGATTGCATCAAGATCTATTGATCTAGCATGATATATTTACGATATATACACACATTATAGAGTAACCACAAAGTAAGAATAGATAAGAATGTAAACAGATTAAATTTCTTAAGAGCTAATCTTTGTAATTTGGGGGACTTCTTTAAGTAATTTGGTGGGCTTGGTCTAGTAAATCTCGGCACTGATACATCTGACGCCCCATTCTTGCCTTTTGGGCATTCAATGTAGGCATGGACAGATGCTTAGAGGCGAAGGACGTCGCCAGAACATGTAGAGGTGAAGAGTTGCAACTTAACATGCACATCTGAAAATTTCATATATCCTAATAAAATTAGAAGAGATGTACAATGAGTCTCACCATTGCTCTTCTGGTACCTATGCAATAACATCCTCAAGTTTCCATCTATAATATCATCTCTCGAATTAGTTAAGCCACCTTCTATTCCAAAAATGTTATTTAATTGAGAGTAATAATTAAAGAATAATTCATGTTATAAATAAAACAAAAGACAACATTAAAATGACACAGTTTAATCTATCCTCAATGTACATTTACTAAGGCGGTGAGACTAAGACAAAATTCAGAATCTACAATGTTATCATCACGCATTTGCTAGACTGCATCAAGATCTGTTGATTTAGTATGATACTTCTATCAAACCATCAAGATTTCATGTGTAAAACTAAAAAGATAAACAACAAAACATATATAATGCAAGTATATCTATTGAGGACTAATTCCACGCTTCCTTAAACCTCATATAAACTCAAGCTCAAATTTTATTTGAAGAAAACAATGAGAAAACAAACATCATCAAACAACCAAATTACATAATATCCAATTTTAAGCCTAGCCTCGAAGCATCAAGGCTTAAATATCCGGCCTAATACAATTATGATGCTAATTTTGTCGTCTTCTTCGTCGATACTGCTGCTTACTTCCTTCATTCTTTGCACTTTTTGTGTGGATCATAAACCTGTCAAATCGGTGATGAAATACATAAAATAAAGTGAATGATTTGTTGATAGAATTAAAACTAAAAAGATAAACAACAAAACATATATAATGCAAGTCTATCTATTAAGGACTAATTCCACGCTTCCTTAAACCTCATATAAACTCAACCTCAAATTTTATTTGAAGAAAACAATGAGAAAGCAAACATCATCAAACAACCAAATTACATATATCCAATTTTAAGCCTAGCCTCAAAGCATCAAGGCTTAAATATCTTGCCTAATACAATTATGATGCTAATTTTGTCGTCTTCTTCGTCGATACTGCTGCTTACTTCCTTCATTCTTTGCACTTTTTGTGTGGATCATAAACCTGTCCAATCGGTGATAAAATACATAAAATAAAGTGAATGATTTGTTGATAGAATTAAAAGATGAATTGAGATTTGGTGTTTAAGTTATCCCGTAATTGCGGTCATAATTGATTATGTAATGGACAAGTAATTGAAAAAATGACGAATAATGGTAAATATATGAATAAATGCTTTGGATGATTCTTCTATGGTGATTCTTCTATATATATAAGGTAATCTCTTAATTTATGCTCTCAATTTTTCGCAAATGATATTCCCAAAATTTTCATCCATAATTAGATTGGTATATAAAGGTAGATTTGTGGAATTTAGAAAATTTAGAATAAAGATTCCTTAAAATTTCACATAGGATTAAGGATCAATGTGGTGTCTTCAATGTGTAATAGAATATATAATTAATAGATGTCAACATATAGTATATTATACTACGACGAACCAATAACAAATCAAAATTGTGACAGCCTAAAACCATAATATTTCTAAATAATTTGGATAAGTCCATACCAAAATTATTGCGTAAGATTCAAATTCTTCTTGATCGTCTATTAGAACTTGGTAATCAAATCGGGCCACATAGTCTCCAACTTTTAATTTCATCAAATAGGGATTACATTCGGCTGAGGTGAGCTTTTGAGCTCATCAATTTCCGAAGTATGTAAAACTAATCTAATCATAGCCGATTTTTCATCTTAATAAGAGGCTTCCTTCTTGAAATATAAATTTCATCCATAATTAGATTGGTATATGAAGGTAGATTTGTGGAATTTAGAAAATTTAGAATAAAAATTCCTTAAAATTCCACATAGGATTAAGGATCAATGTGGTGTCTTCAATGTGTAATGAAATATATAATTAATAGATTATGTTCTTTCTGGTATGTTTGGTACAAACATCGCACTATTTATGTGTCTGTAATCTGTATATAGATATGATATCAGGTAGAGTTCTGCCTTCTGTATATAGTAATCAAAAAGGGGTGGTCTCCTCTCCATCCGCCCACAATGAGATAACTTAATTAACTTTTTAATTAATTAATTAATAATTATTAAATTAATTTTAATTAAAATTAATTAATTTAATAAACTTTAATTGTAAATTAATAAATTATAATTATAAATTAATAAATAATAATTTTGAATTAATAAACTCTAATCGTGAATTAATAAATCTTAATTTTGAATTAATAAAGTCTAATTGGAATTAATAAATCTTAATTTTTAATTAATAAATCCTAATTGAAATTAATAAACCCTAATTTTGAATAATAAACCCTAATTTTGAATTAATAAACCCTAATTATGAATTAATAAACTCTAACTTAAATAATAAACCCTAATTTTGAATTAATAAACTCTAATTGTGAATTAATAAACTCTAACTTAAATAATAAACCCTAATTATGAATTAATAAACCTTACTTGTGAATTAATAAACCATAATATGAATTAATAAATTCTAATTTTGAATTAAAAATTATAATTAAAATTTAATTATAAATTAATAAAATCTAATTATCATTACTCACTATAATTAATATATAATTACTTAACAAAAAATAAGGGTGAGCTCAACCATTAGACGAAGCTCACCCAAGTTTTTGTCAATAAAAATGACTATGCACTATCTTTTTTTTGGCCCAAAATGATGCAGTATTCATCTTTGACTGAATGAATGATTATGATTGATTTTCAGTAGATATATTTTTAGTTATTATGGGGTGAATGTTTCCATTTAATCCCCCTCTCTCTCTATAATAATTAAAATTAGAACTATTTTCACCCAATAGTAACTAAAATTAATCTTAACATGGAAATGGATAAGATTATTTTTTATTTGATTCAATTATGGGGTGAATGAATGACTATGCACAAACTCATTTTAAAAATTGATGGATTTATCGTAGATTTTCATAATTGAATCAAATAAAAATTCATCTTAATATATAAAATAAGAACTATTTTCATTCATTAGATCATGGAGATCTATAGTGAATTTATCAATTTTCAAAATGAGTTCGTTGTCTTGCGTTTGAGTGCCACGGGAGACAAAAATTCAATTAATATGAATTCATCAAATTTCACAACGAATTCATAATTCTATAATAGTTAGGGGTGCTAAAACGGGCATCGGTTTTCGGTTAACCGAGAACCGAAATCGAAAAAGTCGATTATGGGTTAATCGATAACCGATTTTTTCGGTTTCGGTTACTCACTTCAAGTGAACTTCGGTTATCGGGTATAAACGATTAACCGACAGTTATACCCGATTAACCGAAATTAATTAATTAATTAATTTATTTATTTATTTAATTATTAAGTAAAAATTATTTAATTTAATATTATAATTTCTGTAATATTTGAAATAATCTCGGTTATTTTCGATTATTTTTTGTATTTTGTATATATTTTTTAATTTTAATTTCGGTTAACCGCTATCGAACCGACTAACCTAATCGGTTAATCGGTTAACCGATTGGTATCGGTTTCGGTTAGCTATTTCGGTTGATTTCGGTTTCGGTTAACCGAATCTCACCCCTAATAATAGTTCATAGTTTATATTGTAAGAGAGGTTTGTTGTCACGCCGCAATTCCCGAGGGAAGGCACGGATGCCGGGGTATGACTAGGGGTTGGAAATAAGAAGCGAGAAAGAAAAGGGGAAACCATATATACATATATGAGGTTCACTTATATGCCAAAAATTTGGGCAACATCTCCTCTATAAAAGGATAAATCCAAAAAGAAACAGAAACTGAAAATAAGCAAACAAACACATCTTTACAATATTGGTGTCGGAAAGCTCGGCACGCCACGTTGGTCGTATACAACCGACTACAATCACGGGGGCTGAACAGCCGGACAACCAATAACAACAATTGGGGTAGGAGCATCCTACTACACCTCAAGTCGAAAATGATGGGGTATCGAAGCCTAGCTTGCGAAAGAAGTTGGCCGACCAGCTCGCTCATGTGGTCGTTACTGTCTCGACTACTACATGAGGGCTTTGGCCAAGCGTCCAAGAGGGGCCGACTACTCGCACTCTCCATCAAAAGCAATAAGGAAACGGTACAGAAATCACAGCGTAACCAACTGAACTTAAAATACTTCAAATATAATAGTCATAGAACTCATCTGAGTTTCTAGACGATAGCCACAAAACATACACACTTAAAGCGTCCAGCGGAACGTAACATACTTAAAACAAAAATAGAGAACAACCAACCCGCATCAGCTGCTCATCACGTCCGCCCGTTTATTAACCTGAAATCATTTGAAAAGATTTTTGGGCTGAGTACTAGCGCACTCAGTGGGTCATGCATTTTCGCAAACAGTTCATGTAAACAAAACGAAGAAAGTCCATGTCATACGGTAAACATAGTAGGTTTTAAAACATAAATCCACTTCCATGAAACCAAAAACCTTTTACTTGGGGCCCATTAGCGCATTCCATTGTTACTCTAAGCTAAGATCTCCGGACGAACCACACTTCGAGATCACATTAACATAACCCGGTGAGACTCGGGACGAACCACACTTTGAGATCAATCACCGGGCCGGCAACGGGCGTAACCCGAAGCCACGTCATATGTTGATGCGCCTGAGATCAATCCACGGCGAGACGGACTCGTGTACACAACCCTTAGTAAGTGTGTTAGACCCACTAAGAGCCACAATTGCTTTACTGAGAGCATTAAGCGAGATAGAGGCGCGCAAAATATTTTCATGGACATTCACATTTTCTTTTGAAATATCAGAGCTTAATAACTCAAGATATGTACTCAAAATATAACCCACCCATACCGACGAAAACGTCTACCGGGAGAGATCAACAGATCCAACAACTATACCGATCATGCTGGCAAGTACCTGGTAACAATACGGAACAACTTTTGGAGTCACATTCCATGAAGCAAGACAACAATGTGATCAAAATGGAGATAGAAGCAAAATGGGGGTTTTCGACTTTCCGAACCCATATTTGGCAACATCCGGGTTTTCAAATCAACTTGATGCAGAAGGTAAAAATGTTCAGGGCATTGAAATCTATGAAGGGGTACCTTAAAAACATGCATGCGTGAAAGTCGATACAAAACTTAGCGGCGAAGAAGCTTCAAAACTTGATGCTTATCCTCAGATCTAGGATAAACTATCCAAAACCTATGCATGAAAATGGAAACATAAGCAATATGCAATTTTAGGAACATAGAATGACAAGCCATGTCGAAAATGGATAACCCGGACACGTACTTCCTTTAGAAACTCAAAACGACGAAAAATATCCCGGTATGTAAAAACACGAAAAACAAGAAAACAGAATCGGTATTTTAGTAGAACACATAGCCCGAAACTCAAAACCTAAAGGGCCCATAGCCAAAAAGTGGCCCGTCGGCCACCAAATCGGCGGTTTTGGCCGGCCTCCGACCGTTTCCTCGCATCGTCCCTTTAGAGACCCGAGTTTTACGCTATGCTATCTATGAAAAGACGGAATCAAAATAAGAAAAGGATAAAATTTAAAAACGAAGGCCCTGGGGGAGGCTGGTCGGCTGCGGTAGGCCGACAACAACGTAATGGCGCCGCCGCCGAGCCCTCCCGGCTCGATCCCCACTCATCCAGCACTTCCGCAGCGTACCTGGAGCTGCTCGGCTCTTCCGTAAACACAGAGAGACGCTTGAAATGAACGTTTGAAAATGAAGGCCCTAGGCCCCTATTTATAGATTTTCAGAAGCTCGCTTGCGCAAGCGCATGCGCAACGCTAACGCAATTAAGAGTGTGCTTGTGCAATCGCTGACACAAGCGTTAGCCGAAAAACACTTTAAAAATCATAACTTGATCGTTTGAAATCCGTTTTCAAAAATTTAAGAGCCTACAGGCTCGCATTTAAAAATCCTTCACAATGACTATTCATTTGTAAATTTTGGAAATCGTGTGAATATAATGCATATGAAAAAACGGATTTAATATGGACGTCAGATCCCGTTCTAGGTAGGGGTGTAATCGAACCGAGTCGAGTCGAACACCATCGTGCTCAAGCTTGGTTTGTTTAGTATCGAGCCGAGTCTCGAACTTTATTTATCGAATATTTCGAGCTCACGAGCTTATTCGAGCTTTAGTCGAACCTAATAAACTTTCCAAATTTAGATATATGTTTAGAATATTAATTTTTATATTAAAAATAAATTATTTTATCCACAATAACATAATATATTTATTGATTTTTTATAACAAATAAAAGTAGTTAAAAGATTTAACACAATAATTACTAATTATAGAAAGAAAATAATTGTATCTAATTAATAATTTTATATTTTTTAGCTAAATCAGTTAACGAACTTATTCACGAGCTAACGAGCCGAATACTGCCATGCTCAAGCTTGATTTGTTTAGCTAACGAGCTTCACTAAACAAACTCGAACGAACTTTTAACGAGTCGAGCTCCGAATAGCTCACGAATAGCTTGGCTCATTTACAACCCTAGTTCTAGGTCCAAACAAAGTCCAACTTTTTTCAAACTTCACCGAAAAATCTAACGAATATTTTAATAATATTCTATGAAGAAACGGGTCGTTACATTTGTACAAGAATCGATCCCTATCATTTCACTGATATATGTAAATTTATTTCCCTACACATCGAGGGACATAGCTATATTGGAGCTTGAGGGATCCATGGGCCCCCTAGATTTTTTTAAAATTATTACTACTATATATGTGTCTTTAAAGTTACAAAACTTATGGTAGTGCAGTTGGTTAAGTTTTTCATTTCACAAATGAGAGAGGCGGTTCGAACCCCTTCTCTAGTATTCTCTTTTTCTTTTTTTCTCATCCTTTTTTTTCTCTCTCCTTATTTCCTTTTTCTTTTTATAATTTATTTTATGTTGATTAAATAAAAATATATATGTAAATAATAAAATTTTATGGGGGACATGAATTTCATAACAAAACAATGAGCTCTAAGGGTAACAAACAATAAAATTTGTTTTTTATCATAACTGTTAGAATTTAAAATTTATAAATACCAAACATATTACTTTTTTTTCCTACTTTTGTAAGTTTATATATTTCATTTCCATCCTATGATTGAATTAATTTAGATTTCATTGTTGATTTGTAATGGTACAAGAAAATCAAGATTTGAGTTACATAAGATAATACTATTTACAATATTAACATTTATAATTTTCTTATTATTTTAATTTTTATAGCTATTATTGATTGATTGTTTAGTTATTTTTATTAAATATTATTATTTTATTTTGTAAGATACCAAAAAATAATGAACAAGAAATTTAGTATGAACAATTTTCAGTATTCAAATAATATTATGTTACTCCATATTATTTAAATTATTATTATTTTTAAAATTATTTTTATTATATTTTGAAATTATAATTAGTTGGATCCTCCAAACTAAATTTTCTAGCTCCGTCACTGCTACACCTATATTTATGCATGGTATTTGGCACTTATTCATTCTTTTTTCCTAAATTAACATGGTTACAATTAAAATAAATTTTGAAACATGGTCTTTCAGGACAGAGTTGAAACTGAGCATAATCGAAGCGGTAAGACCATCTCCAACCATTTACTCCAAACTCAAACCCATTTTACAGTATGTGTCACATCAAACAGTAATTCATCTCCAATCATTTACACCAAATTCAAACCCAAAAGAATATTCTTCATATATTCCTTTTCACATTACTTTTTATACTTTTACAATCATACCTATATATTTTCTTCAAATTACATACTAGCACAAAAAATTTAATTACTAATTTTATATAAATATATTTATTAATAATCAAAACTTGATTATTAATAAATAAACAAATAAATAATATACAAAATTTATTATTTCTTAAATAAGAGAAAATTACACGATTAAAAAATATATTAAATTAAATAAGAGAAAATTATATAACTTAAGAAATTTCTTAAGTTATACTAATAATACAAATAAAAAACATATACAAATATTATAATAATGGAGAAAAATCCTACTTTCATGCATTAATTACGTACTAAAATTATTAATATGATTCTTAGTTATTTTGTTATTATTAATGTAGCAATACTCGTTTTATAATAATTTTAGTCAACAATCCCTACTAAATTTAACAATTTTGAGCTATAATTGAAATAAACAAAATTATTGCCCATACTATGACAATTCTGGGCCATGCAGCCCTTATACGCATTAAACAAAACAAATAGCCCAATATAAAATAAAAACCTATTTCCCACTTCTTCTTCTTCCATCAGCCGCTTCTTCTTCTTCCATCTTCTTCTTCTTCTTCTTCTTCTTCTTCTTCTTCTTCTTCTTCTTCTTCCATCAACTGCTTCTTCTTTTTTTGTCATGGTGTTTCCCTTCGACTCATTTTCTAATTCTCATCAACTCTATGGCTCATGATGTAATTTTTGCAAGATGATAAAGCATATGCGTTCGATGAATAGTAAAAACGTAAAAATACAGTTCTACTGTTCATAAAGGTGTTTTAAGCGCATTTTACGATGTGTTTTGGAGGACGATTGGTGATGCAGCGTGCGTGCGTGGAACATGAAGAACAAGATCAAAACTCGTTGATTCAAAGGAATACCGAGAATTGACGATAAGAGATAAATCTCGATTTCATAAAAATATCAAAAGCTGCCAACGAAATGAAGCAAACGGAGATTAAATACTAACCCTAATCTCCGAAAATACAAGAAATGCCAAAAAGGCCCAAAACAAAAATTCAAAATTGCAAAATAACCCCAAAAAACACTAAAACTACGAATTCGACCCTCTAAACGATGGAATTTGGCCGAAATCTGCCATCAATCATTGAAAAGCAATGAGTATTGCTCGGAACGTCGATTCCACCCGAAAAACACTAGGTTTTTCTCAAAATCTAAACTTTCCAGAATTACGGCAATTCTTCGGATGATCCACGCGTTTCATAAAATCATCCGCAACTTGCGCCGCATCATACTCGCCGGGGCAGATAAGATTCGACCTCGAATCTGGTGCGACGTCATCATCAGAAGAAGAATCCCCAACAAAAGGCACAAGATGCTTGACATTGAACACGTCAGAAGTGTGGACGTGGCTCGGCAGCAGCAGACGATAGGCATTGGGGTTGATCTTCTCCACAATCTCAACAGGACCAATCTTCTTGGAGGCAAGCTTTGAGTACTCACGGGCAGGAAAATGATCTTTTGTCAGAATAGCCCAAACAAAATCACCAACCTAGAACTCAACAGCTCGGCGCTTGAGGTCGACGTGGACTTTATACTTTTCCGTCGAGGCCACCAACTGAGCATGCGTCTGTTGGTGAATCTGGTGCAGCTGGGCAATAAGATCGTCGACAGTAGTGTGTTGACGAACCTTGCTGGGCAGAGCAAGAAGATCAAGGGGACCCCGGGGTGACAGACCATAGACCACACGAAACGGGCTAAAACCAGTGGAGCGGTTCACAACGTGATTATGGGCGAATTCAGCTTGAGGAAGCTTGAGGTCCCACTCATTGGGATGATCGCCAACTAAACATCGCAGTAGGTTACCGAGAGACCGGTTGACAACCTCCGTCTGGCCGTCCGTCTGAGGATGGTAAGCACTACTAAAGTTTAGCTGAGTGTTGACCGCGCGCCAAAGACTCCTCCAAAAATGGCTCACAAAGCGAGTGTCGCGATCCGACACAATAGAAGCAGGGAGACCATGAATGAGATAGACATCGCGAAAGTAGAGCTGAGCCACGGAGACAACATCAGAGGTCTTCTTGCAAGAAATGAAGTGAGCCATCTTCGAAAACCGATCAACCACCACATAGATAGAATCATTCCCACGTTGGGTACGAGGGAGACCAAGAACAAAGTCCATAATCGACATCGGACTGGGTGGGTAGGAATAGGGAGAGGCATGTATAAACCAGCATTGGTAGACACACCCTTAGCCAGCTGGCAAACACGGCAGCGAGCCACAAACTTGTCAACTTCCCTACGCATAGAAGGCTAGAAGTAGGAAGTAGTAAGCAGCTGGAGGGTCCGATCACGACCCACGTGGCCCTCGTTGCGCAGCTCCTGAATAATCTTCAACCGGAGGCTGCAAGCAGGGATACACAGTTGAGTTCCCCAAAAAGAAAACCCGCCTCCAAAAGACCCTGTTGAATCTGAACAAGGACAAGAGAGAAATACGGGTCATCCACATACAAATCCAAGAAGGAATCAAAACCAGGGACATGGACATGCATTTCAGCCAGAAGGCTATGGCGGCGGCTGAGGGCATCAGCGACACGGTTAGAAACCCCAGCCTTGTACTTAATGACAAACGTGAACTGCTGAAGATAAGAGATCCACGATGCATGCGGTGAAAAATCTTATCTTGGCGCCAAGATGTTTGAGGAGTCATGGTCCGTGTGAAACGAATTCCACGAAAGAGATAATGGCGCCCGTGTTTGATTGCTGCACAATAGCATAGAATTCAACATCATAAGTCTTGAAACGATGCTTGGCACGAAAGCTTCTCACGAAATAAGCGACAGGCCGTCCACACCGGCCGAGAACGGACCAATACCGGTCTTGGAGGCATCGCAATAGTTCAAATCGAAGAGAAGTCGGGCGAGAACCAAGATGGGGGCGAAATGAGGCGCTTGACCTCAAGAAAGGCGGCATCGACCTCCATGGTCCACGAAAGTTACTCCCTTTCATGAAATCGTGAGGGGCCATAATACCACTAAAGTGAGGTATAAAGCGTCGGTAGAAAGAGGCCAGACCATGGAAGTTGCGAACTTCAGTGATGGATGAGGGCTTCGGCCAGTTAGAAATAGTAGTTACCTTGCCGGGGTCAACCATGAGGCAGTCACGCGAAACCACATAACCCAAAAACTGGATAGATGCCGTCAGAAAGGCACACTTCGCAGGGGCAGCATAAAACTGGTCACGCCGGAGGATAATTAGTACATCTCGAAGATGCTGGAGATGCATGGCGGGGTCAGAGCTATAGACCAAAATGTCATCGAAATAAACGACAACAAACTTGCCAATAAAAGGGCGGAGTGCTTGATTCATAGCTCGCATGAAGGGGCTGGGGGCGTTAGAGAGGCCTAATGGCATGACCAACCACTCATAGAGGCCCCCGCGTGTTTTAAACGCCGTTTCCACTCATCGCCCATACAAATGCGAATATGATGATAGCCACTCTTCAAATCCAGTTTGCTGAAGACACGAGCACCACCCAACTGATCTAGCAAATCATCTAAACGGGGAATAAGAAAGCGATAGCGAACAGAGATCTTGTTGATGGCGCGCTATCCACACACATCGCCACGTGCCATCTTTTTGGGGGTGAGGAGGCGAGTGCGGCCTGAGGATCGAGGCTCTTCCGGATGTGGCCTCGGGCGAGGAGCTCCTCAACTTTGTCTCAGTAACTCCTCATGCTCTTTCGGACTCATCCGATAGTGGGGTCGGTTTGGTAGCGCAACACGGGCACCAAATCGATGTGGTCTTGAATATCCCGCAGATGTGTGTAATGGAGGGCAAAGACTGGAAACACATCAAGAAACTCCGCAATAAAGGCTGTACCTCAGCAGGTGGAGTGTAGTGGCGGTGTCACCCGTGAGCTGGGCCAGCGACGAAGACGAGGCCGATTCCTCCATGGCGATCCAGAACGGCACACGGAGATAAAGGTTGCAGGCGGTGGGCAATCAGAGGCGAAGTGGCCTTGGGCTTTGTAGGGACCAACACAATCTTCTTGCCACGGAACATGAAAGAATAGGTGTTGCCATGCCCATCATGCTGAACAATATTGTCATATTGCCATGGACATCCAAGCAGGAAGTGACATGCATCCACTGGAACCACATCACGGATATAGAGTCACAGTGCGTGGAGCCAATAGAGAGACACCAAAGCACGTTTAGAGACCATCACATCCGTGCTTCGATGAGCCGGACGGTCGATACGGTTTGGGATGTGGTTCAGTTGTAAGGTTCAACTTGGAGACAGCCACCTCAGAAATGACGTTCTCGCAACTACATGCATCAATGATAAAAGTACAAATCTTCCCGCCAACAGTGCAAGTAGATTGGAACAGGTTATTACGCAACCACTCAGTGTCAGGTGCACGCGGAGATAAAAAGATCCGACGCAATAACAATAGAGGACCAACATCACCCGAAACATATTCCTTAATCACGTCAGCAACATCATCACCATCATAAATAGAATTATCAAACACGGGACCAGACTCATAATCAACAGCATCAGTAAAAAGGCCACGATTACCAGAAGGAGGGCGAGGGCAGTCCGCCTGTCGGTGGCCAAGATCACCACAATTGAAACATCCTCGGGGTCCGGGACGACCTTGGGCAGGGTGGAATACTCGCGGGGAGGGGCCGAGGTGGTCTGGTTCGTAGAGGCAGGACCCTTAGGGCCTGGTACCGACGAACTGGAACCGACTGCGGGACCCGGAGGTGGGTGAAACCCAGAAGTGGCACGTCGGGCAGCTGTTTTCTACAGGAAGCGCTACGACGCGCCGACCACGGTCAATGGGTCAAACATGTTGAGAACATCCTGCAACTGGATACGCAGGCCACCAATATACCGAGAAACGAGTTGAGTGGGAGACTCGTTAACGTCAACACGGGTAAGGAACTCATAGAACTTATTGGAGTACTCATCCATAGAGCGAGGACCCTGGCGTAGATTCTGGAAAAGCTGGTATAACTCGTGCTCAAAGTTAAAGGGCTAGAATGCATCCCTGAGATGCTTGCGGAACTTATCCCAACGGTTGATTTTGGGTTTGCCCTATCGCGTGCGGGTGAGTTTCAGTTGCTGCCACCACGCTTGGGCACGACCAGTGAGGCGCATCATCACCAGAGAAACACGGCGGTCATCTGGAACCTCCTTGAAGTCTAAGATTTCGTCGACTTGTGAAAGCCAATCGATCAGCTCTTCCGGTTTGATGTTGTTGCTTCCGGAGAAGGGGGGGAATCTCCACTTTGAAACCCTGCTCCCATCGCTGATTAGGGTTAGGGCGGAGGGGGGCTCCGAAAGGATTCTCATTCGAGACAGTCACATCGTCCTCCTCTTGGCGATGGAACTGCACGGCTTCATCCAATCGTTGCGTCAGCAGTTCGACCTGCTATCGTAACTCGGCATTATCACGATGCAGATCGGTAACTTCAGCGGCAACAGGGATCCGGCAGGGCGGCATGTCGCAGGACGCTGGTCTCTGATACCACTCTGATGCAGTGTGCGTGCGTGGAACAGGAAGAACAATTACGGTATACCAAAAATCACGTTATTTTCGATATTTTTTCAGCACGATAGTTCGGTATACCGATTTTTCGGTATTTTTTCCCACCCCTAATCAATTGTCATCTGCAAATCTAACTTGGGCTCCAAGTCTAGGATCCCTAATCACAATGCCTCAATTGTATTTTGACAATTGTAAAAATTGTATACAAAATTAATTAGCTTATTTTAGAAGTTAATGCTAGCTGGCACTAAATCTCAATGAATTTTGGGCGCCAATTTCACACTATTTGGCTTTTATATATAAATATAGATTATGTTTCAAATAAAGTATATATCGTCCTAATTAGTAAAGTTTTTTTCTTCATTTTTATTTCTAATTTTTTTTACCATACGTATCTATATTTAATTGTGAAACTAAATTAGTATCAATAGGTTATTTATCGTGTCTAAACTCATTATTTAAGAATCATGGAGGCATTTCCCATCTACAGCCACCTACCCATAATGTCTTTAGGGGGCGCATTAGGATATTATCATATTAGGAGTTAGATAGTATATTTCATGTTTATCAACAATCATCCTAATTATCCAATTATCTAATATTTTTAATATTGCTCTTTCTTCTACATTATCATTATTATATTCAACTCAACCATATCTATTTTTTTATGTAATTTATCAATAATAATCCAATCATTCAACCACATTATTATTTATGATTATTTATATTATTTTTATTTTAAATATAATTTATTGTATTAAAATTAAATTCGTAGAATAACAAAATGCATAAAAAATCATAAATGGATAAAAATAGAAAATATGAAAAATCAAGAACATAAATTACAATAATTGAAATAAACAATCAATGCTTCAAACAAATGGAAAATATTACTATGACAATATTGATATCTATTTATGAAGAATTTGAAAAAACAAAAATTTTGATTATTTTTTTAGTTTTTAAAAAATAAATATACAAAATATATAATAATTTATCTTAATATTATAAAAATCGAGAACCAATAGATGCGTAACATTTGTCAGTTATTAAAAGAAATTGGAGGTTGGTGTGGTCTGTGGCGAGGCCTAGAGTCAAAAACGAGCCGACGAAGCCCGCCTGGGTACCGGGTTTGGGCAGTTTGGGCTTCAAAATTAAAGGCCTGAAAACCGGCCTAAAAAGCCCACTCGAAAACCCCACAGGCCTAAAAAGCCCTTAAAAAAAAGCTTCTGGGTTTTTGGGCTAAAAAGCCCTTGATTTCTATTAAATATATATATTTATAATATTATTTAATATACATATCTATAATTTTTAATAATATTAATTATATTTTATATAATTATTTATATTTTATAGCAACAATTTTCTTACTAATTCACATACTTGGAAAAATAATAACCTCATAAATCATTCAAAATAATTCTAAGAGAAATTATCTCCAAAAATATATACATTGATGATTAATGATATTATAGTATATAAAATCTATTTTGAATCTTTGATCTTAAATATATACTATATAATTAATTTATTTTCTTCTATTATTTTATGCATATAAGTGGGATTGACGTTTAATAATATCATTTATCTTTGATTTATAATTATTAATTTTTCTCCTTAAATTAAAGAATTAAAATTATCTTGCATTACAACATCATCGCATGAATATATAAATAAGTCAAGATATACAAGAAACATTATCATAAGAATAAGTAAGCTCAAAATATTCTCATCATTTATTTTTTTTTTAGTTAAGGAGTTATGAGATCTTAATTAAGTAATTAATTTTTTCAAATTTAAAATATTAATTTTATATATTAAAAAATAAAAATATCTAAAAAAACCACCGAAAGCCCCTGGGTTGGTTTGAGCTTCATATTTTAGTCTAGAAAATTTGACCTACTGACCCTACCGAAAAATTTAAAAAGCTGACGAGCAGGCAAGAATTGGGCCTACCCATTCCCTTACTTTGCCACCTCTAGCGAGGCCACCATGGGACCGCTCTATTATTTTTTCCTTTTTTTCAATGTATTAGACCATATCAGCTGTTTAGGTGCCGATAATCATGGTCTTAAGGGGTGATCACCGTTTGGGTTGATGCAGTTAAAAATTCAAATCAAATTATAAAATCAAACTTTACGATTTCAGTAAACCAAATTAAATTGTATTAGTATCAAAACCATACCAATACAATTTAGTTTGCGATTTACACATATTTTTCATTTTCCTACTTAATAATTGAAAAACAAGTATCTACGACTGTCTTTATCGGTTCAATTCATGGAGGTCAGGTTTAGGGGTGCTCCCATTGCAAGTGAATTTCGGTTATCGGGTATAACCGATTAACCGACGGTTATACCCGATTAACCGAAATTAATTAATTAATTAATTAATTTAATTATTAAGTAAAAATTATTTAATTTAATATTATAATTTCTGTAATATTTGAAATAATCTCGGTTATTTTCGGTTAATTCGGTTATTTTCGATTATTTTCGGTTAATTTTTGTATTTTTTATTTTTTTTATTTTTTTTAAAATTAATTTTAATTTCGGTTAACCGATAACCGAACCGACTAACCGATTGGTATCGATTACGGTTATCTATTTTGGGTGATTTCGGTTTCGGTTAACCGAAACGAACCGAATCTCACCCCTAGTCAGGTTGACCACCACCTTGGCATAAGTGAAAAAAGAAAAAATATGAAATGAGCAAATGAAGTGTTCGACCAACACATAAATGAGACCTCCCATGGTCTCTTTTTTTTTGTCCTTATTTTAACCAATATGATAGAGACACTTTTCTCCATTACATTGGTAGGTTAAATTTTATTTAAATATATAGATAAAATTATTATAACTTTTAAATAATATATAAATATAAATATAAATATACAAAATTTATGTTTTTTTTTATTCTCTACAAATATAGACCAAATTTGTTACCTAAAAATTCCTTCATTATCTCTACATCCTTCTTTGTTTTTTCTATGGATCGAGACAATAATTATTTATATAATTTTCAATTTTTTTACAATAATAATAGTTTATTTTAATTTCCTTTTTGTAATCAATTAAACAATAATTATTTAATAAAAAATTATAAAAATGATTGAATAATTGGGTGGTCATTGACAAATCACCAAAAATTGATGTGGTTGAATTGAGAGAAAAATGAGGTTTGAAGATAAGAGAGAAATCAATTAAATATTGAATATGTTTCATGGTTGGGGTGGTTGTTGATGAAAATAGTCTAATACCTTTGAAAATAGAAAAAAACATGATATCAACAAAGAATAAAACTAAAAAAGTCGGAACACGTGAAGAACAATTTCAAGACATGAATGAAATGAGTCGATGAATGATATGAGCAACAATTGGTCTAGGGACGTATAACGAGGGTGTAGGTATATGAGGGGAATATATTTGTCTCAAAACTTTTTCAATTTTCATAACTTTAACAAGAGTATGACCGAGTCAAATCCTGAACTATTTGATGATAAAAACTGTCAGTTAGCGAGATGCAGCTTCAAACATAATTTATATGCGGAATGTGGTGGAACAAAAGGGCTTTCTTGTTCGGACGCTTAGAAACATTAGTACATATTCATAGCATAAGTTAAATGTGTGTTGAGTCCCTTGAACTTCTTTTGACTTCACCTTAATCTGATTTGTGACGAGACTGCATCTGACATCTGAGTGAGTATCTAAGCCGTTTATGTTTCTGATTTTTTTATGCATGTAGTCTAATGCTACAATGATCATCAATTCTCCTAACAATTCAGGCTTCCTGAACTCTTTCATTAAACTCAGTCTTTTTACGATAAATCTTTCAACATTGTGTTCTTTCCTCCTAATGCTTTGACTTGGTTGGCTTCAAGCACATTACTTTTTATTCCTTACTTCATCGACTCGTTATCACTGTTTCAGAGCTTGAGGCTTAGTTTGAGGGACTCAACTTATCAGAACTTCATTATACGGGGATGCTTTGGAATTTTCTGAATTAGTTACTGCTGCGATGAATTAGCCGATAGCTTATATTTCTTATTATACGGGCATGCTTTGGGAAGCAGTTTCGATGAATTGTGTGAACTTTTGGGCAATCCAGGTACCTGTTACACTACATTCTGGACTATAGTGGAAGTGATCGATCTTAATTTCGTTAGGGAATTAAATACGCAAGAACACCAGAGATTTACGTGGTTCGATCTATGAGTAAGATCTACGTCCACGGGAGAGAGAGAGAGAGAGAGTGCGTGTATTGATAATATGAGGAGTGATTACAAAAAGTGTCGATCCCTTTCTCGTCTAATCTAGCCTCTATTTATACACAATTATTTTGACCTAGGTCTCGAATCCGAGATCTCCTCTAAGATAGGATCTTGATCCTGTATTTTCTCTAAGTAGGATTCTTTGAGATACGGCCGAATCTTCTGCGTCTCCACTTGATTTGAGTTGTAACGGGCTTAGGAGTTTTGTTGGGTCGAACCAGCCTAGGCCGAGCTTACTGTCAGGCTTATTTATATTTGGCCGGATGCTTGGGCCTGGGTAGTTGGGCCGTATCCTATCACATCCCCCCCCAAAAAGACGTAGAAGTGAGGTCATGATGGGTGAGGGGGCTGTGGTTTGCCGATGTCTCGTGTGTGATGATGCGGAGTTCTTTTGGCTCGTCTTACCTAGGCTGTGCTATAGTCGCTTTGTCAGCTCGCCTTTTCGAGGTGTTGTACCCTTGTTGCGTGCCGAGGTCGCTATCGAGGCGTTATGCCGAGGTCGGGCGTTGCTAGCTTCGCCTACCGAGGCGTTATGCCGAGGTCGTACATCGCTTGGCTCACCTCTTCGAGGCGTTATGTTGAGGTTGTGTTGCTGTTTGTATCTATTTCCGAGGTGTTTTGACGAAGTCATATTACTTGGTTTCTCTTGGGGCTTTACGTTGAAGTCTTCTGACAGGCTTCACCTGACGAGGCGTTATGCCGAACTCTTTTGGACTGGCTTCACCTGACGAGGCGTTATGCCGAAGTCTTTATGTAATTCATGGTCGAGGTCGGACGACGTTCTTATCTTGAATGTGTAACGTCATGCCGAGGCCGAACACGGGATTTTCTGCCGTTGTCGAGTACGGGACACGGGATATGCATTTAATACGCATTTAATGTGGCAGCGATTGGATTCCCGATAAAGTGCATATTGGGGGAATATCTTTCCTGATACGCTATTTCACATATCACTTTTGCCATTTTCAAAATCTCACACTCTCAAACTTTCTGATCATTTGAAAAAGTGCTTAACTGTCGCCATTGTCTTCTCGCGGAGTTTTGTGCCATCTTCTTCGATTACACGAAACCAGTAAGTATGGCTTCTTCTTTGTCTCCTAGAGAGTCTCCTGACGATGAACGTCGTATTGTCTCTGTGTCACCGCCGGATTCGCGGCGGTTTTACACGTTTTTACTCGTGATTGTCTTCCTCCTTTTGTCTGTAGTATAAGGTTCCCCCCCTTGAGGGATCTTGGTAAGGTTTCGTCTTTCCCTTCTATCTTAGAAACCTCTGATATTAGGGAGCTTGCCTCAAAATTTTGTATCCCCTCTGATTTTGAGTTTGTTGCTCCTCGTCCGGAGCATAGGGCTTGCGCCCTCCCGAGGGGTTTATCACCGTGTACGAAGACAGCCTCAAGGGCGGTCTTCGTCTTCCTTTCCCCTATGTGTATGTCGAACTCCAAGAGATGTTCGGCATATCTCTTGCTCAAATAACGCCAAATTCTTTTCGGCATTTGACGGGCCTAGGTGTCTATGCCTATCGGCATAATTTTCCTTTTACCCTGGGGCTCGTCCTCAGGTTTTTTCAATTGAAGGATAGTTCGGGGTGGTACTATTTATCACCTCGTTGCAGCTTCAAAGTTAAAACAAAATCGAAAATCTCGAACTGGCAGAAGAAGTTTTTCTTCTGTCGGTTCGATGAATCCATGGAGTTCACCTGGCGATCGGATAAGATTGCCGATGTGGTGGTTGACGAAAGCTTCGGTGGCCTGGAGGAGGCATTGGATAAAATCAGTCTTGTGGACGAGGTGTTCACCGAGGCCGAGCTTGCTGCTGCGGGGCTGAGCCCTTATGATCCTACCACCGCGATGGAGCCGGTGAAGGGTGAGGCCCCTCATCCTCTTCTCTTTTATGTTGCATGATTGTTTTTTGTGTTGATGTCTGATTTGTTGTTTACTTCGTTGTAGTGAATTTGCTCGGAGACAGGAAGAAGAGGAAGGGACTGAGCTCCCGTTCTGAGCCCTCCCCCTTGACATTGAAGGATGTTGTCAAGGATGCCTCTGAAACGAGTGGAGATTTTTCGAAGTCTCCCTCGCCCGTGCCCCTCAAGCGCTTGAAGAGATTGAAGCATGCGATCCCTGAGGCCTCGGTTGTTGCCGACCCGGAGTGCGAGATCGTTGGATCTAAGCAAGCTTCTCATACTTTTCCCGAGGTAGCGTACCTGCTTGCGTATGTTATAATGTAATCATTGTGTTCTTCTGACCTGATTGGTTATTGTACAGGGGGCCGAGGGCGTATCGATCGAGCTGGCCAAGGTGTCGGAGGACGTGTCGGCCGAGCTGGCCAAGGTGTCCGTCCTTGTGATGGAGTATTTGAAAGGCGCCGTTGCCCAGTTCGACGGAGTGGCCCGTTATGCCCGGGAGATGGAGGACGAGAAGACTCTCCTCGTTCGGGAGGTGGCCGAGGCCGAGGCGATGGCTCGGGAGATGACTAAGAGGGAGGCCACGGCCCTGGCGGTAGTCAAGGAGGTACGGTTGGGGGTTGAGACAGCGAAGGCGGAGGCAGCGGCCGAGATCGCTCTGTTGAAGGCGAAGCTGGCCTCGGCCGAGGTGGAGGTTGGAGCGACCAGGCGTCGGGAGGCTGAGGCGGCGAGCTCGCAAGGGGAGATGCTCCGCACCTTTGCGGAGAGGTTGTTCCTGTCCGTGGGCTTTTCCGGGGTGGCTGCTGGCGTGGCCGAGGTCCTGAATAAGCGTGCCGTATCGGATGTCATCGACGACGTGGCCGAGGATTACCCAGATTTGGATAAGCCCAAATATGGGTATGAGGTGACAGAGGATGATGCCTTGCGACGGGCTTATGCCGAGGTCCTGGCCCGCGGCCTGAAGGACTTGCCCGTACTGCAGAGCCTGACCTCGTCTTCAATTTTGCTGACGGCGGAGTCTATCCGTGCCTGCTCGGTGGACCGCGATCCTATGATCGAAGCCTTCATGGCCGAACTTACTAAGGGATCGGGGGAGGTGGCGGCCGAGGCTTTGGAGGGCATCGAGGCTTGGGGAGTCCCCGAGGAAGCCGAGGCTTCTCAAACCCAGGAGGAGGCCGAAGCAGCGCGGATCCAGGAGTTGGCCAAAGAAGCCGTAGTTCAGGAAGAGGCCGAGCCTGCCGAGCCCGAGGGAGGAGCTGCCGGAGGATCAATTAATCCCCCTTTTTTTATATATGTACTGATGACGAACTCCTGCCCTAGAGGCGTCAATAAAATCATTTGTTCATCTGAAGGAACTTGTCTTTTGTGTTTAGTCTTCCCCTGAAATGCCTGATGCTTCCCTCTGGCTGAATCAAATTGAAGCCTTAACACGGGCTCTTGAGTTGAAGGAGGTCGAAGTCTTCCACTTGGAGGGCAAGCTCGGCCGTTTGCAGCAGGAGGCCAAAGTCAAGTTTAGGGCTTCGCAAGAGAAGTTTGACGAGCTTCAGGCTCGATATTTTGAGCTGGAGGACAAGCTTGAGATCGCGAATGATAAGGCCAATTCGATCGCCAAGGAGCATACTGAGTACGAGGCGCTTATCCGTCGAGATGGTGGGATGACCATCTCCGAGGCCGAAGCTAAAGTTTCAGAGCTCAAAGCCCGCTGTTCGAAATATAAGGAAAGGTATGGTCGGCACTCCTGGCAATTTCAGGAGCAGTACGACGACCTAAAGAAGATCGGTGGCCTGTATAAAACCGTTGTAGTTCGCCATCCATTCCTTGAGCGCGTGCTTCGTTCGACGGCCGAGGCCTCTTCTTCTACCTCGGCTCCTCCTGCTTATGAGGCTTCCCCTTCTATCCCGACGGTGCAATTTGTTGATAGGTTCCCTCGGGATGTTTGTATGCAAGAGAGAAGGGGGTTGTCGCGCGACCGAAGTCGTGTAGCCTCGAGCGGCCGAGGTCGTTTGCCGAGGCATAGAGGTAGGACTGGCCGAGCTCCTGTCGAGGATCGAGGACGGGGTAGAGGCAGAGTTAGCATAGATGAGCTGTTAAACTCTGATTTTTCCAGAGATTGGCTTAGCTTTTCCCAACCTTCTAAGCCTTCTTCGTCCTCGTAATGTATTTGTATACTTCGGAATAAATATTTCTTTGCCTTGTTGATTTTCCTGTATACCTTTTATCTTTGTCTGTGAAATAAACAAAGGTAGTTCGTCCTTGTTTTAAACAAAGGTAGTCATCCTCGAAATAAACGAAGGTATTCATCCTCGATATAAATGAAGGTATTCATCCTCAAAATAAACGAAGGTAGCTTGTCCTCGTATGAAACGAAGGTAGTTCGTCCTCGTATGAAACGAAGGTAGTTCGTCCTCGTACGAGGGTATTCATCCTCGAAATAAACAAAGGTAGCTCGTCCTCGTACGAAGGTATGGGTTCCTGATTTGCCAAGTTTTATCGGGAGGGGTGGTCCCCTTACGCGCGTTTAAAGTTTGTCTTCATATTAAACGAAGGTAGTCTGTCCTCCGTCGAGGGTATTCGTCCTCCTTAGAGGGTATTGTATAATGGTGAAGAGGTAATATGCATAAGTGACAAATAAATCATGCAAGAAAAAGATTTTATTGATAAAAGAGGCGTAATAACAAGAAAGGACTCGGACTTGACTAAATAGGACTCAAAGACGTGACCGAACAAGACTCAACTTTTGACACTGATGCAAAATATCTCTTCAGATGAATGATGTGCCATGTGTTGGGTATTTGCTCACCGGACATGTGGGCGAGCTTATAGGACCCTTTTCCAAGGACTTCATCGACCCGGTATGGTCCTTCCCATGTGGCTTCCAGTTTGCCGAGCTTTGTGGCTTTACTGATTTCATTATTTCGGAGTACGAGGTCGCCTACTCGGAACTGTCGGGACTTGACATGCTGGTTGTAATACTGAGCTACTTGTTGCTTGTACCGAGCTTCCTTGATGTAGGCGAGGTCTCTCTTTTCTTCGAGCAGATCTAGATCAGTTCGTAGATTTTCCTCATTTGCTTCGGCTGAGAAGTGAATGGTGCGGGGGCTCGGTATTCCGATCTCTGCAGGGATTACTGCTTCGGTTCCATACACCAAACTGTAGGGCGTTTCTCCGTTCGATGTCCGAGGCGTTGTTCGGTATGACCATAAGACTTGTGGTAAATTTTCCACCCAATCACCCTTAGCCCGGTCGAGACGAGTTTTGAGCCCCTTCACGATTGTCCTGTTGGTGACTTTGGTCTGACCATTTACTTGAGGATGGGCCACCGAGGTGAATTTTTGGTGGATCCGAAGCTCTTGACACCATTCTTTGAATATCTTATCAGTGAAATGCGTCCCATTATCCGAAAGAAGGATATGAGGGATGCCGAAGCGACACACTATGTTCTTCCAGACGAAGTTGAGGGCGTTTTTGCTTGTGATTTTTGCCAAGGGCTCAGCTTCCACCCACTTTGTAAAGTAGTCAATCGCGACAATTAGGAATTGGAGCTGCCCCGACGCTTTGCAGAAGGGGCCCACGGTGTCAATCCCCCACTGCATAAATGGCCACGGGCTTTGCATGTAGGCGAGGTCGGTTTGAGGTAGCCTCGGCACGTTTCCATGAATTTGGCACTTCGGACATTTCTTTACGAGGTCAATCGAGTCCTGGAACATAGTTGGCCAATAGTATCCCCATCGCATGACCTTCTTTGACAAGGCTCGGGGTCCGATGTGACTTTCGCATGATCCTTCGTGTACTTCTCGTAGTGCGTAATCAGCTCGGTTCGGACCCAAACACCTTAGGAGGGGCTGGAGGTATGACTTTCTGTAGAGGACTCCCTGCTCAAGTATATATCGCAGAGATTTGCTCAAGATCCTTCTAGCTTCGAGCTTGTCATGGGGCAGTTCACCCTTCTCCAGGTATTCTCGGATGGGAGTCATCCAATTGGGTTCTTCATCCGAGACTATGTTGACCTCGGCTCCGTCATCAGCATCGTCTATGCTTCTGTTTTGGACTTCCTCTACTGGCGGGCTCGTTGACGATGAGGCCAATTTGCTTAAGATGTCAGCTCGGCCATTTTGCTCCCTTGGGATGCGAACTATCTGGAAGTGTGAGAAAGTTTGTTGTAGACTTTTGGCTTTTTCAAGGTATTTCTTCATCCTATTGCCTTTTGCCTCGTACTTTCCCAACATGTGGCTTACTATGACTTGAGAGTCACTATGAACTTGCACGGCTCGTATCTGGAGAATTCGAGCTAGAGAAGTCCCGCAATTAAGGCCTCGTACTTTACTTCGTTGTTCGTATTTTTGAATGTGAACGAAAGTGCGTAGGTGATCTCTTGGCCATCCGGTCCTAGGAGTAAGATACCTGCTCCGCTACCTGTTTTCCCTGAAGCCCCGTCGACGTAGACTTGCCAGCAATCCTCCGGTGTTTTATCCATTGGTTCGGCTTCGGCATTGTCAGATACGGACTTGGTGGGCTTCGGTTTCTCGGCAAAGTTAGCCTCGACAAGGAAGTCTGCTAAGGCTTGACTTTTGATGGCTTGACGGGGGCAAAAAGATATATCGTGTTCGCCCAGTTCTATTGCCCACTTCGCAATTCTCCCTGAAGCTTCTGGCTTCATCAATACTTGCCGAAGTGGATGATCGGTGAGAACTTGTATGGGATGTGCGTGGAAGTATGGACGTAGTCTCCTTGCAGCATTAATTAAAGCTAGGGCAAGCTTCTCCAAAGGTTGATACCTTGTTTCTGGGCCCTTTAGTGCTCGGCTGATGAAATATACCGGGAGCTGACGTCCTTCCTTTCGTACTAAGACTGCGCTTATGGTTTCGTCCGAGGCGGCGAGGTATAGGGAAAGGACCTCTCCCTCTTTCGGGACGGATAGAGTGGGGAGTTTGGCGAGGTAGTTCTTGAGATCTTCAAAGGCGGACCTGTGTATATCATTCCAGGAGAACTCCGGAGCCTTTTTGAGTATTTTGAAGAAGGGTAGCTGCTTATCCGCGGCTTTTGAAAGAAAGCGGCTCGGTCTTGACTATGCACTGTCGACTTATGTACATCGTGGATGGTCTTCGGCATCTTTATCTCTACAATGGTCTGAACCTTGGATGGGTTGGCTTTTAACCCTCCTTGCGAAACCCAACACCCTGTGAATTTTTCTGACCGACGAGCTGACGTGCACTTTTGGGGTTCAACTTTAGGTTGACTTTTGAAGTAAGCGAGGATGATCCGAGTCGGCAACACATGCGCTTCCTCCTTGCTTTTGACGACGATGTCATCCACGTACACCTCCACATTCTGACCTATGTAAGGCTGAAATATTTTGTCCACCATTCTTTGATAGGTAGCCCCTGCATTCTTAAGTCGAATGACATCTTCTTGTATGCAAAGACTCCGAAGTCTGTAATGAAGGCTGTCTTGGCCGCGTCTTCGTCATCCATCAGGACTTGGTGATACCCCTTGTATAAGTCCAAAAAACTGAAGACTTCGTACCCGACCAAAGAGTCAACCTTCTTGTCGATATTAGGAAGATGGTAGCAATCCTTCGGGCAATGTTTATTGAGGTCGGTGTAATCGATGCACATTCGCCATCCCCCCTCCTTTCTTGACCATCACCGGATTGGCTATCCAGGTCGGGTATTTGACTTCGAACAGTATGCGGGCTTTTAATAATTGATTCACCTCGTCATGAATGACTTGATTCATTTCGGCCGCAAAAATCCGTTGCTTTTGCCGAACTGGCTTCACTCTTGAGTCGATGTTGAGCCGGTGGGTGATGATACTTCGTGAGACCCAGGTCATGTCGAGGGGTGACCAAGCGAACACGTCTCTGAATTCCCTGAGGAGTTGGATGATCTGTTTCCTTAATTTAGGTGCCTCGGTAGAACCAACTTTGACGACCTTGAGTGGCTCGTCTTTATACAGTGCGACCTCCTCCACCGGGCTCTCGGGGACAGGCGGCATCCTTCCCAGTTCCAACTCCTCGGGTTTCCTTAATTGCTATGCCTGCGGGTGCTGGACCGAAGTTCCTGCACCTCTTAGGGCGACCTGCATGCATTCCTTAGCCTGCTTCTGGTCTCCTCGGATCACGGCTACCCCCCCTTTGTGGGGATCTTCATCGTCAGATGGTAGGTTGAACATACCGCCCTTACTGCGTTTAGCCAGTCTCGTCCAAGTATGATGTTGTACGGCGAGTGGGCACTTACCACAAAGAATTGCACTACTTTAGTAGAGCTCGTCGGTGCCCTTCCTACTATGACGGGTAGGTCGATCACCCCGTCTGGGCGCGTCTCTTCCTGCACGAAGCTTCGGAGTGGTAGTGGTGCCTGTGCGAGGCGCGCTTCCTCTACTCCTAGCTTGTCAAAGCATTCCTTGAAAATGATGCTCACCGACGCACCACTGTCGATGTATATGTGCTTCACCAACTTGTTTGCGACCACTGCCTGGATCACCAGCGCATCCTGGTGGGGCACTACCGCAGGCACGGGGGCGTCCTCGGAAAAGGTGATTGCCTCGTCCCTTCTGAACCTCTTGTTGACAGGTTCGCTGGTAGGGGGGCTTCGGGCTTCGACCTTCAGGGAAGACTTTGTAACTCCGCGAGGGAGCCCCGTGATGGTGGAGATGACCCCGTTGTATTGGGGCTCGTCGTCTTCTTCCTCATCGGTGTCACGCCTCGTTTTCTTGTGGGGGGCACAATTTCCCCTCTTCTCTTGTCTCCTCTTCTTCTGACTTCGGTTGGGGGCTTCGTACTGTCCGGCTCGGCGGCCCTTCCCTTGGTACTTCTTTAGGACTCCATCCTGTACCAACATCTCGATTTCTCCCATGAGGTCTCTGCACTCCTCGGTGTCATGCCCGTAATCTTCGTGGAAAGAGCAGTATTTGTCCTTGGTTCGGCGTTTTGACCCCCCTGTCATTGGTCGGGGCTTCTCGAACATATTCGTGTGGAGCGCGTAGATCTCCGCCCTTGGCTTTGTCGAGGGGTATATTAGGTCGCTCGAATTGTTGCGTGCCCGAGCACGATTCTATCGGGTGGCGTATCCTCTCCAAGGCGCTTCGGCCTTGGCCGATCTCCTCGTCCCTCATCTCTTCTTCTTTTCGAGGGTTCTCCTTTTTCGACTTGGCGCTTCTTCTGTCGACCTCGCCCGCCGGCGAACGCCTTGGCGAACCGATCGGGGTTCGTATGATGATCTCTTTGTATAAGGCCCGGCAAGATGCCGTCGAGATGATGAGTAGGTCATTCATGTAGGGATGACATATGTCAGGTTCGTATTTAATTCACCATACATTGATTATAAACTGCACGATCTCTTTGTATAAGGCCCCGCGTGCTTTGACCTTCCGGGTGTATCCGATGCGTCGTTCTATGGAAGCTTGGAAAATCGAGATGATGAAAATAGTAGGTCGACTTCTCTTATCCTTATAGGATAAAGAGAATAAAATATTTCCTTTGAGAGCTTAGGGGCGCGATTTCCTTAGGCTAAAGGGCTGGATGGGCGACCCAGGGATCAAATGCAGGAATAAATATGGGCCTCAAATAAATTAATTATCTTATGTTCGGCCGAACATAAATTAATTTATAAACATTTATTCATGCCACTAGAGAATAATCTTGACTTACCCCTTTATTACCGAAGTTGAGTCGGGCTTGCACTTAGACATTCTGAATCCCGTATTTAAGATATCGAGCGTCCATTAATTATTTAGAGCATTACATTGCTTAAAATAATTAATATCTTAAATTCATTAAGCGGTACCACTCAACCTTATTATTGTACTTGAGCTAACTCAACTGCGGGGTTTAGTACAATAAACCTTTGAGCTCCTTAAGGGGACGTCATCGTCCTAAGCGGATATGGTGACTCGTCATGAGATAACTAGCGTGACATACAAGCACCGCCACCACCCAAGATGCGGAGAATATTGGGTTAGAACATATAACCCTCACCCATAACAAGTCAAAGTGATGGTCGACCTCATACTCACCTAATACCTTATCGGGGTTTAGATCATCGTAAGTCACCGAGATCTTGGTTCTTCACGGTGATGGATAGAAGAACACATCTCAATGTGATCCTTGATACGTCGAGGCGTGCCGGCATAGACAAGTAACCAAGTCAGTCACTTTATCTATACATGACTATACTGAAACAACTCGTCCTCAAGTTGTCTCGGTTTGTGAAACTTTTATATCTCATTAAACTTGACCAATCATACGGACTTACGTGATCTTCTACACCGTATGATCTAACTTATATATGAGATAAGGGGACACGGATATATGCAATCAAGTATTCAATTCGGATAGGAGATTGTAATAGTGGTAACGAAACATTGTATACAAGCTCAACCAAAGCGCTTTCGGTATCTAAATCGAACAATCTCCCACTTATACTAAAGCAAACTTTTAGTATACAATGTGTCTCTCTACTAGCTATTACAAACAACCATCACTTTGCTTCTCCCACTTATACAAAGTTTCCTTTCTAAGTGGGTGCCATCTAGCGCAATCCAGTCCTCTAACGTGTCCATCGTAGACTTTTGCGGCGCAGGCTCTTCGTGAATGGATCCGCTAGATTTTCCGTCGTATCAATCTTTTCAATCAAGACGTCACCTCGTCTAACGATTTCTCGTATGACATGGTACTTTCTCTCTATGTGTTTGGTCGCCTTGGGGTCCGTGGTTCGCTTCGAGTTTGCCACATCGCACCGAGTTATCACGATAAACTATGATACTCTTGGGCAAACCGGTACCACGTCTAGATCCATGAGGTAGTTCTTGAACCATCTGACCTCATAGAAGCCTCGGAGCGGCTACATATTCGGCTTCCATGGTAGAGTCCGCAATGCATCGGCCGCTTTGCACTCACCGGGATACTGCTCCACCTCCCAAGGTAAACACATACCCAGGGTTGACTTTTCTCATCACGGTCGACTTGGAAATCCAGTCTCAGATACCCAAAGGCATTAGACTATCGCATGGTAAACTAGCCTATAATCTCGAGTCCTTTTCGGTGCTTGAGTATATGCTTTCTGCCGATCAATGAGCTTGTCGAGGGTTAGGCGATATCTAGCTACTATGCCTACCGCATAGCGGATATCGGGCCTCGTGCATAACATTGCGTACATGAGACTTCCTACGGGCGGGCGTATGAACTTGTCTCATTCCTCTATCTCGCTGCGATCATGGGTGTTCTTCTTGAGATAAAGGCGCCATGTATGCGAAGGTAGCAATCCTTTCTTGGTGATGCGCATACTAAAGCGGTAATCACGGTATCAATGTAAGGCGCTGAGATAAGCTCAACATTTTCTTCTTTGCGATCTCGGTAAACCTTGATCCCAAGAATGTCTGCTTGCATCTCCTGGGTCTTTCATTTGAGGCGATCGGATAACCAACTCTTTACGTCGATAATGACTTCACGTTGTTACCAACTAGAAGAATGTCATCTACATAAAGTGCAAGAAATACCACATCACCGTTGACATCTAACCGATACACAACTCTCGCTAGGCAACTGGGTAAATCCATGGGACTTTACCACCTCGTCAAGCGTAAGTTCCATGATCGGGAGGCACCTTAAGTCCATAAATGGACTTAAGCTTCCATACTAGATGCTCTTCACCCTTTACCACATAACCTTGAGTTCTTTGCATATAGATGTCTCTACCTTCCTCAAGGTAACCGTTTAGAAAAGCGGTTTTAACATCCATTGCCAAACCTCTAGGTTCAGTGGGCTGCTATGGCGGAAAAATTCGATGGACTTGAGCATTGCTACGAGTGAAAAGTCTCATCAAAATCGATTCCCTCAATGCGAGTACCCTTTAGCGCCAAGCACGGCTTTAAAAGCGAAACCTCTCATCGGAATCTCTCTTCCTCTTGTATATCCACTTACTACCTATGGCTTCCTTGCCATCGATAGATGTGTCTTTTATATACATCCATGGCGGTTATGGACTCCATTTCTAAGTCCATAGCGGTGTGCCATGATCTTGCATCAATATCTTGTATCGCCTCCTTGTATGTCCATGGGTCGATTATTGCTGTTCGTCTCTGGGACTAAATCCGAAGATTCGCCCACGAACATAAATCGCTCGGGTTGATGAACAACCCTCCCTCTGACGAGGTTCTCTGAGCACAATGGCAGCGGTGGGTGCGAGATACTTGTGGTTCTCTATCTTGCACAACTTCTTGGGTAGGTACCACTTGTGCAGATCGGTATCTCCGGTGGAATTGACCCACTTCAATTTCTTGAAGTATCGGTGTCGATCCACCCACTAGACTCGACATCTCGTACCTTTGGCCTAATCGGTGGTGGAATCGATCATCTTCTAATTCTTGAAGAATGATTTCAACTTTGGTTTATGATTTTCATGTAGTCCTCTTCTAAGAATCGAGCATTAGTGCTAATAATGACCTTGATCCTTAGGACTATAGAATAAACCACCTTTCGTTCATCTAGGATAGCCCGATAAGCAGCCTTGCGTCGGATCTAGCCTCAACTTGTCGGCCTTCTTGTTTAGCACGTGTCTTTGGTGCCCCATATCCTTATGTGGCTTAAAGCGGGCTTCGCCCAAACCACAACTCGAAGGGGTCTTTTCGGTGACTTGGATGGTACTAGATTTAGCAAGTATGCTGCATTGTTCTAAGCATACCCAGCGAAATAGGCGATGTAGCATAACTCGTCATAGATCTAACCATTTCCAAAAGTCGTATTTCTTCGCTCGACACACCATTTTGTTGTGGTGTGCCGGTGAAATCTTGTTTGGGATGTAATCCCACACTTCACTAGATAGTCCATAAACTTCGTTCTTGAGGTATTCGCCACCGCGATCGAGACCCTTGATGACTTGATACTCTTACTAAGCCCGTCTCCCTTGCGCCTTAAACTCTTTGAATTTCTCAAAGCATTGGACTTGCGGTGAAGCGGTATATGTATCCATACCTTGAGTGTCGTCGATGAAAGTGACAAAATACTCGTACCCTCCACGAGCTTGTGTGGACATTGGTCCACAGGTCGAAATGGACTAACTCAACATTTCTTTGGCTCTATAACCCCCGCTTTGAAGAGTGCAGTCGACATCTTACCTTATCTGAGGATTCGCAGATGGGAATGGAGTAATTCATTAGATTACCCAATGCTCCATTCTTAGCGGTCTTTGGATCATATTTAGATTGATGTGACCTAATCTAAGATGCCGAGAAAAAAAGTAGTGTCATCTTCGAAGAAAACTTTCTCTTTTAGGGTTTGATGAAGATGCAACATAGTTATAGGTATTATGTTTTGAGAAATAGTATAAAGCGAATTATATAACGTGCAACACGGATAACCCGTTATTTCTTATGATAGAAACACCACTATCAAAATAACGAAATATCCATGAGTAAATAATTTGAAGCAGAAACAAGGTTCGCTTGAAAATCCGGCACATATAAAGCGTCTTTTAAAACTAAAGCTGTTGTCCCAAAACATAAAGAAACATCTCCAACTGCAAGCGCCTCGACTTTAGCCGCGTTGCCCATGGAGATCGTTATCTCGCCATCAAACGACTCCCTTGTCCGCGGGAACCCACGCGAGGTGTAACAAACATGATCGATTGCGCCCGTATCTACTACCCAAGAATGGGTAGAACAATCGCTAAACATGTTTCGTTACTAAAGCAAGCGGCGACTTGAGCATGAGCATAGGGCACTTGGCCTTCGATGCCAGATCTTACCGCTCAAGCACTTGCCCTTCTCCTTTGGCTTCTTCAAGCCTCGGTGGCAACCACGTTCTTGTTCCCATTCTCCCACTATTTGCCTTCTCTTCCACCTTTGGTACCCTTTTCTTTTCCATTTCGAGCGAAAATTTTGGGCCCTTAGATGTGGTAGCGAGCATGTGCTCCTTTCCCATAACTCCCTCATGACACGTGAGATCATTAAGCAGCGACTAAGTGTAAACTCGGTCTTGCTCGTGATCGCATTCATGCAGTTCTCAAAAGACTTGGGCGGTGTATTGAGGATGATATCGACCTTGGCTTGGCCGTCAATACCTCACTCCCAAGCGATAAAGACTATCCATGAGATGAGTCATGTGGGAGACATGTTCATGGACCGAACTTCCTTCTTCCATCTTACACGAAGATTTCTCTCATTGTGTGGAGCGGATGTCGATCCGATTGCCCAAACTTACTCTCGAGACTTGACCAAATATCGATCGCGTCTACCATCGGTGATCTTTGCGGTTGCAAACCTTTAGACATAGTAGTCATCATATAGCATTTAGCCATATTGTTTGACTTATTCCAAAGTCCGCTTGACTCTCATTGCTCATTAGTCGATCGTCGATAAGGGCATCGGGTTTAGGAGTAGTGAGAACAAACATGTGTTCTTCAAATGATAAGAACATATTCCATGTTTCGTTTCCACTCGATAAAATTTGGACGGATAGCGGTTTTGTGCGAGCATATTGATAATCGGAGTAAGAGACATATTTGAAAAGATAATGTAAACACATAAGCATACGATCGCATATAATTCGTAACAATAATATTGTAACCTTTTGATAAAACAATATTAATTGAAACCTCAATCGCCCAAGGAATCCCACATACAAGCCACGCGTGTGGGCGTTTACACATGAACCCCTCGACGGACTAAAATATTCCTTTTAGTCGTTTAATTTCAATCCATGTCAACTTATCCTTATGACAAATGAAATTAGCGATTGGACCTTACTAGACCATATCACTATCGCAGAAGGGACTTGGCGGGAAGTTGTACTCGGTGATGTCTAAGCAATGACCATATTTGTAACGTATTGAAAATGAATTCTTAGAATTGGCATACTCACTAGGACCGTACGGCTTCAATTCAATTCTTTTGTTATCTCATTTTATATCTATCTCTAGAGAACTTATGAAAATCGCACATGCAAGCCACAGCGTGTGGACATTTACACATGAAACTCCAACTTCTCAATAGATTTAAAATATTTTATTTAAAATCTCATCTAACAAACTTATGATAAGCAGTGCGAGCAAGCCGGCGCGTGTGGACGTTTACTCACGGTCGTCTCACTTTGTTTAGAGATCAAAAAGTGGAGGTCTTGACATTTTAATTTGAAAAATTAATTTGTCGGGTTGCTTGCTTAGTCTTTTTATTCAAAAGGTTTGTCCATGCGGATCACGTAATCTAGCATGCTTGTCTATAGAACTCGACATGTAAAACATGCTCATGAAATTCTAAAATATGCTTGATAAGCGCGATAAACTAGCATGCTTACTATGCGCATTAAATCGTAAAATATTTAAGGTTTGTCAACGTAATTTAAACATACATAGCATACTTCTTGCATAATTTAAACATCCACGACATCGATGAGCGATAAAAATAAAATAAAGCGTTAATCGTGGCCCTCTCGTGAAACACGCACTTTCTGCCTAATCTATTACATAGAATTGCAAAGTGCAATTAAACTTAACGGGTCTCGCGTGCAGGGCACGTGCGGATTCGCCAAACCGGATTCGGGCTTGAGCGATTGGAGCGGACTTGCGAACTTAACGGGTCGAAAAAACGGATCTGGGCTGGCAGTGCGGGCGAAACGGGTCGGGTCGACCGAACTAAAAATGGGTGAATCGAAACAAGGGGGGGCGGCGCTGAGGCACGACCCGTGCGCCGCACCCAACACCTGTAGCGTCGCCGCGCCTGAGAAAACTCGGCGGCTTTGAGGTTTCTGCGTGAATCTCGCTGGCGGGGCCGTGCGCCGCGCCGGTCTCGCGCGAGATTCGCGCGCCTCGCGTCGCCCGTTGCGTGCCGAGAACGCTTTGAGGTTTCCGATCAGCAAGCGCGCGCGGGCCGGCCTTGCCGAGAACGCTGCAGCGTGCGTCTCGCCGAAAGCCGGCCGCGCGCCCGTCTGGAGACCTCGTTGAGGTTTCCAGCAGGTTTACGCGAGTGCGGACGAGACGAGCCGAGGTTTCCAGCGCGATAAGCGTCGCGCGCCCCGACGCCCGCCGATGCCGCCGCGGCAGCGTCTGGGCGCCGCGAAGCGCCCGCCCGCGTCCGGCGATGTTTGTCGGCCAGCGTGCCGGTATGCCGAGCAATGCGCGCGACACACCGCCACCACCACCCGCTGCGCCCTGTCGCGCCGCCCCTGTCCGCCGATGCCGCCGAGGCAGCGCGCCGCAGCGCCGGCTGCCGTCGTCCGGTTTCTCCCGACGATTCTTCGTCGTCTCGTTTCGATGCTTTCGTCTTCGTTCTTCTTTTTACGGATAAGATTTACAAAAAATCTAATCTAACCACGGATTTTCTCGTGGTGAAAACAAAACCAACAAAAACAAAAAGCGAGCCCGATGAGCAGCGGATCCACAATTAATTAAGCATGCGTAATAATCAAACGTGAATTAATCCAGCAGAGCGAATTCGATCCGGGCTCGATACCAGTGTAGGGATGACATATGTCAGCCCGCCCAGAGGATCTATCTTGGATATTTAATTCACCATACATTGATTATAAACCTAGCATGCGTCTATTTAATTAATTGCAACACGTGGGGTTTTCTCGTGTTTACCTTTGGATGCGAAGAGGTCGATGGAGCGAGATGAATGGATCGAGCGGATCGGACTGTGCTTTGACATACGGGTCTGTATCCGGTTGCCCAATCTCAGCGTCGGTGAGGACGATCTATGGAGAATGCTTGGAAAATCACCCAATGCTCTCACAAAGCTTTCGAAAATTCCTCACAAAAACTCTTGTGATTCTCGAAAATAGTGTGTGGGATTAATTAGCATTAACCTAGACTTTATCTCTTACCTTATATTTATAATGCATTACCATAATCCCACAAGGAAAGGATTTATGCATATCCATAAATATAATAATATCCTTATAGGATAAAGAGAATAAAATCTTTTGTTTGAGAGCTTAGGGGCGCCGATTTCCTTAGGCTAAAGGGCTGGATGGGCGACCAGGATCAATCTGAGGAATAAAGATGGGCCTCAAATAAATTAATTATCTTATGTTGGCCAGAACATAAATTAATTTATAAACATTTATTCATGCCACTAGAGAATAAATCTTTGACTTACCCCTTTATTACGAAGTTGAGTCGGGCTTGCACTTAGACATTCTGAATCCCGTATTTAAGATATCGAGCGTCCATTAATTATTTAGAGCATTACATTTGCTAAAATAATTAATATCTTTAATTCATAAGCGATACCACTCAACCTTATTATTGTGCCAGAGCTAACTCAACTGCGGGGTTTAGTACAATAAACCTTTGAGCTCCTTAAGGGGCGTCATCGTCCTAGCGGATCGGTGACTCGTCTGAGATAACTAGCGTGACATCTGAAACGCCACCACCCCAGATCGGAGAATCTTGGGTTAGAACATATCCTCACCCATAACAAGTCAAAGTGATGGTCGACCTTTCATACTCACCTAATACCTTATCGAGGTTTAGATCATCGTAAGTCACGAGATCTTGGTTCTTCCACGACGGTCGGATAGAAGAACACATCTCGATGTGATCCTTGATACGTCGAGCGTACCCGGCATAGACAAGTAACCAAGTCGAGTCATTCTTATCTATACAGCGGCTATCAGACAACTCGTCCTCAAGTTGTCTCGGTGTGAAACTTTTATATCTCATTAAGCTTGACCAATCATACGAGACTTACGTGATCTTCTACATCTTGTATGATCTAACATATATGAGATAAGGGGACACGAATATATCGATCAAGTATTGATTGAGATAGGAGATTGTAATAGTGGTAACGAGAAACATTGTATACAAGCTCAACCATTCCTTGTTGAATCAGTTCACGTCTTAAAGTCATTCTAATGGACTCATTCCGGCTTTGCCTCACAGTGAGGAGGTGTGCCGATGTTGTTTTTGACTCTTCTTTCTGGAAGAACCTTCGATGGAAGGCTTCCATCAGGTCGCGGTAGGAACCAATACTCCCAGGAGGTAGACTGTCGAACCACCGGCATGCGTTGTCGACAAGTAACTCCGGGAAAAGTTTACACATATGGATTGTGTTGAGGCGTTGGTTGATCATATTATACTGGAACTGTGAGAGAAAGTTCTGTGGATCCCTCAATCCGTCGTACGGGGCAATGCCCGACACCCTGTATTTTTCCGGGAGTGGGGTGTCGAGTATTTCGTTCGAGAACGGGGTGATTATTTTCCCATACCCATCGAACCCGCCCTTTGGAGAGTACGGCGGGGTTCGCCGACCGAACTCATTTTGATGATGAGGGTCGACCTCACGGCGGTCACGACGTCCTTTCTCGCGTTGTTCGTTCCTTCCGCGGTTGGTCTGGGCTCCAACTTGTGTCGAGGTATGAGCGCCCATGACTTGGACGCTGGGGGATCTACCTCGTCGTGATGCCTCGTGTTTAGACGAGGCTTGGCGTTCCTTTCTTCTGGATGCGGCCGACCTTGAGCTTGGTTGAGGTATTGGATGAAGCTCTCCTTGTTTTTCTCGAGAAATCCCTTAATGGCGTCGTCAAGGTTTACCTACGGAACTGGAGGTTCTCCTTAGTTCTTTGTTGCGATCTTGCTTTGGCGTTACGCTTCCTCTGATGTCTTGGGGACGGCCGTGCTAAATCAAAATTTCGTCAAAATTTTAGATATGCCCCTCTGGAGTCCCTTCCCTGATTGGGCTCTTTCCGAGCTGAGCTCGGTGCTCCCTGCCGCCATTGTTCTTTGTTGTTGCGGCGACTGACGGATCATGACTTGGTATACATTGTCGTGATTGATTCCCTGTAAACAATGGTTGATCGAAAACACAAAATTTCGGTTCCCACAGACGGCGCCAGTGATCGATCTTAATTTCGTTAGGGAATTAAATGCGCAAGAACACCAGAGATTTACGTGGTTCGATCTATGAATAAGATCTACGTCCACGGGGAAAGAGAGAGAGTGAGTGTATTGATAATATGAGGAGTGATTACAAAAAGTGTCGATCCCTTTCTCGTCTAATCTAGCCTCTGTTATACACAATTATTTTGACCTAGATCTCGAATCGAGATCTCCTCTAAATAGGATCTTGATCCCGTATTTTCTCTAAGTAGGATTCTTTGAGATACGGCCGAATCTTCTGCGTCTCCACTTGATTTGAGTTATAGCGGCTTAGGAGTCTTGTTGGGCGAACCGGCTGGGCCGAGCTTCTTGTCGAGGCTTATTTATATTGGGCGGATGCTTGGGCTGGGTAGTTGTAACGACCCCAACCCAATACGGATTAGCGGCTGTTACTAATGACGGGGATTAACAACGAGAACAAAGACTAATTATGGAGCTGCGAAGTATATAATAGACAAATTCTCGAAACTTCATATCATTTAATGTGACACATATATAAATACATCTGGCTGGATTATTTAGACTCTTGACTAAAGGGTTCACTCGAAACATAACCTATATAACTCTGCGGCGGAAAGACATGTGATTACACATATGACGATATGTAATCAATTTATACTTATTGACGACGAAGACTCCAAGCGCTCAACACTTCAACATCGACATCAATTGCTCAACTGCGCACATTTAAAAACAAATATGCGGGGCTAAGTACAAGAATGCACTTAGTGGGCTCATGCCAAAAACATTTTCTTTAATTACACTGCCCCTTTTGAGTACCACACGAGGTTTTGTTTGAAATGCTCGTGCTTACTAAAACATTTTCTTTTATTTTCAAAAGTCGTCTGGCCAGACATATTTTGTCTGTATGATCCATATCAGTTCTCATATAGTAATATCATAACATCATCATAAAACGTCATCACATAACATCATCACACGTTGGTAGCGAACCAACAACTTTCAATATCATCATGCCAGCCGCTTCTCATATAATATGATATCACATCGGGATCATCATCGTTGGTAGCAAACCAACAACTTTCGATATCATCATGCCGGTAGCTTACATATAATATGATATCACATCGGGATCATCATACGTTGGTAGCGAACCAACAACTTTCAATATCATCATGCCAGCCGCTTCTCATATAATATGATATCATCACATCGGATCAATCTAGCGGTATAATCCTTCCGCTTGGGATCGATATCAATTTCTCATGGTTGGCTTGCCCGACAACGATAGGATCATACATAAAAACATAAACACTTTGGGCGGTAATCAAATTATTTCTCAGCAATCGTAAATAGATACTTTTCATTTGCGCAAAAGCAAGTAAATAAAGGGTTTTGAATAAAGCCCACAGGTATGTGTGTAGGCCTTTTACGGTTCCTTTCTATGTCCTTAGCTTACCACCACGTCCCGCATTAACGTAAGAACTATCTCGATTACAACGGTCGCGTTCGATAGAGAAGAACATAATTTATGACGTTCTATGGATCAAATAATGCTAACGTCGGACTTATTTTGACGTTTCCTAATCAATGATGTCGATTACGAATTTTCTCAATTTATAAGAGATATTCTACCTTTTTAGTATATAATATGCGTTTTAATGTCTTTACGTAGCGTAAGTTACATTGTTACTAAGCGTCTTCGTCACATAGATCACGTATTATCGAATTACGTGCCTTTGACCTTGGTCAACGTTTTTGGTCAACTATTTTGACTTAGTCAACACTTAGTCAACAATTTTGACTTTAGTCAACTCAAAGTCAACATTTTGACTTTTTCAATTTCTTATGAAATTCTATTATTTATGTGTAATTTTGTTCCAAAAATTCCTATAAAATCATACTATGTCTAAAACATTAATTTAGATCATATTATGTAATTATACTTGATAAAATAAATTTATAACATTAATACACATAGGGTATGATTTTCGGTCACCCTAATTAATCAACTAAACATTTTCCAAAAATTCCAATAAATTCACATAACACTTAATCACCCTTAACTATGCTTACTATAACATAATTGTTATTTATTATGAACTATTGAATTTAATTTACCTAAGTCATATTCGAAATTTTTGACTTAGGTCCAAATAATTTTTATAAATTTCAATAAATTCACACAACCATATATTATGAATCTACATCATCAATATGACATGATAACACTTAAATATGGATCATATCTCAATATCATACCATATATTATAATTTTCAAAATTCTTGAACTTAGGTACTAAAGTTTCTTCAAAAATTCTATATAAATTCATATAAGCTTATTTAATACCCTAGATCATGATTTCATGCTCAAATTAACAATTAAAAATCAAAATCATCATCATATGGTTCCCTCAAGTTTTCGGTCCTTTTCTAAAGTTTAATAACATGATTAATTTTGTGATATAATTATACTACATGCTCAATAATATCATATAACATAATATCTAAACATCTTAGCATAAGTTATATAATTTTCAAAATGTCATGAACAACATAAGCTTATAACATGAATTCTAACGGATGAAAATCAAAAATTCTAGCATGTATACGAAGCTTATAACGTTTCTAACCTTTTAATCGGAGTTGATTTAATCGGCGAAGGTTTATTTGTCTAAGGTTTGGGATCAAACTTTGGAGAACACTCTCAAAATTTCCTCACTAATTTTCGGTGGTTTGGGAAGCTAAATGGAGAAATGAAATGATCATGTTATATTTATAGACTTATCCCACTTGTGTAGTAATTATTACATATAAAATATCAACTAAACCACTTGCACATTCATTTAATAATTTCGGTCCTCATGTGTCCAAATTGGATGAATTTATCTTATCCTACAACTCATTATTAGGTCATCTTATCCTTTAATTAAATGCATTCACATTTATGCACATTAATTGTCAACATTTTCAACTACTAACAAACAAAATCCATAGTTACTTGTTCCACTTGAATACAACTCTATCCTTATCTCTTAATAATATCTAGGAAACATAATCTTATCCCATAACTTACAACTTGCATCATACTTATCAATTAAATAAAGAAATTGTGACATTATTACATATATACATAGTTTTCGGCCACCTCTAGTACTTAGGGTTAAATTTTTATTTTTTTTCATATCATATTCTATATTATAATTATATAATATGATCACATTTGAAAAGTCAAATATTTCAACTATGACTTTTATTAAATTTTCACATTTGTTCACACATATTTCTCCACATTTTCGGCCACTCTCAAACAAATGCCATAAATTACTTGTTTCACTTGATAACCATCACTACTTTACACATAATATAGGATAAGATACAACTCATAGCCTACCATTAATTATAGCATAGGAATTAATTAAATTTTGTCACATATGTACCATTATTTTCGTCCCTTTTCATATAGGTGGCACCCAACTTGTGAAACTTGCTATACAACTCATATTATCCATAATAATATCATATTAATATAATAAATATGATACATCATCAATTGGATAGGAATTAAATTAAATTTCACACTTTGAAACCCTAATTTTTCGAAAACTATAGGTTAATCCCAAATATTTTATTTTCTTGTATTAAATGTCTAATACATAGTTATATGACACATTATAATCATAGATGATGAATTTAATCATAGGAAAAATATTTAGAACCATTTTAGATCACAAAACCCTAATATTAAAAATTAGGGTTTTCGAAACCCATCACATATGGTACATTTTATTCCTTAATTATCTAGCATTATTTTGATGATAAATAATGCTCTTATATCATAAATTAATCATAGGAATTTGAATTTTATAATTCCATGATCAATTGGTCAAGTTATTGCATTATCTCAAAACGTAGACGTTTGAAACGTCTCTAAATTCTCATTCTTAAAACATCTCTAAAATGCTCAAAATAAAGTTGTAACAACTTTATTTATTCTTATAATAATAGAAAATTTCGAAATCTAAGCTTAATTGCTTAAAATACTGTAAGTCTTTAACTGTCGACTCTATCCGATGTTAGAACATTACGTTCGAAGGAATATCAGAAATTATATTCCTTAATTCACTAAGCATCAGTGAATATCACACAGATATTATCCAATTATGCTTGGTCAAAGTCAAGCATTGACTAATTAAGATTTTAATAATCGGGATTAATTTCTAAATTACGATTTTAATTATTGTAATTAAACACTTAAAACTGCGGGATATTACATTCTACCCCCCTTAAAATAAATTTCATCCCCGAAATTTGCATACTTTAGAAAGGTATGGGGTATCTTTGTACTATAACAATCTCAAGTTTCCACGTAACTTTCTTTTGTCCATGGTCTCTCCATTGGACTTTCACCAACGGTATAAGCTTCTTTCTTAACCGTTGAATCTGACGTTTAAAACAATCGCAGACTCTTTCTCATAACTCATATCTTGATGTAAGAATAACGTCATCATGATGGTCATGTATTTTGGACCATATTCGTACTTTCTTTAACTATAACACGTGGAAAATTCTGTGCACTTCCCAAACTTGATGGAAGTACCAATCTATGGGCTGCTAGGCCTTATCCTTTCTAGGATCTCGCAAGGTCCTATAAAACATAATCTCAACTTTCTTTTTCTCCAAACATTGAAATTCTTTCAATGGAGAACTTTAATATACTTTGTCTCGCATTCAAGATGACTCGTATCTCGCATATCGGTAAGATTTTTGTCTATCATGAGCTTCTTTCTTTCATTGCCTAATTAAGCAAACATTTCATTCATTCCTTTCACGAATTGGCTTTAAACTTTCCTCTTATTTACTTACTTTATCTCGATAAAGAGATGATCGATACTTTCTTTTATACTATACCTTACATGGGCTATGTTGCTCGGCGATTATTGTCGTAGGTAAACTTAATAAGTGGAAGAGTACATTTCCAACTTATACCTCAATTCTTTTTATAAGCCAATCCATAATCTACGGGTAACCCTAAAATCCCTATACGATGTGAGACGCACAATTTCCTTTGTAATTAATCGGGCTAACTCATTAGACCCGAAGCGACTAAATAGGCATGAGGCGAACATACTTGGTAAGTCGTTTCTTTGCTACCATATAGCGGTGTTATATTTTGACTTTGGAAATCTATCTCAAATCCATTGTTACGTCGTCCCATAGGATCGTTGATACTATGCCTTCATTTATAGGCAATTGAGACGATGTTCGACAATTTCTATCTTCATTCTCTTAAACTTTTAAGGAGTTTTTCCTTTTACGCAAGGATTTATCATCACTAGGCGATCTTTCTGACATAGAGCATTAGTTACTATATTACTCTTTCACGGTGATAATTTATATCGCCTTAATCTTTTCTAGTTTAAGCAATCTTTTCCATTTCATCCCCAAGTCTCTTTGCTCGAAAAGTATTTTAAACTCTTATGATCTATGAAGATCTCATATCTTACTTTATGGAGGTGATGTTCTCAAAATCTTAACTTCGCTTTCTTCTTTGCTAGTTCTAAGTCGTTGTAATGAATAACTTATTATCTTCCTCACATCGACCTGCGGCATCACATTTATTAGTCCATGTAAATTTAATTTCTCTTTGGGATAGCTGTGTTATTAGCCTTGCTATCTTAGAGTCTTGATAAATTTTCGATAGCGACCGATGAATCCCATGAAACCTTTGTTCTTATTTGGGTCGTTGATTGCTTCTATCCTCGTATTGCTTTTAACTTCCGTCGGATCCATATGGATTCCTTCTAAAGACACAAGATGTCTAAGGAATATTACTCCTTCAAGTCGAATTCAGCTTAAATAGTCTTGAAAATTTATTCGACTTTAATGTCTGCAAGAATGGTTCTTAAGAGTTCTTTATACTCTTTCTTTGCCCTTCGATTAGATGGGAATATCATCTATGATGTTTTAAGATAATTTATCTTAGTAGGCGCGGAACACTCGATTTTTGAGGTTCATAGCATGGCTGGCGTATTAATTGATCCGAATGGCACGACTATAAACTCATAGTAGCCACCTCTTGTTCGGGAAGCCATTTTGGGTACATTGTTAGCTCGTGCCTTAAATTGATTATAGTCCAATTGAGATCGGTTCTCAGGACTACTCTTGTTCTTTTCCACTGACCGAATACTCTTTTATCCTTGGTAATGGATTATTAACTCTCGATAATCTATATACTTTCTTAATGGGCTATTTTTCTTCTTTGACAAGCAAGTCGAGTGTTTCTTAAGGTGATACACTAGGTTCGATGAATCTTAGATTTTATAGCCTTTAAACGTGAATCTTTATCTTTTCACTTTCCTTGAATCCATTTGATAAAGGTACTTTTAACTTGGTTTAATAATGGTTCTAACTCGGTAGTAGAATTTTAGCTGCTTATCAGGGGAAATCTTGCTAAGTTGTCAAGGTATATCTAGAAATTCTCGAAAATTTTTCACATCCTCTACCTTAATTTCTGCTTTCCATCCTTTGCTTAGATGAACAAGGAATGCTCGACATCCCTTCTTGTTTAATAATCCCCTTATTTGTAGTGTGGGTATGGTTGGAATTTCCTTCCCTATGTGGATTCCATAGAAATTCGTAACTTCTTATTCGGAGAAATGGAACGAAATTTCCCTTTTCCTTGTACAGGATTGTGGAATGGTTTTCGACTAATCAATTTCTTTCTTAGGATTATCTCTATGTCTCATATAGGTACTATGTTCAAGTTCTTTATTACAGTCTTAAGTGATTCTAAGTTCAATTCTAAGTTTGAGTAAATACGTGTGGCGACCATGATCCTTCTTTTAAGTGAAGAGATTCTCATCCTTTGATTTGCTTATTCTGATTTGAGCTCTAACGTATCCACGCATGCTCTTACTATTCTTGTGATAATGAAATGTGAAGCACTTGTCTTCGAACCAAAGTATTTTAGGTATACTGAGAAGTTTTCTCATACCTACCATTCTTTCCTGGTTTTTGCTCATTCTGTCCTTATCATACTTTCTTAACCAGTATGAATGATTCAGCTTCCTTCTTCCTCTTTATCGTTCCTTAGAATATATCTTCCATATATTCTTTCTTTTAAAACTCTTTCAAGAAGAATCCTATATTATCATTTATTATGCTATCATCGTAATATCCTTTTGGATATCGTCATTTCTCTTAATCTCCATTGGTTTGACTAAGTGGTTTCGCATAAGTTAAAATCCCTTGTTTGTTGAGAACGCATCATACTTTTGCCTTGACGTCATATATCTTTACTATCTTCTCGACATTCTATGTTTACTTCCTTTCAATGCTAAGGTACCCAATATTTCACCTTATGGTCATCTCATAAATATGAAACTCTTTTCAATTAGATTCACCTTAAGGTCCTTCCTTGAATTCTTTCCTTTATTAAGCTTGAGCATATTTCCTTCAAAATTTCTTTATGATTATCTCACTTGATTAATTACTAAATCAAGCATAAGGTGAGCGTTTTGTCTCCATAAACTTAGGGTGCTGACGGTTTCATCTCAAATAACAAATCTACTTCTTGATTCACTTTTTCCTTGAAAGTTTGCTTTACTTATCGTAATCAAACTGTTTGCAAAACTTATCTCACGTTACGGCTATATCATAGCGTATAGTGGTAATTTCTCACTATTCTCAACTCTTGCTCTTTTCTTGAGCATGATATCCGAAAGTTATATTACTTTTATACTTTGATTCTCACTTTTAAGATTAAGACCGTCATCATTACAATCTAGGCGGTAAGGTAGTATGTTTGTACCTCATAACTTATATTCAAGTACCAATGTCCTGTTGCCAAATCTCAACTTGGGGTATCTCTCTCTTTCTTGGTTTAAAACTAGGAATAGCCTAGCTATTCACATATCTCATTATTTGATCCATTGATCATACTATCTTTGGTTTAACCAAAGTCTCAAATTCTTGGAATCAATTCCACTTAAACATAATCTTATTGATTTAGGGATGAAGCGAGAGACTTATTAATGGAGATGCTTTCATTCCTTTATATCCATCAACTGTGTCTTATTCATCTCCATACTTTTAACTGGTCCGACCTTCTAACGAGGTTTTAGGAATAATCAACTATTTTAAAGATAAGTTGTATTCTTTCTTATTATGATATAATAAGAGGAGGGTATATTCCAAGGATCTCATACACTTTTCTTTACTCTATTCCAGCACTAAATGCTAAAGAGTATCTCGTTCATAACTTAGTTATCATATACTCGCGTGGAGGTATAACTGTACTGACATCAGTATTGGGAAAACCCATCAAGGGTCGATCCACCTATGTATATCATAAAAGCATATATCTCGTCTCATTGAGTACTTCTTTACATCATATCTTGATGTCTATTACTTTACTGATCTGAAATTTTTAGGTGATAAGGTACGTCAACCTATGTCATACTTATTGGTTTCAAGGATTGAAGAAAATTTCCTCACAACAACTTTCGAGAGGGATGGTTTCACCATTCAAGATGACAATTCTGAGGGTTTGAATCAACATGTTCTTTGAACTGAATAAGTGGGAGATAGGGTCCGAAGACCGAATAACGAGTCTTGAGATTTCTTTGGTCATATGGGGTGGCGGGCCGTCACAAATACTTTCTCGGTCACCTGAAGGTTTGGTTTCAAGAGGATGTTTTATGAAATTTTGGATTGCAAACTTCTTTCATAAAATGAGAACTCAATTGATAACTCAATCGAAACTAGATCATAGAGTTTAAACTCAATAACAGAAATTGAGTAGAACTTGAAACCTTATACAGCTCATAATAGGTCATCTACAAAAGTTCTCATGTACGTCATATCTCTTCTTGTACTACTGGGAATCTTATTTTCTAGTAGCATTCTAATATTCTTGCTATACTGTAAGGTTTTCGTTTCATGGACATCATAGGACTAGTCTTTAACTGATTCTCACGAATTCTGAAGAAGGAATCAAGGATTTGGGTCTTCATAAGAAATATAGTACCCTGTGATAGAGTGCGTGGGCGAAAATCGTTCGTAATCGAATTGAAACGAGGAGAATGAGCTAAAGTCAAAACACTGCGCAAGAGCAGTTTCTTTGGCGCCAAATCGAGCGACCAAGGTTGAACTGAATTGCTAAGATCTAAATTAAAGAGGTCGGCGCCAAAGTCGAAGTTGGCAAGGTCGATGTTAAAGTCGAGCATAAAAATGCCGACGTGGTTCACCTTATATCTCTTTCTTCTCGTTTTGAAAACTCGTAATGTTTTCACTGATCTTTGTTCTCGTTCTCATGTCGATACTTACTTTCGTACTCACAAAGAACTAAAGTTCTCAGATTCTTACTTCTATGTTCTCGCGATAGTGATCATGCTTCTTATCATGTCTATGTTCTTTTGGGATATCATACCCATCAGTGAAATAACTTTGAACTTTGAAATAAACATTTCAAAACTGTAATATAACTCATGCTTTCTTTGAATTTCAAGAATTCAACATATAACACTTTGGACATATCAATGTCAACACTTTCTCATATAACATCATCATAACATAATCATAACATTCTCCTTATAACATCATCAAACATCATAATATGTTGGTAATGATCCACAATTATCACAACAAAATCCTCATTGAATTCCACGAATTCAAGGGTTTCTCTTTGACATATCAATGTCGATGCCGTCTCACATCACTTTCGACTCTTCACAACATAAAACATCATTGCAACCTTTGCAATTTCTTTTACTTTCAACAATCTTTATTCATAACTTTCATTCACGTAACATTCTCTTTATATAACATTCCTCCTCATAAACATTCCTTCTCATCATTATTCACTACTTTCATTCTTAAATACTTTTCATAATTTTTTATCTTTTTGGAAATATCATTTTCCATGTTCAAACTTCTTATTTCAAAATTTTGAGAAAGGGGCATGTACTTTCAAACTTTTTCGTTTCCAAAACCGAGAAAATTATTTTCCTAATGCATGTTAATTCTTTCAAGTTTTCCATGAATATGCAGTCCCATACCTGTATATTCTTGGAATCCTTTGAGCCATCCTTAAATATGCAGTCCCATACCTGCATATTCTTATAATCTCTCCTAATTCTAAGCTTTCATTTTCTTGAAAATTCATTTCACTTTAATAACTTTCACTTTCCAACTTCTTATCTTTATTCTCAAAACTGTGAGAAAATCATTTACCTTTTTCCCGGTTGAGCTTGATGTGATGGAGTGTTGAGCATAGTCGGGTGATCTCTAGAAGTCTAGTGACTCTATCTAGACTCAACTTTTGAAAGAAGTTTTGGGTTTAGGTACGACCGCTCGATACCAACTGTAATGTGACCCGCCAACCCAAAGTACGGATTAGCGTACTAATGAATGATGGATTAACAAGAGAACAAAGACTAATTATGGAACTGCGAAGTATATAATAGACAAATTCTCAGAAACTTCATATCATTTAATGTGACACATATATCGTACATACGAAACTGGATTATTTAGACTCTTGACTAAAGGGTTCAACTCGAAACATAACCTATATAACTCTGCAGCGGAAAGACATGTGATTACACATATGACGATATGTAATCAAGGCTATACTTATTGACGACAGAAGACTCCAACTGCTCAACACTTCAACATCCAACATCAACTGCTCAACCTGCACATTTAAAAACAAATATGCAGGGCTAAGTACAAGAATGCACTTAGTGGGCTCATGCCAAAAACATTTTCTTTAATTACACTGCCCCTTTTGAGTACCACACGAGGTTTTGTTTGAAATGCTCGTGCTTACTAAAATATTTTCTTTTATTTTCAAAAGTCGTCTGGCCAGACATATTTTGTCTGTATGATCCATATCAGTTCTCATATAGTAATATCATAACATCATCATAAAACGTCATCACATAACATCATCACACGTTGGTAGCGAACCAACAACTTTCAATATCATCATGCCGGCCGCTTCGTATAATATGATATCACATCGGGATCGTCATACGTTGGTAGCAAACCAACAACTTTCAATATCATCATGCCACCGCTTCTGCATAATATGATATCACATCAGGATCATCATACGTTGGTAGCGAACCAACAACTTTCAATATCATCATGCCAGTCGCTTCTCATATAATATGATATCATCACATCAGATCAATCCTAGCCAGGTATAATCATTCCGGCTTAGGATCCAATATCAATTCCTCATAGTTGGCTTGCCCAACAACTTGATAGGATCATACATAAAAACATAAACACTTTGGGCAGGTAATCAAATTATTTCTCAACAGAAGTACTGTAAATAGATATTTTTCATTTGCAGAAAGCAAGTAAATAAAAGGGTTTTCGAATAAAGCCCACCTGGTATGTGTGTAGGCCTTTTTACGGTTCCTTTCTATGTCCTTAGCTTACCACCACGTCCCACCTTAACGTAAGAACTATCTCAGTACAACGGTCACGTTCGATAGAGAAGAACATAATTTATGACGTTCTATGGATCAAATAATGCTAACGTCGGACTTATTTTGACGTTTCCTAATCAATGATGTCGATTACGAATTTTCTCAATTTATAAGAGATATTCTACCTTTTTAGTATATAATATACGTTTTAATGTACTTACGTAACGTAAGTTACATTGTTACTAAACGTACTACGTCACATAGATCACGTATTATCGAATTACGTACCCTTTGACCTTGGTCAACGTTTTTGGTCAACTATTTTGACTTAGTCAACACTTAGTCAACAATTTTGACTTTGGTCAACTCAAAGTCAACATTTTGACTTTTCAATTTCTTATGAAATTCTATTATTTATGTGCAATTTTTGTTCCAAAAATTCCTATAAAATCATACTATGTCTAAAACATTAATTTAGATCATATTATGTAATTGTACTTGATAAAATAAATTTATAACATTAATACACATAGGGTATGATTTTCGGTCACCCTAATTAATCAACTAAACATTTTCCAAAAATTCCAATAAATTTACATAACACTTAATCACCCTTAACTATGCTTACTATAACATAATTGTTATTTATTATGAACTATTGAATTTAATTTACCTAAGTCATATTCGAAATTTTTGACTTAGGTCCAAATAATTTTTATAAATTTCAATAAATTCACACAACCATATATTATGAATCTACATCATCAATATGACATGATAACACTTAAATATGGATCATAGGTGGATCGACCCTTGGTGAGAATTAGATAATTTGATGGAAATAACAAACAAGCTTTTTGGTTCCGATTTGATTTAGCAGCTCTCTCAACTTCAACACATTCATTATACATACTTTTAGGAATTAGGAGCACTATGATAGATATATATGCAAATCCCGACTTTGTTGACTGTCGCATGTCTATAGTTTATCTTTTCCAGCCCTGTTTTCTTAGAACTTTGAAACTAAAGATATTATTTCTCTGCAGTCATGTCATTCTGGGCTGCTCTGACCTTCTTGTTACTCTTCGCTTACCCAACACCTGAATTTCAGACACCAAGTTATGAGTATCACACAGCATTCAATGGCATTGTTCTAGGAATTGTACGGGCAGATCTTCCTATCTTTGTTTTGAGTTTACTCATTTGTAATGCATGGTTCTCAACTTGTTAAATCATTTATTCCAGGTAATCGGAGTGCACCAAATACACGAGCAGTTTCATCATGAAGATGTTGCGCACCTATTCTCCATGCAGCTATCGGTTTCTGCTTTGGCGGGTAGAATAATCCCGACCGTCCTTTCTGTCAAGTTCTGTAGCAAGGCCCTGGCCAAATGGATTCTTCCCGTTTTTGCGTATACAATGGGAATCCCCATAATGTCAACGAGCTATCTACCTGTATTGAAAGGCGCTGCTGCTGATAAGAAGGCTGATAAAGTAAAGCAATCGGGTTATATACAGAAACTGTTGTTCTTCTCCAAGCAGACCTCATTCGACGTTGATACTGGCATAAGGCTGCTTCAGTATGCTGGTCTTGCGTGGTCTGTTGTCGATCTCAATTCTCGTACCCTCTGTGTTCTCTCACCTAGGCTTGTGATGCTTAATTTGATTTTTGATATGCTAAGAGCCATTTCGTATATGCTTTATCGTGTAGCTGACTTATACAATTTTTGTGGAGTAGTAAATATATTCAAGACAAGATAATTAGTCTTGTTATTCAGTTTGAGATTGTAATATAATTCATCAGCTATAAAAATAAATGCTATGAACATCTTATTTTTTGAGATATATGTGCTGATCAAAGCCATTAAAGGGTAGAATTAGACCAAATTGATTTTCGGAGGTGAAAAAAATAGGGGAATCTTGAAGAGCTGAAAATTGGAGCTTGATTCAAATTGATTCCATGTCCTGGATTGTTCTTTTTTTTTTTCTTCCAATAGTTATTTGATATACAAGAAATACAAAGTGTTTTGCACAAGCCAATTATTCCAAACTCGTATGAAATGTGTTTGCCCCAATTTGTGTATTTAACACTTTGTTATATGCGAAATAAATAAATAAATAAATACAATTAACACATAAAATTTGTGTGATATTATATTTAAGGGTTATTAGTTGTAAATGACTGAACTTTCATCAAATTCTGGTTTTGTATATCAACTTTAAAATTTGTGTGATAATTACCAAACTTTTGGTTTGTTCTGATTTTATACACGAATGTGATTTCGGCCAATACTAACGTTGATATGAAACACTAAAAAATCTGATTTGACGAAATCGTTCGATGATTAAAACGATATCATTTTTATGAACCAAAATGACGTCGTTTTGGGTTGAAATCACAGTCATTCAGCGTTCCATGTTAATGTTATATTAGTCTTGACCGGAATCACATTCTTGTGCAAAATCAGAATAAATCAAAATTTTGATAATTATCAAACATGCATATTTAAATATTGATATGTAAAACTAGAATTTAGTAAAAATTCAGTAATTTATAAGCACATAACCCTCTATTTAAATATCCTAGCGACGTGACATTGGAAGTGGTAAGGAAATTATCAACATTTCAAAGAATGACAGGTTATAGTTTTCCCGGAATTGGTCTTAGGCCTGATTACGTATGGTATGTCTATGTCATCTCTTCAAGTACGGTTTTAATTATAAACTCGAAATAGTACTTTGATGGGATATGGCCCAACCGACTAGCTAACAAAAGGCCCAAACAGTGGGCCTAACGTTGATAAGCGGACCCACGGTTGAGCCCAAGGCGAGCCCTAATCATTGCCTAAAAACCCAGCCTCCAACCTCCACCCGGGCCAATGGAAGGCAGGGCCCCAGAGCTAAAGCTTGTGCTACCTCGGCCAATGGAGAAGACGCCCAGAACAGGTCGAGCGCCACCTCCACGTGGCGCACATAAGGCCAAAGGTCCCCGCTTCCGGCCAATGGAAGGCATGCGGAGGAAGAGTCACGCCACGACCAATGGAGAGGTCGGGCGGCCTGATTCTGATTGGTTGTATAAATAGGAGGAAAAGCGACATTAGAGGGGTTGGCAACTTATCGAATACTAAGAGCTTGTAACCACACTGCATTATAGTGAAAGTATTGAGGAAACACTCCGCGTGGGCGTAGATCTCATTAACGATCGAACCACGTAAAAGCCTTGGTGTTCTTTATTGCTTTTCATAAATCTACACACTCATTTGTTACAGTTATCATTGGCGCCGTCGTGGGAAAGGTTCGAACAAAGCTTCGTTTCCTCACAACTAAATGGCAAGAACACGCACAACCGCCGCCCATACCGGGTAACAACCGTCTTGAGGGCGACCGGTGGTCACTCGGCGTCGCGGAAGGAGATCGCGACGCCAAGAGCGCCCACACTCTTGAGGCCACATGGAAAATGTCTCCATACACCCTCGGGACCGCCTCCCAGCGTGGGGAAGATGTCGACCTCAGCGAGGACGAGCAAACAGCTCATTCGTCCCACGAGGTCCTCGGCCCGTGGCCGAGATTCCTCCACGCCCGATCTTGGCAAATTCAAGCTTATCAACCAGAGGACGAAGGCCGGGCCCTCGAGGGCCGGGATGATACCTGGCCTTGCGGCTGCTCAAGCCAAAGCGGCCGAACGCTCACCTCGGCGTGATAGCGAGCAACGCATCCCATGCCCGACGCGGGCCGTTCACACCGCCCGAGCCGCCGCCTCATTCGCGGAGCCGCGCCACCGCCGCCGCCTCCGCCGCCGTTGAGCCGGCTCCGCCTCGTCATGCCGACCAGAGCCGAGCAAAGCGAGGAGGGAAGGCGGTCGAACCCCGCGGGAGGGGCGATGGCGTCGCTATCGATCCCCACCCTCAGAAAGAGATGGCGGCGATCTCCGGGTTCGACCGAATGCAGGAGGATCGTCTCACTTTCTCGGGAGATTCTAGACACGCCCGCCCCCGTGATGCAGCAGGGCACCCAATATAGCGACCTCACGATGGCCTCGGAGACCCTCAGACTTCCTTTTCGCTACACCACCAACATGGCGAATCGAGGAATGGAAGATTTTCACATGTGCAAAATCTTCCCGAGTCTTGATCTCAGCCTTGCGGCGTTGGTTCGCCTCGCTTCACTGAGCAACATACTGCCTTCGGGACCTCATGGATCGATTCAAATGGCGCTTATCGAAGATGCCGCCCGAGAGCCTTCATCGACCTGCTCACAATCGCGCGAGGCGGGGCGAGGCGATGTCGAAACTTAGTCTCGAGGTTAAATCAAAGTCGCTCAAAATTGGCGACAACGACCTCTACATCATCAGCGCGTTCAGCGGGATCCGACCGCCACGAACAAAGAAATCACGGGGAGAAACCAAAGGCGGCGAGTAAGCTTTGGAACTGGTGGACAACTTCGTCGAGGGGACGAGTCGGATCGGAAAGCGGAAATGCAGGGGACGGCAGGTCAGAGAAAAAAGCGGATGGCCAAAGTCGGGCGCGGACGCAAGCCCTTCTGGCTGCATTAAAGAGGACCACCGAGTCTGGGCTCGGACCTCGGCCCAACCACAGCGGCAGCCTCCTCGCTCAAATCGAGGCGGAAATATTCGAGCTCCAGCGAGCTCTTCCGGCTCGCCACATGAAGGGGGATCGAAGAGGGTCCAGGGCAGTATTGTGACTATCACCAAGGGTATGGTCATGATCTGAGGATTGCGAAACACAGGCTCACGGATCGACGAGCTCGTTAAGGTGGAGCCCTCGAAAATACCTCGAGGCGGCTGGTCCGAGAAAGGAGCGGCAGGAGGAATGGAGGCGGCAACAGCTGGGCCGACCCAGTGACCCAACGAAGGCGGCGAGGCGAAGGTCCCAGCGCTATGGGCAGGTCTATGTTGTTAATGGACGCCTTTGGGACGCAGGTCGTCCTCAAGAACGACGCCGGAGGTCGGCCTTTGAAGAGCGAAGAACAGCGACTCCGGGATGGTGAGAACATAACGTTCTCGAGGAGGACCCGTGCCCAAGATCATGCCGCACAGGGCGCCATCACCATACGAGCGCGGTGGGCAACAAAGCGTCCACGGGTCTATATCGACATCGGAGCCTCCGTCGGCATCATTTTCCAGGCTATGCGGATAAGCGAGTCGAGGCATTGAGTCTTCCCGCGCCTCCCGCCACGGAGCTTCGCTCAAGAGCGATCCGGCCAGGGGTCATTACCCTTCCGGTCGCGGTAGGGCGGGCTCCCAGTCGGTCACCAAGGCCATCCGATTCTTCTGGTCGAGCTCCCTCTCCGTACAACATCGTCACTGGGAGATTGGTATACGCCACCAAGGCCGTCTGTTCGGTCTACCACCTCCGTCGAATTCCCGCCCGGTGGGAGTGCTTAGCATCGAGGGGACAAACGGCGGCAAAAGAATGCCTACGACTTTCGACCCAGATGCGGCCTCGCCCGGGCATAGCAATTACGAGCCCTCGAGACCGCGCCCGGGATGACTGACCGAGGGCCACCAGCTATCTGACGACGATCCTCGAGGTCATCCAGTCGGCACCGAGGCCCAGTGACGTCCGCGGCATGTCATACAACCACGAGAATATAGGGGCGTGTTTGCACAGTGGCCGCTCGATATGACCGGAGTGTCACCCGAGCTCATAACTCATCACGCCTCGACATCGAACGGCTACCAAGCGATCCGTGAAGAAAAGGATATTCGCGGCGCGGCCGGTCATAAGGGACGGGTGACTCGACCACGAAGGCGAAGATCTTGTTCGGTCGAATACCGACACGGATGGCTAATCCGATTCGTGGTCAACCGGGGAGGAGGGTGGCGCATGCGTCGATTATACCGACCTCGACAAGCACGCCCAAAGATTGCTACCCTCCACGATATCGACAAGAAGGTGGAGGCATTGGTGGGCCACGAGATGTTCACTTCACGGATCTATACAAAGGGTACCACCAAATCTGATGAGCGGGAGGACGCACCAAAGACCGCATTCATCACCGACTTGGCGTCTTTGCGTCAGAAAGATGCCGCCGACCTCAAAACGCGGGGCTACTTACGGAGGATGGTGGATGCAACATTCAAAGACCACATCGGAAATCGTCGAGGTCTCGTCGGCGACATAGTAATCGAAAGTCGAGAAAGCGGAGGCGTCAGTGCCGATGACCTCGGCGCCATCCTGACTCTCCGAGGTCGTGACCTCAAACTCAACCCCAAATGTACATTTATGGTGAAGGCCGCAAGTTCTTGGGGTCTTTGGGTTTCTCGGGAGGGCACGAGGCAATCCCACCAAGGTGGGCGGTACTCGACATGCGGTGCGAGGACCATCAGTGAGATCCACAAACTCACGGGTGCCTAGCCCCCCTCGTGATTTACATCTCGAGCCGAGCAAGCAGCTCCCATTCTTGAAGATCCGAGGAGAGCTCGGGACTTCGCTGGCGGAAGAAAGAACACGAGGCCGCCCATACGGTGAAGGAGTACGCTGCCCGACCCCCGACCATCCGCCACAGGCAAGGTGAATCCTCTCTCTATTTGGCCGCCTCGGACGAGGCCATCGGTGTGATCTTGATGCGAGATGAGGTGGGACGACAACTCCCCGTCTATTTTATCGGTAGAGCTCTCGAGGGCCAGGAGACAAGGTACAGGCCTCGAAAAAGTAGCTGCCACTGGTGAACTCAAGCGGCGCCTCAGACCCTACTTTCCAGCTCACTCCGTCCGGTGCTAAGCGACTTACCCTTGAGACAAGTCTTGTTGAAACTGAGTCGTCCGGACGTATAGCTAAGTGGGCCTTGGGCTCGTGAGCACGACATCTCGTACTCACGGTCGGCCATAAAGGGCAAGCTCGCCCGACTTCTGGTTGAGGCCAAATTCACGAGGTAGGCTCTGCGGCGGGGTAACTCAGCTCCGCCCCGGCGGAGGAAGCCGTCTAGCACCACGGATGGTTCTTGGCGGATGTGCGTGGGCGGAGCATCGTGCAAGGCAGGCGGAGGGCGGGCATCTCTCCTCGGCCCGAGATGGCGGTCGCCTCGCCCTCCGGTTTACCTTCCGAGGCCACCAACAGCGGTGGAGTCTGAGCCCCAATCTCGGGACTCAGCCTGCCACTGGCGGTGGACAAGATCGAATCTTGGCGATTCCAGGTCGTCGTGAACCGGTGTTAAGCGAATCTGAGGCGAGGAGGACCAAGATGAAACAATACCTCGAGAAAGCGAAGGAGATGTTGACCTCGTTCGGTACTTGGCGTCCAAGATCCCAGGGAAAGCGGTAGGTGACATCCTCGATGAAGTTAGGCTGCGTCGTCAACAAGTCCACCGGTGGAAGAGGTTCATTCGAAGCATCGCGAGTCCCGTCGGCATCATCACGAGATAGAGCGAATTGGATGTCTCACACGGCTACACGGAACCGGCGCCTACCTCAAGATCGGCTCGAGCGAAAGATGATGGCGAAATCGAAGTATCTCATGCGTGAGGGCGCTCTCATCTGGAGTCTTACCTTGACCCTCTTGAGATGCCTCGGGCCGGAAGAAGCCGACTACGTGCTCAGCGAAATTCACCGGTCTTGTGGAAGCCACGTCGGGTCGTGAGCTCTTTCGAAGAAGGCGGCGAGGTCGGGATATTCTTGGCCCACCCTCGTGCAAGATTGGCCGAGCTCGTCAAGAAGTTCCCAAAGTGCGATTCACTCAGCGGTCGAGGCGCCTCGGATGGATTTGAGCGACTGCGAGTCCATGGCCTTTCATGCGATGGGGGATCGACATCGTTGGTCCGTTCGACCGAAACACCAGTCGGCTTGATGTAGTCGTAGCCATAGACTACTTCACAAAATGGGTCGGGCCGAGCCACTTTCGAACCTCACGGCGGAAGGATTCTGCACTTGTGTGGAAAAATATAGTCTGCGCACATTTGGTTGTATCTTGAAGCGGTATGGTTGAGCTTGTATCTGATGTTTCCGTTACCACTATTACAATCTCCTATCGATTTGAATACTTGATTGCTTATATCTGTGTCCCTTATCTCATATATAAGTTAGATCATCGATGTGTAGAAGATCACGAAAGTCTGTATGATTGGTCGAGCTTAATGAGATATAAAAAGTTTCACACCGAGGCGACTTAAGGACGAGTTGTCGGTTTGGGCTGCGATATAGATAAGTGACTTGACTTAGTTGCTTGTCTGTCTTGATGCGTCTCGGCGTATTGAAGGATCACGATGAGATGTGTTCTTCTTTCGACCGTCGTGAAGAACCAAGATCTCGGTGACTTACGATGATCTAAACCTCGATAAGGTATTAGGTGAGTATGAGTTCTTGACCATCACTTTGACTTGTTATGAGTGAGGTTATATGTTCTAACCAATTCTCCGCATCTTGGGTGGTGGCGATCTTGTATGTCACGCTAGTTATCATGTCAGTCACCGTATCCGTTTAGGATGATGGCGTCCCTTAAGGAGCTCAAAAGGTTTATTGTACTAAACCCCGCGGGTTGAGTTAGCTCAAGTACAATAATAAGGTTGAGTGGTACTACTTAAGAAATGAAGTTATTAATCGTTTTAAGCGATTGATTGCTATAAATGATTAATGGACGTTCGATATCTTAAATACGAGGATTAAGTAATGTCTAAGTGCAAGCCCGACTCAACCGGTAATAAAGGGTAAGTCGACATTCTTTCTCTAGTGGCATGATCGAATGTTTATAAATTAATTTATGTTACGGCCTGAACATAAGATAATTAATTTATTTGAGGCCCATCTTTATTCCTTGCATTTGATCCTGGCCGCCCGTCCAGGGCCCGTAACCGAGGAAAATCGGTTCCCTATTGCTCAATTGGCAAGATTTTATTCTCTTTATCCACATGGATATAATTATATTTATGGTATATCATAGATCCTTTCCATATAAGATTATGGTAATAATCTTGAGAGTATGGAAATAATCTAGAGTATGGAAATAATCCTAAGAGTATGGTAATATTCCATATAGGATTATGGTAATATTCCATATAGGATTATGGTAATATTCCATATAGGATTAAGGTAGTGCATTATAAATATAAGGTATGAGATAATGTCTAGGCTAATGCTCACAAATTGAGAGAGAATTTTTGGCCATCTCACATAATTGAGAGAGAATTTTCGAGAGCTTGGTGAGAGAAAAGGGTGATTTTCCGGTGCATTCTCCATAGCTCGTCCTCACTCGACGTTGGAGTTTGGGTATCAGGGATACGATCCGGAAGGTCAAAGCACGTCTCGACCGTTCAATCCGTTCATCCCGTTCGATCCACCTCGACAGATCCAAAGGTAAACACGTGAAAACCCCTACGTGTTGCAATTAATTATATAGACGCATGCTAGGTTTATAATCAATGTATGGTGAATTAAACACCCAAGATGGATCCTCGGGGCAAGGGTTAACATTTGTTTTTCCCTACAATTGGTATCAGAGCCTGGGATCAGAATCTTGGCTCTGTTGGATTAATTCACGTTTGATTATTACGTGCGTTATTATAATTGTGAATCTGTCGTTCATCGTGGCTCGTTTGTTGTTGTTGTTGTTGGTTTTGGTTTTTACACCACGAGAAAATCCGTGGTTAGATTAGATTTTATCATGTAAATCTTATCCGTAAAGAAAAACGAGCGAAAAGAGCGAAGAAACAGCGGGAAAAACGGTCTCTCGGCGGTGTCACGGCGGTATCTCGCGACCGAGCCTCGCGGTCGCTAGGGCGATCAGCGAGGCGCGGGCGGCGGGCGTGCGTTCGCGCGAGATCTCTGGCGCCACGCGAGCAATCGGCGATCGGCGATCGCGAGGCGCGGCGCCGGGCAGCGGCGGCGAGCTAGCGGCGACGGGCGCGCGTTCGCAGCAAGGCGACCGGCGCTTGGCGAGCAGACTTCATGATCGCGAGATTCGGCGGCTGGCGGCGGCGTCTCGGCGAGCGTTCGGCGCTCGGGAAAACGCCGCGTGCGACGGCGCGTCACATGATCGCGCCAGCGACCAGCGAGCGGCCGCGAAACAGGCAGGCGGCGCGGTGGCTGGCCTTGGTGGGCTTTGCCCTAGCGCGGCCCACATTTGGGGCCGACCGGCCCGACCTGTTTTCAGTTTTTCCGCCCGTGCCGCGTGCGAGGCCCATTGTTGAATCCGGTCCGTGCCTGCGCACGCGAGGCCCGTTTTGTTTAATTACGCACTTTGTAAATCTATGTAATAGATTAGATTTATATGTACGGGTTTCACGATTGGGCGCGATGAGCGTTTATTTTATTTTATCGTTCATATGCATGTCGTGGATGTTTAAATTATGCGGTAGCATGCTATGTATGTTTATATTCGTTGACAAACCTTTAAGTGTTTTACGTAATTGGATGCGCATAGTAAGCATGCTAGGTTTATCGCGTTTATCAAGCATATTTTAGAATTACTGCGAGCATGTTTTACATGTTGAGTTCTATAGAAAAGCATGCTAGGATTACGTGATGCGCATGGACAAACCTTTTGAATAAAAGACTAAGCAACAACCCGACAAATTAATTTTTCAAATTAAAATGTCGAAGACCTCCACTTTTTGATCTCTAAACAAAGTGAGGCCTTTGTGAGTAAACGCCCACACGTGGCTTGCTTGCAGATCTGTTTATCATAAGTTTGTTAGATGAGATTTCTAAATAAAACATTTTAAATCTATTGAGAAGTGGGAGTTTCATGTAAACGTCAGCGTGTAACTTTGCATGTGCGATTTTCATAAGTTCTCTAGAGATAGATATAAAATGAGATAACAAAAGAATTTGAATTGGGCGGTATGGTCCGAGTGGTATACCAATTCTAAGAATTCATCTTCTTTTTTAAAATTGTGGTCATTGCTTAGACATCACCTCAGTACAACTTCCATGAAGTCCCTTCTTGCGATAGTGATGTGGTCTAGTAAGGTCGAATCATTAATTTCATTTGTCATAAGGATAAGTTGACATGGATTGAAATTAAGCGACTAAAAGGTATATTTTAGTGCAGTCGGGGGTTCGTGTGTAACGTCCACAGCGTGGCTTGCATGTGGAATTCCTTGGGCGATTGGAGGTTTCAATTAATATTGTTTTATCAAAAGGTTACAATATTATTGTTACAATTATTTGCGATCGTATGCTTATGTGTTTTACATTATCGTTTCGAGATATGTCTCTTACGCGATTATCAATATGCTGCACAAAATCCGTTATCCGGTCCAAATTTTATCGAGTGGAAGCGAAACATGGAATATGTTCTTATCATTTGAAGAACACATGTTTGTTCTCACTACTCCTAAACCGATGCCTTACTCGACGATCGACTAATGACGCGAGTCGGCGGACTTTGGAATAAGTCGAAACAATATGGCTAAATGCTATATGATGACTACGATGTCCAAAGGCTTGCATTACTGCGACATCGATCGATGGTGACGCGGTGATATTTGGTCGAATCTCGAGAGTAAGTTTGGGCGATCGGATCGGACGATCGACTTCCACACAATGAGAGAAATCTTGGCGTGTAAGATGGAAGAAGGAAGTTCGGTCCATGAACATGTCTCCATGACTCATCTCATGGATAGTCTTGATCGGTTGGGAGGAGGTATTGACGGCCAAGGTCGATATCATCCTCAATACACTTGCCCAAGTCTTTTGAGAACTTTCGGCGTGAATGCGATCATGAGCAAGACCGAGTTTACACTTAGTCGGTTGCTTAATGATCTCGTTCTTTGCGGAAGGAGTTATGGGAAAATGAGCACATGCTCTTGCTAGCACATCTAAGGGCCCAAAATTTTCATCGCAAAATGGAAATAGAAAAGGGGTGCAAAGGTGGTAGAGGCGAGGCAAATAGTGGGAGTAATGGGAACAAGAACATGGTTGCCACCGGAGGCTTGAAGAAGCGAAGGAGAAGGCAAGTGCTTGAAGTGCGGTAAGGCAGGCATTGGAAGGCCAAGTGCCCTATGCTCAAGGCTCAAGTGCATGCTTTGCTTTAATGGAAACATGTTTAGCGACTTGTTCTACCCATTCTTGGGTAGTAGATCTGCGATATCGATCATGTTTGTTACACCTGCGAGGGTTCCTGCGGACAAGGGAGTGTTTGATGGCGAGATAACGATCTCCATAGGCAGGCGCGGCGAAAGTCAAGTTGCGATTGGAGATGTTCTTTATGTTTTAGGACAACAGTTTAGTTTTGAAAGACGTTTTATATGTGCGGATTTTTGGAACCTTGTTTATTTGAAATTATTTACTCATGGATATTACATTATTTTTGATAGTGGTGTTTCTATCATAAGAAATGACGAAGTTATCGTGTTGGCACTTTATATAATTAAGCTTTATACTATTTACGCAAAACATAATACCTATAACTATGTTGCATCTTCATCAAACCCTAAAAGAGAAAGTTTTCTTCAGAAGATGACTCTACTTTTCTCCTGGCATCTTAGATTAGGTCACATCAATCTAAATAGGATCCAAAGCGGCTAAGAATGGGCGTTGGGTGATCTCACGGTTACTCAGCTTCGATCTGCGAATCTGTATAGAAGGTAAGATGTCGACTGACCCTTCAAAGCGAAGGGTTATTGAGCGAAAGAAATGTTGGAGTTAGTCCATTCGACACTGTGTGGACCGATGTCCACACAAGCTCGTGGAGAATGCAGTATTTTGTCACTTTCATTGGCGATTACTCAGTACGGATACATATACCGCTTCACCGAAGTCCGAATGCTTTGAGAAATTCAAAGAGTTTAAAGGCGGAAGTGGAGACGAAGCTAGTAAGAGTATCAAGTCATCGTGGTGCGATCGCGGTGGCGAATACCTCGATAACGAGTTTATGGACTATCTAGTGAAATGTGGGATTACATCCCGGTAACTTCACCGACACACCACAAAAAATGGTGTGTCGAGCGAAGAAAATAGGACTCTTTTGGAAATGGTTAGATCTATGATGAGTTATGCTACATTGCCTATTTAGTTACGGGGATATGCCTTAGAGACGGCGGCATACTTGCTAAATCTAGTACCGTCCAAGTCGGTTGAAAAGACCCGCTTCGAGTTGTGGTTTGGGCGCATGCCCGGTTTAAGCCACGTAAGGATATGGGCGATCAAAGACACGTCTTTGAACAAGAAAGTCGACAAGTTGGAGGCTAGATCGGCGCAAATTCGTTTATTGGCTATCCTAGAGGAGCGAAGGTGGTTTATTCTATAGTCTAAGGATCGGAAGGTCATTATTAGCACTAATGCTCGATTCTTGAAGAGGACTACATGAAAATCATAAATCCAAAGTTGAAATCATTCTTCAAGAATTAGAAGATGATCGTATTCCACAACCGATTAGACCAAAGGTGCGAGATGTCGTGTTCAGTGGGAGGATCGACACCAGATACTTCAAGAAATTGAAGTGGGTCGAGTTTCACCGAGATCTGGGCCGTCCGCATGTGGTACCCACCCGAAAGAAGTTGTGCGAGATAAAGAACCACAAGTTCTGCACCCACCGTTGTCATTATGTCTATAGCACCTCGTCGTAGTGGGAGGGTTGTTCGTCGACCCGAGCGATTTATGTTCGTGGGTGAATCTTGGTTTAGTCCCGTAAAAGCGAGCAGGCAATAATCGACCCATGGGACGTGAGGCGACATCTGAAGACAATGATGCGAAGATCATGGAACTTACGTTTGGGCGGTGGTAAAGTCATGGATTTACCGGTTGCCTAGCGAGTTGTGTGTATCGGTTAGATGTCAACGATAATGTGGTATTTCTTGCACTTTACGTAGATGACATTCTTCTATTTGGCAACAATGTGAAGTTGTTATCAGACGTAAAGAGTTGTTTATCCGATCAGTTTCAAATGAAAGACTTAGGAGATGAAGCGTACATTCTTGGGATCAAGGTTTACCGAGATCGCAAGAGGAAAATGTTGAGCTTATCTCAGGCGTCTTACATTGATACTGTGATTACTCGTTTTAGTATGCAGACCGCCAAAAAGGATTGCTACCTTTCGGACATGGCGTTCCTTTATCTAAAGCGCATCGCCTTATGATCGCAAAGGAGATAGAGGAATGAGACAAGTTCCTACGTTTCCGCCGTGGGAAGTCTCATGTATGCAATGCTACGCACGAGGTCCGATATCTGCGTGCGATAAGCATAGTAGCTAGATATCAGATCTAACCACGGACAAGCACATTGAATGCGATGAAGCATATACTCAAGTACACGAAAAGGACTCGAGATTATAGGCTAGTTTACCATGCGAGATAGTCTAATGCCTTTGGGTTATCTGAGACTCGGTTCCAAGTGACCGTGATAAGAATAAGTCTACCTCGGACTATGTGTTTACCTTGGGAGGTGGGCACCGAGTATCTGGCGGAGTGCAAAGCGGCGATGCATTGCGGACTCTACCATGGAAGCCGAATATGTAGCCACCTTGAGGCGCTAAGGAGGCTGTATGGTTCGAAACTACCTCGTGGATCTAGATGTGGTACTGGTTTACCCATGAGTATCATGGTTTCTTGTGATAACTTTCGGTGCGATGGCAAACTCGAAGGAACCACGGATCCACAAGCAAGCAAACACATAGAGTAAGTACCATGTCATACGAGAAATCGTTAGATGAGGGGCGTCTTGATTGCAAAGATTGATCTGACGGATAACCTAGCGGATCCATTCACGGCTTCTTGCTATAAGTCGTCGTCCGGCACGTTAGAGGACTTGAATTAGCTAGATGGCACACGCTAAAGCTCGCCCATAATAAGTCTCGTCGGGGACGTTAGAGGGCTTGATTTCGCTAGATGGCACCCACTTAGAAAAAACTTTTGTATAAGTGGGAGAAGCAAAGTGATGGTTGTGTGTAATAGCTAGTAGAGACACATTGTATACTAAAAGTTTGCTTTAGTATAAGTGGGAGATTGTTGGATTTATCTTTTGAAAGCGGTATGGTTGAGCTTGTATACAATGTTTCTGTTACCACTATTACAATCTCTATCGATTTGAATACTTGATTGCTTATATCTCGTGTCCCCTTATCTCATATATAAGTTAGATCATACGAGGTGTGAAGATCACGTGTCTGCGTATGATTGGTCGAAGCTTAATGAGATATAAAAGTTTCACAAATGAGACGACTTAAGGGCGAGTTGTCGGTTTAGTGCGCAGATAGATAAAGTGACTTGACTTAGTTGCTTGTCTATCTTTAGTGCGTCTCGTATTGAAGGATCACGGTGAGATGTGTTCTTCTTTCCGACCGTCGTGAAGAACGAGATCTCGGTGACTTACGATGATCTAAACCTCGATAAGGTATTAGGTGAGTATGAGTTCTTGACCATCACTTTGACTTGTTATGAGTGAGGGTTATATGTTCTAACCAAGATTCTCCGCATCTTGGGTGGTGGCGATCTTGTATGTCACGCTAGTTATCATGTCAGTCACCGTATCCGTTTAGGATGATGGCGTCCCTTAAGGAGCTCAAAGGTTTATTGTACTAAACCCCGCGGTTGAGTTAGCTCAGTACAATAATAAGGTTGAGTGGTACTACTTAAGAAATGAAGTTAATCGTTTTAAGCGATCGATTGCTATAAATGATTAATGGACGTTCGATATCTTAAATACGGGGATTCGTAATGTCTAAGTGCAAGCCCGACTCAACCCGGTAATAAAGGGTAAGTCAACATTCTTTCTCTAGTGGCGTGATCGAATGTTTATAAATTAATTTATGTTAAGGTGAACATAAGATAATTAATTTATTTGAGGCCCATCTTTATTCCTTGCATTTGATCCACAGGTGGCCCATCCAGGGCCCGTAGTGTGAGGAAAATCGGTTCCCTATTGCTCAATTGGCAAGATTTTATTCTCTTTATCCACATGGATATAATTATATTTATGGTATATGCATAGATCCTTTCCATATAAGATTATGGTAATAATCTTGAGAGTATGGAAATAATCCTAAGAGTATGGAAATAATCCTAAGAGTATGGTAATATTCCATATAGGATTATGGTAATATTCCATATAGGATTATGGTAATATTCCATATAGGATTAAGGTAGTGCATTATAAATATAAGGTATGAGATAATGTCTAGGCTAATGCTCACAAATTGAGAGAGAATTTTCGGCCATCTCACATAATTGAGAGAGAATTTTCGAGAGCTTGGTGAGAGAAAAGGGTGATTTTCCGGTGCATTCTCCATAGCTCGTCCTCACTCGACGTTGGAGTTTGGGTATCCGGGATACTGATCCGGAAGGTCAGCACGAGTCTCGACCGTTCAATCCGTTCATCCGTTCGATCCACCTCGGCGGATCGAGTAAACACGTGAAAACCCCTACGTGTTGCGATTAATTATATAGGCGCATGCTAGGTTTATAATCAATGTATGGTGAATTAAACACCCAAGATGGATCCTCGGGGCAAGGGTTAACATTTGTTTTCCTACGACTTGACATACCGCACATCACGGTCTCGGACAACGACGCCCGTTAGGTGACAAAAACTTGAGGTGGTGCGAAGAGCTTGATCGATCAACGCTTCACCGATCGCACACCCGCATAGCGAATGGTCGGACCGGTGACGAACCGCACGATCGTACAAGGATTGAAGAAGAGTGGACCGAGCTAAAGGCGATCGGCTGAAAATCTCCTCAAGTCCTCACGGTCCTCGAGACCACACCCCGGACGGGCGCGGGAGACCCTTTAGCAGTCTCGGTGCCGAGGCCGTCATACAAGGTGAGATCGTAGCGCCCAGCGCACTCTTCACTTCGACCGGGCCGGGAGCGAGGAAGACTGCGGGCCAACCTTGGCGCCTCGAGGAGAAAGCGCTGAGCTCGCCTTATAAACGGCCAATCTGAGGCCCGGTGCGCACGGCACCACAACAAAGGGTCAAAGCCTCCATGCCCATGTGGGCGACCTGGTCCTAAGAAATAATGAAGCCAGTGGGCGGCGTCTTAACAAGTGGATCGACATGGGAAGGCCCATACCGCGTTCACGAGGACCTCGGCAAAGGGCTTACAAGGTGGCTCACTTGTCCCAAGCACTTATCCCCGAACTTGGCACATTATGCATTTAAGGAGGTATTTTACATAGCCGATTTAAAATTCGGCATCATGTTGGTTCCTTGATTGTTTTGCCAAATGCGATGTTGATTACATGTTCGATAAAACGCTGTTTTTATAATGAATATTTCACTGTCTCATACATATGTGAACATCTGTTTGGATACACCACATTTAAACCTTCAGGGGACGCCTTACGAAGATGAAAATCCCACCAAGTAGAGTGCGCATACAGATTACCCATTAAGTTGGGCGTCTACATGCAAAGCGTCATGATTACCCATTAAGTTGGGCGCCTACACGCATGGCGTCTGATTACCCATTAAGTTGGGCGTCTACACGCAAAGCATCTGATTACCCATTAAGTTGGGCGTCTACATGCGAAGCATCTGATTACCCATTAAGTTGGGCGTCTACATGCACGCGACATCCACACCGATCTCGCCATCTCATACCCCTTTATTTGGGAAGATATGCACTCCGTACAAAGTCTAAATGCATTAACGACTATAAACCCGAGTACCGAGCCATATACAAATCAGCAAGACTTAGAGCTCGTTTATACCTCTTTATTTGGGAAAATACACATACATATCTGATGTAAATGCATTTACGACCAAAACGAAGTCTAAGCTATGTTTATACCTCTCGAGAGGGAAATATACACTTTGAAGCGAGTCTAAATACATTTATATCTACATACAAAGTTCTACACTATACATAGCCTCATTCGGACTTAGGACTCCGCCAGCCGGGACTCTTTGAAGCACCAATTTTCTACAAAATCTCGGGCCAACGATGTATGCAGGAGCGAACTCAGTGCCTTCAACCCGGTCAATAAGGCGGAATCACCACGGCTGCTCCCGGCGCTCGGCGCGGGCTCGGAGGCAGCCCGAGCGAGCGGCGACTCGGTGGTCATCTTCACCCGCTCGCAGGACACTTCGTGGCGCGGCGCCAAGACTGAGCATTCCGGGTGGGGATGCACCCGAGGTCACCAAACCCCCGACCGGACACCGGGCCGAGTGCGACCTCGCCCCTACCCGCCGCTCTCCCTCGCCGACTGAGGTCTCGGTCGCCCCCGCTCCCGAGGATCGGCCCGCAGATGATCCGCTCCAGTAGGACCCATCAACCTGAGCACTTCGGCATGATCGGAGTAGCCGCCCTCCTCTACGGGTTCTTCTATGATCGGGTCGGCAGAGCCCGCTGTGGCCTCGCTTCATGCGCACGGGCATGCGGCGTTCGCGGACGATATCATACATCTCCATAAACTTCACGGCGGAGTTGACGCGAGCTTTGAACTTCTTCTTTGTTGGGCCCTCCTCCGTCCCTCGGCACCATGCCCTCCGCCAAAGAAGCTCGAACTCGTCGTCGACTTGGATATGGTAGTCCCACCACCGGCGGATTGCCTCTCGTACTCGCATGCTCCTCCGACACCCGAGCGAGCCTCTCATGATCGATTCAAGTTGCTCCTCACACTGCATCAAACGTCCTTGGATGGCGTCGGCGAGATAAGTCCGCCTCGGACTCGCCTGCGTGACCCTCAACCAGGCCTCGTTCTCGGCCGGAGGCGGGCCACTTCCCGATCGACCTCGTCCAACTTCCTCTTGGTCGTGAGACGGCCGAGCTGACTTCCATAGTGGCCAAAACTTGGGTCAGCTCGGCACACCGGCTCCTCCAGGAAAGCACCTCTTCGTCCTTCTCAGCCAAGGCGCCTCGGACCTCTTTTAACTTGGTCAACAATTCATGATCAAGTCCGAGCCATTCAGGTGTGGAGTACTGTAAATAAACAAGACAACACAAATCTTAAAAATGTTGCGTTTATTACTCAAAAAGGGGAAAATTATTACAAAGACCCAGGGTCCTATCGACCCCGGCAGTTCAAGCTATTACATCAGGTCCACTGACCTCAGGCCTATGGCGGTCTCGACGACCTCGATGCTTCTGCGGTGGCCACCTCGGTAGGGGAGCTCCAACCCGCCTCCTCGCCTCGCCACGCCTCCTCCTCTCTCCCGACGGCCGTACCTCGGCAGGAGCTCACGAAGCTCGCGATCTTCGTCCTCCTTGACCGGGCGGCGACCTCGGCGGTCGGGGCGTTAGAGTGGATGCGAGCCTCCAACACCGGAAGGAGTCAGCCCCATAGATCACCGGGCGTAAGCTTTGTCCCGCCTCTTGGGTCGACCTCGGTCCACCCATGCTTGACCTTATCAAAGTCGGGCATGGCGGCCGCCAGCCCCTGTGATCGACACCACCTTCGGCTTGACCGGCGGCGGATCGGCAATAAAAGCCGAGAAGCTCTCCGACTCGATGAGCTGTTTGGCAAAGGCCCTCAACAAGGGTCCACGATCGGCCGGCCTGCACCTCCTCTCGTCCATGAGGTCCTGCCGCCCGGCCAGCTCGCCATAAGCTCCTCGACCTCCCGGGCGGCCCAATGCCCAGTGCCTCTTCTGGCGTGGCGGCGGCGACCCTCCCGGCCACTGAAGCCTGGCGGCCTCGACCAGCCCTCGCGGTGACGCGGGCGGTCTCACTTCGCCTGCAGCGTGCAGCTCTGTTCCAGCGCCTCTTGGCCGAGCTCTCGGCAAGCCCTGGCGGCGACTGCAGCCTCCCCTGCTGGCTGCAGGGCCCCATCATCGAGCTCCCACCCGAAAAGGAGAGGCACAAGTCGATAGCAGTTGAAGCAAACAAATCTAAATATGAAGAAACCTCACGCACTCGGGAGGGATGCGGCTGCTTGGGGCGGTACCCGTACTCAGCGCCCCGAGGCCGAGACTCGATGCTGGGTGGACCCGCCTCAGGACCACTCATCGGTGGCCCATCTTGTCCACCTTCTTCTGGGGCCTACTAGGTCCACCGGCCAGCTTCTTCCATGCCGACTCGCCGGGCGATGGTGAGCCCACCTCATCCCTCAACTTCACTGCATCACAAGAGAAAGACACATTAGCACAACAAAATCGAACGAATAAGGACTAAGAAGAAGGGATGCCTCGCCCGTCCTGGACCGGTCCCGACGCTTCGGCCAGAAACACTCAGCCCGGCCTTCTTCAGGTCGTCCTCGGTGTAACTTATGGATAAGATCTCACCAAGGCTGCTCAACACCTCCTCCATATGGCCCAAGGGCTTGATTTTCGGGTCCGCCATCGTGCCGATACCCCACTCATACCTCATTGCCCCTCGGCCAGAAGAAATACCTATTACGCCATGGGACACCTTGGAGGGGCGGCTACCTTAAATTTCAGCCGGGTGACGATAGTACACCCCTCCTATGGTCTTCACGCTAAAAAAGCGCATCAGCACCTCGAAGGACAACTCCTCGGCAATGCCATAACAAGAGAGCCCCAGCCCCACCAACGACCTAACGGAATTTGGGGTCAATTGACAAATAGGGATCTGGAAATACTCTTGAAGGCTAAGATAAACAGGGGCGAGAGGGTACCTAAGACCTGCCCTCAAACTATCTACATAAACGAACAAACCCTCCTAGAGGCCATCGCCCTATCATCCGGATGCGGCAGACACCACCACGCCTCCCAGGGATCCCAGTATTCCCTCACAACTTCAAAGTTCTGCAAGGTCAAACCCGACCTCGCCACGCCCACCCTCAACCCATCCCATACGTAGGATACCGGCGGAACCTTAGAGCTCAATTTCTGGACCTACCCAAACCATTGTAGCACATATAATCCCTCGCCGGGAACTCACGCCCGAACCCGAGGCGAAAAGGAACTTTCGAGGCGAGAAGAGATGAAGAAAGCATACTTACTTTTCAAAGTAGTATATGGCTCGCTTCAAGAAGATCGGGATCAAGTCGGAGAATTTCTCGAAATTTTCTCTCTCGAATTTTAAGCGCCAAGAAGAAAGTGAACAATTGCCTCTTTGCGCCTATTTATAAGACTAGGCGCGCAAATTGCCGTTTCAAATTCAACACGCCTGCACGTGATTGGATGTGCATTACCAAGACGCGATTCGAGTGCCCAACTACCTTTGGCGCGCTGTATGACGACGCCAGATAAGATGGACACCGATCGACCTAGCAATCATCATACGGACCCGGCATCCTCCGGATAATGGCGCCTCGAATCGCACTCCGCCCTTCCCACAAATACGAAGGAAATCCACGCCGACCTCGGCGTCGCCGTCGGCGGGCCGCCTACGAAAGCTACATCCGAATCGGACCTCGGCTAACCAGCCGCAGATTGGTGCGGCCCGGGCGCACCACGGCATCCCCGGCGCGGTCTCGGGTCGGACATCGGCGCCCACCACAGAGTAACACTATTGCACCGCACTCGGCGTAACCAACGCAGAGGCGCGATATCAGTCGGACCTCGACTTCCTTGGATGCCACATCCTTTTCGAGCGACGGACAATAGACCACCCAACCCGATTCGGCACCGAAGACCTCACATTAAAAAGACAACTCCCAAGAACAACTTGATGCCAAGCCACACCTCACCCGGCGCTTTCAGCGCTTTCACTCCACCGGCCTCGTCCCCGGCTATTCGGGGAGGGCTATGATGGATATGGCCCAACCGACTAGGCCACAAACAGCCCAAACGAGCCGGGCCTAACGTTAATAGCGGGCCCACGCTGGTGAGCCCAAGGCGAGCCCTAATCATTGCCTAAAACCCTAGCCTCCGAACCTCCACCCTCGGCGATGGAAGACGGGCCCAGAGCCAAAGCTCGACGCTACCCTCGGCGATGGAGAAGACGCCCGAACGAGGTCGCGCCACCTCCACGTGGCGCACATAAGGCCAAAGGTCCTGCCCGGCCAATGGAAGGCATGCGGAGGAAGAGTCGCGCCACGACCAATGGAGAGGTCGGGCGCGCCTTCATGATTGTTGATTCAAATCAGTATAAATAGGAGAAAAGCGACATTAGAGGGTTGTGAACTTATCGAATACTAAGAGCTTGTAACCACACTGCATTATAGTGAAAGTATTGAGGAAACACTCCTCCGGTGGACGAGATCTCATTAACGATCGAACCACGTAAAAGCTCTGGTGTTCTTTATTGCTTTTCATAAATCTCGCACTCAATTGCTACCGTTTATCATACTTACTTTCTATTCACATACAAAATCTCAATTTACTACTTAGACTAAAAAGTATAAAATAAAATATGAAATGTATAATAGAAACAACTTGGGGTCATCTATTCGATCCACCTTTTAGTGTTCGAGTTATGTACCATTATTGAATTTTATTTAATTATATTTTTAGTTGAATTTATAATAAGTCATCATGGTTACGTTGACTATATCCAGTTAGATCTATATTTTAAAAAAAAAACTTCTATGTTAATAATAAGATAATTATAGAACTTCATTATAACTAAAATCACAGGCCACGGTAGTGGAATTTATTTAATAACAATAGTGACCAACCAACAGCAATTAAGATGAAATTCTACGAAGTCCGATGAGTTTCCGGAGCAAAGAACTTCCGGAAATGGGCTTGGAAAAGGTCCATCTCCGGCGGCGGAAGCGAGACCAACGCATTGATTCCATGAACGGTGGGAAAGACCCAACAGATATCTTTCCGGTGGCTAACGATGGGGCCGGCGTGCAGCGCCTTACCCCACGGGAACACCACCTCTTTGAATCCCAACCTCAGCCAAGAACTCACCATGTACTCTCCACACGGAAGCCCTTTGTTGATCTCCAGCCAATCGATGGCCGATTTAGCGTACTCGTCCGTCACCCTACCCGGCCCCTCCGACACCATCTTCACCAGCTCCGCGAACTCCATCCTCTCCACATCTTCGCACGTGGCCGACGCATACGCCTCCAGCAGCGCGTTGCCGCAGTAGGTCAGCGGCAGCGGCGGCTGCAGCCGCGGGCGGAGGTCGATCACGTTGAGCAGAGTTGAGACTCTCTCCTTTTCGTATTTGGACAAGGCCTTGCATTTCCACACGAGCGCCGCCACCACGCTCAAGCTGCTGATTCTGCTTGTTTCCGATTTCGCCTTTTCCTTCAAGAAGCTGACGTGGTCAGGGCTTATCTGGAAGACTCTGAACTCCAGTTCTTCTCTCTCGCAGTCGAACACGGGGGCCCGAGAGGGGGCCGAGGTCGGGCTTGAAGAACTCGGGATGGTCGAACATCGGTCGCGGCGGCGACCTAGCGGAGAGGAGGTGGCGGTCGAAGCAGGGGACCACGGCCAAGGGTTTGTCGTCGAAAGCTTGAGAAGCTAGGTTTTCGTTGAAACCCTTGGCGCTCATCCCATCCAACAAGATATGATTCACACACAATCCGATCGCCAAACCACCGCATTTAAAGGATGTGACCTAATTATTGCAGCAGCTAAACCAATTATAATATGTAAATTAACGACAATTAAAGATGATTAGTAAATTAATTAATTACCTGAAGAATAAAGAGCGGCTGATCATGGTTATCGACGTTGTCCAATGTTTGGACAGCGAGCTGTCGGAATCCGAGGTTGGGGCAGACCAAGTTCCCTATCTGGTTGAGCGCGAAGTCGGAGGAGGCCACCACGAAGCCAGCTCCGGCAGCGTTGCAGTCAATCTCGAGGCGGCCGGTCTCGGGGTTGAGCTTCAGTCTCCCCGCCATAAAGTCGTAGTGCACCAGAACTCTCTGCACTGCCAATCTGAGCCTGCCGGCGGCAAGCTGCGGCGGATAGTCCGCGTTGGCGGCGAAGAAGTAGACGGTGGGGACGTTGTAGTTAAGCATCTGATCTATGTTGGAGAGGAAAAAGGATCTTTTGTTGGTTTGGTGCAGAGGGAAAACTAGGGTTGATTCTTGGAATGTCACCTTGAGGTCTTGCATGGCGGGATTGGGAGGGATAACTGCCATCTCTCTCTCTATTCTTTGTTGTGTGTGTGTGTGTGTGTGTGCAAAGTGTAATGAACATGTGCTGGAATTTATAGCACTTGGCTTGGGATCAATTATTATTGCATTCATTTAATCTCTGCAATTTGAATTTTCTAAGAAAAAACAGCTATAGTTAAATTGATTATAATCGAATATGTAACAGATTAGCCATGGTCGCATGAAAGAGATCATGCATGAGCATTGGAAGTATTTAATTAACCCGCAGTAATGAACAAAAAGTCCATTGACTTTAATGAGCACTAATTAATCTCTAATTAATCTGTGAAGACATTGGTCGTGTGTCCCGTAGTAACTACCTATTTCATTAATTTCTGTTGACAGTGTTTCAATAAACACTGCTATTTCATTGTTAATGACAACCTGTTTTAGAAAAATCTTACATCCAATACCAAATAGGCTTTAAATGAGATTTGTACTCTTGCTTATTTTACACAGAATTATGCAACTTTTCTGATATGATGAGGTAAGAAAATTGATTGGGAGGAACATACACGATACTGCAGAATAATTCATTTCTTGATCATTTATACCTTTCCACTTACGTATGTTTAATTAGTTTATTCAAATTCTTGGATTATATCTGATCTATAGATCATTAATTAGTTCATTAAACATATGATTAGTAAACAACAATTATTGACGCACATTACACGCATCCCCTTCGTATATTTTAAGTGTCTCATGCCGTTAAATTGCACAAACCAAGAAAGTAAATAAATTTACATTTGTAATTTCATTAATTATCATGATAAATGCATTCATAGTTTCATACAATCAAATTTCAAGAGTATTAAACTTTGAGCTCAAAACTTTAAAGGAATATAGGCTATAGACTTTTTAGAACTCATGCTTAAAATACAAATATATATAGTTTGCATTAGAATGAAAAGACTCGGGGCCATCTGAAATAAATAAGGGTAAATAACATTCTTCACTCCAACGTTTACGGCTTTTTACATCTGTGTCCCAACGTAATCATAATAACAAATTGAATCATAACCTTTCAAATGAGTTTATAATAATGCCCTAATGACTGAAATCGGGCCAATTACGCATACGTGACGCCGAAAATCCACATCACATTCATATGTGGAATAAATTTTAAACTAGTTGAACCTTAATTTGCAAGAGCCACGACGAAAAACAGACAAGGCAAGCTTGAGAAAGGGAGTCGAAAACATAAAAGGCAAGAGAAGAAGTGGGAGAAGAAACCCATTTGAAAATGCGCAAGAGAAGCTTGAGGAAACAAACTACAGAAAAATTTCTTCAAAATTGATATGTTCAACGCGACGGAACAACGTAGGTATTATAATATTCAAAGCTTGTATTTTTAATTGATGTTAGGATTATGCTAGAAGAAAGTGGCTAGGGTGTAGGGGGGAGTGACTAAGGGCTACTTTTTCTATCTTAGACTACAATTAATCAACTTAATTTGGCAGATATAGTTGTTTAGACTGTGGAACAACATTGCTGCCTACACCTATCCACCACAACAAACCTAACACATTCTAAACTTGGTATGCTTTAGCGTCTGCTTCAATAACTTCTTTTCACCACGAATTTTTAACATATATGAATCTAACTCAAACTTCATCCTCTACATTTCTTCCTCAATTTTCAGTTTTTCTGCCTCCACATATTGTAATTTGTGTATCACCTTCAATAGAGTAACTCTTGCTTTTCCTTCATATGGTTCTTCTATCCACACAAAATATCGACAACCATCATCCTATACATTCGCATAAAATCATAAACACGACACCCCTCCAATTAAAGTGACAAAGAAAAAGAAAAACTCACCATATTGTAGCTTGGGCATCCCCAAAACCACCTGCCCGGATTTTCAATCATAAAAGATGTCATCAAACACTACAAAAAAATAGTAGATCTGCGACGGAATTTATGACGGACACATTTCCGTTTCAATACAAAGACGGATTAACGATGGATTTACAACGGTATTTACTCCATAAATTTAACTTCGGATTCAACGACGGATTTACAAAATAATCTGTTTGTGGCACTTTTAACGACGGAATTTATGTGGATTCTGCAATGGATTCATTCCGTCGTTGAATTTAATCTAAAAATATATAAAAAAATATTAATTATAATTAAAAGTTTACAACGGACTTGGTCCGTAGTTAGGTTGAATCCATTGTAGTTCCGTTGTTATAACTAATACTCCAGAGTAAAAAATTTGGGCGCCTCTTCACAGGTTTATTTACAATCTGCAGATTCTCCAATCCTAACCCTATCTCTCCCAAATTCTCTTTGCGCTACACCAGCCACCACATGCTTTGTGATTCCGGCCGAAGCTTGAATCCCCATCGAAGTCTTGTTCTTCGCAGCCCCTGTTTTCCCCGGCGCAGATCTCTGCACCACCAGTTCTATGAAGCTTCAAGCCGCGCTGCCACCATCCCGAGCTTCAAGTCGTGCCGCTACCAGATCTCTACTACATAGTTACCCTCCTCCACCGCTGTTGCCGCTCCAATCAGCAGACTTCCCCCTTTCGTTCAGCCCGTCGCTACTGTTGCTCCTCTATCTCATTACCGTTCATGATGGTACGTCTTACCTTTTTTTTTTCGCTTTTTGTAAGATCTGTTAGCATATCGTTTCGATTTAGCTATCATTTTACGGATTTTGCTATATGCTTTGAGAACTCGCGGATCTTTCCGCTCAAATTTTTTGCAAATTGTTACATTCAGTTTCGAAAATTGAAAATTATTGTTTCGAATCTGTGTTTGTAAGTTGCAGTAGGCTTGCTTTTTTAGTTTTGATTAGTTTTGAGTGTTGTGTTTGGCCATATATTGATTCGGCGATTTAGATTTGGATGGGGGTTTCTGAATAAGTTTTGGAACAGACTTGTGAGTGTAAGGATTATATTAGACAATGATGTTATTGGTTAAATTGGACTTGTGAGTATTTCATACACTCGATATGTAATTTGGTAAACTTGTTTTGTCATTGTTCCTGAATCTTTTCACATTATGAAAATATATTATGTTCTATTATCAATTCTATAATTTGCTATTCATTTTTTCCATGTTGATTATTCAAGACAAACTACTCAAGATACTTCAATTATAAACTGATACTTTGAAAAAATTATGTGAACGAGATGACAGATTTGATCTATTCGGCATGTGTTGTAATGCATCTTAAAAGATATTGCAGATTCAGATTCTCAACATCTCCATTGGCTTATATAGTTATATGTTAAAATTTGATTAATTATTCATGTTGTACTTCTGAGACTTAAGTACTTAAATAGTGGTGTAATGTGGTCAGATGGGAATTCAGTAATCCCACCTCATTCTTCAAGTGCTTATGGAGTTCTGGTCTTTTTGTTTTTGAGTGGTGAGGAACTGTGATTGGTTTTGGAGAAATCAATACAATTTTCCTTGATCAGTTTATTTTGGTTTTGAATCTCGTCTTATTTAATCTCTGATATCAGGATTTTCTTACTCTAGGCTTGTCATCATGATGGGATATTGATATTTATTTAACTTTTCTTATCTTTGATGAGAAGTTATTCAGATTGACCTTTTCCTCATATTGTTCTTTTGCCAAATTTGTAAAATTTACGAGTAGAGAGTTCCTTTGGCAGGAAGGACATGCTGCTTTCACAACCAAGAAAGAGGCAAACACTTAGGTACTTCAATAATTTCCAGAATTGTCAGTCAATTATGAGGTCAACATTGTTAAGTGGATATTGTTTGTCTTTAGCTTGATAAGCAGTATCATGTTTTGTCTTAAACATGCAGAAGATTATTGTCATTATTATATCATTTTGGTTCCACTCCTTACTTGTTGGAGTGCCACTATTTTTTAATTGAGTTAGGGAATATGCTTTGGGCATTATGAACTGAAAATTTGGACTGGATTGCATCTGTCATCATAATAGGGTGTTGATTGTTGTTACTTTGAGAAATGGATTGCATCTGTCCTCGGATTGATCATTCCCTGGTTAGTCTTGATTCTTTTAGTTTTTGACTAACCAATTCTATGAGGGTAGACTATTACTATAAAGGCAGTACAATAACTTGACAATCATATGATTTGAGTACCTTGACACTAAACTAGATAATTGATGCTTGTGTACACATTTACCAAATGCATTAAGAATGTGATTGTGGAGTTTAGGCCACATTAGCTCTATGACATTATTGTTTTTGTGTGATTCTCTCTCTATACTTAGCTGCTACACTACCAACCTTTCTTCTTTATCTTAAGATTTTAAAGGCAGTTATTATTGGATTGTACTGGTACAAGGTCACAATAATTTTAGTCTATTTAAAACGATTAGGAGTTAGGGCATTCTTCTTTTCTCTTTAAATGTTGCTCAAGTATATAATAAGGATTAAGGACAGTTTAGATATGAGCTAAATTGTACTCTAGTAGATACTTGCTAATTAGTTAACAACTTAAGATTTTTAAATTCTTAATTTTTCTTATTCAATCAAGATTATTCTGTTTTTCACCTGATTATGTCATATTGGCCATAGTTTAGATATAAGCTAAATTGTACTCTAGTAGATACTTGCTAATTATATTCTACTGTAATTAAATATCTTTGTTGTTTAGGTATCTAGATGGACAAGCATGTTTCTATGGACAAGCATGTAATTAAATATCTTTTACCTCTAGACTTAAATTAACAAATAAATAAAAAAGAAATACTCCTTTTTCGGAAGAAAAAAAGAAGAAGAGATTATCTTAAGAATTTCTTCATCTAGACAAGAGAAATTATATCCTCAATTCTCAACAAACAAGAAAATTTTATTCTTCCCCAATTTTAACCCAAAGATAGTCTGGGCTGAGGCAATAGAGGGCCATTTCTACATTAATGGATAATGGACTCAATAATTGGTGCTTTTATGGGCTATGATTTTACTAGTGGACTTCTGCGTCACACCATTTTTGACATTTTTGTTCAACATGTTATATTTAGTAATGGACTTTTATGTAATTAAATGTATCTAGATGGACAAGCATGTTTCTACTGCAAAAACACGTGGTGTCAAAATATCTCAAGTGTAGTGGGATGTATTCAAGAGGTATCATGTCACCGAAGATGGTGAATATACTGATCCGAAGTCTCGTAGTAATGGGGTAAGTAACTTCAAATCAAAAGACTTAGCTAGAATTATTAACTACATAAACTAAGTGAATTTATTTTATAGATGCAAGTTGAAGACAATTTTCAGACTTTGAGCCAGACTATTCTCGGTACAGATGAAGTGCCGGAGGTAGATAGGACTGAGATCCTCAAGCAAGTCCTAGGAGGCCCCTCGAAGAAAAAGAGATTGTTTGGTGCATGTTCTCTTGCACGGAGCTTCATGAGTAATCCTAGTGGGTCGAGTGCCGATTCTGCAGCGATATCCCAGATCGATCCAGTGGTGATACATGAGTACAATTAGTAGTTCATAGAGGTGGAGAAGACGCTACAACGGGAGAGACAACAGTGCAAGGAATATGAAGAAAAAATAAAAGCTCAACGTCGGAAATATGAGGAGAAAATGGAGGCTCAGATGAGGGCGTAAACGAGGCACATAAGCAGACATTTGAACAATGACGCTCTCAACGGGAGGCTTTCCAGCTGTTCATGTCGGGCTTGGGTTCTACTAGCGGTACATGATATCCACCATCTTGATCTGGATATATCATTGACTTGAATCATCATCGGATATTAGATATATTAGAATTTGGTTATTGGATTATATTATGTTTACTTTTGGATTCTGTTATGGATTGTATTTATGGATTATATTGTGTTATGGATTACGTTTGTAGATTATATAATGTCATGTTTGTTTTTCGAAATTGGTACGTATTTTTTTGAATTTTTGGTTTAACATATGAATTTGCAGTTTGAACAGGTTATAATTATTTTGATTTAGAATGGGAATTTTTATTAAAATAAATAAATAATGACGGACTAGTGACATAATATTTACAACCAGAACAACTGAACAGCGATGAAAAATCGGTTTCAATTCTCTCGCTGATCAGCGACAGAATAATAATCCGTTGTTAATCAGCGACGGAAAATTTCGTCGCTATTTCGTTTCTAATCAGCGACGGATTATTTTCCCTTGCTAATAGCGACGGAATATTCGTTTTAATTCCGTCGTTGATCAACGACGCAAAAACGACACCTTTTTTGCGACGGAATTTTCGTCGTTGTTCCGTCGCCAATTAGCAACGGAGTTGAATCCGTCGCTGATCTTGTTTAGCGACCATGATTCTTGATTCAGAATGTTTCCGTTGCAATTCCGTCGTTAAGAGGATTTAACAACGGATTTTTAAGGTTTAGCAACGGAATTTTCCATCGCTATTCTGACTGTTTTCTTGTAGTGAAATGGCAAGGACCATGCTTATAGAAGGGTTTTCCATCTGAATTCCTAGAATTTGCAGACATCTTGGCGAATAGCGAGAGGATTGTGAGAGGGTTCCAAAATGGTGAGAGGATTTCTGAGAATGGGCACGATAAGGGTTCAAAAATTAGATTTTAATGAAAGAACGAGTTAAACGGCGTCGTGCGTGCCACATAATTAAATCGGGCCCAAATTAATGTGCCACATAGGCAAATTAGGCCCGATTCCGGACACATGACACATGTTAAAAATATACAAATGTTATGGTTCAATTTGTTATTATGATTACGTTGGGACACGGATGTAAAAAGGCGTAAACGTTGGAATGCAGAATGTTATTTACCCTATAAATAATTTTATTTAAGTCGTCTCTATTGTAATTATTATGTGAAGACATTCATGCCCAGTAGTAGCTATTACTTCTCATTATTGAAGAGTCACGCTCTTATACAAACTGATCAAACTGAGTTTTTTTTTTTGGTATCATGGGAAACCCGCAGTCGCCAGTCTCTATCTACGGTGCGTACTGGGTAAATCCCATATTCTTATGCAATAGTCTGCTAACTACACATGACAAGTAAACCACACTTGAAAAACCAGATATGACTGACTCAAACCCAAAGATCAAACTGAATTTACACACTAGTTAAAACCCTTTTGTTTTTCTTGATATCTGGTGATTGTTTGTCTCCAATTCATATGATTACATATTGAGCTTCCGATAATCAAAGCTAAATTGGACTAAGTAAAACCTGAACCAACATGATAAGAGATAGATATTGCAGCATAAAATGTAATGGAGACTCTAGCTGAACAATCTTTTATTTGGCATAAATACATAATCCCACGAAGGATGAGATGCCTTATTTTTAACTTGGATTTAAGATGCAAAAACTATCAGTTTGAATTAATATGAATTAAAATACTTGGCGCTAGTTAAGTATCTCTGATCATTATATAGCTAAAATCCATTAAGTCGTCTCTTCTGACTGTTGACCTTATTTTAATCGATTATTAGCACATAAATATTACCAATTTTGAGTTCATTTTGGTTTTTCTTACGAACTTTAAAAATTATCATAAAATATATAAAATCATTTTAATAATTTTACCACGTTTTCAAATTCATGCCAAATTATATCTGATGGGATATGGCCTAACCGCCAGCCCAATAAGCGACCCAGTGAATCTGGGCCCAGCCTAGCAATGCGGCCTACGCGGTTCGGCCCAGAGCCCAACATCTAAACCCTATTCAAGATCAAATCTAAGAAGAGATATTAAAAGAGATATTCAAGGATCAAGAGATCGTGAGAGAGATCGGATCCCACAAGGCAAGGGATCCACGGTAATCTTAAAGGACCCACAATATGTATAAATAGATGTTAGGTTGAAGGTAGAGGGGGTTAGCAACTATCGAGTACTAGAGCTTTTAGATACATTCATTGTAATCATACATAGTGAAAGTATTGAGGAATCATACATCCGTGGACGTAGATCTTTCTCTTGATCGAACCACGTAAAAGCCTCTCGTGTTCTTTACTGTTTTCATAAATCTCGCACACACAAGATTTATCATTGGCGCCGTCTGTGGGAAACCGAACAAAAAGCTTCGTTTTCTACGCAAAATCAATGACAAGGACTCGTGCAAATGTTAGCACCGCCGGTGGTGCTGGCAACGGACGGTCAGAAGACCCCGACCAAGCTGTTACGCAGCGCCGGGGAAAAGAGGTCGCGGCTGCCGATAGCAACAACACGCCTGAGGATTACATAGAGAACCAACCTATACACCCTCAGGACCGTTGCCCTTCCGGAGAAGGAGATGCCGACCTCAACGCCGGTGGACAAGCGATTCACCAATCTCATGAGGTCCTCGGCAGAGCCGTGTCTGAATTCCTCAATGCCAACATCGGCCAATTTCAAAACTTTCTGAGCCAGAGGACGAACGGAGCGGGAACCTCAAGAACGCCCGGACTGGCAGTCACGGGCGCCCGGTGTCGCTCATCTCTCCGCAATAACCAAGGACGTTCACCTCGGCGAGATAGCCGAGAACGATCACCTCGGTATGATGTCCGAGAACGATCACCTCGATCACCTCGGCAGGCCGCCCATAATCGTTCACCCCGGCACCACCCACGGAGTCGGTCACCTCGGTACAACCGTAGAAGTCGCTCACCTCGGCACATCCACGTGGTCGAACGGGACCGAAGAGAGGAGAGACGGAGTCGATCACCTCATCAGAGAGACGATAGACGTCGCTATCGATCTCCCACCCCTCCTGAGAGGGATGACAATGAACTACCGGGATTCGACCGGCATGGACGGATCGTCTCCCCTTTCTCAAGGGAAATCCTAGATACACCCCTGCTACAGCGATATCGGGCACCCAACATCGCCGCCTATGACGGTCTCGGAGATCCTCCAGTTTCGCTATACTACCAACATGGCAAATCAAGGAATGGAAGATTTTCACATGTGCAAGATCTTCCCCGAGGTGCTGGTCTCCAACGCCCGTCGTTGGTTCACCTCACCGCGCCGTAACAAAGATACACCGCCCGAGATCTCACGGATCGCCAGTGGCGCTTCTATCAAAAGATGCCACCCCAACAACCATCATCCGACCTGCTCACCATCCGCCAAGGACGAGACGAGACGATGTCAAATTTCGTCTCACGGTTTATCAAGGAATCCCTCAAGATCGATGAGAGTAACGACCTCTACATCATCAATGCATTCAAAAACGGGATCCGACCTGGCGCACTAAATAAGGAAATCACCAGGGAGAAGCCGAAGACGGCGAGTAGCCTCTGGACCTTGGGGAACAACTATGTCAAAGGGGACGAGTCGGATCGTAAAAAGAGAGAGACATGGGACGAGCAGAAGATCGAGAGGAAGAAGCCAGATGATCGAGGAAGAGGCACTGATCGCCGAAGTTCCTTCGATAGAATCAAAAAGGTCCCATAGAGTCCAGACTGGGACCTCGGCCAAACCCTGGCAACAACAGGCATCATCTGCTCAAATCAAGGGCGGAGATATTTGAACTCCACACCGAGCTCTTCCCAAAACCACCTCCCATAAAAGGAGGATCCAAGAAAAGGTCGAAGGACAAATATTGTGACTACCACCAGGGGTACGTTCACAATACCGACGACTGCAGAAATCTAAGCTCGAAGATAGACGAGCTCGTCAAAGTAGGGGCGCTTAAGAAATACCTCGACCGCACCACAACTGGGTCGGGGAGTGAGAAGCGCAAACGGAAGAACGGAGGTGGCAACAACTGTGGGCCGACCTCGAGGATGATGCACCCCGACGATGACGAGGACGACGGTCCCAACGCAATGGAGCAAGTCTATGCCGTCACTGGGCTCCCAGTGGGTACGACGAAGTCATCCTTGAGGACCGAAGCTCGGAGACCGGTCCCCGAGGAGCCAAAGAACAAACGACTTCGGGACGATGAGAGCATCGTATTTTCCAACAACGACCCGGTGCCCAAGATCATGCCCCACCAAGATGCTATTACCATACAAGCAGTGGTGGGTAATAAAAACGTCCACCAGGTCTACATCGACATCGGTGCCTCTGTCAGCATCATCTTTCAGAGTTGCTTAGACAAACTATAGGTCGGAGGGATCCAGATTCATCCAGCACCATCTAAACTGCGGAGCTTCACTCAGGAGGTGATACAACCAGAAGGCGTTATCACACTCCCGGTCACCGTAGGACGTGCTCCCAGGTCGGTCACCAAAGCCGTTCAATTCTTCCTGGTCAAGGCTCCCTCTCCATATAACATCATCCACGGGAGAGACTGGCTCTACGCCACCAAGGCCGTCTGCTCGATCTACCACCTCACCATCAAGATACCCATCCCGTGGGGTGTTAAGTATCGGGGTGACCAAGCGGCGACTAAAGAATGCCTGAGAGTCTCAACCCAAGACGGGGCCTTACCTCAGGCCTAGCAATTACAGAACCCTCAGAAGCTGCCGCCCCGGGATGATCTGACGGACGACCTCCAATTATATGACGACGATCCCTCCAAGGTCGTCAAGGTCGGCACCCAGGGTCCCACTGATATTCGACAGCATGTTATGCAACTTCTGAGGGAATACAGGGACGTGTTCGCATGGTCCCCACTCGACATGACAAGAGTATCACCCGAGCTCATCACTCATCGACTCAACATCGACCCGGCTACCAAACCAGTTCGGCAAAAGAAAAGAGGGTTGTGGCAGAGCGCAGCAGGGTCATAAGGGACGAAGTGACCCAACTCCAGGAGGCCAAGATCCTGTTCGAGGTCAAATACCCAACTTGGATGGCTAATCCCGTCGTGGTCTGAAAGCCAAGAGGGGGGTGGCGCATGTGTGTCGACTATACCGACCTGAATAAGCACTGCCCAAATGATTGTTATCCCCTCCCCGATATTGACAAGAAGGTGGAGGCATTGGTGGGCCACGAGATCTTCAGTTTTCTGGATCTATATAAGGGGTACCACCTAGGGATGGCAATCGGGTCGGGCGGGCACGGATAGTGCCGAACCATTTCCGTACCCGCGAAAATGATCCCGCCATGACGGGTAGAGATTCCCACCATACCACGACCCCTGGTTGGCGGACACCGCGAACCCGCCACCCGACGCCACCGCCAACTACCTACCATGAAACCTTCACCATGACCACCCGTGACCCACGAAACCAAGCATTTCAAAAAACATGAAAATATCACTAACAAATTCATAAATCATAAAGTTCAAATCCACAATTCCACATTCACATTAATATTTTATCATAAAATAATTATTATACGAATAGTTTTTCATGGGTTCGTGGGTAATTCGCGGGTATTTTTGCGGGTATTTTCGCGGTGCAGATTCATGGTACACGGGTTTCGCGAGTGCAGGTAGTGCGAAACCATTTCGTGCCGCCAACTAAACGGGTACTAGTTTTAAACCACGAACATACCCATGGGTACGAAATGCCTACCAAACCCGCGAATAATCGGGCGGATACCCGCGGGTTTCAGGTATCCGCGGGTCGATTGCCATCCCTAGTACCACCAAGTCTTGATGAGTAAGGAAGACGCTCCAAAAATGGCATTCATTACTGACTTCGGCGTCTTCGCGTACCGAAAAATGCCTTTTGAATTGAAAAACGCTGGAGCTACCTACCAAAGAATGGTGGACGCAATATTCAAAAATCACATAGGAAATATCGTCGAGGTCTACGTCGACGACATCGTGGTCAAAAGCCAAAAAACAACAAGTTGTGCCGAGGACCTCAGAACTATCCTCCAGCTTCTCAGGTCGGTCAACCTCAAGCTTAACCTCCAAAAGTGCACATTCATGGTAAAAACGGGGAAATTCCTGGGATGTTGGGTTTCTCAAGAAGGATTGAAGGTTAATCCCACCAAAGTGAAGACGATACTTGGCATGCAAGTGCCAAAGACAATTCGTGAGATCCACAAACTCACCGGATGCTTGGCCGCCCTCAGCAGGTTCCTATCCGAGTCACAGAAACAACTCCCTTTTTCAAAATCTTGAGGAGAGCCGGTTTCGCCTGGGAGGAAGAACACCATGTCGCATTCACACAGCTAAAGGAGTACCTCGCCGACCTGCCCTCACTGTCTACCCCAAAAGAAAGCGAGGTCCTTTCCTTATCTGGCCGCCTCGGATGAGGCAATCGCATGTGATCGGTGCGAGATGAGCTCGGACGACAGCTTCATATTTACTTCATCAGTCGAGCTCTCAAAGGACCAAGACTAGGTACACCACTTGAAAAATAGCGTTGGCACCGGTGAGCCAAACGGCGTCTCCGACCTTATTTTCAAGCTCATTCCATCCAGTCTTGGTGACTCACCCCTGAGGTAAGTCCTGTCAAAACCTGAATCATCAGGACGAATAGCTAAGTGGGCACTGGAGCTCGGCGAACATGACATCTTATACTCGCCCCAACCGCCATAAAGGGCAAGCTCGGGCCGATTTCCGGTAGAAGCCAAGTTTACCGAGGTCGATCCTACCGGTAGTCGCCCGACCTCCGCCTAACAACGGAGGAACCCGCCTCAACCTACCTAATGGCTATTGGCAAATGTATGGATCTGAGCCTCATGCAAAACAGTGGCAAGGCGCATCTTGCTTCTCGGCCAAAAAAACAAGAGGTAACCTATGCACTTGGTTCGCCTTCCTGACCACAAACAACGAGGTGGAGTATGAAGCATCGATCTCAGGACTTCGCCTCGCAAAAGAATTGAAAGTGGAAAACATCCAGATCTTTGGAGATTCCCAGGTGGTGGTAAACCAAGTCTTAGGAAAGTACGAGGCCAAAGATGAGATGATGAAGCAATACCTTGAGAAGGCAAAAGAGATCTTGACCGCTTGGTGTTTCACACACCACCGAATCCATGAGGAGAATAGCGAGTGACATCCTCAGCAAATTAGCCTCGTCATCTACAAACCCACCGGTGGAGGAAGTTCAATCCAGAAGTATCGAGGAGCCCCACGTCGGTATCATCACTAAGATCGAACCGAACTGGATGACTCCTATAAGAGCATACCTAGAAGAAGGCGTGCTACCGCAAGATCGGCTCGAAGCGAAAAAAATGATGATCAAATCCCAGAAGTACCTTATTCATGAAGGAACTCTCTACAGAAAATCCTACCTTCAACCCCTCCTGAGATGCCTTTGGCCAGAAGAGACGGACTATGTACTCAACGAGATTCACATGGGATCTTGTGGAGGTCACATCGGGTCACGAGCTCTCTCAAAGAAAACGTTGAGGTCGGGATATTATTGGCCCACCCTCATCCTAGATTCGGCCGAGCTCGTCAAGAAGTGTCCGAAGTGCCAGCTTCACGCCACCGTCAAAAAGCTGCCTCAAACCGACCTCAGTAGCCTATAAAGCCCATGGCCTTTTATGCAGTGGGAAATCGACATCGTTTGTCCCTTCGACCGAGCACCAGGACAGCTTCGGTATCTGGTTGTAGCCATAGACTACTTCACGAAATGGGTCGAAGCTGAGCCTCTCTCAAACCTCACAAGCAAAAGAATTCAAAACTTTGTTTGGAAAAGTATAGTTTGCCGCTTCGGCATACCACATATCTTGATCTCGGACAACGGCACTGACATGCTGTCGTTTAGCGTTCAAAATAAATTTATAACCTATTGCCCATCACAGGCGTAGCCAGCGATAAGTATAGGGTCGATCCCACGAGGAGTTGGTGTAGCAATCTCTGATGTCACGATGTCACTTAAAAGGGATGAGAGTAGCGTAACTATTGTAATCACTATCGGTAAAACTAAAGTAACCTGAAACAAACTCAAAGGAAATATCAAATAATAACGAATCTGGCTCGGGCAACAACTTGGTGAAGATGATTAACACTCGGTCATAGGTGCAATGGTTTTCACTACATGACATGCATCAACCGGTTATAAGAGACATACGTCGTGACCCGTTGTCACGTGTCACGCCCACGACACACCCCTCCAAATCTATCCTTTCTATGTAAAGAAGGCAAGGGACACCCTATGCAAACTATCTAACCGTAATGCCCACGCACGAGGACACCTCAGTACATGCAAGCCTACGGGCGTTATGATCTAGATGGACCCTGTGTTGGCAAAGGCAAATTGTTAGACTACTTCACTCGCCCACACCAACGTACTATTTGGGGTGGGGGACACCCGCACCTTAATCCAATTATTACTTGCAACCTCCCTTACCCACTATGTTATTTGCAACTAACACACCGAGTTTGGTTAAGTTATATATTGCCAGGACCTAGTGCTTGGAACACACACATGCATTGTAATGCCCTATTTAGACCTCTCGAGTTATATTAATCATGCTTCACTTAGTCATGCCCAAACCGTAATAAAGACTTACCCAGACATAAAATAAACAAATATGCAATAGTTAATTGAGACCATCATGAAAAGGAAACAACTTACTATTACTTGAATGAAATAAACGGCGAGCCCAAAGTGCCGCCAGCAAACATACGAAAAGCAAAATAATAGTTTGCCCCGAAGGGACTTAATGTATGTGGTGGTGCTTGGAACGAGATATTGCAGCTAACGATGATGATTCTATATTTTTTTTCACGATGCGCACAAGTCGCGCATTCATCATATATTTATAGACCGAGAGAGAGATCCGCGATGGTGATGGCCCATGGGCTGGAAATCCTTAGGGTTTCCTTGTTGATCAGCGTCTTTCCTTGCCCAGAGGGATTTGAGATGATCTCCTCCGGATTTGGTGGGATTCGGCACCAGCGCGTATCCTTTCCGGATTTAGCGAGATTCACCCCGATCCTGCGTGTCTTGCCCATCACCTCTCTCTTCGTCTTCTCTTGCCCAACATCTCTCTTCTTCTTCCTTCTTCCTCCTTCTTCCATTGCGCTTGCCCATTTGGCTACCCTTCTGGAGATTGAACTTGTGCGGTTTGTAAGGAGGTCACGCCGTGTAACGGAACATCTACTGGGGTTGAAAGCCCTGGCTGTGAGCAAAGCTCCTTGTGCCCTCGGGGTGCAATCGTATCTCAGTTCGTCCGCCATGCAAGTTCCACTCCGTATTGCCCATTTCAGCCTTGCCCCCTGCAGGACTGCAGTGTGTCCTCCCGACACAAAACACACAAGAAAGACACAAAGACTGATCTAGACCTGGACAAGACACAGAAAAAGAGCACAAAACTTGGGCTCGTCACACGCACACACTTTAAACATGCTTGTCCTCAAGCATGCACGTGTAATTTGCCCAAGACACAGAAAGAAAGAAAAGACACAAGACACAAAAGGTTAGCATATTTCCACCAGCGGGTTATCTCGGCCAATATAAGCTCATTGGAACAAGCTAGTAACTCAAGAACACTATTCAAGCAGCGACCATCAAACAAGTCAAAATACAAATTTGAGCATATTGGGCATTTTTCTTACCAACACTCTGCACTCTTGTGTATAGGCTAGTGTATACGCTCAGAACATCTGTCATTTCGACTATGCTATAGGCTTGCGTGCCCTCTACCATCTCCACCGTTTAGACAAAGTTCTAAACATTTATCCTTAGGTCTTTTGTTTGGCTGTAATGGGGCTTAAGACATAGGTGGGAAATTTTTGGAACGAGGCTATGGTCATCATGGACTCAGGTTTGGGGAAGTTGTTTTGTCCTCCATGGATTTTCTTTCGCCTTCTTCTTACGAGCCTCAGCACAAACGTCTTAGGACTTCGTCAACATATTTCTTTTTTTATTTTAAATCCTTCATTTTTCTTTCAATTCTGGGTACCTTCTTTATATTTGGCATTCTGCTCATTTCTTTGAAATTTGGGTAACCCTTTCTTTTCTTGCCCATTACGAGGCTACTGTTCTTCCCTCTTTATTCGCCCTTCTCTTCTATTAGCTCCTGAGTCTAATTGACCGGGTAGACTTCTTTTTTCAGGCTAATTTAAGTGAGTGAAGGAAATTATTAAGCTCAATGGGGCTGAACGAGGGATTAACAATAGGTAGGACATTTTTGGCTCAGTGGGCTATTTGAAAGAAAAATGCCTAAGTCATCTAAATGTTTTAGCTAAGTCAATGAGGCCTCGACATAAGAGTGCACGCAAGTTCTAGCAGAAGCCTAGTGAAGATGTCAAATATCACACAAGAAAGGAAACTGTGTTGATCAAGATACAACATTTTAGGCTCAAAACTCACCATGTGTGCTCAAATTCAATTCGTCATCCTTATTTACATACGGTCATGCTCAAAACAGAATACCTAAAATTACCAGCATTATCCACAACAAGAAAAATATAGGCCAATCAATCCCACCAATTTAGATATGCTAGCCAACACACAAAAATGAAAACCCCTCCCCACTCACACACTTTGCATTGAGCAAAGTGGGTAAACAAGGAGGGAACACAAACAACAAACAATCGAAACGACACGAGCAAGGTGGCGGTCCTGACTCACACACTTTGCCTTGGGCAAAGTGGGTCAGAGTGGGGACCAACTCTCTTAACTCAAACAAAACAAAACAGATGCAACCCTTCCACTCACACACTTTGCTTTGGACAAAGTGGGTGAGAAAAGAGGGTTGACCACCAACAACAAACAAAAACAAAGAAAGCAAAAACAAACAAAGAAAACAAAAACAAACAAAGAAAACAAAAAAGGGAGGACAACAAGGTCAAGGGGAAGCTGGATACCTGAATCCAGCGTGGGCAAAGTAGGCAATTAGGGCGTCATGGGTAGCTTTCTGTTCATGTCTCATTTTGCTCACCTCGATCATGATCGCAACTGTTCCTGTAGGTTTACCAATACAACACCACATGCAAAACGGAGGCAAAACAAAAAGAAAAATAAAAAAAAAACAAAGAAAGCAAATAAAATACGTGTTGCCTCCTCGTGTTGTATAGTTATCGCGTGGCTCGACCAGACTTCTTCATTACTCTTCACCGTCGGGGGCTTGTACTTGATGCAGCTCCCCTGGATCTATCTCGTGATGCCCATAGTAAGCCTTCAGACGCTATCCATTGACCTTGAAGGTCTTTCCCGTCTTCAGGTCTGCGACCTCGACGGCTCCATTCGAAAATTGAGTTTTGACTTCATATGGCCCGCACCACTTGCTTGTTAACTTGCCTGACATCAATTTGAATCGAGACTGGTATAAAAGCACTAATTGCCCTTGCTCGAATGCCTTGGCTTTGATAAGACGGTCGTGCGCCTTCTTTAATCTTTCTTTGTATAGAACGGCATTGTAATATGCCTCTAGCCTTATCTCCTCTAGTTCTTGAAGCTGAAGTTTTCTAGCTTGGCCATCACGGTCCCAATCAAAGTTGAGCTTGTTTACTGCCCAAAATACCTTATGTTCTAGCTCTACTGGTAAGTGACACATCTTGCCAAACACAATTCGGTACGGTGACATGCCCAAGGGGGTCTTGTATGCAGTTCTGTATGCCCATAGCGCGTCGTCAAGACGAGTGCTCCAGTCCTTTCAAGTCGGTCCCACTACCTTCCTCAATATGGTCTTGATGATACTGTTAGACAACTCTGCTTGCCCATTGGCCTGCGGATGGAGGCTGTGGTTACCCGATGGGTTACACCGTATTTCTCGAATAATTTCGCAATAGTGGTGTTGCAGAAATGAGTTCCTTGATCGCTGATAATTGCCTTGGGCACGCCGAACCTGTTGAATATGTTAGCCTTGAGAAAGGCTGAAACCACCTTTGAGTCATTGGTGGCACTTGCCTTGGCCTCAACCCATTTCGAAACATAGTCCACTGCAAGCAGGATATATGCGTTGCCCCTTGAGCTTGGCAATGGTCCCATAAAGTCCATCCCCCCCATACATCAAAAATTTCGACGGAGGATAGGTACCATGGGCATCTCGTTTCTCCTCGCGATATTCCTTCCTGCCGACACTCGCACATTGCTTACATAGCTCATAAGCATCCTTGAATATCGTGGGCCAGAAGAAACCGCTGTCTAATGTAGGGAAAACTTGGTTTAACCCTCTCCCGAGGATCTATCTTGGATGTTTAATTCACCATACATTGATTATATTCCTAGCCTGCACCTATATAATTAATTGCAACACGTAGGGGTTTTCTCGTGTTTACCATCGAATCTGTCGAGGTGGATTGGATCGAGACTCGTGCTTTGATCTTCTGGACTGTATCCCTGTTACCCAATCTCCAACGTCGAGTGAAGACGATCTATGAAGAATGCTACAGAAAATCACCCTAACCCTCTCTACAATTTTTGAAAACACTCTCCCAAGCTCTATGGGATTCTCGAAAATATTAGGATAGATAATTGAGAATTAACCTGGATTCTATCTCTTACCTTATATTTATAATGCACTACCAAATCCCACAAGGAAAGGATTTATGCATATCCCATAAATATAATAATATCCTTATAGGATAAAGAGAATAAAATCTATCCATATAGAGATCATAGGGGCGCCGATTTTCCTCAAGCTACGGGCCTGGATGGGCTAGCCCAAGGATCAAATGCAAGGAATAAAGATGGGCCTCAAATAAATTAATTATCTTATGTTCAGCCCAGAACATAAATTAATTTATAAACATTCATTCATGCCACTAGAGAATAAATGTTGACTTACCCCTTTATTACCGGGTTGAGTCGGGCTTGCACTTAGACATTATGAATCCCGTATTTAAGATATCGCACGTCCATTAATTATTTAGAGCATTACATTGCTTAAAATAATTAATATCTTTAATTCATTAAGTAGTACCACTCAACCTTATTATTGTACTTGAGCTAACTCAACCTGCAGGGTTTAGTACAATAAACCTTTTGAGCTCCTTAAGGGGACATCATCATCCTAAACGGATACGGTGACTCGATACAGATAACTAGCATGACATACAAGCACTGCCACCACCCAAGATGCGGAGAATATTGGGTTAAATCATGTAACCTCACCCATAACAAGTCAAAGTGATGGTCAACAACTCATACTCACCTAATATCTTATCGAGATTTAGATCATCGTAAGTCACCGAGATCTAGGTTCTTCACGACGGTCAGACAAAAGAACTCATCTCACTGTGATCCATCAATACGTCAGAGACGTACCAGCATAGATAAGCAACCTAGTCAAGTCACTTCTTATCTATACCAGCCCATACCGACAACTCGTCCTCAAGTTGTCTCAACCGTGATTCTTTTATATCTCATTAAGCTCGACCAATCATACGCACTTACGTGATCTTCTATACATTGTATGATCTAACTTATATATGAGATAAGGGGACACGATATATACAATCAAGTAATCAATTCGATAGGAGATTGTAATAGTGGTAACAGAAACATTGTATACAAGCTCAACCAAAACGCTTTCAAGATACAAATCAACAATCTCCCACTTATACTAAAGCAAACTTTTAGTATACAATGTGTCTATCTACTAGCTATTACAAACAAAACCATCACTTTGTTTCTCCCACTTATACAAAAGTTTCATTTCTAAGTGGGTGCCATCTTGCGCAAACCAAGTCCTCGAACGTGTGCTTCAGACTTTTTGCGGCGAGCTCTTCGTGAATGGATCCTCTGGTTATCCGTCAGATCAATCTTTTCAATCAAGACGTCCCCTCGCCTAACGATTTCTCGTATGACATGGTACTTTCTCTCTATGTGTTTGGTTACCTTGTGGGTCCGTGGTTCCTTCGAGTTTGCCATCGCACCGAGTTATCACAAGAAACTATGACACTTGTTTGGCAAACTAGGTACCACACCTAGATCCATGAGGTAGTTCTTGAACCATACAGCCTCCTTAGCTTGCCTCTGGAAGCGGCTACATATTCGGCTTCCATGGTAGAGTCCACAATGCATCGCCGCTTTGCACTCCGCCAGATACGGCCCACCTCCCAAGGTAAACACATAGCCGAGGTAGACTTTTTCTCATCACGGTCGGCTTGGAAATCCGAGTCAGATAACCCAAAGGTATTAGACTATCTCGCATGGTAAACTAGCCTATAATCTCGAGTCCTTTTCGGTACTTGAGTATATGCTTCATCGCAGCTCAATGAGCTTGCCGGGTTAGATCGATGTCTTGCTACTATGCCTGCCGATAGCAGATATCGGTCTCGTACATAGCATTGCATACATGAGACTTCCTACGGCGAAGCATAAGGAACTTGTCTCATTTCCTCTATCTCATTTGCAAATCATAGGTGATCGCCTTAGATAAAGCGAACACCATGCCCGAAAGATAGCAATCATTTCTTGGCGATCTCATACTAAAGCGAGTAATCACAAGATCAATGTAAGACGCCTGAGATAAGCTCAACATTTTCTCTCTTGCGATCTCGGTAAACCTTGATCCCAAGAATGTACGCCGCATCTCCTAAGTCTTTCATTTAAAATCGATCGGATAACCAACTCTTTACGCCCCGATAACAACTTCACATTGTTGCCAACTAGAAGAATGTCATCTACGTAAAGTGCAAGAAATACCACATCACCGTTGACATCTAAACGATACACACAACTTTCGCTAGGCAACTGGGTAAATCCATAGGACTTTACCACTTCATCAAAGCGTAAGTTCCATGATCGGGATGCTTGCTTGAGTCCATAAATGGACTTCTTAAGCTTCCACACTAGATGCTCTTCACCCTTCCCCACATAACCTTCGGTTGTTTGCATATAGATGTCTCTACCTTCCTCAAGGTAACCGCTCGTAAAAGAGGTTTTCACATCCATTTGCCAAACCTCGCGTTCGGTTGAGTGGGCTGCTATGTGAAGAAGAATTTCGATGGACTTGAGCATTGCTACAGCTGAAAAGGTCTCATCGAAATCGATGCCCTCAATGAAAGTGTACCTTTCGCCACAAGCCCCGACTTTAAAAGCGAAATCTTTCCATCTCGAATCTCTTCCTCTTGTATACCCACTTACTACCTATGGCTTCCTCGCCATCCGGTAGAGGTGTATTTTGATACATCCATAGTTGTTATGGACTCAATTTCTAAGTCCATAGCGGTGTGCCATTATCTTGCATCAATGTCTTGATCGCCTCATTGTATGTCCATGGGTCGATTATTCCACGCCGTTTCTCGACTAAATCAAGATTCACCCACGAACATAAATCGCCTGGGTTGACGAACAACCTCCCACTCTGACGGTAGGCGCCAGCACAATGGCAACGGTGGTGCGCTTACTTGTGGTTCTCATCTTGCATGACTTCTTGCTGGTAGGTACCACTTGCGGTCGGTATCTCCATTGAACTCGACCAACTTCAATTTCTTGAAGTATCGGTGTCGATCCTCCCACTAGACACCACGACATCTCGCACCTTTGGTCTAATCGGTGGTGGAATACGATCATCTTCTAATTCTTGAAGAATGATTTCAACTTTGGTTTATGGTTTCTCATATAGTCCTCTTCTAAGAATCGGGCATTAGTGCTAATAATGACCTTCCGATCCTTAGGACTATAGAATAAACCACCTTCGTCCTCTAGGATAGCCAATAAACGACCTTGCATCGGATCTAGCCTCCAACTTGTCGACCCTTCTTGTTCAAAGACATGTGATGGATCGCCCCATATCCTTATGTGGCTTAAACTAGCTTCGCCCAAACCACAACTCGAAGGGTCTTTTCGATGACTTGGATGGTACTAGATTTAGCAAGTATGCCGCCGTTCTAAGGCATACCCCGAACAAAATAGGCAATGTTGCATAAATCATCATTGATCTAACCATTTCTAAAAGAGTCCTATTTCTTCGCTCGACACACCATTTTTTTGTGGTGTGCACGGTGTAGTGGTGGAGGTAATCCCACACCGCACCAAATAATCCATAAACTCGTTATCGAGGTATTTGCCACCGTGATCGTAACGCAGTGACTTGATACTTTTACCAAGCTTCGCTCCACTTTCGCCTTAAACTCTTTGAATTTCTCAAAGCATTCAGACTTGCGGTGAAGCGGTATACGTATCCGCACCTTAGTAATCGTCAATGAAAGTGACAAAATACTGCATTCTCCACGAGCTTGTGTGGACATCGGTCCACACAGTCGAATGGACTAACTCCAACATTTACGTGGCTCTATAACCCTTCGCTTTGAAGGGTCCGGTCGACATCTTACCTTCTATACAGATTCGCAGATCGGGAACGAGTAATCGTGAGATTACCCAACGCTCCATTCTTAGCCGCCTTTGGATCCTATTTAGATTGATGTGACCTAATCTAAGATGCCGAGAGAAATGTGGTGTCATCTTAATGAAGAAAACTTTCTCTTTTAAGGTTTGATGTAGATGCAACATAATTATATGTATTATGTTTGGCAGAAATAGTATAAAGCGAATTATATAATGTGCCAACACAGATAACTTCGTCATTTCTTATGATAGAAACACCACTATAAAAAATAACAGAATATCCATGAATAAATAATTTGAAACGCGAAACAAGGTTCACCGAAAATCCGCACATATAAAACGTCTTTTAAAACTAAAACTGTTGAATCAAAACATAAAGTAACATCTCCAACTGCAACGGCCTCGACTTTCACCGCGTTGCCCATGGAGATCGTTATCTCGCCATCACACAGCTCCCTTATCCGCAGAACCCTACAAGGTGTAACAAACATGATCGATCGACCGTATCTACTACCCATGAATGAGTAGAACATGTCGCCAAACATGTTTCACATACTAAAGCAAATGGCGGCCTCGAGCCTCGAGCATAGGCACTTGGCCTTCCAATGCCCGTTCTTGCCGCGCTTGAAGCACCCGCCCCTCTCTTCGCTTCTTCAAGCCTCCTGGCGATCATGTTCTCGCTCTCACTACTCCCACTAGTTCCTTGCCTCACCACCTCTGGTGCCCTTTTTCTTTTCCATTTTTCAACGGAAAAATTTGGGCCCTAGATGTGCTAGCAAGAGCATGTGCCCTTTTACCCATGACTCATTCCGCGCCACGAGATCATTAAACAGCCCGACTAAGTGTATACTTGGTCTTGCTCATGATCGCATTCACGCGTTCGCGAAAGTTCTCAAAGACTTGGGCGGTGTGTTGAGGATGATATCGACCTTGGCCGCCGTCAATACCTCCTCCCAACCGATCAAGGCTATCCATGAGATGAGTCATGGGAGACATGTTCATGGACCGAACTTCCTTCTTCCATCTTACACGCCAAGATTTCTCTCATTGTGTGAAGCGGATCGTCCGATCCGACTGCCCAAACTAACTCTCGAGACTTGACCATATTTCAATCGCATCTACCATCGACTGATGCTGCAGCTGCAAGCCTTTGGATATAGTAGTCATCATATAGCATTTGGCCATATTGTTCGACTTATGCCAAAGTCTGCTTGACTCTCGCTGCTCATTAGTCGATCGTCCATAAGGGGCATCGGGTTTGGGAGTAGTGAGAACAAACATGTGTTCTTCAGCGATAAGAACATATTCCATGTTTCATTTCCACTCGATAAAATTCGGACCGGATAATGGATTTTGTGCGAGCATATTGATAGTCGGTGTAAGAGACATATCTGAAAAGATAATGTAAACACATAAGCATACGATCGCACATAATTCGTAACAACAATATTGTAACCTTTTGATAAAACAATATTGATTGAAACCTCCAATCGCCCAAGGAATTCCACATGCAAGCCACGCGTGTGGACGTTTACACATGAACCCCTCGATCAGACTAAAATATACCTTTTGGTTGTTTAATTTAAATCCATGTCAACTTATCCTTATGACAAATGAAATTAATGATTGGACCTTACTAGACCACATCACTATCGCAAGAAGGGACTTCGTGGGAAGTTGTACTTGAGGTTATGTTTAAGTAATGACCACAATTTAAACAGCAGAAAATGAATTCTTAGAATTGGCTTACTCTCTAGGACCATACCGCTTCCAATCCAAATTCTTTTGTCTTCTCATTTTAAGTCTATCTCTAGAGAACTTATGAAAATCACACATGCAAGCCACGCATGTGGACGTTTACACATGAAACTCCCACTTCTCAATAGATTTAAAATGTTTTATTTTGAAATCTCATCTAACAAACTTATGACAAACAAAGGCAAGCAAGCCACGCGTGTGGGCGTTTACTCACGATGCGTATCACTTTGTTTAGAGATCAAAAGTGGAGGTCTTGACATTTTAATTTTAAAATTAATATGTCGGGTTACTTGCTTAGTCTTTTGTTTCAAAGGTTTGTCCATGCAGATCACGTAATCTAGCGTGTTTTCTATAGAACTCAACATGTAAAACATGCTCGCAGAATTCTAAAATATGCTTGAAAACGCGATAAACCTAGCATGCTTACTATGCGCATCCAATCACGAAAACATATAACTTGTTTATCCACGTAATTTAAACATACATAGCATGCTATCGATAATTTAAACATCCACGACATGCTATGAGCGATAAAATAAAATAAAAGCGTTCATCGTGGACACTCGTGGAACTCGCACTTTCTGCCTAATCTATTACATAGAATTTACAAAGTACTGATTTCAATCTCGAACGGGCCTCGCGGCACCCGCACGGACGGATTCACAAACCGGATTCGGGCAAAAATCAAACGGGCCGAAAAACGGGTTTGGGCGAATTTGGGTCGGGTTGGCCAAGATGGGGTCAAGCCGCGCCAGGCACGACCACGTCGCGCCCGATCGCCCTACGTCGCGCCGCTTTGCGTGCATCTCGCGGGCTGCCTCAGCGTCGTCGCGGCGACCGCAACTTCCGAGCTCGCGGCGCGACATGCTCATGCTCGTGCGCTGCAGATGGGTTGGGCTGCGCGGCGGCACAACCGCGCCGCCCACTGCCCGAGAAAATACGTGCCGCCTCGCGGGCTTCCTTGTGATCGCGAGGGCGCCGCGAGCGCCGCCGACGAGGCGCATCCGCAGCCGCCGCCGCGGCGCGCGATCCGCCTCGCACCGCGAACGCGTGCGTCCGCGACTGCCCGAAAAGCCGTCGGCGGACACGCTCGGCGCCAGCGGTGACGATGCATCCGCGCGCAAAGCACGCGCCGCATCCTCGATCGCCGAGCCGTGCCGTCCGTGTCGCCTCATGTCAGACGCCGAGAAACGTGCGCAGCGACCGAGGGCGTCTTTGCGAGCACCGAGCATGCCTCGTGCCGCCGCCCGCGCGCCTTCGTGCCGCGTGCGCCCGCTTCTCGGCGTGTCTTCCCATCGTCTCGTTCTTCGTGCTTTCGTCTTCGTTCTTCTTTTACCGATAAGATTTGCAGGGAAAAAAATCTAATCTAACCACGGATTTTCTCGTGGTGAAAAACAAAATCCGACAAAATAAAACGAGCCACGATGAGCGATAAATTCACAATTAATTAATGCACACGTAATAATCAAACGTGAATTAATCCAACAGAGCCAAGATATCGATCCTGTGCTCGACATCGATCGCCCCTTTTCACACGTAAAGGTGTATATAGAAGGTAAGTCGAGTATCGTATCCACTGTGATTGTAATACTGAAACACGTGCTAGCTCAACGATAATTCATCATTATTCGCTACGTAAAATTAGGTGAATGGTTTTAAGGGCTTAATTTAATCCAAAGCGCACGTAACCATGCGTAAAATAAAATAAAGCAATAAACACACGGATGATAAAATGAGATAAGAGAGACTAACCATGGGATACATTAATCCTATCCACAACGATGTTTATCCTGCTCCTATTAGCCAATTTTAATCCGCATAAGATGGAAGATCACAAATATAACCAATAACTTCAAGACGATAATTGCGGCAGAGATTACTAGTTTTCCCTACCATTCTAGGTGAAAACAAGTAACTCAAAAGGATCACTAAGAATATGCTTCCTACAATATCCTATCTCACCTACGACTCAAGCGCTTATTCAGATCATGCATTCAAGATCGATTGACAATTAATACAATTACGTAATTAACCGACAACTAGATATGCATCAAGATTGATCGTAAATCAACACATATAAATAAGCACCAAGAATCATGAATCAATGCCCGGAAGGTAAATAGCGATAATGTAAATCACAACATATAGGATCGAATCATGCAAACCCTGTGATTAGTACGGAATTTTAGCTACGCATAATTAAATTACCAACGCAATAAATAATTAAATAAAACATAAATTAAGATAGATAGATAAACCGTAAGAATCCACGAAGAACAATTGTAGCGACTTGAATCCTAAGAAATTTCAATTCTAATACTAAACTATGAAATTGGAATGAAAATACTTAAAGAAAAAGCTAAACTAAATTAAACGGGAAAAGAACTTGCAAAGAAAATAAAGAAGAATTTGTGTTCGCTTTGAATGGTGTTTCTAAGCTACGCTATATCTCCCTATTTATAATAAAACATAAGCTCCATTTTTTCAGAATTTCCAACCTTCTCTCGATTCGATTCAATTATACCGAACTAGATGTGTGTTCTCCTCGAATTGCGCATGAAATGAGTATAAATGCAACATAGGGTCTCGCGAGGCGCCTTCAGCCATTTCACGCGAAAGAAGGTTGCGGCGTCAAAATTGCTGAAATCTCGCTCATCCTCGCGACCTAAATCGCGAGCTCGGTTCATGAGGTGTAATTCATCATGCCATGACTTCGCTGCTTGGCTTTCGCTTCCTCTCGTCCGGACTCGAATTGCGATCCGTTTGCGCCACGGACTCCTATCGAGATGCTCTTAACATAGTACACTTTGCACATCCATATTTTTCAAATCCATTATCTCATATTCAACGTCGCTTCAAACAGTTCCTATTCGCACGAGTCATGATCGGGCTAGTGATTCCTCTTTATCGCGATCAACCTTTTGACATCAAAACCTATGCTGAAATGACATGAAATACACACGCCTAATATCTTCCAAGGTAAACATAAATATATCAAAAGACAGCTCAAAAGATCACTTATAAATTATAAGCGAAACAAACATGGCCTTATAAATCATGTAAAAATGAGGCTTATCAGATACAAGTAGGGAAAACTTGGTTTAACCCTCTCCCGATGATCTATCTTGGATGTTTAATTCACCATACATTGATTATATTCCTAGCATGCACCTATATAATTAATTGCAACACGAGGGGTTTTCTCGTGTTTACTCAACTGTCGAGGTGGATCGATCGAGACTCGTGCTTTGATCTTCGAGATCAGTATCCCTGCTACCCAATCTCCAACGTCTAGTGAGGACGATCTATGAAGAATGCTACAGAAAATCACCCTAACCCTCTCTACAATTTTCGAAAACACTCTCCCAAGCTCTATGGGATTCTCGAAAATATTAGGATAGATAATTGAGGATTAACCTTGATTCTATCTCTTACCTTATATTTATAATGCACTACCAAATCCCACAAGGAAAGGATTTATGCATATCCCATAAATATAATAATATCCTTGTAGGATAAAGAGAATAAAATCTATCGATATAGAGATCATAAGGCCGATTTTCCTTAAGTTACGGGCCTGGATGGGCCAGCCCAGGGATCAAATGCAAGGAATAAAGATGGGCCTCAAATAAATTAATTATATTATGTTCACCCAGTAATATAAATTAATTTATAAACATTCATTCATGCCACTAGGGAATAAATGTCGACTTACCCTTTATTATCGAAGTTGAGTCGGGCTTGCACTTAGACATTACGAATCCCCTTATTTAAGATATCACACGTCCATTAATTATTTAGAGCATTACGATCGCTAAAATAATTAATATCTTTAATTCCTTAAGTAGTACCACTCAACCTTATTATTGTACTTGAGCTAACTCAACCAAACAGGTTTAGTACAATAACCTTTGAGCTCTCTTAGGGGACGCCATCATCCTAAACGGATACTACGACTCGATACGCATAACTAGTACGACATACAAGACGCCACCACCCAAGACGCGAGTATCGTTAGAACATATAACCCTCACCCATAACAAGTCAAAGTGATGGTCAAGAACTCATACCACCTAATACCTTATCGAGGTTTAGATCTTCGAAGTCACCGAGATCTAGGTTCTTCGACCACGATATAAGAACCATCTCATCGCGGATCCATCAATACGCCGAGACGCATCAAGATAAGAAGCAACCAAGTCAAGTCACTTATCTACACCGCAGCCTCATACCGACAACTCGCCCTCGTGTCTCAAACCAGGATACTTTATATCTCATTAGCTTCACCAATCATACGCATTCGTGATCTTCTACACACCGTATGATCTAACTTATATACGAGATAAGGGACATGCAGATATATGCAATCAAGTAATCAATTCAGATAGAGATTGTAATAATGGTAACAGAAACATTGTATATAAGCTCAACCAAAACCGCTTCAAGATACAAATCCAACATCTAACACCTTCCTCGCTGCTCTCTTGCGCCCAAAGTGACCTCCACATTTTTGGAGCAAAGGATTCGTGATGCCTTGATCTCACTTTGGCACGCACCGTCAGCAGACTTGGTCGGCGACTTTCTCCATAAGTAGGGATCATCCCATATGTAGGTGCGATACCGCCTTGATCTTGTTTCTTCGATACGAGTGAGCCCAATGAGTTCTCCGGGTTTTGTAATTCACCACGCCCGCATACCATGGTTCAAATCACGTGCCTCGATCAAGTATAGATGTTCTTCGTGAGGTCTCCGCAATGGGCATGTGGTCTTCCCTTCAAGATCCTACTCAAGTGGTCGCCACAAGATTTTGTGCTCCACTGCCTTTTGGTTTCACATCGAACTCTCGAGAAGCAGATCCATCCGATCGTCGTGGCTTTGACCTTCTTCGCCATCGTATCTCGTATGTGATCGGTGTAGACGATCGTCTCGCCCCGATTTGGTATGATCAAATTTTCAAAGGCAAAGACGACCGCCAAGAGTTCTTTCTGCCAGATGTAGTTGCATCACTACATTAGAGTTCTTTGATACAGTATATGGCATGGCTTTCCTTTCCTCTTCGTTGTCCCAAGACGGCTCCCACAACAGCACTCCACTTGCATCGCACATAACTTCAAATGGCATGCCCCAATCGTGGACCGGATGATCGGTAATAAATTGTTGGATTTGTATTCGAAAGCGCTATGGTTGAGCTTGATACAATGTTTCCGTTACCACTATTACAATCTCCTATCCTAATTGATTACTTGATTGACATATATATGTCCCCTTATCTCATATATAGCTAGATCATACAAAGGGTAGTAAGATCACGTAAGTCTCGATGATTGGTCGCTTAATGAGATATAAAAGAATCACGGCTAAGATAACTTGAGGACGAGTTGTTTGAGATAGCCGCGTGTATAGACAAGAAGTGACTGACTTGGTTGCTTATCTATGCCGGTACGCCTCACGTATTGACGGATCACAAAGGAGACGAGTTATCAGATCCGACCATCGTGAAGAACCTAGATCTCGTGACTTACGATGATCTAAATCTCGATAAGATATTAGAAGTAGTATGAGTTCGACCATCACTTGACTTGTTACGCGTAGGTTACATGATTTAACCTAATAGTCTCCGCATCTGGGTAAAGGCAAGGCTTTTATGTCATGCGCTAGTTATCTCAGACGAGTCACCGTATCCGCTAGACGATGACGCCCCTTATGAGCTCAAAAGATTTATTGTACTAAACTCGCAGTCGAGTTAGCTCAAGTACAATAATAAGGTCGAGTGGTACTACTTAAGGAATTAAAGATATTAGTTATAATAAGCAATGTAATGCTCTAAATAATTAATGGACGCATGATATCTTAAATACGGGATTCAGAATGTTCAAGTGCAAGCCCGACTCAACTCGATAATAAAGGGGTAAGTAAGAATTTATTCTCTAGTGGCATGAATGAATGTTTATAAATTAATTTATGTTCTGGTGAACATAAGATAATTAATTTATTTGATGCCCATCTTTCTTCCTCGTGATTCGATCCCCTGGTTGCCCATCCAGCCTGTAGCTAGGTGGAAATCTGAGCCTCTCTCTCTATGGATATCGATTTGATTCTCTTTATCCTAAAATGATATTATTATATTTATGGATATGCATAAATCATTTTCCATATAGATTTGGTAGGCATTATAAATATAAGGTAAGAGAAAAATCTAGTTAATCCTCAACCTAATTTTCTAGAATTTCCTTAGTTCTTCGAGAGAATTTTCAAAATTGTAGAGAGAAAAGAGGGTGATTTCCTATAACATTCTCCATAGATCGCCCTCACCGACGCTGAGATCGGGCAACCGGACATACCCGTAAGATCAAAGCACGAGTCTCAACCGCACTACCACGATATATTCAAAGGTAAACACGAGAAAACCCTCATGTTGCAATTAATTATATAGTGCATGCTAGTATATAATCAATGTATGGTGAATTAAACATCCAAGATAGATCATCGGAGAGGTTAAAATAAGATTTCATTAATTGGTATCGAGCCTCGATCGTGATCATGGCTCATAGATTAATTCACGCTGATTATAACGCGTACGCTAATTAATCAGAATCGTTGCCCATCGTGGCTCGCTTAATTTTTGTCGATTTTGTTTTCACCACGAAAATCCGTGTTAGATTAGATTTACCCCGTGAATCTTATCTCGTAAAAGAACGAACGACAAAAGAAAGTGTGTAAAGAACCAGACGACGGAAAGCACGTCAAGAGACCCGGACGCAGGGCACGGGGCACGGGCGACGGCACGCCAAGCGTGTTCGGTCAGCAAAGACGCCCCCACGCTGCGCGCGCGGGGCTTCCTGTAAGCGAGAAAGGCGGCAGTGTCTAGGGCGGCAGGGCGCTGCTGCGGCTCCGAGGGTGCGGGCGCACGATGCATGCCCGCCACCTCGGGCGCCGAGCGTGTCCGCCGCTCACACCGAGCGGTTCACGGTGCACACGCGTCCGCAGGTGAGGCACGGCAACGCACGCTGGCGCACGGGGCGCGGCGGTTGTCGCGCGAGATCTCGCATCCTCGCGAGCGCCTTCGCGATCGCGAGGCAGCCCATGAGGCGGCACGCAACGCACGGGCGACGCGGAGGCGCTGTGAATCTTCGCGAGGCTCATGGCTCAGCAGCGAGATTTGCGCAGAAACCTCAATGTCCACGTTATTTTCTCAGACAGAGCGTGGATGCAGACGGCGATATGGTGCTTGCTGCGCCACCCATCTGGGCCGACCACCCAAACCGCCCAAACCCCGATTTTTCTCGCCTGCACCCATTTTTCGTGCCCGCTTCGTATTTGGCCCAAATTCAGCTGATTTAATCCGCCCGTGTCTGTGCACGCGAGGTCCGTTGAGTTTCAAGATCTCAGATTGCATTTCTATGTAATAGATTAGTGCAGAAGCACAGATCCACGTGGCCACGGCGAACGCTTTATTTTATTTTATCGCTCATAGCATGTCGGATGTTTAAATTATGCAAGAGTATGCTATGTATGTTTAATTACGTAGATAAACATGTTATATGTTTTTCGTGATTGACGAAAGCATAGTAAGCATGCTAGGTTTATAGCTGCAAGCATATTTTAGAATTTCATAGCATGTTTTACATGTTGAGTTCTATAGAAAAGCATGCTAGGATTACGTGATCTGCATGGACAAAACTTTGAACAAAAAGATTCATAAGAACCCGACATATTAATTTCTAAAATTAAATGTCAAGACCTCCACTTTTTAATCTCTAAACAAAGCGACACGACCGTGAGTAAACATCCACACGCTGGTACTTGCTTGCACTGCTTGGTCATAAGTTTGTTAGATGAGATTTCTAAATAAAACATTTTAATCTCATCGAGAAGTTGGGAGTTTCATGTGTAAACGCCCACACGTGGCTGTGTAAAAGTGCGAACTTTCATAAGTTCTCTACAGATAGACTTAAAATGAGAAGACAAAGAATTTGATCGAAGCCGTATGTCCCTAGTGAGTATGCCAATTCTAAGAATTCATCATTGCTTAAATTGTGGTCATTTCTTAGACATCACCGAGTACAACTTCCCGAGTAAGTCCTTCTCGATAGTGATGTGGTTCAGTAAGGTCCAACCATTAATTTCATTTGTCATAAGGATAAGTCGACATGGATTGAAATTAAACGACTAAAAGGTATATTTTAGTCCGTCGAGGGGTTCATGTGTAAACGCCCACACGCTGGCATGCATGTGGAATTCTCAAGGCGATTGAGGTTTCACCACATTGTTTTATCAAAGGCCACTAGAGAATAAATGTCGACTTACCCCTTTATTACCGGGTTGAGTCGGCTTGCACTTAGACATTACGAATCCTCAGTATTTAAGATATCGCGACGTCCATTAATTATTTAGAGCATTCGATCGCTTAAAATAATTAATATCTTTAATTCCTTAAGTAGTACCACTCAACCTTATTATTGTACTTGAGTTAACTCAACCCGTAAGTGTTTAGTACAATAAACCTTTGAGCTCCTTAAGGGACATCATCATCCTAAACGGATACGGTGACTCGATACAAATAACTAGCATGACATACAAGCACTGCCACCACCCAAGATGCGGAGAATATTGGGTTAAATCATGTAACCCTCACCCATAACAAGTCAAAGTGATGGTCAACAACTCATACTCACCTAATATCTTATCGAGATTTAGATCATCGTAAGTCACCGAGATCTAGGTTCTTCACGACGGTCAGACAAAAGAACTCATCTCACCGTGATCCATCAATACGCCGAGACGCACTCAAGATAGATAAGCAACCAAGTCAAGTCACTTCTTATCTATACCACAGCCATACCGACAACTCGTCCTCAAGTTGTCTCAAATGCGTGATTCTTTTATATCCTCATTGCTCGACCAATCATACGGACTTCTCGTGATCTTCATACAATCGTATGATCTAACTTATATATGAGATAAGGGACAGATATATACAATCAAGTAATCAATTCAGATAGAGATTGTAATAGTGGTAACAGAAACATTGTATACAAGCTCAACCAAAACCGCTTTCAAGATACAAATCCAACAATCTCCCACTTATACTAAAGCAAACTTTTAGTATACAATGTGTCTCTCTACTAGCTATTACAAACAAAACCATCACCTTGCTTCTCCCACTTATACAAAAGTTTCTTTCTAAGTGGGTGCCATCAAACGCAAACCAAGTCCTCGAACGCACTGTAGACTTTTTGCGCAAGCTCTTCGTGAATGGATCCGCCAGGTTATCCGTCGATCAATCTTTTCAATCAAGACGCCCCTCGCCTAACGATTGTGATGACACGGTACTTTCTCTCTATGTGTTTCGTCACCTTGTGGGTCCGTGGTTCCTTCGAGCTTGCCATCGCACCGAAAGTTATCACAAGAACTATGATACTCTTGGCAAACCAGGTACCACACCTAGATCCACGAGGTAGTTCTCAACCATACAGCCTCCTTAGCAGCCTCCGCTGCTACATATTCGGCTTCCATGGTAGAGTCCGCACGCATCGCCGCTTGCACTCCGCCAGATACGGCCCACCTCCCAAGGTAAACACATAGCCCGAGGTAGACTTTTTCTCATCACGGCCGCTTGAAACCGAAATCTCAGATAACCCAAAGGTATTAGACTATCTCGCATGGTAAACCAGCCTATAATCTCGAGTCCTTTTCGTGTACTTGAGTATATGCTTTATCGCAGCTCAATGAGCTTGCCAGTGGTTAGATCGATGTTTACTACTATGCCTACCGCATAGCAGATATCGGGTCTCGTGACATAGATTGCATACATGAGACTTCCTACGGCTGAAGCATATGAACTTGTCTCATTTCTCTATCTCATTTGCAGTAACATAGGTGATCGCCTTAGATAAAGGAACACCATGCCCGAAAGGTAGCAATCATTTCTTGGCGGTCTCGCATACTAAAACGAGTAATCACAAGATCAATGTAAGACGCCCGAGATAAGCTCAACATTTTTCTCTCACGATCTCGTAAACCTTGATCCCAAGAATGTACGATCTCCCAAGTCTTTCATTTGAAACCGATCGATAACCAACTCTTTACGCCCCGATAACAACTTCACATTGTTGCCAACTAGAAGAATGTCATCTACGAAGTGCAAGAAATACCACATCACCGCTGACATCTAAACGATACACACAACTTTCGCTAGGCAACTGGGTAAATCCATAGACTTTACCACTACATCAAAGCGTAAGTTCCATGATCGAAGCTTGCTTGAGTCCATAAATGGACTCTCTTAAGCTTCCACACTAGATGCTCTTCACCCTTCCCCACATAACCTTCGGGTTGCCGCATATAGATGTCTCTACCTTCCTCAAGGTAACCGCTTCAAAAGCGGTTTTCACATCCATTTGCCAAACCTCAAGGTTGCTGGCTGCTATGGCCGTAAGAATTCGATGGACTTGAGCATTGCTATAGGCGAAATGGTCTCATCGAAATTGATGCCCTCAATCGAGTGTACCCTTTCGCCACAAGCCCGACTTTAAAAGTCGAAATCTCTCCATCCAATCTCTTCCTCTTGATACCCACTTACTACCTACGGCTTTCTTGCCATCCGGTAGAGGTGTATTTTCAGATACATCCATAGTGTTATGGACTCAATTTCTAAGTCCATAGCGGTGCCATTATCTTGCATCAATGTCTCAGATCGTCCGTCAGATGTCCATGGGTCGATTATCGCCGCCGCTTCCTCGACTAAACCAAGATTCACCCATGAATATAAATCGCCGGGTCGACGAACAACCTCCCACTACGACGAGGCGCCACAGCACAATGGCAACGGGGTGCAAGAATTTGTGGTTCTCATCTTACATGACTTGGGGTAGGTACCACTTGTACGGTCGGTATCTCCAGGAACTCCACCAACTTCAATTTCTTGAAGTATCCGTGTCGATCCTCCCACTAGACACCTACATCTCGCACCTTTGGTCTAATCGGTGGAATACGATCATCTTCTAATTCTTGAAGAATGATTTCAACTTTGATTTATGGTTTCATATAGTCCTCTTCTAGAATCGGGCATTAGTGCTAATGACCTTCCGATCCTTAGACTATAGAATAAACCACCTTCGTCCTCTAGGATAGCCAACAAACAGCCTTGCATCGATCTAGCCTCCAACTTGTCGCCTTCTTCTTGTTCAAAGACATGTGCCGGATCGCCCCATATCCTTATGTGGTTTAAACCAGTTTCACGCCAAACCACAACTCGAAAGCGGGTCTTTTCGACCGACTCGATGGTAATAGATTTAGCAAGTATGCCGCCGCTTCTAAGGCATACCCCCGTAATCTAAATAGGCAATGTTACATAACTCATCATTGATCTAACCATTTCTAAAAGAGTCCTATTTCTTCGCCCGACACACCATTTTGCCGTGGTGTGTGCTCGGTGTAGTGAAGGCCGGAAGTAATCCCACACCGCACTAAATAATCCATAAACTCGTTAATAAGGTATTCGCCACCGTGATCGTAACGCAGAATGACTTGATACTTTTACCAAGCTTCGCTCCACTTCCGCCTTAAACTCTTTGAATTTCTCAAAGCATTCGACTTGCGGTGAAGTTGTATAATGATCCGCACTTTGAGTAATCGCAATGAAAGTGACAAAATACTCCACTCTCCATGAGCTTGTGTGGACATCGGTCCACACAGTCGAACGGACTAACTCCATCATTTCGTCGGCTCTATAACCCTTCGCCATGGGTCCGGTCGACATCTTACCTTCTATACAGATTCGCAGACCGGGAACGGAGTAACCGTGAGATTACCCAACGCCCATTCTTAGCCGCCTTGATCCTATTTAGATTGATGTGACCTAATCTAAGATACCATAGAAATGTGGTGTCATCTTGTGAAGAAAACTTTCTTTTAAGGTTTGATGTAGATGCAACATAATTATATGTATTATGTTTGCGTAAATAGTATAAAGCTTAATTATATAATGTGCCAACATTGTATAACTTCGCCATTTCTTATGATAGAAACACCACTATAAAAATAAATGTAATATCCATGAATAAATAATTTCAAACAGTAAACAAGGTTCCACCGAAATCCGCACATATAAAACGCCTTTTAAAACTAAACTGCTGAATCAAACATAAAGTAACATCTCCGACCGCAACGGCCTCGACTTTCGCTGCCCATGGAGATCGTTATCTCGCCATCACACAGCCCCTTATCCGCAGAACCCCTACAAGGTGTAACAAACATGATCGCTACCAGATCTACTACCCATGAATGAGTAGAACAAGTCGCCAAACATGTTTCACATTAAAGCAAATGGCGCACTTGAGCCTTGAGCATATGGCACTTGGCCTTCCAATGCCCATTCTGCCGCACTTGAAGCACCCGCCTCTCCTTTGGCTTCTTCTGCCTCCGTGGCGCTCATGTTCTTGCCTCACTACTCCCACTAGTTCCTTCCTTCTACCACCTTTGGTGCCCTTTTTCTTTTCCATTTTTCAACGGGAAAATTTGGGCCCTAGATGTGCTAGCAAGAGCATGTGCCCTTTACCCAAAACTCATTCCGCGCCACGAGATCATTAAGCAACCGACTAAGTGTATACTGGTCTTGCTCATGATCGCTCACGCGAAGTTCTTATCGCTGCTCACGCGAAAGTTCTCAAAGACTTGGCAGGTGTTGAGGATGATATCGACCTGGCACCGCCAATACCTCCTCCCAACCGATCAAGGCTATCCATGAGACGAGTCATGGGAGACATGTTCATGGACCGAACTTCCTTCTTCCATCTTACACGCCAAGATTTCTCTCATTGTGTGGAAGCGGATCTGTCTCGATCCGACCGCCCAAACTTACTCTCGAGACTTGACCATATTTCAATCGCTCACCATAGATCGATGTCATGAACCGCAAGCCTTGGACATAGTAGTCATCATATAGCATTTGGCCATATTGTTCGACTTATGCCAAAGTCCGCTGACTCGCCGCTCATTAGTCGATGCGCAAGAAGGGCATCGGGTTTGGGAGTAGTAAGAACAAACATGTGTTCTTCAACGATAAGAACATATTCCATGTTTCGCTTCCACTCGATAAAATTCGGACCGATAATGGATTTTAAAGCGAGCATATCGATAATCGCAAGAGACATATTTGAAAAGATAATGTAAACACATAAGCATACGATCGCACATAATTCGTGAATAACAATATTGTAACCTTGATAAAACAATATTGATTGAAACCTCCAATCGCCCAAGGAATTCCACATGCAAGCCACGCTGCGTGGACGCTACACATGAACCCCCACTGCACTAAAATATACCTTTAGTCGCTTAATTTAAATCCATGTCAACTTATCCTTACGACAAATGAAATTAATGATTGACCTTACTAGACCACATCACTATCGCAGAAGGGACTTCATGAAGTTGTACTTGAGGTGATGTCTAAGCAATGACCACAATTTAAACAACAGAAATGAATTTTAGAATCGCTTACCTCTAGACCATACCGCCCAATCCAAATTCTTTTGTCTTCTCATTTTAAGTCTATCTCTAGAGAACTTATGAAAATCACGCATGCAAGCCACGCATGGGACGCCATACATGAAACTCCCACTTCTCAATAGATTTAAAATGTTTTATTTAGAAATCTCATCTAACAAACTTATGACAAACAAGGTAAGCAAGCCACGCTGTGGACGCCACTCACAAAGCGCATCACTTTGTTTAGAGATCAAAAGTGGAGATCTTGACATTTTAATTTTAAAATTAATATGTCGGGTTACTTGCTTAGTCTTTTTGTTCAAAAGGTTTCTCCATGCAGATCACGTAATCCTAGCATGTTTTTCTATAGAACTCAACATGTAAAACATGCTCGCATAATTCTAAAATATGCTTGAAAACGCGATAAACCTAGCATGCTTACTATGCGCATCCAATCACGAAAACATATAACATGTTTATCCACGTAATTTAAACATACATAGCATGCTACTGCATAATTTAAACATCCACGACATGCTATGAACGAAAAAAATAAAATAAAAACGTTCATCGTGGACCACTCGTGGAACCTGCACTTTCCTGCCTAATCTATTACATAGAATTTACAAAGTACAGATCTTCAATCTCGAAAACGGGCCTCGCGTGCACGGGCACGGACCGGATTCGTCAAAATTGGATTCGGGGCAAAAATCTGAAACGGGCCGGAAAAACGGGTTCGGGCCGAATTTGGGTCGGGTTGGCCAAAGATGGCCGGGCCGCTGCCAGGGCACAGCCCACGTGCGCGCCCGCCGCCTCTACGCCACGCCGCTTATGCTTCTCGCTGGCTGCCTCATGGTCGCGGGCGACCGCAACTGCCGAGCTCAAGGCTGCGCGCTGCCAGAGAGGGCGGGCTGCGCAAGGGCACAACCCGCGCGCCCAGCCTGCCCGAGAAAATACGCCGCCGCGGCTTCCTCGTGATCGCGAGGGCGCCGCGAGCGCCGCCCGACGAGGCGCGCCCGCAGCCCGCCGCCGCGCATGCGCCGCCTCACGAACGCTGCAGCGCCCGCGACCGCCCGAGCGCCGCCGAGCGGACACGCCGCCGCCAAAGCGGTGACGAGGCATCCGCACGCAAAGCGCGCGCCTCGTATCCCAGGCTACCGAGCCGTGCCGTCCGTGTCGCCTCTGTACGCCGAGAAATACGCGCAGCAGCCGAGGGGCGTGCTGCGAGCGCCGAGCATGCCTCGTGTGCCGTCGCCCGCACGCCCTTCGTGCCGTGCATCCGGATTCTCTGACGTGTCTTCCCATTGTCTCGTTCTTCTTGCTTTCGTCTTCGTTCTTCTTTTACCGATAAGATTTGCAGGGAAAAAAATCTAATCTAACCACGGATTTTCTCGTGGTGAAAAATAAAATCCGACAAAAATAAAACGATCCACGATGAACGACAAATTCACAATTAATTAATGCGCACGAATAATCAAACGTGAATTAATCCAACAGAGCCAAGATATCGATCCTGTGCTCGATACCGAGGGAAAACTTGGTTTAACCTCTCCCGGTGATCTATCTTCGATGTTTAATTCACCATACATTGATTATATTCCTAGCATGCACCTATATAATTAATTGTAACACGAGGGTTTTCTCGTGTTTACCTTGAATCTGCCGAGGTGGATCGATCGAAACTCGTGCTTTGATCTTCCGGATCGTATCCCTGCACCCAATCTCCAACGCCTAGTGAGGACGATCTATGAAGAATGCTACGTAAAATCACCCTAACCTTCTCTACAATTTTCGAAAACACTCTCCCAAGCTCTATGGGATTCTCGAAATATTAGGATAGATAATTGAGGATTAACCTTGATTCTATCTCTTACCTTATATTTATAATGCACTACCAAATCCCACAAGGAAAGGATTTATGCATATCCCATAAATATAATAATATCCTTATAGGATAAAGAGAATAAAATCTATCGATATAGAGACTATAGGGGCGCCGATTTTCCTTAAGCTACGGGCCCGACGGGCCACCAGGATCAAATGCAAGGAATAAAGATGAGCCTCAAATAAATTAATTATCTTATGTTCAAATTTCCGTAACATAAATTAATTTATAAACATTTATTCATGCCACTAGAGAATAAATGACTTACCCTTTATTGTCAAGGTGAGTCGGGCTTGCACTTAGACATTACGAATCCTCAGATTTAAGATATCGCGACGCCAATTAATTATTTAGCATTCTGATCGCTAAAATAATTAATATCTTTAATTCCTAAGTAGTACCACTCAACCTTGTTATTGTACTTGAGATAACTCAACCTGCAGGTTTAGTACAATAAACCTTGAGCTCCTTAAGGGGACGCCATCATCCTAAACGGATACGTGACTGATACGTATAACTAGCATGACATACAAGCACCGCCACCACCCAAGATGCGAGAATATCAAGTTAGAACATATAACCCTCATCCATAACAAGTCAAAGTGATGGTCAAGAACTCATACTCACCTAATACCTTATCGAGGTTTAGATCATCGAAGTCACCGAGATCTAGGTTCTTCACGACGGTCGATAGAAGAACTCATCTCACTCGTGATCCATCAATACGCCGTAGACGCATCAAAGATAGACAAACAACCAAGTCAAGTCACTTCTTCTACACATCAGCCTATACCGACAACTCATCCTCAAGTTGTCTCACCGTGATACTTTTATATCTCATTAAGCTTGACCAATCATACGCACTTTTGTGATCTTCTACACACCGTATGATCTAACTTATATATGAGATAAGGGACATGATATATGCAATCAAGTAATCAATTCAGATAGGAGATTGTAATAGTGGTAACAGAAACATTGTATACAAGCTCAACCAAAACCGCTTTCAAGATATAAACCAACATTAGTAACGGAAACATGTTTAGCGACTTGTTCTACTCATTCATGGGTAGTAGATACGGGCGCGATCGATCATGTTTGTTACACCTTGCGTGGGTTCCCGCGACAAGTTGAGTCGAGTAATGGTGAGATAACGATTCCATGGGCACGCAAGCAAAGTCGAGGCCGCAATGCCGAGATGTTACTTTATGTTTTGATAGAATGCTTTAGTTTTAAAAGACGCTTTATATGTGCCGGATTTTCATGAACCTTGTTTCTGCTTTCAAATTATTTATTCATGGATATTCTGTTATTTTTGATAGTGGTGTTTCTATCATAAGAAATGACGGTTATCTCGTGGTGGCACTTTATATAATTCGCTTATACTATTTCTCGCTAAATATAATACCTATAATTATGTCAGATCTACATCAAACCTTAAAAGGAGAAAGTTTTCTTCGCAAGATGACACCACATTTCTTCCGCATCTTAGATTAGGTCACATCAATCTAAATAGGATCCAAAGACCTGCTAAGAATGGAGCTGGGTAATCTCACAAGCACTCGCTCCCACCGCGAATCCTGTGATGAAGGTAAGATGCCCACTGCACCCTTGAAAGCGAAGGGTTATAGAGCCAAATAAGTGTTGAGCTAATCCATTCTCGACTGTGGACCTATGTCTACACAAGCTCATGGAGGGTACGAGTATTTTGTCACTTTCATCGACGACACTAAGGTACGGATACATATACCGCTTCACCGCAAGTCCGAGTGCTTTGAGAAATTCAAAGAATTTAAGGCGGAAGTGGAGACGGCTTGGTAAGAGTATCAAGTCATCTGCTCGATCGCGTGCTTAATACCTCAAGAACGAGTTTATGGATTATTTGCAAGCAGGGATTACATCCCAAATTACTACACCGGCACACCACAAAGAAATGGTGTGTCGAACGAAGAAATACGACTCTTTAGAAATGGTTAGATCGATGATGAGTTACGCAACATTGCCTATTTTTTCTCGGGGTATGCCTTAGAACGGGCGGCATACTTGCTAAATCTAGTACCATCCAAGTCACCGAAAAGACCCCTTCGAGTTGTAGTTTGGGCGCAAGCCCAGTTTAAGCCACATAAAGATATGGGCCAAAGACATGTGCCGAACAAGAAGGTCGACAAGTTGGAGGCTAGATCTGATGCAAGGTTGTTTTTGCCATCCTAGAGGGACGAAAAGTGGTTTATTCTATAGTCCTAAGGATCAGAAGGTCATTATTAGCACTAATGCCCGATTCTTAGAAGAGGATTATATGAGAAACCATAAATCCAAAGTTGAAATCATTCTTCAAGAATTAGAAGATGATCGATTCCACCACCGATTGAACCAAAGGTACGAGATGTCGTGTTCAGTGGGTAGATCGATACCGTATACTTCAAGAAATTGAAGTGGTCGAGTTCCACCGAGATACCGACCGCATAAGTGGCACCTACCCAAAGAAGTTGTGCAAGATAGAGAACCATAAGTTACTGCACCCACCTTTGCCATTGTGCCTGTAGCGCCTCATCGTAGTGGGAGAGTTGTTCGTCAACCCGAGCGATTTATGTTCGTGGGTGAATCTTCGGATTTAGTCCTAGGAAACGAGCAGGGAATAATCGACCCATGGACATACAGCGAGACGATACAAGACATTGATGCAAGATCATGGCACACCGCTATGGACTTAGAAATTGAGTCCATAACGGCTATGGATGTATACGAAAAGACACCTCTTCCAGATAGAAAGGAAGCCATTGGTAGTAAGTGGGTATATAAGAGGAAGAGAGATTCAGATGAAGAGGTTTCGCTTTTAAAGCCAGGCTTGTGGCGAAAGGGTACACTCAGATTGAGGGCATCGATTTCGATGAGACCTTTTCGCCTGTAGCAATGCTCAAGTCCATCGTAATTTTTCTCGCCATAGCAGCCCACTCAACCTTGAGGTTTGGCAATGGACGTGAAACCGCTTAAACGGTTACCTTGAGGAAGGTAGAGATATCTATATGCAAAGAACCCAAGGTTATGTGGTAAAGGATGAAGAGCATCTAGTTTGAAGGTTAAGAAGTCCATTTATGGACTCAAGCAAGCTTCCCGATCATGGAACTTACGCTTGACGGTGGTAAAGTCCCATGGATTTACCCAATGCTGTTTAAAGTTGTGTATATCGCTTAGATGTCAACGGTGATGTGGTATTTCAGCACTTTACGCAGATGACATTCTTCTAGTTGGCAACAATGTGAAGTTGTTATCGACGAAAGAGTTGGTTATCCGATCGCCTAAATGAAAGACTTAGGAGATGCAAGCGACATTCTCGGGATCAAGGTTTACCGAGATCGCGAGAGGAAAATGTTGAGCTTATCTCAGCGCCTTACATTGATACTATGATTACTCGCTTTAGTATGCGACCGCCAAGAAAGGATTGCTACCTTCGTGCATGGTGTTCCTTTATCTAAGGAACAAATACCTATGATCGCAGCGAGATAGAGGAAATGAGACAAGTTCCTTACGCTTCACCGTGAGGAAGTCTCATGTATGCAATGCTATGTACGAGACCCCATATCCGCTATGCGGTAGGCATAGTAGCAAGATATCGCCTAACCTCGACAAGCTCATCGATTGCAAGAAGCATATACTCAAGCACCGAAAAGGACCTCGAGATTATAGCTAGTTTACCATGCGTATAGTCTAATGCCTTTGGGTTATACTGCACTGGATTTCCAAGCCGACCGTGATGAGAAAAAGTCTACCTTAAGCTATGTGTTTACCTTGGGAGGTAGAGTCAGATCCTCAAGCGGAGTGCAAAGCAATGATGCATTGCGGACTCCACCATGGAAGTTCTAATATGTAGCCGCTCGGAGGTCGCTAAGGAGGTCAGATGGTTCAAGAACTACCATGGATCTAGCGTGGTACCTAGTTTGCCCAAGAGTATCATAGTTTACCGTGATAACTCGTGCAAAGCGACAAACCTCGGCGAACCACGGACCCACAAGGCAACCAAACACATAGAGAGAAAGTGCCATGTCATACGAGAAATCGTTAGACGATGGGACGTGTTGATTGAAAAGATTGATACGACGGATAACCTAGCGGATCCATTCACGAAGAGCCTCGCCGTAAAAGTCTACGGCGCACGCTCGAGGACTCGATTAAGATGATGGCACCCACTTAGAAAGGAAACTTTGTATAAGTGGGAGAAGCAAAGTGATGGTTTTGTTTGTAATAGCTAGTAGAGACACATTGTCTACTAAAAGTTTACTTTAGTATAAGTGGAGATTGTTGGATTTGTATACCGAAAGCGCTTATGGTCGAGCTTGTATACAATGTTTCCTCGTTACCACTATTTCAATCTCCTATCTCGAATTGATTACTTGGTTGCATATACATATGTCCCCTTATCTCATATATAAGTTAGATCATACAAGGTGTAGAAGATCACGTAAGTCCGTATGATTGGTCAAGCTTAATGAGATATAAAAGAATCACACCGAGACAACTTGAGGACGAGTTGTCGGTATAGCCTGCGTATAGATAAGAAGTGACTTGACCAGGTTGCTTATCTATGATGGCACGCCTCCGACGTATTGATGGATCACAAGAGATGAGTTCTTCCGTCTCAACCGCCGTGAAGAACCTAGATCTCGTGATTTACGATGATCTAAATCTCGATAAGATATTAGATGAGTATGAGTTGTCGACCATCACTTTGACTTGTTATGGGTGAGGGTTACATGATTTAACCCAATATTCTCCGCATCTTGGGTGGTGGCAAGGTTTGATGTCATGCTAGTTATCTCAGACGAGTCACCGTATCCGCTAGGATGATGACGCCCCTTAAGGAGCTCAAAAGGTTTATTGTACTAAACCCCGCATGTTGAGTTAGCTCAAGTACAATAATAAGGTTGAGTGGTACTACTTAAGGAATTAAAGATATTAATTATTTTAAGCAATGTAATGCTCTAAATAATTAATGGACGGCAATATCTTAAATACGGGATTCAGAATGTCTAAGTGCAAGCCCGACTCAACTTCGTAATAAAGGGTAAGTCAAGATTTATTCTCTAGTGGCATGAATGAATGTTTATAAATTAATTTATGTTCTGGGTTGAACATAAGATAATTAATTTATTTGAGGCCCATCTTTATTCCTTGCATTTGATCCCTGGGCTGGACCATCCAGGCCCGTAGCTAGGTGGAAATCGGCGCCCCTCTCTCTCTATGGATATTGATTTGATTCTCTTTATCCTAAAAGGATATTATTATATTTATGGGATATGCATAAATCCTTTTCCATATAGGATTTGGTAGTGCATTATAAATATAAGGTAAGAGAGAAAATCTAGGTTAATCCTCAACCTAATTTTCGAGAATTTCCATAGTTCTTTGGAGAGAATTTTCGAAAATTGTAGAGAGAAAAAGAGGGTGATTTCCTATAGCATTCTCCATAGATCGTCCTCACTCGACGTTGGAGATTGGGCAACCGGGATACTGTCCAGAAGATCAAAGCACGAGTCTCGATCCGTACTACCTCGACAGATTCAAAGGTAAACACGAGAAAACCCCTACGTGTTGCAATTAATTATATAGGTGCATGCTAGGCATATAATCAATGTATGGTGAATTAAACATCCAAGATAGATCCTCGGGAGAGGGTTAAAATAATATTTCACTGCAGAAATTAAGTTGTTCTTCAGTGTGTCAAAAGCCATCTTACACTCTTCATTGAATTCCCATGGTACATCATTTTGGAGAAGTCGTGTCATGGGCTGGGCGATCTTCGCGAAGTCCTTCACAAATCTTCAGAGAATCCAAATAGTTCGAGGAAACCTCGCACTTGCTTTACTGAAGCTGGATAGGACAACTTGGCGATAATCTCTACTTTAGCTTTATCCACTTATATCCCTCTTTCAGATACCACGTGCCCAAGAACAATCCCTTCTTGTACCATGAAATGACATTGCTCATAATTGAGGATCAAGTTCTTTTCGACACATCTCTGTAGGACTACCTCCAAATTGCCTGCACTCCTCGAATGATTCCCCATAGACGGTAAAGTCGCCCATAAAGACCTCGATGCATTTCTCCAATAGGTCCGAGAAGATGCTCATCATACATCACTGAAATGTCCTCTGGCATTACATGTTTCGAAAGGCATTCTTCTATAGGCAAATGTCCCGAATGGGCATGTGAAAGTGGTTTTATCCTCGATCGCCTGGGCAACCCAGATCCGCATGTAGCCCCGAGTATCCGCCTAAAAAGCAAAAGAACTTGTTTCCAGCTAACCTTTCCAAAGATCTCGTCAATGAAAGGTAATGGAAGTGATCTTTTCGGATTATCGTGTTGAGCTTATGATAGTCAATACACATTCTCCAACCTATTTGGAGTCTCGCTGGGATCAGCCTCCTTTCGCTTTTTCACTACTCAATGCCTCGACTTCTTGGCACGACGGTACCGGGTGACCCATTTACTGTCTGATACGGGATATATGATGCCCAAGTCAAGTAGCTTCAGGATCTCCTTCATGACAACCTCCTTCATAGCTGGGTTCAACTTTCTTCGTTGATCACGTGTCGACTTGGCTTCTTCTTCCATTAAAATATTGTGAACGCATATAGATGGGCTGATGCCCTTTATGTCGGCCAATGTCCATCCAATAGCTTTCTTGTATTGCCCAATAACATTCTTCACAGCCTTCCTCCCGATTCGGACCGAGTTTAACATTGATGATCACGGGCAAGGTGTCGTCCTTCCCTAGAAATATATACTTCAAGTGGTGAGGAAGAGTCTTTAGCTCGAGTTTGGGAGCTCTCATGAGGGACGGAACGAGCTTTTCTTCTTCCTTCAGCTTGGGCATGTTCTGGCATATCGACCACTGAGTCCTCTGCTCGCCTCCGCAAATAAAGCAGAGCCTCCCGACATCGTCCGTAGTCGCTTCTTCGTGAGCGTCTTCCTCCTCAAGCCCACTTTGAATGGCTGCATCCAGAGGATCTTGCAAACCTATCTCGGACAAGATGTCTTCCACCATGGGTTCAATGTGATCGATGAATTCCACGACTTCAATATCAATCGGATGCTCCATGGCCTTGAAGATGTTAAAGGTCACCGCCTCGCCGTCGAATTCACGTGATAACTTGCCCGTGTCGCAATCAACTCGGTTCTCGCGCTATGAATGGTCGCCCAATAACATAACCGAGGATTTGTTACCCATCGTGCCCATATCCGTAACGAGAAGTCTCTGCCGAAATATGAGTTCCTTCACCTTGAACAATACGCCTTTGTTGATTCCTTCTCGGATAGACGCTGACCCGTCTCGCTAATCGATAACCACTGTGTTGGCTTCAAAGCTTCCCACTTTTAATTGCCGAACATTGACAAGGGCATGACGCTTATAGATGCCCCCAACCAAAGATGGCCCTCTCAATCCTCAGATTGCCTATTACGCAGGAATGAAAACATCCTGATCTCCACACTTCCCGCACTTCCGCAGCAGATCAGCAGATACATTTTCTTCCACTTGAATTTTGCATCATCTTTGTATTTCACCTTTCTTGTGCATAATTCTTTCATGAACTTTGCCCACTTCGGCATCGTGCCCAGAGCAGTGATGAGCGGTATATTAATTTCAACCTTCTGAAACATGCGATACATCTCACTCATTTCTTCCTCTCTACGGTTCTTGGCCAATCTGCCTGGAAAAGGAGGTAAAACCTTAGGATTAGGTTTGACATAAGTCGGCTCAATGACTACCTCTTCTTTTTTCATTTTTTCCTTGGGTGGTTCCACATGATCATTTTCGTCTTGATCAATGTGATCTGTGAGATCCTCTACTTGTGTATGATCGCTGCCCTAGGCATGAAGACTTTTTCTCGCGCTTTCTTCCCACCCTTAAGGCTACAACGCTCAGCTGGCGAGCCTGCTCACCTCTACTTATGGAGGTAAGACTCCTTGCTTTTCTCAAGACGACACGGCGGTCGCCAATTGGGCAACTTGGTTCCCAAGGCCTGAGGGATCCCCTGTCTCGACCTCAATTTCTCGCTCTCTTGTTGAGCCTTCACATTCTCTCGCCATGGTATGTACATGTTCGCAAAGATGTCCCACCGTGGTCACGCTCGATTATTCCCGAATCGCTGTTGTTGTTGTCCCGCCTTGCCGGTTGTTAGACCACCTAAAATTCTCGTGGTTCCTCCACCGGGTTGTAGGTCCGGGAGTTTGATCATATCTCCTCTCGTCAGATTGCCCATTACCATTTTGACCAACCGCATCGACTTCTTCTTCTTCAAAAAGGGCGGGGCATTGATCCGTGATGTGTCCCACCGCAGCAGATTTGGCAAACTTTAGCTTTTTTTGCCCGGCCCCGTGTTGGTTATGAACTTGTCGAACAAAGTTACAAAGTTTATCCAGCTGGTCTCCACGGTTGAAGAAGAAGCGGCTCGCCTCGAACTTCTCCTCCTTCGCCTCGCTTTCTTCGCCATCTCGCCCAATAGTCTAAAGGCTTCACCGGGAACTTTGTTCATTATCGATCCTCTACAAGCTGCATTCACCCAAATTTTCTCTGTTGCCCTCAATCCGGCCATGAAATATTGGATCAGATCATGGTCTGGAATTTGATGTTGAGGGCATTTCGCCGCAACTGCTTAAACCTTCCCCGAATCATAAAAGGTTTCCCCCGTGCCCATTTTGATGCTGCTTATCCTTTTTCTCATGTTCTGAATGCGGGCGGCAGGGAAGTACTTCTCTAGGAACTTCTGATGAAGTTGTGCCCAACTGGTCACACTTCCCGTGGGCAAGGTGTAGAGCCATTCTCTTGCCCCATCATGCAGAGAAGGGAATGATACTAATCTCACATACTCCCAAGGTTTTCATTGGCGCGATAGTTCCACACGCCATCTCAAGTCTTGTAAATGCCTTTGTGGATACTCCCGGCATGTCATCAATCGGGAGGATCCGACGAAGGAATGCTTCATCTCCCAGCTGCCATTGATCGCGGGCAAAGTGATGGTCGCTGGCCTCGTGTTCGTTATTGGGGAACACCATTTCAATGTCCGCTTACTTGTGGTTGTTCACCCATCGATTGCCTTTGGGTTTCTTCGGGTTAGCCGCCTTGCGCCTGTCGTGCCCTCCGCATCGCCGCTGCTCCTCCGCCTTTGCGTGCTTTTCGATCTCGTGATCGCATAAAAGCTCTCCGCCTTCCCGCAAGGTTAGGTCATAGCATACAATAAAGAAAGCAATATAAACACAGGAAATAGAGATTTCATCGAATGCGCAACTCCCTAAGAACGGTGCCAATTTTGACACCGCCGCTTAGCGCTCAAAATAAATTTATAACCTATTGCCCATCACAGCGTGAGCCAGCGATAAGTATAGGGTCGATCCCACGAGGAGTTGGTGTAGCAATCTTTGATGTCACGATGTCACTTAAAAGGGACGAGAGTAGCGAACTATTGTAATCACTATCGGTAAAACTAAAGTAACTCAAACAAACTCAAAGGAAATATCAAATAATAACGAACTGCCTCGGCAAAACTTGGTGAAGATGATTAACACTCGGTCATAGGTGCAATGGTTTTCACCACATGACATGATCAACCTAAGTTATAAGAGACATACGTCAGGACCCCATTATCACGCATCACGCCCACGACGCACCCCTCCAAATCTATCCTTTCTGTAAAGAAGGCAAGGACACCCTATGCAAACTATCTAACCCATAATGCCGACGCACGAGGACACCTCAAGACATGCAAGCCTACGGGCAAATAAGTATGATCTAGATGGACCCAGTATTGGCAAAGGCAAATGCTAGGACTACTCCAACTTGCCCACACCAACAGATTATTTGGGGTGGGACACCCGACACCTTAATCCAATTATTACTTGCAACCTCCCTTACCCACTATGTTATTTGCAACTAACACACCGAGTTTGGTTAAGTTATATATTGCCCAGGACCTAGTGCTTCGGGAACACACACATGCAGATCGTAATGCCCTACTTAGACCTCTCGAGTTATATTAATCATGCCCAAACCAGAATAAAGACTTAGCCAGACATAAAATAAACAAACATGCAATAGTTAATTGAGACCATCACGAAGAGGAAACAACTTACTATTACTTGAATGAAATAAACAGCGAGCCCAAAGTGCCGCCAGCAAACATACGAAAAGCAAAATAATAGTTTGCCCCGAAGGGACTTAATGTATGTGGTGGTGCTTGGAACGAGATATTGCAGCTAACGATGATGATTCTATATTTTTTTTCACGATGCGCACAAGTCGCGCATTCATCATATATTTTTATAGACCGAGAGAGAGATCCGCGATGGTGATGGCCCATGGGCTGGAAATCCTTAGGGTTTCCTTGTTGATCAGCGTCTTTCCTTGCCTAGAGGGATTTGAGATGATCTCCTCCGGATTTGGTGGGATTCGGCGCCAGTGCGCATCCTTTCCGGATTTAGCGAGATTCACCCCGATCCTGCGTATCTTGCCCATCACCTCTCTTCGCCTTCTCTTGCCCAAAGATCTCTTCTTCTTCCTTCTTCCTCCTTCTTCCTTGCGCCGCCCATTTGGCTACCCTTCCGAGATTGAACTTATACGGTTTGTAAGGAGGTCACGCCGTGTAACGGAACAGCTACTGGGGTTGAAAGCCCTGGCTGTAAGCGAAGCTCCTTGTGCCCTCGGGGTGCAATCGTATCTCGTTCGTCCGCCATGCAAGTTCCACTGCATTGCCCACTTCACCGCCTTGCCTCTCAGGACTCACCGCAGTGTCTTCCCGCACACAAAACACACAAGAAAGACACAAAAGACTCGATCTAGACCTAGACAAGACACATAAAAAGAGCACAAAACTTGGGCTCATCAGGCACCCAGTTCGTCGACAAAAATTTCAAAGAATGGTGTAAAGAGCTCCAGATTAAGCAACAGTTCACCTCGGTCGCACACCCACAGGCAAACGGTCAGACCGAAGTGACAAATCGTACGATCGTACAAGGATTAAAGAAGAGGCTAGATCGAGCTAAAGGGGATTGGGTTGAAAATCTCCCCAAGTCCTCCGGTCATACTGCACGACACCTCGACTTCCCACTTGAAACACCCTTCAGCCTAGTCTATGGTACCGAGGCTGTCATACCAGCTGAGATCGGTGCCCCGAGCCCACGAACTCTCAACTTTACCGAGCATAGCAACGAGGAGAACCTACGAGCCAATCTCGATGCCTTGGAAGAAAAACGTGAGCTCGCCTTCATCAATGAAGCCAAGTACAAATGCCAAGTGACAAAGTACTACAACAAGAGGGTGAAAGCCTCCACACTCCACGCTGGCGACCTGCCCTACTAACAATGAAACTAGTAAAGCCGAGCGCCTTAATAAATTGGACCCAACATGGGAAGGCCCATACTGCATCCAAGAGGACCTCGGCAAAGGGGCCTATAAGCTTGCTCACCTCCTCGGTGCACTTATCCCCCGAACCTGGCATATTACTCATCTGAGGAGGTATTTTACTTAGTTTTCATTTCACGTCGGCATTATGTTAGCCCTCTTTTTATTTTTCCAAAGCACGATGTCATTTACTTATCAATAAAACGTCTTTTTATTATGAGTGAATTACTTCGTCTCATCTTATACCTATGTGAAAATCCGTTCTCAACTCGGATGAAACACAAATAACCTTCAAAAGGGGACGCCCTTGCGAGGATGACAAACCTACAAAGTAGGGTACTCAAACTAAGCGCGCGCCAGGGGACCACCCCTATCGATATTTCTCGACAAACAAGGCAAGCACATACAGATTACTCATTAATTTGAAACATCTACGTGCAAACGACGTCCAAATCGGACCTCATACAATTTATACCCCTTTATTGGGAAGATATACACTTCGGTACAAAGTCTAAATACATTTACGACTAAAAACCAAGTTCTAAGCTATATTTGTACCTCTTTATGGGGAAAATATACACTTCGGTACAAAGTCTAAATACATTTATTACTAAAAACCAAGTCCTAAGCTATATACAGATCACTCGGGTCTCCGAGCTGCACCTCGCCAGGATTCACTGAAACTACACCAGTTCGAAATAAAATTTCCGGTCATGATGAATACCCGGATGAACTCGTGCCTTCCACCCACCAACGAGGTCGGCGCCACGACCTACTCCAGAGGCTCTTGAACAGACACGTGAGGTGCCCCGACCAAGTGGATACTCCTTGGGCCGAGGTCGAACTCCTGCCTCTCGATCTCGCCGTCATGCCAGTGCTACGACCTCTTCCCCGAGCTGACATCCTTCCTCGCTGACCTGACATCCTCCCTCGCCCAGCTCCCGACAATGGGACCCGATCGCGAGATGACGTACCCGTAAAATCTGACCCCATCAGTCGGACGACCTCGGCGTGGTCCAGATAACCGCCACCCACTTCGACCTCTTCGATTCTCACATCGGTCGAATCCCGACTTCGGGGATCGGGCATACGTCACCGGCGAATGACCTCATAAAGCTCGAGGCATTTGACCAGCTCTTCGAGGCAATCTTTCAAATTTTTGCTATTGGGGCCCTCTTCGTCCCTCAGTACCATGCCTTCAGCTAACAAGAGTTGAGCTCGGTCATCCGCCTCGGATATAGTGATACCACCAGATCGGCGGATCACTGCTTCATATTCAGCGTGTTCTTCTGAGATCCGCGCTAACTTCTCTTGTGCCAGCTCAAGCTGTTCTTCACATTGAATCAAGCGCCCTTGAAGGCCGTCAGCAGAGACATCCATCTCCTGGAACTCGAGATGAATAATTCTCGCCTGCTTCGTCTCGCTGGCTGGTCACCTCGCTTAGCCACCGTTGCTTTTTCACCCGGTCAAGGCGATGCCAGATTACCGACCCCAGCCGACTGACTATCCATGCTATGCAAGGTCCGAGTCACCGCGTAACGGCCTCCGAATATAACCTCTTCATCCTTCTCAAAGAAGGCAGCTCTGACCTCTTTCAACTTGGTCAAAAGATCGTGATCTAGCCCAATATATTGAGAAGACGAGTGCTAAAGCAAAAAAAAAAAACAACACATTCATTTCAGAAAGATGCATTTATCATTTATGAAGTGAGAGTTTGTACAAAGCTCGGGATCCTAATGACCCCGGCGATCAAGCCTATTACAAAGGTCCAATGACCTGAGCCTCTGGGTGGGGCTCACTAGAACCTTCCGACATGCCCCCTTCAGAGGGAAGACTCGAGCTCGGCCCGGCTGCCGCCTTCAGCCAAGACCTCAAGAAGGAGTTTCAAGCTCTGATCTTCATCCTCCTTGCACTGGGAGATGGCCTCGGCCGTCAGGAGGAAGGTGGAGGCCGCCAAAGTCTCCAGCAGAGGGAAGGACCTCACCTCAGAAATTATACGAGCGTAGTCCTTCTTCTGCACCTCGGTATCGACCTCGACCCAGCCATGTCTGACCTTGTCAAAATCGAGCATCTCGGCCGCCAACTCCTCCAGATGGTCGGACACCACATGCGTCCTGAGCACGGCAGCCAGGTCCGAGATGAAGTCGGAGAAGGTCTCCGATTGAATGAGCCTACCGACAATGGCCCTCAACATCGGCCCTTGCCCCGCCAGCAGGGCAGCCCTCTCCTCGGCGAACTTCTTCTCCGCCTCGCCCACGGCTGACGCCACAGCCACCGCCGTCTCCTCTCGTGCTCTCTTCACCTCGGCCTGGGCCACCTCCAAGGCCTGAGTCTTCTCCTTCAGGGTGGCCTCAGCATCAGCCCTCGCGGCCTCAGCAAAGGCCTTCTCCCCCTCCAGAGCATCATATCGAGAGACACCCTCGACAATGAGCCCGGTGATCCGATGCAGATCCCCCGCAGTCCGGTGCAGTCCCCCACTGCCGAAGTCGCATCCTGAAAATCACACATTTAGAAACACATCGCAGAGGAATGACGGCAAACGCGAAATAAACCTATACCTCTGGAAAGGATATAGGGGAGCTTGGAGCCGGTATCTCGTACGTAATCCTAGTACGGGTATCTCCCGCCGAGGTCGGACCTGACCTCGGCTGAGGTGCCACAGTCTTCGTCACTAACTGGCTGATGTCATCCACCACCAGCAGTGCCTTGCCCGGCTCAGTCCGCCTCGCCTTCTTTGCCGGTGGCCTCGGGCTCGACGACAGCTGATCGCTCACTTTTCTAACACGAAAATACGCAAGTATAAGGTAAGCAGTATCGTGATCCATGTGGATTGTAATACGAAAACACAGAAGCTAATTCAATAAAACTTCATCATTATCCAAGCACAGATTTGGTTTATCAAGGTTTATGGCTTCGGATATTCAATCCAAAGCAAAAGGTGACAACTTGAAAATAAACGAAAGCAATAAACACTCAAGGAGATAACTATGAAGAAAGACTAACCCTAGGGATGCACTAATCCTACCCACAATGTATGTTTATCCTGCTTATTATTAACCGTTTTAATCCAGACACGATGGAAGATCACATATATAACCAACAACTTCAGTTACGATAATTGTGGCAGTTGATTGCTAATTTTCCTTTTATCATACGCCTCTAGAGGAAAATAAGCAAACCAAAAGGATCACAAAGAATATGCTTCTACGAATGTTCCTATCTCGCCACGACTCGGCTTATCCGTGATCATGCATTCAAGATCGATTGACAATTAACATCGGTATAATTAATCGGCAACTAGATATGCATCAAGATTGATCAAATCAACACATAAAAATAAGCACCATGAATCATGAATCAATGCCCGAAGGTAAATAACAATAGCAGTGTATCACAACATATAGGATAAAATCATGCAAACCCAAGGATTAGAATGTAAATTTAGCCGCATATAATCAATGGAACAAAATACTTAATTAACCATAAAATACGTAATTAAATTGATAAAACCCGTAGGGTGGCGTCTGAAGAACAATCGTTGGGTTCAAATCCCAACCTCGCTAGAAAACGGGAAAATTATGCAATTCGTTCGGACGAAACCGTTGCAAACGATAACAAATGCGTAGAACTAATGTAGAATGATGGAAATCTAATGCTAGAATTAATCTAAATCGAAACTAGAGTGCAAAAGTAGGAAAAACTATGAAAAACTGAGGAAAACACGTCCAAAATCGCTACTGGGAAGGTTAAAAGCGAGGGGTCATGCCCTATTTATAGAATTAGGGCAGAAACCCTAATTTTGGAGTCTGCCGCCATGCCTCGCCGCGACGAGCTCGGTCGCGAGGGAACACTTCGTCTCGGCCATCCTTCGCTTTCTCAGGCAGGCGCCAGGACTCACTCGCGGCCACACCCCGCGGTCGCTAGGTGTGGTCGCGCCGCACATAAATCGCCGCGGCACGCCTCGCGCCTGCTGGGAGTGCTCGCGCCATAAAATCGCCGCGGGCACGCCTCGCCAGGCCGGTGTTTCGCGCGCCAGGCCGGTCGCTGGTGCTTGATGGTTTATGGTTCTAGCTAGCGTCGCAAATGCGATCGCTAGGCCGCTCATTTCTGCCTCGTCGCTGTTTCTTCGTTCCATGCTTTGGTTTTCAACTTATAAGCCTACAAAACACCAAAACAGAACCCAAAAAGTATCTTCCAAAAATATGTAAAAGCATTGAGATCCAAGACATAAACGCACTTTATCGATCCAAAATCATCTTTAGAAATCAACAATAAACGTGTAAAATGCGTGTTTATCAACCCCCCAAACTTAAATCATTGTTTGTCCTCAAACAAAAATAGAACAGAAAGAAGGAAAGACACAACGACAAAACAACGAGCGTCGGTAAAGGTGATTAACACCATCAAGCCTCAGAAATATCTCAAAGCTCAAAATCATTAGTGCACATGACGACATTAGTCAACTCCACAATGTACAACCATTGAAAGTAAAAATCTCATTCAATTCAACCCTCACAACGGCATGTGCGTAAAATATAGAGTACACTCAACTCATAAAGAAAATAAAGGACGTGTATACACTCAAAAATCAATGCAATGCAAAATCTCACCATAGGCTTGCCATTTCTCTAATATCTCCACCTCGTCAAATGCATTCAAATTAGGATCAAAAAGGACTTTTCAAGGGTTGTATTGTAGGCACATTGGTTAAGGTAGGATAATATATGGCTAAGTGACTCAAATATACTCCAAGCACCTCCATTTAAACAATCAACTCATATGGACTTTGTCAATTTCCCCTTTCTTTTCCAACATGCTAAATCAACATTTATGCACTCAAGGTACCATATACTATGATAATTGACTCCCTTTATGCTCACATATTTCAAAAAAAAATTCTTTTCTTGGCTTTGTAATAGAGCTTATAGGGTCTATTCTTTTTCACACGGGTACCATCCTTTATCTTTTATCCCAACTTAGAACATCAAAACAAATTTTTCTCCCATTTGATTCCCATATCCATCCTCACCTCCTATCATCCGGTTAATCGAAAGAATAAAATCTAATAAAGGCTCAAAGAAGGCGACAAACGGTATATATCATTGGGCTAGTGTTTGGGTAAATATGTGGTTTAACAAAGATGGCATTTTATCCTTTCCATATTCAAAACACATATTGCAGTCTCGACACAGAAAAACGGCAAGTTCTAGAAGATAATTACATGCACGATATCACACAATTCAAAGAAACTGTAATAAGATGTTTATACAGTGAAGCTCAAGTCTCACGGTTTAAGCAAATGGCGAAAAGCAACAAGCTAAGCAATCTCAAGTCATCCATGCGTCATTTCCTAACATATCATGTGCACTATCAATATATTTTTCAAAAAATTTCTATCATCATTGGCCATATGGATTAACACATTTCACTTCAACTCGTTGATCGACCGACACAACAACGAAACAAAAAGACACGACAAAAGCCCCAAAGCATAACAACTTAACAAAACAAAACAAAAACATAAACAATGACTCTCAACCAAATCAAACTCGTCCACTCCCCCCAAACTTATTGTAAACAGTGTGAAATGGAGGCAATAAGGTTTGCAGAAAAGAGTGATTGGGAGAGACCTTACCTCGAATACCGCGCTACTCTGGCGGCGGATAGAAACCTCTCCATTGGTTCTATTGCTGCATCATCTCCATCATCCACGTTGTTGCTCTTGATGCGCTTGTTGTTGGGCTAGGAGGGTCTGCTGCTAGGTCATCATGGTGGCCATACTCCCGTCTATGCGGTCTAGACGACCGTCTATGCGATCGAGTCGCTCATAAATCCCAAAATATCCCCGAGCGGGCCGTGGTTGTTCGCCATCGCCTCGGTGCCTCCCGACCACCTCCTCTCCTAGTGCTCGCCCCGACCTCGCCTCCGATTTAAGCGCTGATGTTCCTCCATCCCAATTATCTCCCAGCTGCTGGTGAGCCTGGATCGGGCGACCGCCGCCATGCTTGTCATATAGCAGCTCGGTGCTCTTCAAGAGTCCATATAGCGTCCAGAAAATATCTTGAGACTCTCGGTGATACCGGAGCTCATGCTCCAATTATTCTCCAGTAGCATCTCGCTTGGTGGTGAGCTCGGGATTGGGCGGCAAAACGGAATATCGACCGCCATGCTTGTCATATAGCAGCCAGAGGTAGTGGTCTCGGTGCCTCTTCAAGAACGTCTGGACATATAGATATTTCTTGTCCAGGAAAATATCTTGAGAGATGGGCTCCTCTCGAATCGTGATACCTAAGAAATCAGCAATAGGGGTAACAAATCACCCTATGCGTATCCTAGCATTCCCCGACACCTCTGCTTGCATCTGAAAGTGCTGGGCTAGGAACATCCAGGCGTGCAACCTCTGTCTCATCGTCGCACCAATCAGGAGACTCATGTCCTGAGATAGAACAGTGCCGGCATTCGAGCGGCCATGTATGGTGAACGTGATCAGGCGATGGAAATAGCGGACTGTCGGATTCCGAATGGAGCTCGCCTTAGCCCTGGAGGCATCATAATATGGGCTCTGCTCCAAGGATGAGTCTGTGATCAACGGCCACAGATCCTGAGGCGAATGCTCTAAGTCCCCGATGTATCCACCCTCGGGATGGCCCTCAACGATGGAATTTAACTCGTCCACTGAGAGCTGTCTAGGCTCGTTGTCGAGCTGGAACGTAATGTAATCCGGTGATCCGTGCGACTTATGAACATATAAGGTCGATAGGAACTCCAGCGTGAGGGTCCGGTATGACAGATAATTGGCTGTGATAACTGAAAAAAGTTCGGACCTCTCCGCAAGCCATGAGACGTCATTGGCTATCCCCATAGCCTGGCAGGTCTCAATGCACATAAACCGGGAATATCAGTGCTTTAGCTACACCAGTCGCCTCCACCTTTCCCGTGCCGAGGGATTCGGCAGTCGCACCCCAACAGTGGCGGGGTGGAACTCATCATGTGGCTCGTCCCTTGACGAGGAAGCAACGTCCTTACCCTTTCGCTTATGGCCGGAGTGGTGTGACATCTTGTACCTAAAGATAAATGCAAAGTTAGTTCATGTACTCATTAAAGAGGTATATAAAAGCAAACGACAACCCATAGCAATATATAGACCTCCCCCAAACTTGAATTGAGTAAAATACCATCCCCTATACTAACATATGGTCAAACAAAGCGAAACAAGGGGAAGGAATCACACACACGCACAAAAACACACCAAACACATGAAACTGGGCTGCCTCGCGGCCAACCTCGCGGTCGCGAGGTACCACTCGCGCTCGGCATCTCCGCACGCGAGACTCTCGCGCCGAAGCGAAGCTCATGCGGACGCTACGTCGCAAATTTCGAAAACTCACGCCAAGGCGCGGACGTCCCCGAAGACATATACGAAGGCGCACGACCCTCGCGGCTGGGTTCGCGGTCGCGAGCGACGCGCTGACAGCAACATTTTAGGGCTTTTCGAACATTTTTCATCCCAAATCAACAATGTACGCAAATTACACCAATAATATGCATCAATACACATCTATAAACATCAATGGCCCTAACATTGTAACACACATGCTCAAAACACCAAGTAATTTTAGCAATTGAAGCCCTAATTCCTAAAAAAAAATCAAGAACCCATCACAAGGAGATATAATGGACAAAAATCCTCCAAATCATACTAAAAAGCGTAAATTCAAGAAGAAAGAAGTAAATGTAGCATACCTTGAGTGGATTAGAGGTGAAAATTGCAAACGAATTGAAGAACTTAGGGTATGGTGCTTGAGAGAGAGAGAATATTTGCTGCTGGAAATGCGTGTGTGTGTGAAAAATGGGGGGAAAGGGGTTTAAAATGGGTTAAAAATCTCGCGGGCCGCATCTGGGCGTGGGTCGGGGCAGGCCTCGCGGTCGGGCTCGCGGTCACGAGGTGTGCCCATGCGCTTAACATTGTTCTCTCACCGAACTAGCCCTTTGCGTTATTTCATGCCACCGCGGTCGCGGTGGGTCGTAGTGTATTTTTTTATTTTTTATGTTTGAAAAAGAAGCAATTATACATTGGGACTCGAAAACGACGAAACACGACACGACACGACAAAACAAAACAAAAACAAGAAAAATGAAACAAAACGAAAAACATAAAGCATGTAAAACGTTGGGTTACCTCCCAACCAGTGCTGGATTTATCGTCGCTAGCTCGACGTTACCTCTCATCAATCAGACGATTTGACAACTGATAGCTTTCCAAACTTCGATTTTCCCTTGTACTTAGCATTTACAACAGCCCACCAATTGGCATAAGAGTGGCTTCCACTGAACTTGAACGAATCACTCGAATTTTTATGCCGAGTCCACTTCTTCCTTGCAGCATCTTCATCGACTGGTCGGTTGCCCTTCGAGTGCGAGACTTGACTAGCAGTAGCAGTAGTGATCGAATAGCAATTTTCAGGCTCTGAACTATCGTGTTATTTGATGGCGTCATATATTGAAATCTTGAGCTCCTCATCATTGACACGAAACGTGAGGTCACCTTCCTGCACATCAATCAAAGCACGACCAGTTGCTAGAAAAGGTCTACCCAAGATTAGTGGTTGATGTTTGAATTCGGGTATGTCTAATATAACAAAATCAGCAGGAAAGGCAAAGTCCCGAATTCTTACCAACACATCTTCAACAATTCCCTTAGGGTATGTGACTGACCTGTCAGCCATCATCAATGATATCTTTGTTGTCTTCATCTTCCCTAGCTCCAGGCGGTTGAAAACATTCAGCGGCATCAGATTGATACTTGCTCCCAAATCGCACAACACATTGGGGAATGTGTGCTCAGCAATCTCACACTCCAGTGTGAAGCTCCCCGGATCTTTCTGTTTGAGCGGCAACTTCTTTTGTAAGATAGCACTGCATTCTTCTCAGAGGTTAATTTTTTAAAATTTACTCAATTTCTTTTTGCTTGCTAATGCATCTTTCAGAAACTTCACATATCCCGGCATGTTTCGGAGCACTTCAAAGAGAGGTAAATTGATATTCACTTTTTGAAATATCTCTTTGAACCTGTCGAACTCCTCATCATATTTCAACTTGGCCAAACGACTCGAAAACGGAATCGGAGGGATATACGTCGGATACTTCGGCACTGGGCATCCCTCGCGGCCGTCCTCGCGATCGCGAGTGCGGTCGCTAGGGACCTGTGCTACTTCGGCCGGCTTCTTCACGTCTGGGCGCGAGCTCGTCCCCCTGGTCTCTCGCCTGGTCTCTCACGGCCTTGCTCGCGGTCGCGAGCTCGGTCGCGAGGTGCTTTTCTTTCTCGTCCGCAGGGTCGCTCGCATGCTCCTCGGGATTTATGGACGCGTGATGTCTCAGCGGCCGGGCTCGCGGTCGCGAGCTCCTGTTTCAGCTCAATTTTTTCTTTTTCTAGCTCGGGATGGTTCTGGCAAACTTTCCCACTCTTCGTCTAGATGGTGAAGCACTGATTCTTTGGGTCCACTTCCGTATTACTCGGAAATTGGGCCATCTTTGGCTGTGCATTCTACTGTGCAACTATCTGACTGATTTGATTTTCTAGCATCTTCAAATGCTTTCCCATAGCAGTCATAGTGGATTCCAGATGATTTATCTTCTGCCCGGTATTGCTTATAAACGAATTCTGATTCGTCGCCAATTGTTGGTTGCTCACAACCAACTGCTGCATCATATCTTCTAGACTTGGCTTCTTCGCCTCTTGAATTACTCCATTCTGAACGGCGAAACCTGATGGAGGTTGTTGGAAATTATTGGGGTTGGCATACGATAGATTAGGATGATTCCTGTTGTTCGGATGATATGCCTGATTTCCCCCATGATTCCCCTGATTGATATGATTGACCTCTTCTGTCTCGATCTGGTTCTTCAACAGAGTGAACTTCTTCATAAGATCGTCATATTTCGAGTCAACCTCCACTACAACTACTTTGACCACTGGCATTCTCTCCATCGGCCATTGATAACTATTTGCCGCCATCTTTTCTATGATGCGGCTGGCTTCCTCTACTCGGCGATTCAACAGGAAACCCCCTGCTGATGCATCTACTATGCTCCTCGTATGCAGTGTCAGCCCACTATAGAACTGCGTGATCTGCTGCTCTCTAGAAAAACCATGTTGTGGGCACTTTCTCAATAGGCATCTAAATCGCTCCCACGCCTCGAACAACGACTCGTCTCCTTGTTGGCAAAAGTGGGAGTCTCGGCTATAATCTTCTGCGCTTTCGCCGGCGGGAAGTATTTTGAAAGAAACTTCTCACAGAGTTTTCCCCAACTGTCTATTCCGCACGGTCCAGCTCTCAACCAATCCTTCACCGGTCAGCAGAGAAATCAAACATGACGGGATTGTGTCTGTGGCACCCCATTCTCGCTTTGATGGTGTCACAAATGTCGAGATAAGTCTCGAGATGGGCATTCGATCCTCCGTGACTCCGCCCAAACCGCTCCCTTGAACCATACCGATAAGGGTCGGCTTCAACTCGGTTGTTTGCATTGACTTTCGAGCCCCATCCGCCTCCTCGAATTGCTCATGTGAGGTCGGTACATGTAGTTCAGAGGTCTCGTCTCTGGAGCAGGGATTAGGAGTCCCATGTTCGCTATCCGACGCTGATCTCTGCAAACTCGCCATTAGACGGCAATTGTCGGGAGGAACACCCCTGCTTCGTGGATTAGCCGCCATTGCAGCCCTTCTTCTCTCGCCTCTTCTCCTTTGGGAATTTTCGATCTCGGGTCAAGATTTTGCTCAGAGGTCCCCGACCTTGTGATCATAAACTACCCGAGAAAAAGGAAGAGTTTAACTCGCAAGAATAAATAAATAATATAATATATAACTTGAATTAATAAATCCAAATCACAAATTATTCCTATGTGATCTTAATAACTTTAACGGCGCCATAATTTGATCGCTTCACTTTTCTAACACGAAAACGCCCAAGTATAAGGTAAGCAGAGTATCGTATCCACAGGGATTGTAATACGAAAACACAGAAGCTAATTCAACAAAACTTCATCATTATCCAAGCACAGATTTGGTTTATCAAGGTTTATGGCTTCGGATATTCAATCCAAAGCAAAAGGTGACAACTTGAAAATAAACGAAAGCAATAAACACTCAAGGAGATAACTATGAAGAAAGACTAACGCTAGGGATGCACTAATCCTACCCACAATGTATGTTTATCCTGCTTATTATTAACCGTTTTAATCCGCATACGATGGAAGATCACATATATAACCAACAACTTCGCTATTTATTAATGGTAGCTGATTGCTAATTTTCCCTATTATCATACGCCTCTAGAGGAAAATAAGCAACTCCAAAAGGATCACAAAGAATATGCTTCCTACGAATATTCATATCTCAGTTACGACTCAAGGCTTATCCGTATCATGCATTCAAGTTCGATTGACAATTAACATTGTTAAGTAATTAACTGGCAACTAGATATGCATCAAGATTGATCAGAAATCAACACATAAAAATAAGCACCATGAATCATGAATCAATGCCTGGAAGGTAAATAACAATAGCAGGTATCACAACATATAGGATAAAATCATGCAAACCCTAGGATTAGAACAGAAATTTAGCCAGACATAATCAACGGAAAAAAATACGAATTAACCATAAAAATACGAATTAAATTGATAAAACCCGTAGGGTGGCGTCTGAAGAACAATCGTTGGGTTCAAATCCCAACCTCGCTGGAAAACGGGAAAAGGATGCAATTCGTTCGGACGAAACCGTTCCAAACGATAACAAATGCGTAGAACTAATGTAGAATGATGGAAATCTAATGCTAGAATTAATCTAAATCAAAACTAGAGTACAAAAGTAGGAAAAACTATGAAAAACTGAGGAAAACACGTCCAAAATCGCTACTGGGAAGGTTAGCGCGAGGGGTCATGCCCTATTTATAGAATTAGGCGTAAACCCCACTTTGGAGTTCCGCCATGCCTCGTGGTCGGGCTCATGGGTCGCGAGCTCGGTCGCGAGGGAACACTTCGCCTCGCCATCCTTCGCTTCTCGGCAGGCACTCGCGCGGATCATTACTCGCGCCACACCCCGCGGTCGCCAGGTGTGGTCGTGTCGCACATAAAATCGTCGCGGGCACATCTCGCGCCCGCTGGGAGTGCTCGCGTGCCATAAAATCGTCATGCGGGCACGCCTCGCCAGGCTGGTGTTTCCGCGCCAGGGCGGTCCGGCAGCCTTCGCTCAGGCGCAGATGCGCGCGCTTCCCGTGCTTGATGGCTTGCGGTCTAGCTAGCGGCCGCAAAGGCGGTCGCTAGGCCCTCATTTCTGGCCTCGTCTGCTCGTTCTTCGTTCCATGCTTCGGTTTTCAACTTATAAGCCTACAAAACACCAAAACGGAACCCAAAAGTAGTATCTTCCAAAAATATGTAAAAGCATTGAGATCTAAGACATAAACGCACTTATCGATCCAAAATCATCTTTAGAAATCAACAATAAACGTGTAAAATGCGCGTTTATCAACTGCCTTGGAGACGACGAAGCCGACGCCTTCGCTTTCTTACGCGGCTCAAGCTTCACTACACAATATAAAGAGGAGTTGATTAGCACAACATCATCAGAAATATAAGGAAATAAAGGAAAAGGGGGTGCCCTCACCCCGATCCGACCGAGATCCAGAAGCTTCCGACCTATAAATGTTCAGCCCGGCATCAACCAGGTCGTCCTCGGTGAAATTATAGGATATTTCACCCAACATATTGAGCTCATCCTCTATGACACCCAGGGCCTTGCACTTCGGATCTCTCATCTTGCCTACGCCCCACTCATAACTCGGGTGCCCATCAACCCGCAAAAAGAAAAACTTAGTTTGCCAATGGGACACCTTCGAGGGGGCAGTCACCTTGAAGGCTTGCCGAAGTGAAAAGTAGTACACACCTCCTATACTCTGGATGCTAAAAAGACGCATCAAGACTTCAAAAGAAAGCTTTTCAACGAGGCCATAGCAGGCAAGCCCTAGCCCCACCACCGACCTAATGGAGTTCGGGGTCAACTGGCATATCGGAATCTAAAAATATTCTTGAATGCTTAAAAAAGTAGGAGCCAGGGGAAACCTAAGGCCGGCTTTCAAGGCATCAACATACACAGTCATAAATCCCTCCGGAGGGGCCACCGCTCTATCCCTGGATTGCGGCAAGCACCACCATGCTTCCGCCGGAATATGACATTCCGATACTATAGTACACATATCAGCGGCAGTCAAAATCGAACTAGCATCCCTAACCTTATACTCATCCCAGACAGGTGCTATCGCCGGCACCCTAGCACTAATGCCCCTAGACCTACCCGATGGGGTATAACAGTATAATCCTTAATCTCCGCCTCACTATCAACAGAGGAAGATGAACGGGCGGATCCGGAAATGTCTATCGGGGAAGACGAAGAAGAAGATGAGGAAGACATACTTACTTCGTTCATGTTGGATTTGTATAACGAGAGCGCTTTGGTCAACTTGTATACAATGTTTCCTCGTTACCACTATTACAATCTCCTATCTGAATTGATTACTTGATTGCATATATCTATGTCCCTTATCTCATATATGTTAGATCATACAAGGTGTAGAAGATCAAAGAAGTCTCGTATGATTGGTCAACCTTAATGAGATATAAAAGTATCACTACCGAGACAACTTGAGGACGAGTTGCCTGTATAGGCTGCGGAGATAAGAAGTGACTTGACTTGGTTGTTTGTCTATACCGGCACGCCTCTCGACGATTGGTGGATCACAAGTGAGATGAGTTCTTCTATCTCGACCGTCGTGAAGAACCTAGATCTCGGTGACTTACGATGATCTAAACCTCGATAAGGTATTAGGTGAGTATGAGTTGTCGACCATCACTTTGACTTGTTATAGGTGAGGGTTACATGATTTACCCCAAGACTCTCTCGCATCTTGGGTGGTGGCAAAGGTTGTATGTCATGCTAGTTACCCGATCGAAGTTACCGATCCGCTCGGGATGATGACGCCCCTTAAGGAGCTCAAAGGTTTATTGTACTAAACCTCGCAGTCGAGTTATCTCAAGTACAATAATAAGGTTGAGTTGTACTACTTAAGGAATTAAAGATATTATTATTTTAAGCGATCATAATGTCAGTAAATAATTAATGGACGACGATATCTTAAATACGGGATTCGTAAAGTCTAAGTGCAAGCCCGGCTCACCTTCTAAGCAATAAAGGGTAAGTCAGCATTTATTCTCTAGTGGCATGAATGAATGTTTATAAATTAATTTATGTTCTAGGCTGAACATAAGATAATTAATTTATTTGAGGCCCATCTTTATTCCTTGCATTTGATCCCTGGGCTGGCCCATCCAGGCCCATAGCTAAGGGAAAATCGTCCCTCCCTCTCTCCTAGTCCCACTGGGACTCTGATTTGATTATCTCTATCCTAAAGGATATAATTATATTTATTAGATATGCATAGATCCTATCTAGATAGGATTTGGGAGTGCTTTATAAATATAAGGTGAGAGAGAAAATCAAGGCTAATCCTCATTAGAGATTTTCGAGAATTAACTTAATTCTTTGGTGAGAATTTTCGAAAATTTGGGAGAGAGAAAGAGGGTGATTTTCTATAGCATTCTCCATAGACTGTCATCACTCGATATTGGAGATTGGGTAACCGGGATACAGTCCAGAAGATCAAAGCACGAGTCTTGATCCGTTCTACCCCGACAGATTCGCAGGTAAACACGAGAAAACCCCTACGTGTTGCAATTAATTATATAGGTGCATGCTAAGAATATAATCAATGTATGGTGAATTAAACATCCAAGATAGATCCTCGGAGAGGTTAAAACCGATTTCCATACAATTGGTATCGAGCCCGGATCGATTCTTGGCTCGCTGGATTAATTCACGCTTGATTATAACGTGCACAATTAATTAATTGTGAATTTGTCGCTCATCGTGGCTCGCTTTATTTTGTCGGATTTTGTTTTCACCACGAGAAAATCCGTGGTTAGATTAGATTTTTCCTATAAATCTTATCCGTAAAGAAAACGAAGACGAAAGCACGAAGAACGCAGACAATGGGAAGACACGGAAATGGTCGCACGACGCGGCGGTGTGCGGGCGGCGGCACGCCGTGCGTGCTCGGCGCCGCGCGCACACCGCCGGTGCCATGTGCGTTTCGGCGGCGAATGCGGCGGCGGGCGCATGCGGTGGCGCCGGGCGGCATGGCTCGGCGGCGGGCGTGCAGTGCGCTGCGCTGATGCCTCGGCACCGCTTCGGTGCAGGTGCGCGCGACTGGCTATCCTCGCGATCGCTCACGCGATCGTGAGATGGCGCGCGACTTCGCGCGCATTGCAGGCACCCGCAGCGACAAGCGCAGCGCTCGGCCGTTCTCGGCGAAAGGCCGCGATCGCGCGATGGCACGCGAGCGCATGGGCGGAAACCTCAAAGCTCGGGCGACGCGCGCGCGACTTTCGTGGCGGGAACCTCGGTGGCGCTTTCGGCAACGGTCGCACGGACTCGGCAAAGACGCGGCGGCGTAAGGCGCGGCGTGTTTCGGAAGACGGCGGCGACGCGAGGAAACATCAACGAAGTCTTCGCCGACACGGGCGATGAGGGCGGCACGCGAGGTATGGCGACGGGATGCTGGGCGCGCGCATGGGCTGTGCCCTAGCGCGCGGCCCAGCCCATCTTGGGCCGACCAGGCCCAAATCCGGCCCGAACCCGGTTTTTCGGCTCGAACCTAATTTTTCGGCCCGTTTCAGAATTTTTGGCCCAAATCCTGTTTTGACGAATCCGGTCCGTGCCCGTGCACGCTAGGCCCGTTTTGAGTTTTGAAGATCTGTACTTTGCAAATTTATGTAATAAATTAGGCAGGGAAGTACAGGATACACGAGTGGGCCGCGGTGAACGATTTTTATTTTATTTTTATCGTTCATAGCATGTCGTGGATGTTTAAATTATGCAGAAGCATGCTATGTATGTTTAAATTACGTAGATAAACATGTTATATGTTTTCGTGATTGGATGCGCATAGTAAGCATGCTAGGTTTATCGCGTTTATCAAGCATATTTTAGAATTCTGCGAGCATGTTTTACATATCGAGTTCTATAGAAAAGCATGCTAGATTACGTGATCTCGCATGGACAAACCTTTTGAACAAAAGACTAAGCAAGTAACCCGACATATTAATTTCTAAAATTAAAATGTCAAGACCTCCACTTTTTGATCTCTAAACAAAGTGATACGCATTGTGAGTAAACGCCCACACGCACGGCCCCGCTTGCACTTTGTTTGTCATAAGTTTGTTAGATGAGATTTCTAAATAAAACATTTTAATCTATTGAGAAGTGGGAGTTTCATGTGTAAACGTCCACACGCGTGGCTTGCATGTGCGACTTTCATAAGTTCTCTAGAGATAGACTTAAAATGAGAAGACAAAAGAATTTGGATTGGAAGCGGTATGGTCCTAGTGAGTATGCCAATTCTAAGAATTCATTTTCTGCTGTTTAAATTGTGGTCATTGCTTAGACATCACCTCGAGTACAACTTCCCGCGAAGCCCTTCTTGCGATAGTGATGTGGTCTAGTAAGGTCCAATCATTAATTTCATTTGTCATAAGGATAAGTTGACATGGATTGAAATTAAACGACTAAAAGGTATATTTTAGTCCGGTCGAGGGGTTCATGTAAACGCCCACACGCTGGCTTGCATGTGGAATTCCTTGGGCGATTGGAGGTTTCAATTAATATTGTTTTATCAAAAGGTTACAATATTATTGTTACGAATTATGTGCGATCGATGTTTATGTGTTTACATTATCTTTTTCGGATATGTCTCTTACACCGATTATCAATATGCTCGCACAAAATCCCTTATCCGTCCGAATTTTATCGAGTGGAAACGAAACATGGAATATGTTCTTATCGTTGAAGAACACATGTTTGTTCTCACTAATCCCAAACCCGATGCCCTCTCGACGCATCGACTAATGAGCAATGTCAAGCGACTTTGGCATAAGTCGAACAATATGGCCAAATGCTATATGATGACTACTATGTCCAAAGGCTTGCGTACGCACATCGGTCGATGGTAGACGCGATCAATTATGGTCAAGTCTCGAGTAAGTTTGGGCAATCGGATCGGACAATCCGCTCCACACAATGAGAGAAATCTTGGCGTGTAAGATGGAAGAAGGAAGTTCGGTCCATGAACATGTCTCCACATGACTCATCTCATGGATAGTCTTGATCAGGTTGGGAGGAGGTATTGACGGCGGTTAAGGTTGATATCATCCTCAACACACCGCCCAAGTCTTTGAGAATTTTCGGCGTGACGCGATCATGAGCAAGACCGAGTATACACTTAGTCAGTTGCTTAATGATCACGTGGTCGTGGAATGAGTCATGGGCAAAGGAGCACATGCCCTTGCTAGCACATCTTGGGGCCCAAATTTTCCATTGAAAGATGGAAGAAGAAAAAGGGGCACCAAAGGTGGTAGAGGCAAGGAAACTAGTGGGAGTATTGGGAGCAAGAACATGTGCGCCACCGAGGCTTGAAGCCCAAAGAGAGGCAGGTGCTTCAAGTCTTGGCAAGATCGGGCATTGGAAGGCCAAGTGTCCTATGCTCAAGGCTCACGGTACGCCATTTGCTTTAGTAACGGAAACATGTTTGGCGACTTGTTCTACTCATTCATGGGTAGTAGATACGGGCGCGACTGATCATGTTTGTTACACCTTGCAGGGGTTCCTGTGGACAAGGGAGCTGCATGATGGCGAGATAACGATTTCCATAGGCAACGCGGTGAAAGTCGAGGCCGTTGCAGTCGGAGACGTTACTTTATGTTTTGATAGAATAGTTTTAGTTTTAAAAGACGTTTTATATGTGCCGGAGTTTCGGCGGAATCTTATTTCTGTTTTGAAACTATTTATTCATGGATATTCTGTTATTTTTGATAGTGGTGTTTCTATCATAAGAAATGACGAAGTTATCTGTGGTGACACTTTATATAATTCGATTTATACTATCTCTGCTAAACATAATACCTTTAATTATGTTGCATCTACATCAAACCTTAAAAAGAGAAAGTTTTCTTCGCAAGATGACACCACATTTCTCTGGCATCTTAGATTATGTCACATCAATCTAAATAGGATCCAAAGACTGGTTAAGAATGAAGCGTTGGGTGATCTTACAGTTACTCCGTTCCCAGTCTACGAATCCTGTATAGAAGGAAAGATGTCGACCAGATCCTTCAAAACGAAGGGTTACAGAGCCAAAGAAGTGTTGGAGCTAGTCCATTCTGACCTGTGTGGACCTATGTCTACACAAGCTCGTGGAGGGTACGAGTATTTTGTCACTTTCATCGACGATTACTCAAGGTGCGGATACGTACCGCTTCACCGCGCAAGTCTCGAATGCTTTGAGAAATTCAAAGAGTTTAAGGCGGAAGTGGAGACGAAGCTTGGTAAGAGTATCAAGTCATCTGCGTTACGATCGCGGGGCGAATACCTCAAGAACTGAGTTTATAGACTATTTGGTGAAGTGTGGGATTACCTCCCACTCGCTACAAGGCACACCACAAAGAAATGGTGTGTCGAGCGAAGAAATAAGACTTTTAGAAATGGTTAGATCGATGATGAGTTATGCAACATTGCCTATTTCGCTCGGGGTATGCCTTAGAACGACGGCATACTTGCTAAATCTAGTACCATCCAAGTCACCGAAAAGACACGTTTCGAGTTGTGGTTTGGGCGCAAGCCTAGTTTAAGCCACATAAGGATATGGGGCAGTCCAGCACATGTGCTGAACAAGAAGGCTGACAAGTTGGAGGCTAGATCTGATGCAAGGCTGTTTATTGGCTATCCTAGAGGGACGAAAGGTGGTTTATTCTATAGTCCTAAGGATCAGAAGGTCATTATTAGCACTAATGCCCGATTCTTAGAAGAGGATTATATGAGAAACCATAAATCCAAAGTTGAAATCATTCTTCAAGAATTAGAAGATGATCGTATTCCGCCACCGATTGAACCAAAGGTACGAGATGTCGTGTCTAGTGGGAGGGATCGACACCAGATACTTCAAGAAATTGAAGTGGGTCGAGTTCCACTGGAGATACCGACCGTACAAGTGGCACCTACCCAGCAAGTTGTGCAAGATAGAGAACCAAGTTACCGCACCCACCGTTGCCATTGTGCTGTCGTGAAGGCTTCGTCAGAGTGGGAGGGTTGTTCGTCAACCCGAGCGATTTATGTTCGTGGGTGAATCTTTGGATTTAGTCCCTGTGAAGCGGCGGGAATAATCGACCCATGGACATACAAATGAGGCGATACAAGACATTGATGCAAGATCGTGGCACACCGCTATGGACTTAGAAATTGAGTCCATAACAGCTATGGATGTATCTGAAAAGACATCTCTACCAGATGGCAAGGAAGCCGTATGTAGTAAATGGGTATACAGAGGAAGAGAGATTCAGATGGAGGGTTTGACTTTTAAAGCCAAAGGGCTGTCAGGGCAAAGGGCACACTCAGTTGAGGGCATCGATTTTGGCATGAGACCTTATGTCTGACTACCCGAAGGTTCTAGTTTGGAAGCTTAAGAAGTCCATTTATGGACTCGAAACAAACTTCGATCATGGAACTTCACGCTTTGACGGTGGTAATTGGTAGAAAGATCTAAAAGCGAGTTTTAACGTGGTTCGATCGAGAGAAAGATCTCGATCACGGAGGTGATGGTCCTCAAGATGTTCACTATAATTGCATTACAATGAGTATCTCAAAGAGCTCTAGTATTCGATGAATTTGCTAACCTTTTACCTTCAATCTAACTCCTATTTATACATAGGCGTAAACATTATGCGAATCCGCCGATTGGCGGGCTCACGATCCTCCTATAATGACCATGATCTTACACCATAATTGCCCATGATTTCCCGTTACCCATTATCTTCGCCCTTGACATAGCCTTTAATCGGGTTTGGAGGGTGGATTGGGGCGTAATAGGAAACAAGACAGCGATGGGTGGGGCCTAGCTCTTTTGGGCTGCTAGTGGGCACGAGAGGTTGGGCCATATCTATCATAGTCACAGAAAGTCGAGGAATAGCATGGGTGAGCGGAGAATGTGCTTTGCCGGTAGGGAGGATCTTGGTGAAGTTGTTCGTTGAAGGTTCTCGATCTCGTTGCAAGGAAGCGGTGCGACACGGATAGTGGTCTTTGTATAGGTTACACGAGGTTTGATGCAGGCGGCTTGACTTTTCGGAGGGCGTCGAGTCGAGCGAAGGAGAATCTCTTGTAAGGGGTGATGTTGGTTGGCGGGGAACCGAGGGTGCGATGCAGGTGGTAACTGCTTGAAGGAAGGCAGTGCGACACTGTATGACTCAGCGCTTTCGGAGGGCGTCGGTCAGGGCAGAATGGCTACGCGGTCACGAGGAGGGCATGGGCGTAGTCAGAGTCGATCTCAGCGTAATCATTACGTTGATCGGGCCGGCGGTGCATCTTACCATAGAGTCGTCATGTGGCCGAAGTGGTTGGGCGCTTGAGCAGGTCCAAATGAGACAGCCCATTCATTTCTTCTTGACGCTTTATTCGAGGAGATCATACCGTAGAAATTCCTAATTCCTCTTTCAACTTTGTTGAAGAAGTCGGATATTTAGCTCGAGGAAAAAATAAGTATGTGCTTCATCTTCTCGTTTCCTCTTCTCGCTCGATAATGCGGTTCGGTTTAGGGTTACGGCGTCAGTTCGATGTGAAGGATTATATATGCCACAACCGCCTAGGTAAATCTATAGGACTTAGTTACAGGGTTCGCGGTGTCATCGGTATGGGATGGCCTCGAGATTGGTGCGGCGAGATCAACTTTAACGACAGAGGAGCTCTTGGAGATTGCGAGAAATACCACATTCGAGATGATGCATGGTGGTGTGCGAGAAACGATGATAGAGGCGATGGCCCTCCAGGAGGGTTTATTACCATTTTGTAGATAGTTTAATAAATGGGCTTAGGTTTCTTACGCCCTATTTTCCTTAACCTCAGTATTTTCGGATCCCATGTATGTGACCTCGAATTCTATTAGGTCGTGGTTGGGCTGAGGTGACTGTGTTATGGCATAGGCGAGGTTTTCTTTTGAAGTCTTGATCGTTTTTAGCATCAAGTCTATGGGTGGTTATTATAAATCTTCCTGCCAGTTTAAGATAGCGTCCCCTCGAAGGTATCCCAGCGGCAAAATAGATATTTCTTTGCTGGTGAGGGGTACCGAGGTATGGTGGGGCCTCGATGCGATGAAGGATGTGAAAATCAATCCCACAGGCCCCATGGAGAAGATGAGCATATGGGTGAGATCTTATCGATTAATTATCTGAGGGATGATTTGTACAATCTTTGGTGAGTGCTTATAGGTCGAGCGCATGTCGATTTGGGTGAGAACAAGCATTATCTTTATCCTTCGTCGATTTCGTTGTGCTAACGAAATTCTTATGTATGCGATGAAGATTATCCGACTGCTAAGAAGTCATAAGCGGACTCGCAAGCTTCCGATCATCTGCGAAGGGCCGAGGGAAGAAGGCGAGTGGTGCGAGTCCGCTGACGACCCGTGGTGGTGGGCATACGAGGACTTCTTGGCCAGCCCTCGAGCGACCTCGAACCCAATTTTGGAGAATCGAGGTTCATGGCCGATCCTTGCAGGGTGCCGGCTTCGGCCTCCTTTATCCTTCCCAAAGGTATAAGTGCTACTCTTCTCCTTTGTAATTTTGTCGTTCTGGCGTTGCTAATTATTCTATATCGAGGATGCGGACTCGATGGCGGTGAGATGCGCGCATGGCGGTTTGTTGTTGAGGCGCCTCGCGATCTGAGGCCATGGAGAAGCGGCCCTATGGTGTCCTCATTTAGATGTCATCGCCGACACAGGGTTTTGTTGAAAACTACCTCGGCTTGGTGAGTCCGTGACGGGCCGGAAGCCCGAATGAGTTTGTATATAGCGTAGAACTTTGCATGTAGATATAAATGTATTTAGACTGGTTTGAAGTGACCTCTTGAGAGGTATAAACATAACAGGACTTCGTTTTGGTGTAAATGTATTTATCTTGTATCTGATGTATATTTTCCCAACATAATGTAGATCCATCAGTGTGTTTTATGTAGATTTTCAACAATAGAGTAATCGTATGCGTGCATGTAGACTTTCAAACTAATGAGTAGTGCGTATGCGTTGCGGTGGGCGTTCAATTCAATGAGTAATCTCTGAGTGCGACGCAGCGCTTAGTGAGCACCTACTCTGAGTGGGTTTTCATCTTCGTGAGGCGTCCCCGTGAAGGTTAAATGCGGTATATCGAAATAGATGTTAGCATATGAATAAAAATGAGGCGAAATGAAATACTCATTAGAAAAATAAATATTTTATTCAACAAGTATATGACATCGCACTTGACAAAAAGCAAGTAAGGAGGCTAACATGAAACGATCTGAAATCGAAACTATGTAAAGTACCTCCTTAAATGAGAGATATGCGGGTTCGGGATAAGTGCACGGATAAGTGAGATAGCTTGTGAGCCCACCTTGCCGAGTCCTCGTGAGCAGCGGTATGGGCGTTCCCATGTCGGATCAATTTGTTAAGTCGTTCGGCTCTGCTTGGCTTCATTATTTCATGGGAAGAGTCGCTTTCTTGCAGTCACGGAGGCTTTGACCCTTTTGTTGTAATATCGTGCGACGGCAGCCTTGTACTTAGCCGTTTATGAAGGCGAGTTAGCGTTTCTCTCGAGGGCATCAAGGTTGGCCCGAGTGCGTCCTCGTTCCCATCACAGGTCAAAGTGAAGAGTTAAGTGGGCTTGATGCGCCGATTTGGTGGTATGTGACCTCGGTTCCATAGACCCAGGCGAAGACGTTTCTCCGTCTTGAGTCCGAGGTGTCGTGGTCTAGCCTCTTCTTTAATCCTTGTATAATCGTGCGGTTCGTCACCTCGGTCGACCATTCGGCTTGCGGGTGTGCAACCGGTGAGCGTTGATCGATCAGACTCTTGGCCTCCTCGGCGAAATTTTTGTCGACGAGGCTGGTGCGTTGTCGAGACGAGAATATCTTGATGCTGAGCGGTGAACTATATTCTTCCTGCAGTCTGAATCCTTTTGCTCGTGAGGTTCGAAGTGGCTCGGCTTGACCCATTTTGTGAAGTAGTCTATGGCTACGACTAAATATCGACACGGTGCTCGGTCGAGCGGACCAGCGATGTCGATCCGGGTGCATGAAAGGCCGTGGGCTCTGCGTACCGGATCGATGCGGGGTAGCTTTTTGACCGTGGGTGAAGCGCCGGACACTTTGCGAGCTCGGCGAATCTTGAATAAGGGTGGCGCGATAATATCCCGACCTCACGTCTTCTTTGAAGAGCCAGTGACCCGATGTGGCTCCCATGATCTCTGTGAATCTCGTTAAGCGGTAGTCGACTTCTTACAGCCCCAGGCACCTCGGGAGGGTTGAAGGTAAGATTCATTTAGATGTCAGACTTAGGAGATGCGGTGTACATTCTTGGGATCAAGGTTTACCGAGATCGCAAGAGGAAAATGTTGAGCTTATCTCGGGCGTCTTACATTGATCTTGTGATTACTCGTTTTAGTATGCAGACCGCCAAGAAATGATTGCTACCTTCGGGCATGGTGTTCCTTTATCTAAGGAGATCCACCTATGATTGCAAAGGAGATAGAGGAATGAGACAAGTTCATACGCTTCGCCGTAGGAAGTCTCATGTATGCAATGTTATGTACGAGGCCCGATATCCGCTATGCGGTGGGCATAGTAGCTAGATATCGATCTAATCTGGACAAGCTCATTGGATTGCGATAAAGCATATACTCAAGTACACGAAAAGGACTCGAGATTGTAGGCTGGTTTACCATGCGGATAGTCTAATGCCTTTGGGTTATTCGACTCGGTTTCCAAGTGACCGTGATGAGAAAAAGTCACCTCGGTATGTGTTTACCTTGGGAGGTGGAGCCATATCTGGCGGTGCAAAGCAATGATGCGTTATCGTACTCCACCATGGAAGCGAATATGTAGCCGCCGGAGGTCGCTAAGGAGATCAGATGGTTCAAGAACTACCTCATGGATCTAGGGTGGTACCGGTTTGCCCAAGAGTATCATAGTTCTTTGTGATAACCAAGGGGCAAACTCGAAGGAACCACGGACCCACAAGGCAACCAAACACATAGAGAGAAAGTACCATGTCATACGAGAAATCGTTAGACGAGGGGACATGTTGATCGAAAAGATTGATACGACGGATAACCTAGCGGACCCATTCACAAAGAGCCTGCCACAAAAAGTCTACGAAGTGCACATTCGAGGACTTGGATTGCGCATGATGGCACCCACTTAGAAAGGAAACTTTTGTATAAGTGGGAGAAGCAAAGTGATGGTTTTGTTTTGTAATAGCTAGTAGAGACACATTGTATACTAAAAGTTTTCTTTAGTATAAGTGGGAGATTGTTGGTTTGTATCTTGAAAGCGCTTTTGGTTGAGCTTGTATACAATGTTTCATGTTACCACTATTACAATCTCTATCTGAATTGATTACTTGATTGCATATATCTATGTCCTCTTATCTCATATATAAGTTAGATCATACGGTGTGTAGAAGATCACGAAGTCCGTATGATTGGTCAAGCAATGAGATATAAAAGTATCACACCGAGACAACTTGAGGACGAGTTGTCGGTATAAGTCATGTATAGATAAGATGTGACTTGACTTGGTTGCTTGTCTATATTGGTGCGTCTACGACGTATTGATGGATCACGGTGAGATGAGTTCTTCTATCGACCGTCGTGAAGAACCTAGATCTCGGTGACTTCGATGATCTAAACCTCGATAAGGTATTAGGTGAGTATGAGTTCTTGACCATCACTTTGACTTGTTATGGGTGAGGTTACATGATTTAACCCAGACTCTCTCGCATCTTGGGTGGTGGCGGTCTTGCATGTCATGCTAGTTACATGTCGAGTTACCGTATCCGTTCGGGATGATGGCGTCCCTTAAGGAGCTCAAAAGGTTTATTGTACTAAACCCTACAGTTGAGTTATCTCAAGTACAATAATAAGGTTGAGTGGTACTACTTAAGGAATTAAAGATATTAATTATTTTAAGCGATCGAATCTTGTAAATAATTAATGGACGTACGATATCTTAAATACGTGGATTCGTAAAGTCTAAGTGCAAGCCCGGCTCACATTCGGGAATAAAAGGATAAGTCAACATTTATTCTCAAGTGGCATGAATGAATGTTTATAAATTAATTTATGTTCTGGGTTGAACATAAGATAATTAATTTATTTGAGGCCTATCTTTATTCCTTGCATTTGATCCCTGGGCTGGCCCATCTAGGCCTGTAGCTAAGGTGAAAATCGCCCACTCTCTCTCCTAGTCCTAATGGGACTCTGATTTGATTCTCTCTATCCTAAAGGATATAATTATATTTATTAGATATGCATAGATCCTATCTAGATAGGATTTGAGAGTGCATTATAAATATAAGGTGAGAGAGAAAATCAAGGCTAATCCTCATTAGAGATTTTCGAGAATTACCTTAATTCTTTGGTGAGAATTTTCGAAAATTTGGGAGAGAGAAAGAGGGTGATTTTTTATAGCATTCTCCATAGACTATCATCACTCGATATTGGAGATTGGATAACCGGGATACAGTCCAGAAGATTAAAGCACGAGTCTTGATCCGTTCTACCCCGACAGATTCGCAGGTAAACACGAGAAAACCCCTACGTGTTGCAATTAATTATATAGGTGCATGCTAGGAATATAATCAATGTATGGTGAATTAAACATCCAAGATAGATCCTCGGAGAGGGTTAAAACCAGATTTCCCTACAGTTCAAATGTGATATTTCTTCAAACGTCGCAAAATTTTGACTGAAGATCAAAAGCTCCGATTCGAAAATTCTCTCTAAAGCTAAAATGGATGAGAATGAAGGAAATGAACAGTTACCTTTATCTCTGGCCTATTTATAGTACAAATAGGCGCCCAAAAACTGCCTTTTCAACCTCCAACGTGATTTGACGTGAAGTGGACGCGCGCGTGATTCAAGCGCCTACTAACCGACTGGCACACGTGACGTAATCCTAGGACGCACAGACATGCCAGTCTAATCGTGCAATCATCACTCTAAATCCAGCCCGGTCACCTCACTTCGGACAACTCAGTTTGGACCTCGGCATCCTCCTGACAAAGGGTGTCATCATCCAACTTCTGACAATTCACTTCGGACCTCTGCATCCTCCTGACGAAAGGAGATCGCCATCAGCCTTCGGATTTTTCAGTTCGGACCTCGGCATCCTCCTGACGAAAGGAGATCGCCATCCAACTTCGGACAATTCAGTTCGGACCTAGGCATCCTCCTGACGAAAGGAGATCGCCATCCAACTTCGGACAACTCAGTTCGGTCCTCGGCAAATTGTCCAACTCAGTTCGGTCATCGGCAAATTGTCCAACTCAGTTCGGTCCTCGGCAAAATTGTCCAAATCAGCTCGGTCCTCGACAAAATTGTCCAAGTCAGTTCGGACCTCGGCAAATCATCAAATCCGACCCTGACATCAAAAAGGCAGGAAAATCTCCTACACTAACCTCAGCCGAGCAACAACCAACCTCGGCAAAGTACGCTCTTCACCTCACCTCGGCGTAATTGTTACTCGACTAATTGAGGGGGGCTATGATAGGATATGGCCTAACCGCTCAAGCCCAATAGCAGGCCCAAGTGAACTGGGCCCAGCCTAGCAATGCGGCTTACGCGGTTCGGCCCAGAGCCCAACATCTAAACCCTATTCAAGATCAAATCTAAGAAGAGATATTAAATGAGATATTCAAGGATCAAGAGATCGCGAGAGAGATCGGATCCCACAAGGCAAGGGATCCACGGTAATCTTAAAGGATCCACAATATGTATAAATAGAGGTTAGGTTGAAGGTAGAGGGGGTTAGCAACTATCGAGTACTAGAGCTTTTAGATACATTCATTGTAATCATACATAGTGAAAGTATTGAGGAATCATACCTCCGTGGACGTAGATCTTTCTCTTGATCGAACCACGTAAAAGCCTCTCGTGTTCTTTACTGTTTTCATAAATCTCGCACACACAAGATTTATCAATATCTGACTTGGAATATCCGAAATTTACTATAGACAAAAAAGTTAGTGATATGAAGCACATCGTAGAGAGAAAACATAAAACATCTATGTTCCATCAAAATAAATCAGATTTTTTAATTTCTAGGATTCATCGCGTCAACCCTCATTATAAAAATCATGTCTTCTCGTTTGTTTCATCGTCTGGTTCTAGTTGAGATCAAAACAATCGATAACCTCTCTCTACGATGTCGTTTAATGCCTGGCCGTTTTGTCTATGACAAATTTTCGAAATGTCAAGTCAATTTTGATTTGGTTTGAATTTGAAATCGTGGTAAAATCACTAAAATAATTAAGTTTGTGTATTTTGTGATAATTTTTAAAGTTCGTGGGAAAAACCAAAATGAACCTAAAGTTGGTGTATTTATATACCAACAATCTTATTTTAATTTATAATGAATTCAAAATTTGAACTCTAACAGTTTATCAACCTATTATAGTAGCGCTCAAAAAAAGGAAAAGAAGAAAAAGGACCTTGTTACAGAGTAGTTTTACACATTTAAAATCCCTTAAATCACGTCCTCTCCTCATATCTCCCAGCTATTTCTATTTCGTAGTTTCAGTATTCAATAAAATATTCTTGTGTTTATTTCTTCTTATTTTTTTGTTTTTCCTCAAACCTTTAAAATATTTACTTTGCTTCTCTCTCGTTATATAATCAAATGAATGCCAAAATTTGGTTTAGTGATTGAGATATTATTAGTAAATAATGGTTGAATGATCACGGTTCACCATACACTTCAAATGTGGTTCACAAATTTTTAATATATGCATAATCTTGACATTGACCATTTGTTGCTAAATTAATGTTATATTAGCATCTAATCCATTTTCTTCTATTTTTTCTCCTTAGTTTTTTGTTTTGTTTTGTTTGACCTAGATAATCTAGTATATATATAAAGCATTATCCAGAAAATTAAATTAAATAATTGTTAGGTGGATAATATATAATCAGTTTGTTGGATGTGAAACGATTTTAAAGAACACGAAAGCATGTGTATTCACATGACAACATATATTAATGTACCATATAACTTTGTGGCACGACCTTAATAGGTCCAACAACATTTTGATGTGACTCATGTATAGTCAACTAAATAATGTAAATAAAAAAACTGAACAATATAAATAGTCGAGTAGATCTGAATATTTGTATTTATCTAATAGGTTGTTTTATCAAAATATTAAATCCTAATTGTGAAAGCAAAAGTCAATTAACACGGGAACACGTTAGGGCAGTTTACCTACATAATTTAAGCGGTGTAATAATTTGATGATGAATTGAGAAAGATTACGCAAATAAATTGTATTCCACTAGATCAATTAGTCATTATATCTCACTGCATTAATAAATTTATTTGTATTTCAGACGATAACTTGATGAGATTTGAGTTCACTCTGTACTTTGACGGATTATTCCATATTTAGACTTCCGCTGATGAACTAGCTCAAATTTTATTTTCCTTCTTGTCTATGACTTGAATTATTTCTTTTGATTGAGCTTAGACTCTAAATCCTTGATGTTAGTATTGTTGATGTATATTGGCTATCAGAAGCATGAAACTAAACTTGTGATCCTGAGGAAAATTATCGTTTTGATTGGATTTCATCCTTTGATGTCTTCCATTTTCATTTAGGAAGCTATTCCCAAATTCTAAGGGTTTATTGCCTTGATCATTCGAGTCAACTTTATTCCTTATATTTTCCACATTTCATTAGTCGCGTCTCGATTTACGAGCTTCCATTATTTTTAGAAATCGGGCCGTGACAGAGTGGTATCAGAGCATAAGTTTCCTTTCGTGCCTCTGACCGCCAAAACCTTTTCATGTCGAGTCTAGAATAGTATCCTAGACTTCTTGTAATCTCAGTGACTCTCGACACCGTCACGCCTGTTGATCAACAAAGGTATGATTTAAAAGTTTCAAAGTTGGATTATGAAATGATGTACGCCATTGATGAATGTTGCCATGTGGATTACAAGTTATTTTCATGTGTTGATTTGTGAATTGTCTAATTGCTTTCATATTGTTATCGTGAGTCATTGTACTCAGATAGCTAAGTTCATTGTCGTGTTAGGGACAACCCGAACCCTTAACGACCCAAAGAAAATTGATTGTCGAATTGGATTTTCAAAATCTTTTCGATCATGCATGAGACTTTTGGAACTTACATGACAATAGGTTCCACAAATACGAGAATGGTTGATGACGATATTTTTGGATTCATATCCTGAAATGATCGGAATAAGTTATGGGTTCTCTCACAAACTGTTTGTGTACTCAATGACTGTTATGAAAATGTAAGTCGTGATAGCCTCGCTATAACAACTTAGAAAGAACTAGTTCACGGTTTCACATAGAAGCGCTTGAACATAGAAGTAACATGAAAAAGATTGAGGATTCACTTGAGTTATACCATTATGGTTATGATTAGTTTCTCCTATAGGTGTTATCTTTTCTGAATGGAAGACGCACCAATAGGATATGGCATGGAAGACGCACCGATAGGGAATGGTAGGGGTCGAGGCCGAGGACGAGGACGAGGACGAGGCCAAGGATGTGGTCGTGTACAAGGAAGAGGTTTTGTCCATCAGGAACCTAACCCACAAGTAGCACCGGATCGTACGACTGAAGAAAGGTCCCGCAAAGAGAAACCTCTGTTGTTCGATGGACTGGGTGATCCGATGGATGCTGAGGAATGGTTACGAGCTGTGGAACGGATTTTCAACTATATCCGATGTGAAGACAGAGAAAAAGTGAAGTGCGCCACCTACCAGCTTGTGGAAAAAGCTGACTTCTGGTGGGAGTCAGTGAGACGCACCATGACTGTGGAGGAACTCGAGAACCTCACATGGGAAGAATTGAGATCGAATCGTATAAGAAGTACATACCAGGATGTTACCGTCAGAAGAAACAGAACGAGTTCTGGAATCTGAAGCAAAGAATTAGAACAGTCACTGAATATGACAGAGCTTTCAACCAACTGTCAAGGTATGCTCCGCATCTGGTGGACACTGATGCAAAACGCGCTGAGAAGTTCAGGAACGGATTACGTCATGAAATATCGATTTCACTAGCAAGTCAGGGTGATCTTACTTATGCACAAACGCTGAACAAGGCTCTTACCATCGATTCACTTCTGCCAAGGGAGAAAGGAAAAGCTCCCCTGCAGGCTGTGCATGCACCTCTCAAGATAATGGCAAAGGAAAAGAAAATGGAATGAGAGTAATGGAGGAAGCTTCGGAAATGGAAAGAAACCCTGGAAATCAACAAAGGCAAATCCCTGGTCCCAGAGGAAACCAAGGACAACCACCAAACGTGAGGGCCTATGCTCTAAACCAGAAGCAAGCGGCTCGAGCACAGGGAAATCTGACAGGTATGATCAATGTGACTGTATACCTGTTATGGCTTTGTTGATACGGGGGCATCACACTCTTTCATTTCACATGCTGCTTGTAAGGCTTTAGACTTAACTCCTGAACCATCTAGTGAAGCTTTAGTGATTAGCACACCAGGTGGAGAAAGAATGTCTGCTGAATATATTGTCTCGAACTTAGAACTGAACATAGGTGCTGAAGAATTTAGGGCAGACCTATATGTCATCTCTATGATAGAATTTGATATCATCTTAGGAATGGATTGGCTCACCAAAGTCGATGCCATAATTTTGTGTAACGAGAGAAAGATCTCATTCCAGACCCTTGGAAAGGAAGGGACGAATTTCCATGGGATAAGAATGGGAAAAGGAGTATCGATGATATCTGCCATGAGAGCCACCAAGATTATGAAGAAAGGAGGTTGCTATGCATTTCTAGTCAGTTTGACAGGAAAACCAGAGATGGAGAAAACAATTGGAGAAGTTCCAGTGGTTCGAGAGTACGAAGATGTTTTTTCAGAAGAATTGTCGGGTATACCATCAGATCGGCAATTAGAGTTTACAATCGACTTAGAACCCGAGCAGCTCCAGTATCAAAAGCACCATATAGGATGACCCCACCCGAATTACAAGAACTAGAGATTGATTGCAGGAGTCATTGGACCTAGGTTTCATACAACCTAGTGTATCACCATGGGAGCACCACCTGATTCGTCAAGAAGAAAGACGGAACATTAAGGATGTGTATCGATTACGAGAATTGAACAAGCTCACTATTAAGAATAGATATCCTCTCCCGTGATGAGCGACTTGTTCGACCAACCGAAAGGAGCCGGAGTATTTTCCAAGATAGACCTAAGGTGCGGATACCATCACCTCAAAATGAGAATGGATGATATTCCTAAGACAGCGTTTAGAACACGTTACGGACATTACGAGTTCATAGTAATGCCGTTTGGGTTGACAAATGCCCCAGCTGTTTTTATGGATCTGATGAATAGAGTATTCCATCGATATCTCGATAGTTTCGTCTTAGTGTTTATCGATGATATTCTCATCTACTCTAAGACCGAGGAACAACACGAAGAGCACTTCGCGTGTTGTACTCGAGATTTTTGAAAACGAGAAATTATACGCTAAATTCAAAGAAGTGTGAATTTTGGTTAAAGGAAGTGATGTTCCTCGGACATATCGTGTCACCGATGGAATCAAAGTAGATCCCGCTAAAGTAGAAGCCGTCAAAGAATGGAGGACACCATCAAACGCCAATGAGATCGAAAGTTTTCTCGGCTTGGCGGGATACTACGATTCATTGAAGGATTCTCAAAATTGGCTGAGCCAATGACACAAATTTCTAAGAAAAGGGACCAAGTATATTTGGACCGAAGACTGTGAAAAGAGTTTTCAAGAACTCAAGACAAGGCTAACCACTGCTCCAGTGTTAGCAATCCCAAATGAGAATGAATGATTCGTTGTTTACACGGATGCATCAAAGTTGGAACTGGGTTGTGTACTAATGCAAAACCGGAAGGTGATAGCATACGCATCTCGTCAATTGAAGCCTCATGAGTTGAATTATCCGACTCATGACTTAGAGTTAGCTGCAGTTGTGCATGCTTTAAAGATCTGGAGACACCACCTTTATGGAGTCAGGTGTGAAATCTTCACAGATCATAAGAGTTTAAAGTACATTTTCGAGCAGAAGGATCTGAAATGAGATTTTAAATTTTATTTATTACCCAAGTTCTGTCATTGAGTTTAACTCTATGATCTAGTTTCAACTGGGAAATCACTTGAGTTTTCACTTTTCGTGAAAGAAGTTTACAAACAGAAAATTTCATAAAAGAGTCATTTTGAAACCAAGCCTTCATGTGGTCGAGAAGTATTTGTGACGGGTCTGGCCAGCCCATATGACCAAAGACATCTCAAGAATCGTCATTCGATCTTCGGATCCTATATCCCAATTATTAAATTCGAGGAACATATTGGTTCAAACTCTCAAAAGCACGATCACCGAATTTCAAACCCTTACCGCAGTAAGTTGTTTTGATAAGTTTTCTTCAATCCTCGAAACTAATAAGTGCGATGTGGGTTGACTTATCTTGTCACCTAAGTTTTCGAAATTGTAAGTGATAGACATCAAGTTATGATGTAGAAAGTTCTCGATGAGACGAGATATATTCTTTCTCTATGATACACATAAGTACAACGACCTCGAGGGGTTTTGCGAATCTTGATGATGATAAAGTTATACTCCCATGTGAGTGTTATTAGGGCTGGGGAAAAGATTTTCGGTTATCGGTTAATACCGAACCTAACCGAAACCGTGCCATGTTCGGTTAACCGTATACCGTATATTCGGTTTGCGGTTCGGTTTGCGGTATAATATTTTTATTTTTTTCGGTTTTCGGTTAACCGATAACCGAACGGTTATTAACCGAAAAACCGAAAATCTTTTCTATTTTATTAATTATTTTAAATTTTTATAAATCTATAAAAACTAATTACTAATATTAATTAAGTTAAACCCTATTACTCTAATGTATCAAATTATCAAATTACTCTAAATGTATCAAATTATCATTGCATGAACATGATAGTTTGTTGATGGATTGATGTTGATTGCTTTGATTTATTTTGTATTATTGATGGATATTGGATGAATTTTTTTATGGACATTAAAATTTGAAAAGTTTACACATCCGATTGCAAAGTCAGTATCTTATGACATGTCGTTTCTTATAAATTCATGTAATCTCCAAACAATTTTTCGGTTTTGGTTAATCAAAACCGAACCGCACTAACCGATGCGGTTTTGGTTAACCGAACTTAATAAGCGGTTCGGTTTCGGTTATTACATTTATGAAAATTTTGGTTCTGTTAATCAAAAATCGGTCTGATTAACCGAACCCAAACCGCTTCCCACCCCAAGTGTTATGATAATAAAGTTATGAACGAAATACTCTTTAGCATTGAGTGCAAGAGTAGAAGTAAGGGAAAATATATGATATTCTTGAGAAATAATCTCATATTAATATTTTATAAAGAGAGAGATTACAACTTATCTTTAAGATAGTTGATTGTCCTTAAGACCTCGTTAGTAGGTTGGACATGTTTAAAATTGGTGGTGCATGAGACTCTTTTCAATGGACATATAAGGAATGATAGCATCTTTGTTAACAAATCTCTCGCTTTATACCTCAACCCTTAGAATTATGCTTGAACATAATTGATTTCGAATATACGAGACCTTGTATGGTCAGAAATGTCGATCACCACTTTATTGGGATGAAGTGAGTGAAAGAAAGTTACTAGGTCCAGATCGAGTACAACAAATGATTGGAAAGGTCGATCACATTAAACAAAGAATCAAAGAAGCTCAGGACGGACAAAAGTCTTACGCGACAAGCGTCGATCCGACTTAGAATCGATGTCGGGGATCGAGTTTTTCTTAAGGTATCTCCTTCAAAGGAGTTATCGTTTTGGAAAGAGAGGAAAGTTACGACCCGCTATATAGGACCCTTCGAGATCCTGATGTAATAGGCTTTGTAGCTATAGGTTGGCTTTGCCACCAAGCATTGAGACGTGCACAATGTGTTTCATGTCTCGCATTAAGAAAATACATGTTTGATCCGAAACACGTAATTAAGCACGATGAAGTAGTCTTAGCCCGTGACTTGAGTTATGAAGAAAGACCGTCCAAATTTTGGATAGAAAAGTTCAAGTTTTGGAACAAACAAATTGTTCTCGTTAAAGTAAAGTGGAACCATCACGTGCGGAGGAGGCCACATGGGAACTTGAAGACAAATGAAATCTAAGTATCCCGAACTAAATTACCAAGGTATGTAATTTCGAGGATGAAATTTTTATAAGGATGGAGGGATGTCATATCCCGTCTTTCTCAATAGGATTAGAATGACTTTCGAACTTAGAATTTAAAATGATTCGTGCCCAATGAAAGAAAATTTTTAAATTCTAACAAAAAGAATTTATTTCACTAATTATTATAAAGCGATTACGAGAATTATTATATATTATATAATAATCGAAGATGATTTATATATATATACTTATAAATCATTATATCAATAATATTATGTCAATGTTTAATTAATTTATAATCTTTAAGATCGGGCTTTGAGCCCGTAAGAATAAATTGGTTAACGGGTTTTAGTTGAAAAAGCCCAACAAGAGAAGCATTGGAAGTCTACTATATAAGCTTCTTCTTCCCATTTTAAAACCCTAGCCTCCCAAAAATTTCAGTCACTCCTTCTTGCAAAAGGAAACCACAAAGGTAGAATTTTATCTCCTATTTCTTTATGTGTATATGCGTATGTATGTTGTGTGTATGTGTTGTGTACTGCCCGTGAGTGAGACAGAGGGGGAGAGGTGGTGACGGCGGTGGTCCGGTTGACCATCGCCGTCGGCCAACAAAGCGGCGGCGGCGGCGCCGATGAGTTGGGCGTGCGGCTGTTGTCGTGTGTGTGTGTGAGTTTTGGTCGTGTATATGTGTGTGTGGGTGTTGAGAAAGACAAGCGAGAGGAGAGGGAGGTGAATGCGGTCGCCGGTGATGGTGACTGTCGCCGGTGAAGACGCGTTGTCGGCAGCGAGCTTGGGTGTGCGACGACGTGTCGCCGTGCGTGTGTGTGTGTCGCTGCTGTGTCGTGTGTGTGTGTTGTGCGTCGAGCGTGCGCGAGCCGAGAGAGAAGGCTGACCGTCGGCCGGCGACGTGATCGGCCGGAGACGGCGGCGACTTCTCAGTGTGCGTGCGTGTGTGAGTGAGTGCGTGAGGGTGAGTGAATGAGCGAGAGAGAGAGAGAGACGTGAGAGGTGGGGGAGAAAGGAAGAGAAACAAAAAAAAAATGAGTCGCCGGAATCTAGTCGCCGGCGACGGCGGCGCTGAAAAATGGAAGAGAAGTAGGGTTAGGTTTGATTTTGTGTTGGGCTAAATTGGGCTGATTCTTATTAAATTAAATGAGCTGGGCTCATTTTATTCAAAGTTGTGGGTTTTATTTATTTAAGGTGTTGGGCTGAAAGTATAACTTATGGGCTGTGTTTTATATTTTTTTAATTCATGTTTTGGGCCTCATCTCTGTTGGGCCGAGAAGGATATAGAATGATGGGCTGTTCTTATTTTAAATGATGGACTGGACTTTTAATTAAATGCTAATGGACTCTAATATGTTTTAAATTCTGGGCCCAAATTATTTAAGGAACATGGGCTGTAAATTGTTTTAATAGTTGGACCTTAACAATTAAATAAAGTGTGGGCTTAGATTTAATTAATGATTGAGCTTTAATTTAATTAATAACTAGACTTGCTATAATTAATTAAATCTTTGGACTTAATTAATTAAATAAATAAGGTTTAACTTCAAGACTTAATTAATTAAATTATATTAAGTCTAATTAATTAAATAATTAACTTAAACTTAAATATAAGTTTAAATTATCTAATCATGGTAAGTTAATTAATTAATTAATTAATTACTATTAAGTTAATTAATTAATTGATTAAGTTAAGGTTAAGTCAAATTTAAATTATCTTTAATTTATGATTATAACCTACTTAATTAATGTAATTAATTTCTTTTAATGAAATTAATTAAGTTATGATGATTAAACAAATTAAATTATGTTAAACAAGTGCATAATTTGATAATTATATTATGTGTTATATTAAGCGAGAGTCCTTAATATATATATATATATATATATATATATATATATATATATATATATATGATTTTAGTATGCAATTTAATTGCATTATACTTTTGTAAAAAGTATTTAACAAAAGAAGATTATGAAATTAAATTGTTTTTAAACGAAAAGTCGAGCAAGGGTATTGTTGGTGCCTTAGCCGATATAAATTAGTTTTCAAATTTAATTATATTTTGAAAACTCGGGCTTAACGAATCATAAGCTAGTATCCTACTTTACTTGAACATAAGACTAGCTTTTCGAGACCTATTAAGATTAGTGCTTCTTCCGATTTTATCGATCAAGGGATTAGCGCCGCTTTCCGAGACGCAGCATACTATAGTGATTCTTCAGGCTTTGTCCTATCGAGGTGGGCTTATCTTACAAAAGTATATTTGAGTTATATGCTCTGATATTTCATGAAATGCAAACTGTTTATCCAATAAAATGTTTTTGTGCGCTCTACTCTATTTAAGGCTCGTATATGTATCGATCGAGGTTCTCTTTTGACTTTACACGTTAATTGAGAATTGTGTACACTCGTTAGTTGTTTCGGTGGGTTGATCTTCATCGGGCACTAACATAATCATGAGGCGTTATAAGGGTGCTTGTCTGGATGTGTTCCGAAGTACGTCATGTTATTATGGTGCTTGTCTGGATACGTTCCGAAGTACGTCATGAATTGTCCGGGTTACGTCCCCGATGACAATAATGGGGCATGTGATCCGACGGTGGCTAGAGGTCCGGGATCAAAGCGAGTAACAGAAGAGTCGTGACAAAGGGCCCAATAAATGAAATATTTTTGCATGCTTAGAAGTGATTTCTCTTTTAAAACCTTCTAAGTTATGTTATCATGATTGGATAAACTGCTTTTACGGATTTATGAAATGTTTATGAAAATACATGCCCACTGAGTACATTAGTACTTAGCCCAAATATTTCAAATGTTTTCGGGATGATCAATGGGTCCGACGTGGCGGTGAGATTTGAGTTCACTCCGTACTTTGACGGATTATTCCATATTTAGACTTCCGCTGATGAACTAGCTCAAATTTTATTTTCCTTCTTGTCTATGACTTGAATTATTTCTTTTGATTGAGCTTAGACTCTAAATCCTTGATGTTAGTATTGTTGATGTATATTGGCTATCAGAAGCATGAAACTAAACTTGTGATCCTGAGGATAATTATCGTTTTGATTGGATTTCATCCTTCGATGTCTTCCATTTTCATTTAGGAAGCTATCCCAAATTCTAAGGGTTTATTGTCTTGATCATTCGAGTCAACTTTATTTCTTATATTTTCCGCATTTCATTAGTCGCGTCTCGATTTACGAGCTCCATTATTTTTAGAAATCGGGCCGTGACAATATCTGATTGAGAATCTCAAAATTTATTATAGACAAAAGAGTTAGTGATATAAAGGACATTGTAAAGAAAGAACATAAAACATCTTTGTTCCATCAAAATAAATCAGATTTTTAATTTCTAGGATTCATCGCATCAACCTTCATTACAAAAATCACGTATTCTCCTTTGTTTCATCGTCTGGTTCTAGTTGGGATCAAAACAATCGATATCATCTCTCTAAGATGTCGTTTATATCACTGACCGTTTTATCTATGGTAAATTTTCGAGATATCAAGTCAGATTTAATTTGGCTTGAATTTGAAATCGTGGTAAAATCACTAAAGTATATTAAGTTTATATATTTTGTAATAATTTTTAAAGTTCGTGGAAAAAATCAAAATGGATCTAAAGTTGATATATTTATACATTAATAACCCTATTTTAATTAATAATGAATTCAAAATTTAACTCTAAGTTTATCAACCTATTATAGTAGCGCTCAGAAAACGAAAAGAAGAAAAAGGACCTGTTACGGTAGTTTTACACATTTAAAATCCCTTAAATCAAGTCCTCTCCCCATATCTCCTAGATATTTCTATTTCGTAGTTTCAGTATTCAATTAAATATTCTTGTGTTTATTTCTTCTTATTTTTTGTTTTTCCTCAAACCTTAAAATGTGTACTTTGCTTCTCTCTCGTTATATAATCAAATGAATGCCAAAATTTGGTTTAGTGATTGAGATATTATTAGTAAATAATGGTTGAATGGTCACGGTTCACCATACACTTCAAATGTGGTTCACAAATTTTGTAATATATGCATAATGTTGTCATTGACCATTTGTTGCTAAGTTAATGTTATATTAGCATCTAATCCATTTTCTTCTATTTTTTCTCCTTAGTTTTTTGTTTTGTTTTGTTTGACCTAGATAATCTAGTATATATATAAAGCATTATCCAGAAAATTAAATTAAATAATTGTTAGGTGGATAATATATAATCAGTTTGTTGGATGTGAAACAATTTTAAAGAAAACGAAAGCATGTGTATTCACATGACAACATATAATGTACCATATAACTTTGTGGCACAACCTTAATAGGTCCAACAACATTTTGATGTGACTCATGTATAGTCAACTAAATAATGTAAATAAAAAAACTGAATAATATAAATAGTCGAGTAGATCTGAATATTTGTATTTATCTAATAGGTTGTTTTATCAAAATATTAAATCCTAATTGTGAAAGCAAAAGTCAATTAACACGGGAACACGTTAGGGCAGTTTACCTACATAATTTAAGCGGTGTAATAATTTGATGATGAATTGAGAAAGATTAGGCAAATAAATTGTATTCCACTAGATCAATTAGTCATTATATCTCACTGCATTAATAAATTTATTTGTATTTCAGACGATAACTTGATGGGCTTAATTAATCAAATCTTTACCACTGCATTAATAAATTTATTAGTTGAATCATTCAGAAAAGTAGTTAATTGAAATTGCTTCCTTAAAAATAAAAATAAAAATTAATGATGACTTGTATTTGTAATTTGATTCACTTGAAAAAAACCCAACAGAGTGGGTGGCACTATTGGGCCGATAAGCCGGCCCACTGGATTATCCTTTTCTGTTCTCTCCCTATTCCTACAAATTTTCAAGATTCCGTCTTTGCCTTTTGGGCTTTATGGCTAGGATGAGAAAAACAGTTGAATGTGGTTAGTAATATTCGATGAAAGATTTATTGAAAGTGCTACGTATTGTTCGAGCTACAGAATTTAGGGCAGGACAGGGAGTGTGCTACAAAAGATTTATTGAAAGTGCTACAGGAAAAAACAAACCAAGAAGAAAAACTAGAGAGAGAGGGAGGGAGGGAGTGTGCTGTGTGTGCGTGTGTTTAAAATAAAAGGTTCAAATCACAAATCCACCATTGACGCGAATGACTTGACCATTAACCCATTCACCAGCATCGCTAACCAGAAACCCAATAATCTGAGCAATATCATTGGGCTGCCCTAATCGGCCCATTGGACAGGCGTCCACCAATCTCTGCACCGTCTCATCACTCTTACCCGCGAAAAACAGCTCCGTCGCCACCGGCCCCGGCGCCACGCAGTTCACCGTTATCCCACTTCCTTTCAATTCCTTCGCGGCTATCTTCCCCATCATCTCCACCGCCGCCTTCGACGCCGTATACGCCGCATACCCCGGCAACGCCGCCCCTACCACGGAGGTCGAGATCAGGATTATCCTCCCGCCGCCGCCCCGCGCCAGCCTGTTCGCCGCCTCGCGGCAGGTCAGGAACGCGCCCCTGGCGTTCACGTTGAATATCGCGTCCCAATCTTCGACCGTTGTGTCGGCTAGGCTGGATACTTGGGATCCATAATTCCGGCGCAGTTTACGAGGATGTGAGCCGGAGTTTTGAATTCCTGCTCCGCTCGATCGAAGAGCAATCTGACGTCTTCCGGATTAGACACGTCGGCCTTGACGGCGACGGCGATTGGAGGAGCGTCGGTGGCTTTGCTGTTGAGCTCGGAAGCCAGGAGATCGGCTTGGGTTGAGCTGGAAGTGTAGTTGATGACTAGCTTGGCGCCGATTGATTGAAGGTGGATGGCAATTGCGCGGCCGATTCCGCGCGAAGCTCCGGTTACTATTGCTACGCGGCCGTGGAGATCTGCGGAGGCGGTGGTTGTTGCCATTGATGCAATCGAGAGATATGAATAATTGCTAGTTTTTGAAGGTCAAGACAAACACAGTCGCAGCACCAAGCACTAGTAGAAGTTATATATATAAGTAAAAATTCAACTGGTTTGACCATAAGAACTCATTTTTAAGTAATATAATTATTGAGTGCAGCATGTCCTCAAATGAAGATAGTCTTGCTAAGATTAGAAAAATATGTAAGCTGAGGTAAGCGAATACGTTGCATACTAAACATAGAATCATGCCTTCTCACTCTTCTTTGGCATCAATCTATTAACTTGCTAATGTAATTAAATTGTTTGATATCAGCTTCAGAAAATGGAAAAAATCTATTAATCTCTAGAATGGTTAAACAAGAAGTTGTAGATAGTGATGAGAGTAAAAAATTAGGGGAAATATACATCCTCAACTAGAGTCTAGACTTGCAAAAGATGTTTACATATCTCAAAAACAAAAAATACAGAGAAATTTGATGAAAAATTAGTTGTTATCGATGTAGAGGTGATCTCTAGTCAAGACTCTGTTGAGGATAGTCTTTGTGCATCTCTTGGGGAGGAATGAAGGTGTCGAAGGAAAGGCCGGGGACATTGAAAGCAAGATCTTCAATGGTATAAGTCTCTTCCATCCTGGTAACCCCATGCCCGGCTCTAAGGTTGTCTCCAAACCTTGTGATGACGACGCTGGATTGGCCAGAATGGGCGATCATCATCCCCTCCACAGCGCGATAGTCCTCCACTTTAGTGCACATGGTGGTTTCCCAGTATGTGGGGTGAGAGCCAGGGGTCTGGATTCTGGTTAGGTATGAGTCTTCCAAGAAGACGAGGAGGCCGCTCCTCTGGCTGAAGTAGCCCACGCTCACATGCTTGATCATCTCAGCAGTGGTGTCGCTCCGCTCAGCCAGATCACTGTGCTCTGCCAACACTTTGAGCACGAAGCAGTCGACACCGGAAATGTGCTTCTCCCCCATGTACTGAGCGGACGAGAACACCCTTGATATGGCAACTGGATCCAGCCCCTGAATAAGGGTTTAATTGAAGAAGTTACGATTGGTGCAGGAGGTAAGAGAATAGGTAAATACTGTCCAAAAAGGGACTATTCTCATTGTTTCTATTACCTAACTATACCACCAAAGAGCTAGACCACAGTTGAAGTAATAATTTATCATTGTACACCAGACTTTTAAAACTAGAAATCTTGCCAGCAATGACAGAGAAAGATCGTCTGACTTGCCTGTAGAGCACGTCGGAGGGGGCGGACGCCGCCTTTGGCGGCGTGAGCACCGAGCCACGGGGTGTGCCGCCAAGCCAGATTGCCATCGCTACCAGCGACAACCTTGTGGCCGCCCACAACTAGCTCGATCAGCCATTTATTAGGCACCATTTGCCATATGATGAAGCAGCCCTTTTGGGTAACTCCAGCAGAGGCAGTGTCATTCACCATGGCCATCGCCACTTTCCCGGTTGCGTACATATTCTTGACCGCCCCGTCCAGCCTCCGGCAGCCGGTTGCGGCAGTGAAGTGGTGGATTATGTATTGAGCCGAGGAAGACACCTAAGTAAGCCATGAATTTGAGTAGGTAGCCCTTTCTTTTTGTGATATGATGTGGTTAAAACAGATGAAATGGGAGTCGCGAAGTAACATGCTAGTTAAGAGCGGGTTCGTAATCCTAATCTTGTAGCATAGAATGAAGAAATTAATCAAGTAAAAGTAAAAGCAGGATATTGAGAGAAAAAAGAAGACTGACTTGAGAAATGGGGAGTAGGGAGTGGACTGAAACGGGAAAGAGGGGGCAGCCCAGAACGCTCAAGAGAATCTTGAGATCAGATTTCCTGTGGAAAAGCTGAGGGAAATGGTTTCTGAGCCAGTTTGTCCATGTTAGAGCTTTCTTGCTGCAGCTTTCTTCGTTTGAGAGCTCCTCTGATACAGGAGCCAGACTCAGACGATTCATCTCATTTGCTATTTGATTCTGGTCTTGTGGGGAGTCTGTTGAAGACTTCTTAAAGGCTACACCTGGACCGAGATTTCGCCTTTCGCACTCACCACGTGCACTTGATGCGTGTGTCGGGACAACGCATTACTCACTACTTGTAATACTGCAGCAGCAACCAATGCACAACTAAGTTTAGTTTATTAAACACACTGTGGGTGGTGTGAAACTCTAGATTACTCGTGGTTTCGAATTTTTGTATCAAGGGTTCTGGGAGCTTCATGTAGTTAAGGTGTCAACGTATCCTTAAATGTCCAACCTAAAAATGTTTTCAAATTCACTCGAAGATAGATACTCGAGGAAAAGTAGTTAGCAAACTGGGATATTTTAGATTATTTCATTGCGAAACGCACGCAGGCGTGAGCTGTTTGTATATGGATTTGACATTTTGCGAAAAAGAATCATTCTCTGGATGGAGTGTGCAAGACTGAGGATGATTAACAGCAAAAAAGAAAAAAGTTTCCTTTTTATGTTTCTCATTTGTAGCACAAGACTGCAATGATTATCCTCTCAACCCCATTATTAGCCTTTCTGATCTGAATCTCACCTCAAACTTTAGTTATAATTACTCAAACAAGCAGCAGGTATTTTTATAAAAATAAAAATAAACAGCTAGCAATGTTTTAAAGAAGTGGATTTAAAATAATAAATGGCTTTTAAGAGATAGTAGCAGTGACATTTATTATTGAGAAGGAAATTGGAAAGGCGCGTGGTATGATTTGATTTAGAGTTAATGGTATGGGTGTGTAGATGCGAATGTGTTGTTATATTGGTTGGAATTGTTTTTGTAAAGAGAGCTTTTAAGGGAGGCAAGGGCAAGGGCAAGGGCAGCCATTGCGTCTCTTTCTGTAATTATGTTCTTTCTGGTATGTTTGGTACAAACATCGCACTAGGTATGTGTGTTTGTATATAGATATGATATCAGGTAGAGTTCTGCCTTCTGTATATAGTAATCAAAAATGACAATGCACTATCTTTTTTTTTGGGCCCAAAATGATGCAGTATCCATCTTTGACTGAATGAATGATTATGATTGATTTTCAGTAGATATATTTTTTAGTTATTATGGGGTGAATGTTTCCATTTAATCCCTCTCTCTCTCTAGAATAATTAAAATTAGAACTTAGTTGAATTTCTAGTGTTAAAATAAAAGAGCTTGTCCCACATTGTTTTTGTAAGCAAATTGAGGAGCCCCTTATTGTTATATAAGGAGCATAAAGTTCTTTGTTATAAGTGTACCAATCACTACATTATAGTCTTGTGATTAAATTCTAGTTTAAATTCATTTCTTAGTTTCTCTTGTGAGAATCTTGATAGAAGGGTGAGAGTTTGTCAAAGGCTTGTAATAGTGTAGGGGGGTCGAGAGAGAGAGGTATACTGTGTGATTGTAGAAATTTATCATATAGTGAATTTTTCCTCTGTTGGTCGTGGTTTTCTCCGATTTTGGAGTTTTCCACGTTAAATTTTTGTGTTAAGATTATTGTTCTTTTCTTCCTAATTTTTCGTTTCTTTCCTAAGTATGAATGGGGACATGATGTCCCAACAGTGGTATCAGAGCTTGGTCTAGGTCTCTTGATATTCTGAATATGCTATGTGGTTGCAGTGTTGTCTGATCTTCTACATCATAAAGAATTTCTTGAGAAAAGTTTGGGTCTCTCTTGTGAGGCGGCTATTTATTTAGGAGGTGGAGAAACTTATGTCAAGGGCTTCAAGTTCAATGATGTTTGACGTGGAGAAATTTGATGGAAGAATCAATTTTGACTTGTGGCAAGTGCAAGTCAAGGATGTGTTGATACAATCTAGTGTACACAAGGCTTTAAAAAGTAGGTCGGGTTCAACTGAAGATACAAATAAAAGTTTCGGTATCAGTGATGAAGATTGTGAGGATCTGGATCTGAGGGCGGCAGATACAATTCATCTATGTTTGACCAAAAATGTTCTTGCAAATGTACATGGGATTTCGAGTGCCAAGGAGCTGTGGAAAAAGCTGGAAGCTCTGTACCAAGCAAATGGCATCTCAAATCAGTTATACCTGAAGGAATAATTTCACATCCTACGGATGGATGAAGGTACGAAAATTTCATATCATTTGAGTACTCTTAATGGTGTTATCTCTGAATTAGAAGCAATTGGAGTGAAAATTGAAGATGAGGACAAAGCGTTAAGGCTCATATTGTCTCTTCCTCATTCCTATGAGCACATGAAACCAATCCTGATGTATGGGAATGAATCGTTGATTTTTGCTGAAGTCACGGGAAAACTTCTTTCCGAGGAAAGAAGGCTTGCGAGTGAAGTGTTAAATTCAACGAAAAATTTGGCAATGGTGCCTTTTAGCAAAGGAGGGAAGAAGGGCTCCACATGTGTTGTTTTGTTGGAAGTGTGGAAGAACCGGACATACGGCTAAACCGCCCAGAGGAGCCGATCAGGTGGAGCGGATCCGACAACTAGCTCCACCATAAAGCTAACATTGTGATAGAGGATCTCTTTGAAGAGATTAACATCCTTATGGCATGTCCAACTGCCATGAACGGAGATGTGATGATGTTAGTTGGACTGCATGTGCATTGGTTTGGCATGGATGCAATGTATGTGGTGAAAGTTATATCGATGGCTGAAGAACTTCTAGGATGGCCAAAAGCTAGAAGTTGCAACATAATTTTTTTCAGCAAGTTTCGACATGTGCCGAAGAAAATTCTTAGAATAGTTGATTCTAAGTGTTCTACTCATATGGTGGAGTAGGTTTATTCTCTTTTTGAGGATGATGGTTCTTTGGGTTAAGAATCATGATTATCGGTGAAGACAATGAAGTATTCTTTTATTTTAACAAGGTGGAGATTGTTGGAATTTCTAGTGTTAAAATAAAAGAGCTTTTCTCACATTGTTTTTGTAAGCAAATTGAGGAGCCCCTTATTGTTATATAAGGAGCATAAAGTTCTTTGTTACAAGTGCATCAATCACTACATTATAGTCTTGTGATTAAATTCTAGTTTAAATTCATTTCTTAGTTTCTCTTGTGAGAATCTTGATAGAAGGGTGAGAGTTTGTCAAATGCTTGTAATAAGGGAGATGTATACTGTGTGATTGTAGAAATTTATCATATAGTGAATTTTTCCTCTGTGGGTCGTGGTTTTTTCTCCGGTTTTGGAGTTTTCCACGTTAAATTCTTGTGTTGAGATTGTTGTTCTTTTCTTCCTAATTTTTCGTTTCTTTCCTAAGTATGAATGGGGACATGATGTCCCAACAGAACTATTTTCACCCATAATAACTAAAATTAATCTTAACATGGAAATGGATAAGATTAATTTTTATTTGATTCAATTATGGGGTGAATGAATGACTATGCACAAACTCATTTTGAAAATTGATGAATTTATCGTAGATCTTAATAATTGAATCAAATAAAAATTAATCTTAATATATAAAATAAGAACTATTTTTATTCCTTAGACCATGGAGATCTACGGTGAATTTATCAATTTTCAAAATGAGTTCGTGGTCCTACGTTTGAGCGCCACAGGGATAAAAGTTCAATTAATATGAATTCACCAATTTTCATAATGAATTCATAACTCTATAATAATTCATAGTTTATATTGTAAGAGATGTTTGTACAAGAACCGATCCCTGTCATTTCACTGATATATGTAAATTTATTTCCTTACATCCAGGGGCAGAGCTATATTGGAGCTTGAGGGGTCCATGGGCCCCGTAGATTCGTTAGCGCAACAACGAACATTTAATTAAATAATAATTGTATGAAATTATATTACAGAGGCAGGTTGAGGAACATGTGACCCAGTTGAGCCAATCTGGGGGGAGTGATGAGACGCCGCCGTAAATTGATAGGACTCAAATTCTCAAAATGTCCTTGGGAGCTCCTCAAAGAAAAAGAATAGGATGTTTGGAGTGGTTCTCTATCACGGACATACATGCAGAGCGGCGTCGTCTCATTCGGTGGAGAGTGCAGACTGTTGATTCCATAGCTTATCAACAACACTATTGGATCCGGAGGCCGATGGAAATCGAGCCGAGGCATACGAGGTCCGATTGAAGTCGAGGCGGCATACCGCATACGAGGCCGAATGCAAGCCGAGCCGAGAGCGAGATAGCGTGCAAGAACAGATTCGAGCTCAAAGGCCGCTCGTGTGAGAGCCCTAGAGCGCTTCATGGCCAGCTCCGGTTCCCCAACCCTCGTGATATGAGCTCCTGTTTCCCCTCACCTCGACATATTCGTGTTGTATTATGAATTTGTTAACTTATCGCATGATTTAGAATTGTTTCTTTATGGGATTGTTCGATATTACAGTATTTTGGATTGAATTGGTTTATTTTGATAGTTTGTATTGTATGGATTGAATTGGTTTATTTTGGATTGAATTGCTTTGTTTGGATTGAATTGCTTTGTATGGATTGAATTGGATGGAATTGGTTGTTTGGATAGTTTGGATTGTATAGATTGAATTGGATGGAATTGGTTTGTTTGGGTTGTTTGAAAACAGGTGGCTGTCCAAAATACAAATTGAAACCGTCCAGATTTTTCTTATCTAGCGACGGACCTACGACGGACCTACGACGGATTAACAACGTGAAATAACTGAACCAACTGTAACTTGCGACGGATTTACGACGTAAAATAAAAAAATTATAACTTTAGCGACGGACAGTGTCCGTCGCTAATTAGCGACGGATCAGAGGCGGATTCGCGTCAGAATAACGACGGAGTTGCGACGGTATTATTTAGCTACGGCCTATGTGCGTCGTTAATCCGTCGCTAACTACGACGGATTAGCATCTCATTAACGACGGATTTAGTATCAGACGACCGTTCGGGAGGTCGTGGATTAACGACTGAATTTTTCGTCGCTGTTCCGTCGCTATAAATTAGCGACGGACGTAATTCCGTCGCTAGACCTTTGCCTACCAGGTTTCCAGCGACCCCCTTATTCCGTCGCAAATCCGTCGCTAATCCATTTTAGCGACGGATCAGACAGGTTTTGCGACGGAATTTTCCGTCGCTGATCGACTGCATTTTTGTAGTGCTACCACCATATATCTTCACCGGTAAATCCCATAGTTAATAATTGTAACATTAAATTAAGAAACAGCAAATTGAAGTTGAAGAACGAAACTAGGAAAAAAAAAAAAAGAACTAATAATGAGACACTATGTGTGATTGATCTCAAGTGCAAAAACAAAGGGGCATGGGGTTGGGTGACAAATCTGTGATAAATATGTGAACACAATGGTCGAACAGCGCAAAATATGGTTGCAGGAAAGATATGTAGTTTTGAAGCTATGCTAAGTGTTACTAATAGGGTGGGTATTTGGCTAAACTTATTGTAGAGAATTTATAAGTTTCAATAGCTTATAAAATATTTTAAGAGCTTATAAGACCTAATACCTCGAAAGCTTATAAGTTGTCAATGTGTTTGGATAATTGTGCTTATGAGCTATAGAAGAATTGTGAATTAGAGAGAAAAAAATGACGAGTTGTGAAGTTGATAGGATATATGTAGGAAGTAATGAATCATAGTAAGATTATTTTGATAAATTAATTATTTCTTAGGGTGGTCTCACATGCTGCAGCGCACAAGGAGACCACCCTTAATTAATTAATTAATTAATCTTAATTAATCCTAATTAATTAATTAACTAAATTAATTCTAATTAAAATTAATTTGTTTAATAAAATTTAATTGTAAATTAATAAATAATAATTTTGAATTAATATATCTTAATTTTGAATTAATAAACTCTATTTGTGAAATAATAAATCTTAATCGTGAATAAATAAACCATAATTTTGAATTAATAAACCCTAATTTTGAATAATAAACCATAATTTTGAATTAATAAACCCTAATTGTAAATAATAAACCATTATTTTGAATAATAAACTCTAATTATGAATTAATAAACCTCAATTATGAATTAATAAACCATAATTATGAATTAATAAATTCTAATTTTAAATTAAAAATTATAATTAAAAATTAATAAATTTAATTATATATTAACAAAATCTAATTAACAAGGGTGAGCTCACGGTGAGGCGGAGCTCACCCAAGTTTTTGTCTATTTCTTATAAACTTATAGAAAAATAAGTTGGAATTGAAGAACTTATTTTTGGAAAAGCTTATAAGGTTGTATAGCTCATTTTTACAATTTATAAACTATTTATGAACTTATTTTGTTAAATATTTTGCAAGAACTTATAAGTTCCTAAATAGTTTATAAGCTATTTTGAGTAGCTTACAATATCAGCCAAACATCCTCTATGCCATGCCTAGCTCCGTTGGCATGCAGCGACTATTTAAAACACATAATTCAAGAACGAGGTATTGCTTGTCGCCAGACTTGAGCAGCATCAAAACTTCTTGTCTTTCACCAATTCATTTTTGGTAGTTGACATCTATATAGAACACCAGTCAAACGTATGTGGATTGGGATAACATCAAGATTCTGGGTTAAGAATCATTCATAGTCAACATATCAAGCTCTCTGAGAAATAAACCTTCAACTTGGACCGGTTACAAATTATGAATTTAACAAGAAAAGATTCTACCATTGGAAATTGATCACAGTTACTTTGTGACCTTACTCATCGATCGAAATCCACCCAAATAACAAAGTTATTGTGTCTTATTTCATGATAATATACTGTAGATATTCTTTTTATATATATATTTTTAATAAAACATCCTAAAGGGTGGGGGTTTAAGGTCCTCAGCCTATATATAAATCAACCAAAAATAGGAGAAAACATGTATATCGTTTATATCGTGGGGTAGCCAAAAGTATCAACTCACAAAAAACAACAAAAATAAATAAAAAAAACATCAAAAATCACATGCACAAAAGATCTAATAGACATTGAAAACAGAGGGTGAGACCTATACACGAACTCTAAAGTTAGGATAACCAAGTTGGTCCATCCTGACAAAAGTAAGAAATTGTCTATGGGGAAAGCTCATGTCAAAAATATCGAGATCGTCCATCTGTTGTCCAACTCGGGCCATGAAGTCAGCGGGATGGTTGTCTTCTCTATGAATGTGTGTGACTCAAACATTGATGTCTCTAAGCAGCAGTCTGATCCTAGTGATCGTGTGTCGTGTCAACCCAATTCCGTATCAGCTAGAGGTCAGAAGGGTGATAACAACAACCGCATCAAGCTCAATCCAAATATCGGTAGAGAACTGAGAGGCGAGCAAGAGGCCATGGTAGACAGCCTGAAGCTCGGCTGGAGGGGGAGACAGAAAGACATAATGAGTTGCGCACGTGAATCGCGAACAAGTCCTCCTCCTGCAGCCGTCATAAGTTCTCCATCGAACAAACCATCAGTGATGAGCTTCACCCATGGTGATTGGGCCGGTTGCCAAAAAAAACACCATAGGTCATGGGATCCTTCTGATGGTCTCTGCAACCGACATGAAAGGAACCTGGGGATAGCAGCCCATCCACTAAATCAGGAGGAGCTTCTTGCTTGCAACAAGTTTAGGTTTCATATCTCTATCTAAATTAAACTACATTACCAGCCTTGATATGATAATGCGTGCACGTTTGATTGAGTCTATATATGTGAGCTAAAAGTAAATGATAATTTTCAATACTAATGTTGTAACGGATTAGGATTATTGAGCAATTAAGAAACAAAAACGTAAAGAAGACACATATTTATGTGGTTCACCAACAATGAGTTAGCTACGTCCACAGACAGAAAAGGTGAATAGATTGAATTATGAAGCTAGATTATATATTATAGATTACAGCTCTCAAAGATTATATATATAGTAACAAGAGAATACACCAAATGAGCTAAGCCCAACACGAATATTAAGGCTCAATATTGCATACCGTCGGATCGGGGGCGTCTCCGCCCCCGGATCCCCAAGCAAGGGGGCGTTGTCCCACTTGACCCCCCCGATTCGTTGACCGGGCAATGAGACCCCCGACTAACTCTACGAACCGAAAGATAAATTTAAGGCATATCAACAACTAACATGATCATCAATCAATTTAACTAGCTAGTACCAAAACTGAATTGGTCTTTTTGAGCGACGAGTTGAAAGAGTAGAAGCTTATTTCTTCGTTGGAAGCAGAAACTTACCAAATTTCTGTGGTCAAGTCGATGTGCGTGGCTACTGGCAACTACCTCATTCTTCAATTCTGTCTTGTCTTGTCTTGTCTTGAGTTAATCTAACACCTTTCATGATAGATAATAAATGTGGATGGGCCAGCCTTGTACTATCTACTGGTTAATCATTCTTCAATTTTTTGACCTATGAGAAATAGTAATTTAATACTTCATCTTTCAGATTGTATTACATTTAAAAATTGAAATTCTTTTATTTTTCTTTTTGAATAATATTGTGACAAAATACAAAAAAAATCAAAGTGGGAAGGCCAACGGCAGGTGGTTCGGTCCATACATGAGAACAATAGCATGTGTCACATAGCAAGGCCCAAAAAAGAAAAAGGTCTTAAAGCATAGTAAGTGTTAAGATTTTCTCAAATTAAGGGATGAGTATTTTCTAATTAGTTGGCTATAGCCTATATATTATCAATAACTATAATGTTTCATTTGTTTGGGTAAAGGAAATTGATATCGATATTAGTGTTGGTCATTAGGTGATTAGTAGGTCCAAATATTTCGTATTCTATGATGTGATGACAACCATTATAAGATGCTTATTGTGTACAAGACGAGATTATTAGTCATTTGATCAATCTTGAACACATGTTGTGTGTTGGTAAAGTGTTATCCAAAGTGCTAGAATACGATTATTTAATTCGAGGTTATATATAATGGGTTAATTATAGTTTTTGTTTCAACCTTTTTTTTTATTTATATAAAAAAAATTGACCGATGAAAAATAGCAATTTGGTACATGACATTTACAGATTTTATCAAATCTGTCACAGAAAGCTAGTTATCGTCGTCAGAAATGAGAAATGGTTGTGTGTGTGTGTTACTAGTGGTAGAGTGGTTAACGCTGGCCCAGGCCAAAGGTGCTCGAGTTGACCGCGACGCAGCCTTTAAAATTTATGTATTGAATTACCAAAAAAAAAAAAAAGAAATGGCTTGCAAGACGCTTATGTATTTTAATTCTTTTAAAGGATACCCAAATTTAGCCAAACCGAACTATTAAAATCGCTATCCGACCTAGCTTTTCTTAATGACGGATTAGGATTAAATTTACCTCTTAGGGACCATTATTTTGTGGGGTTTCTCCAGTTTGTGATAGCAAAAACCCAAAATTGCAACTAACAAATAATTTGGTCCAAATAATTTCATTCTAATGGGCCTATACACTACTGCTTTGTACAATCAAATCTGAAAACTGTTACGATAGTTGCTCTGACTCACGTCGGCCGTCTTATTTATTCTTGTTTCGACTCTCCGTAATAATATCACGACAATTTAATTAAAATTGAATAAATATGTTATGACGATAATTACCACGTACATTAGAGCAAAGTCAAATTCTATGTGTTTCTCTATTTTCTTTTTAGTGTTGGGGCTTGAAAATTAATTATTATTGGTTACTTAATGACAACATGAGCAAGCGAATCAAGTTGAAATGTAGCACGGCATTGGATATGCAGCTCTCAGCAATGAAAACAACTATGATAATAGGGACAGGTGCAAAACGGCAAGAAATCATTAATTATGGACTTATTATGATGTATACATTTATCCATTATTTTCTAATTAAAACTTCTTAATTGTGATCATCATGCCGTAATTAAATATCATAAAAGGGGCGGCGCCGGGACTGGGAGAGGACTAAAACGGCAAGCTACTTAATTAGTGACTTTGAGAGGCGGAGAGCACGTTGTCACAATTGACATAAAATAAAATAAACTATAATAATAGTAGTAATAAAATGCCTAATTATAATTAAATATTATGTTGTTTTTCGTTCTGGTGATCCAAGGCGTTTAGTTAGCTTGTAAAGATGAAAGAAATCCTTCAGATGGAAGATTTGTTTCCTTCAAACACACTCAAGAATGAATAAAGTCATCAAGTAACAAGACTATTAAAATCAATTATTTAGCTTGAACGAAATAAATTCCTGAACCTAAACAATTTTTGGAAAATAAAGATCAATGAGGTGATAAGTGAATGGGCATATTCTGCACCACCGTTGACATTATGATACTAGAATTGGGCTTCCATTCTATAGAACCATTTGCAATGCATTGATGATTGACTACTTCAAATTGCTCATCACCATCTAAAAAGTCTACTACTCAAGACCACTCAAAATCAATCTGCTCATAATTCCAGTCTCACTAAATCAAGGGGTAATTATTTTAGAAAGAGTAGGCTTGTAATATTATTTAATGCTTATTTTAGAAAGAGTAGGCTTGTAATTGTTGGAAAAAGTGTACGTAACAATGACAAGATTTGCCAGACATACAACTCGAAATGAAAAGTAGGAGATCAAACTAAAAGAACTTAAAAACAAAAGTAAATACAATAATCGTATACTAATGCCGAGTCGAGAGTCCTCTTTCCATGAAGACGAGATACGCCCGATAGTGCTCTCGCTTACGCGATCGTCCCAAAGATGAAACGGCAGCGTCTCGTAGGTGGCAAAGACCGCAGACCAACGAGCTCCGCGAACCGGACGGAGGCGGGGCAGAGCTTGGATACAAAAACAATGTATGCGAAAAAATGCTCTTGAAGATCTTTGGAATGCTTTAAGCGAGAGGTGGTTTATCTTTGGGAGACATGTCCTATTTATAGGCGTCGTCCCTCATGGGAGCATCTTGAAGTCAACACCGCATTGATGTCGGGTGTTACGAGTTATGTCCCCTATCGAGTGCTGGGCGGTTTCGGAGACAACGTGGGCACGCTTCCGCGATAGCCATCATGTCGGCACGTTACCGACGGCTACGACGAATCGGACAATGCGTGCGTCGTGTTCATTGGACGATCCGGACGTCTCTTCAAGCACAACAGCCCAACGGATTGGGCCACACGAGTTGGGCCTCGGACCAACTCCATCGCACGCAGCCCAACGGATTGGGCTACACGAATGGGCCCCGGACCAACTCCATCTTTGGGCTCGATCAAACGTTGATCCAAAATATAAGGACAATGGGCCACGGAACCGTGCCCACGAAGCAAGCCCACGAACGGCCCAAAGACCAATTGCGAAGATCCAAGATCCACGATCCACGATCCACGGACCACGGACCACGGACCACGGAACCGAACCGAATCGAACTGCCGGGCCGGGCGAGGGCGACAGGCGTTGGTACCGGGCCGCACGCAGGCGGCGACGGCGGCTGCGGCGTGGGCTTTCCATCCATCACTTGTGCACATAATTATACTAAGTGTTCAATGAACCACTTATATGACAATTAATGAAGGTACATTAATCAATGTGGGATAAGGATTAATTAATCCATGCTTATCCCTTAATCACATAACTCCATGTTTAAGTGACAAACTCGATCCATTATTTCTCACTCACCGAAATCGGATTTGAGAATGTGACTACACCACGATCATCTACTCGAACGTAGATCGATCCTATGCCGCTTAATTTCACAAAATTAAACGTTATCACTCAAAATCTTGGTCAAAGTAGCTTCAGCAACTTGACCACATATATAATAAATATATATATTCACGCTGATTTCAACAGTAATATTATTTAATGCTTGATAATGTTGCAACTATCTAGTTATTGGTGCTCTCCAAATTTTATAATGGGCACAAGGGGATAGAGATACTTTTAATACAAAACTGACATAATGATATTGTTTTAAAAAGAGTAATATTGTTTTAGATGTGTAGCATCGATATTTTGGTGACCACATGATAAGATGTGAGGCATTATTCAATATTTTAAGAATGAAGGCATAGAAATAGTGATTAAGGGATGATAGTTGGAGATGCCAAAATAGATAGCCAAATTAAATTGAAGACGCGACGCGGGAATTAAAAAAGGTGCGTAGGCAATAAAGCTAAGATACAAAGAGCAAGAAGATAAAGAGAAAGCATTACGAATTTAATAGATAGATCAATTAATATCCTAAAGAAAATGTCGATTTGCAATCAATTACAAGGTCCCACGCCTTCAATTCATAAATCAAAACCGTATCCGTTTGGCAATTTAGTAGGGTTTACTTTTTATAATAAGATATATTGATAAAATGTAGATTAACTATTTAAAGAATATTATAGTCAAACAAGTTCAAAATTAATATATCTATCATTGATCCATCAAAGCAAATGGTGGATTAGTTTGAATTATTTTATCAATTAATCTTATCATAAAAAATAAACATCCATGACATGTAATAAAGGTACGATATATTTATATGCTATGCTAATATCTTATAAAAAAACAAGCATTAGATCAAGAAAAAGCTGACATTTTATCCAAATATGTGTCTTTTCTATCCTACCTCATAAGCCATATATGTAATATACAAGAAAATTATATTACACAGACCATATTTTCTATTCTATCATTAGATATCAAAAAAAAAAAAAATTATACTATATTGGTTTATCATTAGACTTAACTATCACGATTTCACTCATCTATGATACTTTATATATGTTACAAATAATTTAACATATTTAAGAAAATATAATGGTAAAAAACACCATTATCAAATAGAGAAAATACAATATTTTAGCCTAATAAATTGATTTTGTGAGAAATATTTTATCATAATAAATCAATAATACCTCAATCAAACCTAAAATTGAATTTTATGATAATTTTAGCTTGTAAGTGAATTTTGACGTTGGAAGGTGCAATTGACATTGAAAAATAACATAGAGAAAGCACAACTTAGAAATGACATCGAAAATGACTTACGAGCTATATATCATTTCCGATAGTACTTGTACTTTTCGACGTCAAAAATCACATGCCGGCTAACATAATCACAAAATCGATTTATTAGATTAAAGTTATGTGTTTTTTCATTCAAGCATATTAATAATGTCAATCAAACATAACATCAATATCGAAATCTATATACACAAATGGATAACGTTCAAGATACTTTCTTTATTTTGTTGTAGGAAAGAAGAAAAAAGGTGGATGGTGGCATGGTGCATTCTAAGAATTTGGGCGTTAAGGGATTTCCATGTGCAAGTGGGCCCCTTGCCCATATGACTTCTCATACAAATTTGCTTATATCCAACTCACCCACTTGCGTTTTCGCTCGATAGACCAACTTGTTTATTGTCTCATTCATTCTAATTTCATTTTCACCCATTGTCTATCCTTTTTATACGATATTATCTATTTTAAATAGACTTATAGATGAGGAAGAGGAATAGCTTTATAGAATCCGTTTGAGATAATAATGGAGAATCTATCTATTATAAAATTAAATATGTATATCTTTCATTGTGTTCTGCGATCCATTACAAAAAATCATGACATATTGTAATATATTTCTTCCACCTCAATTGATGTCCGATATCAATCCACATCAATTTCTGTCATTACATCAAATTGTTTTGTCACAATTATTTATGGATAGCTTACTATATATGGTTGTAGCTCATTTTATGAAAAAAGTTATCCAAAGGCATATCAATTTGAGAAATTGGAGAAATTTTCCAACTACAATAACTATGGCTTCTGGAGACACGCCATCATTAACATACATTTCTTGCACAAGTATAACAAAATTAGGTTGAGCGTTCTATCATTAAAAGCATCAATTACTATAAATCGTATAATTGTAATAATATCTATTTTGTATTATTTGATGCAATGTTAAAATGGAAAAAATAATTCTAACAGACAAGTGTATCCTTACCACATTAATACTTGTTGGAACATATAGTCATCTACTTCTATAAATTTGGGTCTAACTTTATTGATCAGAACAATCCCAAAGTAGCCAAGATTTTGAACGACCCAAAATTATTCCACCTTCAGTATTTCTGCATAATCGAACATAAACTTTGCTTAAAAGTTGAGGTTCCCTTAATATAATATTCACCCATTTTGAATGTACTCATAAACTTATTTTTTTCAGATAATAAAGTAATAATCCTGATAAACTTTGTCTAAACTCCGACAGAAATAAGATTAGCAGGCCCGTCAAATAAGCTTAAAAATGAAGTCTGATATAAGAAAAGGAAAAGCTTTAAATAAAAACATCTATAAATTTGCGAAAGTGGTTTGTATTTCTTCCATGTCAAATAAAAGCCATGTTTGGGCGGCAGAAATTAATCCTAATTTACGTCGAAATGTCGTCTGCCCCACTTCTCTAAGCTATTATTTGCTTTTCAGTTGGGCTTAACTGTGCTTTTTATGCTTTTCAACTTCGTCCTTAGTTTCTCTCTCTCTCTCCTTATCAAGTAATGATTTTAAGGTTATCCCATGAATTGAACTCAATTAGTATAACGTACTTTTTCTTTCTTATTTAAATTATCCCATTTCGTTTGAGTATGGATATTTAGAAGAAATATATAAAATAGTTAAAATATTAAAAAGTGGATATGACTCATATATTTTGAAAAAAATGGAACATTTTAAATAGCACAGAAGTAATAACTTTAACATTATTTTAACTAACAAATCCTTTTGTTGCTTTAAATTCTACTCTACGTCATGAAATATAATTTACGAGGTGAGAGTATATATATGAAGTGAATCAATCTTTTTTCTATCCATTTCTTATATAACAGTCGTCTGAACCAGTAAATTTTGTATTACTTATAATTGTTATAAAAAGAAACAACAGTATAATATATTTCCACTTTCCTTAAAAAATGTTCACTTAATTTTGTTTCGATCTGTCTACAAAAAACTTTTACTTTTCTTTTATAGACATGACTCGCACATAAATCGCATAACTTTTACCCACAATTAATCCACTTATTTACGAAAAACACTCACGACCTACCTTTTTCACTAGCATAATACATCTTACAATGTAAGTCTCATTCTCGCTCACTTATACTCACTACATTTATTAAAACTCGTATCGTCAAAATCAAAGAACATATATCAAGGATGAAGGGAGTATAATTTTAGAAATGATTGATTGCAAAATAAATTAAGAATTTATACACATTTTGCAATTTCGATCCAATTTTCAAACATTTGGAAATAAATACCAAATGTATACAACTTTTGCAATGGAGTCTTCCCTATTTTTTTCCGGCGATTGGAAAGAAGATGTGGACATCGTGTGGGCTAAAAAGATGACGTGGATATCAACGTGGACTAAAAGATGTTTTATAGTGCAACTAAGCACAAAATTGATAAGATCTGAGTGTTTTACATGTCAATTTTGTGCTCAATTGTGCATTAAACTACATCGTTTATTCATTCACCATCAAATTTAGTCAATATTGGTATATACGTCGTCTTTTCAATTCATGTTGTAGTTCACGTCATCTTTTTAGTTGCTGAAAATTTTGAGGAAGCCCCTATTGCAAAATTTAGAAAGATTTAATATTTAAATTTGTTTGAAAATAAAATTGAAATTATAAAATAGGTATAAATTAGTTACTTATTTTGTGATTATCCCTTAAAAAGGGAAAGAAAAAGAAATTAATTTTACGAAAGCGCCAGAAAAACAATTCTTATTACTTTTTCCACGACCGTTAATTGGCTTTCCTTTAAGTGGAATTAACTTTATTTTTCCTTGACATATACCTGCTTTATTATTTCGATTTAACCATCTATCATTGTATAGGAGTAAATAAGAATATAATAGACCAGTTGTGTACTATTTTATATTTTTAAATTCATTAAACATTTTTAAAGTACAATATTTATAAGGGATGGAAGAAGGTTATATCAATGCATTCCATAATTTTGTATTTGCTATGTCGTGGGTGGGGTAGGAATGACAATGGGCCAGATCTGGATCGGATCTGGTTAGGTCTGATTCAGATTCCATTTTTTTTTTTGCTCCGGATCCGGTTCAGATCCATTTGGTCCAAAAAAATTAGATCTTGATCCAGATCCACAAGATCCGCATGGTTCAGGGTCTAGACCCGGATCCATATATCTTCGCTTTTAAAATAAATTCTAAATCAAATATAATTCACATTAACACCATATTAATCTAAATATACAATAATACTATAATAATTATTTAGAATTTCTATAATTATCACTATATTGGAAGACGTTAGTTATAAATTTATTATAAGGTAGGAAACAACAAATAACTCGATCGCCGATGATGTAAGTGACGCAACCCGTCATGAATGTCGACTGATACATAATTGAGAGAATTTGAAATGAAATTGGGAGCATATTTGTTTTGGGAGATTTTGAGAAAGAAAATTAAAGAGTTTTAAGTTGGGGTTATGTATTTAATTATAATAAAAATTATATATATATATATATGGATCTGCGGACCGGATTTGGGTCTCAAAAACTAAATCCCAAATCCAGATCCGAAATATTGGGGTAGGATCCAGATCCGATCCAGATCCATCGGGTTTAAAAATTTTAGGATCCAGATCCTAAAAATGGATCTGGACCGAGTCCATAATCCATTGGCATCTCTAGATGGGGGGCAGAGGGGTCACTTATTTAGAAAATCAGATATTAAGAAATAGAAATAAATGAATTGAATTATTGAAATAGGAGATAAATCTATTTTAGAAACGGAAAATTACAAGCAATGGACTAATAGTAATCACCCTTCTTTATACACGGAATT